>CM014277.1:17170416-17198707 GCA_004135705.1 Alloteropsis semialata
CTTGCCATGAATTTCCACAGAATGATAGAGTGACATACAAGTAGTGCTAACCAATGTGTACCACTTTCCAAAGAAAAATAGATTATTAGAACTGATGCTGATGGTGTTTTGTATTTCTACAACATATTAGTTTTAGTTCCATAATTGAACAGTGCCTATGAGTAAGGTTGCAGCTAGCTCCTTTGTGTGATGAAATTTCTGGTTTTGCATTCAACTTCTGTAAAGATGATTAGCCATTTGTGCCTACTTTGTTGTAATGGAGGGAAAACATCTCCATATTTTTCAGTGGCCTGATGATACTGAGATGGAAGAAATAAATGCAATATTCTTCATGCTGCTGGATGGAATGATTATGGAGTGATCATGCTGACAACACATGCAAGCTCTAATGACATAAATGCCAAGATATAGTCTACTATTCTATTTGCCTTTACGCCACTCATGTGTATGATGAAATGCAATTGTAACACGATCAAAGTTTGAGATTCAATAACATTTAATTATGCTTGGTGCCCATTGCTTTTATGCGTGTAAATGGTAGGGAGGTTAATAAGTTGGGATTTAATTGTCTAGACATTTTGTAGCCATTGAATTGTGTTTTTGGCGCTCAGGATTGTCACAAGTATACAAAAAAGGTATCAAAATGAAGTATGTTTCTACTTCCTTAACCTCATGTATCAATTTCTCCTGGTACTGCTCGCTCTGTTTTGCATGGTATATGTGACGGCCTCCCAAATTCCTTTCCTCTACAACCTAGGCTCTGCATCGTTAGATGCTTTTGGCCGCCCATTGATCCTAAATTGCATACCTTAATGGATGACATTATACCAACTGCGATGGACAGATTGCCTAAAGTGTACCGGCCGTTTCGGACAATATCGCTCAATGCCTCTAGCTTTTATTGCTAGGCTCTACGCGCGCATGGGCGCGCGAAAAACACTAGTGGACATGAAATCAATTGACAAAGTAATTATTAGGAAAATTGTAATATACGTGTTAGTTGGTTTCATACATTTTGCAATATACATATACATATACATATACATATACATATACATATACATATACATATACAAATTAGTTATTTATTAGTATCATATATTTCGTAACGTATACCAATTTGTGTACATGTTAGTGGTTTTAATACTTGAACTGAAACTATATATATGGACGTATAAAATAAAGTGCATAATATGTATATGAAAATATAAATTAAATGAAGAAGAGGATTTAATGTAATAGAAATCAGAAAAAAGCTCCACAATAGTCCCGACAGATAACACCAACGTGGCGCTATAGGGGCTATGTCACACCCGGATTTATAAAGGAAATCCGAATGCTACTGTATGTGTACCCAGGAAGTCTAAAACACACATATAGCTCTAGAATAAGGTAAATCAAAGTAAACCAGTGCTCGAATTACAAAAACAAACTGATACAAAAGACGAGAGTCCTAAAACAAACCACAACGAAAGTCTAACTATTATCTCTCACGGTGAAGCCTTCATGCCACAGGGACGCCGGCTGGTGAACCAAAACTTAGAACTCTTCGAACACTTATGGAAAGTCTTCGAGTGCTGCATCATCTGAGTACCCATCTGGGATTTTTTTAAATAGTGCAAGTGTAAGTAAACCATGTTGCTTAACAAATATAACATGAGGTATGAAGGCTCAAAAGGCTGGACATGGTTGAACTGCGACTAGCGGTTTTAATTGGTCACGTTTTAGCCTTAACCAAATTACTACAACTATGATGAGAACCCACTTGTAACCCACATTAAGTATAAGAGAAGTATAATATATCATCATCACCATCATCATCATCAACCACCGTTCCAGAACGAGAACCACTAATCAAAAAGGATCCAGACCGCTCTTGACCATGAGCACGGCCGATATATCAGTTTTACACTCTGCAGAGGTTGTAAACTTTCACCACCGGTCGTGATTCCCGTTTGTCAGGGTTCGCAAGGCTCATATCACACTTCCTTAGGTGTGCGGCTGGGTTTCACTATGAGACCTTTCAAAAGTCCCTCTAACCAGCTAGTGGCCGCTATGGTTTCAACTTAGGCGCATGAACCACTCACCCTCTGGTCAATCCCACATGTAAGACATGATCCCATGCTAGAGGCGAGCCGAGATCCACACTTAAACCATGGAGGAGCCCCACTTGCACCTTTTGGTAACCACTAACTAGCTAGAGTTGTTCATTTTACTTTGTCAAGACCAGAGCCATATAGTTCCGTTGGTTGTACGGTTTTCCTGGGTTGCCGCTTTAAGAACCGGACCTTAAGGAGAGACGCTTAAAGCAATCCAAAGCACATGCTCAAGCTCCCTAACCATGTTGCTAAAAAGCACATTTTAATCACCAATTCTAAATACCATTAATCAAAGTTAACATTGATCATCATGAGGCCATTGGTTCATAAGCAAAGGTTGCAAGCTTAGCAATAGCTACCCTTAATGCAAAACCCCAGGTATACAAGGTAAACATGACAAAGTAATGCTAGGTAACATCCTTAGGGTTCATCAAATTAGACAGATGCAAGTAAGAAAGAATAACTAAAGGTTACTGGGTTGCAAGGAAATATCGTATTACACTTGCCTTCCTCAAAGTATCGATGTTAACTCTGTTCTTCGGAACCTTGCTCTCCTTCAACGTCGAGCAGCTCACCAATTGGCACAGTCAACACCAGCACATAAGATACATCTAATAAAGCAATACACCAATTAGCAAAACAACTTTGAAAAGCGCACTACTAGAGAACACTAGCTACTGCGAACTCGGGAGCGCAAGAAACGCTAGGACAGAACTACGGTTAGAAAAGGCACGGCAAATCGAGCACTTGAGCTGCGAAAGAAGCAAAAGACTATATGCTGCATTTATTTTAATTAAATAAATCATGTGTAGAAGATATTTCAAAGAAATATCCAAAGTTGAAATTATTCAAATTATTTTAGAATTTTGAAAGCGAAGTAAAACCTAGTCAAGTTTTATTTATATACGTTTCATAGAAATTAAGCAGTTTCCTATTAAACTTACAAATAAAGAATAAGTGAGCAACTAATCGAATTATAAGGTATGTTGTGTTGAACTTATACAAATTTTATTTAGAAGACACGTTTTTGTTGGCATTAAGAGGCAGCGTATAACCCTAGTTAACTTTTAATTAAAGAACACATGTTTAATAGTCATTAATCAAATTAATACTAAATTAATTTCAAAAAATAGGTATTTGGGAAACCAACACCATAACGTGTAGTTTGTGTTATTACGAAGCTAACACAACTTGAACGGATCTAATCGGATCTAAAACGTGTAATCCAGGGGCTTAACAAGGCTGCAGGGACCTATACATAATTAACCGTGTACTTCAGGGGCTAGCAACGAAGATTCTCAAGACACAGGCTGGACCACGGGTTTAATTCCAAAAACGCCTGGGGCTCTTTAATAAAAGCGACAAAGGGGTACGCGGGTTTTATTCTCGACCGCTCGCGATTGATTGGACAGCCATGGTGGCTCCGCTCGGCTTAAGGTCGCCGATGACAGAAGGAGACAGCGGCGCTGGCTCGGCCGCAGCGACGGCTCGCCGGCATGGAGCAGCCCAGAGGCTACAGAGCTCCATTTCGTGCGCAGTTTGACCCAATTGTGAGAGGAGAGCGGCACGAATCTTATCCAGAGGTCGTGGACGTCGATTCAGCGACGAGGAGGGCGGACGTCGAGTAGGTGCGGGTGGCTCGGCCGGCGTGCAGTGCAGGGGAACGATGGCCTTGGTCTTGCTCTGTTGGTCGTCGGGGTCGCGCCCTAAGGCTCCTGCGCAGGCGACGAAGGTGGAAGGGGGTCAGGAAGGGCGCGGCCGGTGGAGGGCAAGGGCGGAGGAGGGCTCACTTCTGTCGGCGGCGGAGTAGCTGGAAGGGATGGCGGCGCCCTAGGGTTTGCGAGGGGCTCGACAGGGGGTGGCAACACACTTTATAGGGGCTGGAGCGGTGCATAGAAGGAAAGGAAGGCCGAGGATCGCGGGCGGAGGTGGAAAGCGGCAGCGGCGTCGTGACCATGTGGGACTTGGAGAGGAAGACGAGCCCAACATGTGGGGCCCGCCAGTCGGCGGCACGACATGAAAATGCCCAGGCGCCAGGCGCCTTCAGCGTGGGGCGGGGTTGACGGGCCGGCTTGGGACGCGAGAAGGAAATGGGCCGAGGGCAAAACAAACCGGGGGAAACTCTAGGGAGGAAAAACGACCTGAGCCAAAAGCTAAAGGGGCAAAAGCAGACTTTTGGAGAAAAAGAAAACTAGGATCAAAGAAAAGCAAATTCAAAAGGGAATCTAAATACAAATTTAAATCCTGACTTTTGAATAGCCCACACACAAAAAGAAAATGCAGCAGCATGAATGCATCCACACAACTCCTATATTGCCTATAATTATTTAATATATTTTAGAAAACTACTACCTATTTGAGAACAATTGCACACACTTTCTATTTAATTCTAGCAAAATTTTAGGATTTATTGCAAACCCTAAGAAAGTAAAAACTAGGGTGTGACAGGCTATTGGCTGGATGGGTCCTGGCACCCCCTTAGTCTCGGCTGTGCAGAATGGGGCCAAAGGCATGGACCTTAGTCCCAGAATCGTTGTCATTTATACATCGAGAAAACAACAATAATATTTCAGGCGTTGTGTAGCAGTGTATTTTGAAATGAGAATTGGAACGGATATCTCTACTATACATCGAGAAAACAACAATAATATATGACAAACTATTATTCATAAAAGATATCACATCCTGTGCAATATGTGGAAGTATCCATTTGAGCAACCATAGCATGAAATTTTCAGGTCACCTAGATTTCATTTAATTTAGTTGATATGCATTTCTTAATGAGCTAGTATCAAACGAAAATTGGAATGGATATCTCTATACAAATATACAATATGAAAGCTGCAGTACATACAAAAATATTATTCATAAATGATAGCACATCCTCCACCATATGTAGAAGTATCCATTGCATTTGGAGGATGCCGAGCATCAATTTTTACATATCTAGCTCCGGGAGCTTTTCTCTGCTATATATACAATAGGAAGCATGTGTGTTGGAGTTGCAGATGCATCAGGAAGACTGAGTCTTGTTCCTTAACCGAGTCTGATCAGAGCCTGCAGCCATATTTGCGACGAGATGTTTAGTTGGAAATTGGCCATTTTGATCTTGCTATTGTGTGCAGTAACCTCCCCCAACCTTGTGACTGGCAACCCAAACTGTACCATGGAACAGAAGGAAAAAGTCCTCTTACGTTGCATAGCATTTACCGAGCGTGGAACTCCCCTTATTTCGGTACACCCAGAAAGTGTCTGCTGCGATGCGGTAAGAGCGGTGCCCAATAGGGACATGCGCTGCATCGTAGATCTACTAACAGATGAAGAGAAGAAGAATTACCTCACACACAGGATCTTGGCCCTTAAACTGATCTGTGGAAAACATTCTATGTCTCCTAAGAAAAATAAGGTAAAAAAATCATTGACTGCTCATCTATTTCAGTCGTACTATGTACGCAAATATATGTAAATGTTGACAAGCGCTAAAAATGTAAGACTATTCCTATTCCCTTCCAGGTTATGGTGTGAAGGGACGGTTGTCACCTCTAATGGAGCGCATGGTCATCACAAAAAAAAAAATTTGGATGAGGACACAAATGCTCATTATTAATAAAATCGATGAAAGCCTGAATTTTGTGATATGTATTTTTTATAATAATGAATAAAAGTGTTTGGTGAAGGTCTGAAGCACGATTGGTCTTGAGTATATGCTATCTTCGTCAAGGCATATTTTCTAAAATATATAGTAGAATCTGCATAGGGTCAAGTGGAATGAATGTTGCAAGAGCTCTTTGATCGATCTATGCATTGCTACCATATAACTCACATCAGTTACTATTTACTATCACTTCTGACTTTATTCTTTTCATATGATGGAGTCGCACAAGTGCACGGAAGAAGGCGTTAGAGACATAGGCTTCTTTGACCCATGTGTTCTAAATGAGAGGACAGTAGGCTACACGAGTACCGTGGAATACTTGGCTCTGGAGCCTGTCTATTTAATGGACATGATTAATTCCTATGCTAACTTCAAATATGTTCTCAATCGGCATGAAATCTTTCTGAAAGTAAGTGAAATTTATGCAGTGCACTAATAAGTGCAAGTGCTGCAGCCATCAGCACTGAAGCTGAGATCATATTCCCATGTATGTGCGAAAGGGTCTCTAGCCTAGTGGTTAGAGCACTGAGTAGCACCCAGCACTACGGGAAATCAGGGGTTTGCCGAGTGTCCCAAACACTCGGCAAAGGACGATATACACTCGGCAAAGGCTTTGCCGAGTGTTACACTCGGCAAACAGCACTCGGTAAACAGTGACTCGGCAAAGAGCTGTTTGCCGAGTGTCTTTTCTCGGGCACTCGGCAAACCCTTTGCCGAGTGCTATTTGGCACTCGGCAAACAGCCGGTTTCCAATGCTCAAAAAAACCGAAAATAATAGCAAAAAAATTTATTCCAATGTGGCAAGTCGCGCCATTTTTCGCGGAAAATTCGCGCGCTACGCGGTTGGCGGGATTCGAACCCGCGACCTCTCTCTCGCGTGTGACCTTCCCTACCACTGCACCACACTCTCATTTGTGACTAGATATTGTTTTGATTCCTACCGTATTATACTAAACTGAGTGTAAATTACTTGTTTGAGGCCCTAAATGATTTCAAATTAAAAACTTGTCAACTACAAAGTTTTATAACTTTTTGAAATCTACAAGTTTTATTTTGGTAGTTTCTCCATCCGAGGTCATTTACAAAATTTGAATTTCAAATTTGAGAACATTCACACTTAGTTTTCGTTGACTATATGATTTCAAATGAAAAAGTTGTCAACTACAAAGTTTTATAACTTATTGTGATCTACAACTATTATTTTGACAGTTTTTTCATCCGAGGTCATTTGAAAAAACTCAAATTTTGAATTTTGAGAACTACAAACGTACTTTTCATTAGCAAAACAAATTCAAATTAAAAAATTTTAAACTACAAAGTTGTATAACTTTTGAAGATCTACAACTTTGATATATGACATTTCTTCATCCGATGTAGTGAGAGTAACATTGTTCACAAATCTTATAGATCTCTCTTATAGTTTCAGGAAACTCTACGAGAGATCTAGATTTTGTGAACAATATTCATATGAATTTGTCGAATGAAGAAATGACCAAACTAAAAGTTCAGCATCTTGAGAAGTTATACAACTTTGTAGTTCAAAACTTTTTAATTTGAATTGATTTACTACTTCAAAATGTGGTTTTAATTATGACTTTGCCGAGCGTCAAAAAAAACACTCGGCAAAAATAGGGTTTGCCGAGTGTCAAAAAAAATACTCGGCAAAGATATTGTTTGCCGAGTGTTTTTTTTTTGACACTCGGCAAAGAATATCTTTGCCGAGTGTTTTTTTTGACACTCGGCAAACCCTATTTTTGCCGAGTGTTTTTTTTTTTGCCGAGTGTTTTTTGAAAAACACTCGGCAAACAAGTTGTTTGTCGAGTGCCCGAAAAAAAACACTCGGCAAACATGAAGACACTCGGCAAACTTGGGATTTCCCGTAGTGCAGTATGCCTGGGTTCGAGTCCTAGAAGGAGCGAATTTACGGGGCCGGTGTAGCCTACTGGCCGGCAAAAGCTGTGGTTCAGGGTTTTCTTAATCCATGGTCGTGGTTGTCTTCCTCCGACAGGTCGATTTTTTTTATATATTTCCATGTTTGTATAAGGTAAGGGTAGAAGGTACTGGAGGGTTTTAATCTGGCCTTCTAATATGAAGGTGCCCTTATTCTTTTTGTAGTAAAACTGTTCCGGTGCTTCTTTATTATGTAATAGATGTGATGGACTTGTCATTAAGCATGGTATCTGAAGTACCAATTCAGTATCCCATTGATGTAAGATAAATATCGCAGTGTTTCAACAATTTATTCTGTGATATGGCTTGTCATTTGAAACTTATACTCACAGATATCATTGCATATTCAAACATGGAGTCCACAGAACTTTCCATATTTTTTTGAAAATATTTTATTACCCATAGCAACGCAAGGCCACATTGCTAATAGAAAAAGAAGAAATTCAAAGAGCTCTGTTGAGATCATCTTCCTTTGAATCACGTGCTCACTAGGGACCGAAAACGAGCTGTAGAGCTCGTAGATGTACACTTCTCTTGCAATTGAAAAACAGCAACAACCACATAATTGCCTCTGGCCACGAGATCCAACAAAACAAGGACCCGTCGTTTTTGCAATATCCGGTGTGGCCTTGGCTATGCTAAAAAGAAATTCATGCTTTATGTGCCTATACTATGGTCCAAATCTCACTAATGTTTTGTTTGTGAGATCAAGTTGCACTTCACAAAATTAAATCATTCCATGTAAAGGTTCAACAAGCCATTTCTCCACAAAAGACATGTTGTTTGGAGAATGATAAAGCACTGGCCGATCTTCCGAGAGGTAGAGGGTAAATTCCATTGATGGAGAACTCGACCTTGGCGATCCGGCTTCAAATCAGACACGACTCAAAACCTGCAACCATTACACTACTGCTCCGTTATTTATCAACCAAGTACAACTTGATTAGCCTCGCCGAGAAGGCTTTCCCTGCAAGCGAATCGAAGAACACAAGCAAGAGAATGATAAACATGCAATCTAAAATTGCAGATCTGTATAAAGCGAATATGAGAGAGGTTCAAGAACTCGTTTTGAAAGGACTAATCACCATAGACGAGGAGATCAAGAACAGGGCCCTGGATCACTATAAACGGACTTGTCGCCACAGTTACAATGAATCTATCAAAGTTTCGACTTCGAAACATGACTAGACAAAACCCAACTCTAATGTGGCAGCAGCTGCTGAGTTTTATACCCTAATGGGGAGAGCTAGGGTTGGGGGCAACAGGAGGGAGGGGGGCACCCACAACTTGGGCTTGAGGCCCGACACGATACAAGGCCCAACATGGCCCAAAAAGCTGACGCAGCACCTTTTCGTAGTCACACAAAATTCTCTACGAATGTTCTGGATCTAGGATCTGAGCCAAAATGATGGCGTCGTCATCCTCTTTCCAACGCATCTAAGAACGCTTCGTTTCGATGTCGTATGAGGGAGATATCGCCAAAACCGTGCAAGAGTGTCGGCTGAATCCGAACCAAACGTGGCGGCTGAGTTGGTGATGAATTGCAACTTGGGGATGATCATGGTGCGTATGTGTTTAGCATGACGATGTCCTCATCAGAAAATGCCACTCCAATCAATCCCGATGGAGTCATCTTCAAACTAAACGCACTGTATGCTGAGAAGCCGGATTTCCTCCCATCTGGTTCTCGGATGTTGTGCCGTTTTGATGGAGTAGTCAAGTATTTGTTATCAAGAAATTGGTGGCCTAGTTCATCCTCGCTGAGGTTCTCTTCTTAAGTGTGAACATATTTCACTAATTATTAATATAAATTTGTACTGCTCCACGAACAATTAACTGAGTTTGCTTAATTCAAATTGGCATAGATTGATTGAATCAGGATCAGGGATTCCACGAAACTGAAAATGTATATCTTCAATATAAATAGTCACTTTAAACCTATATATGAAAAAAATATTGTTCACTAATTAATGATAAGTTGATAACATGGCGTCCCTCATGCGTAAAAGTATCCGTCTTCCACTACATCGTATTCAAAGGGTACGCATGCCTAGCATAGATTCCTATATAATAAGGGAGGATCCGAGTTGGATCATCTGCTGAGCAATATTTCTTCAATTAAATATCCAGCAAGGCTTTAAACTTGAGGCCTCTACCTCTACCAAATATCATAAGGAATTAAGGAGTGACACGCACTGATCAGTTACTGCCAAATTAAAGACTGAATATAGATGAGAAAATACGGACAATTCACAGTTTCCGTTGAATTAGGATACTGGAAAGCATACAAAAACCTGAGTCAGAACCGTATCGTTATTGTCTCTAAAATGCTGAAAAGAGTACAATCCGAATAGGGTTCCATCAGGATTTCAGGACGAGCAGGATCTCAAGGTACATTACGCGAGATCCTTTGTGCTCCTGCTTCCAACAAACTACACGTAAATATTCACAACCATTTCCAATGGTGGCGGCTGCCCCGACAAGTTGGGGTGTTCTACTCGATGTTTCTCCCAAATGAGGAACCAGAGACAAATAGCACCTGGACCAGCGGTGTTATTTATTTGTGTACTGGCTGGAGCATGAAAGAACAGAAGAGAGAGTGGTACGGGACAACAGGGTCCCCTTTCCCAGGGTCGCCATGGCAGCGCCCGGAGCTCACTGGAGCTCGGCTGGGATACCGTTTCCAATTCGGAGAGTATGTGGAGGGAGAGGAGAGGGTCGATGGGGAATGTCGATGGGCATGCATGGGCTCACCTCGGCTCCTCTACGTGCAGGGCAGAGAGCGAAATTTGGGAGGGAGGAGGCGAGTAGCCACTACTACATAAACCATTTTTCTAGTCACTATTTTCACAGTCGGTTTTGAAAAACCAGCATTTAAACATTTTTACAGCCGGTTTTTATTTTCGTGGCTCAAACCGACTGTGTAAATGCCAACGATTTTCACAGTCGGTTTGGCTACAAACCGGCTGTGAGAATGTGCTTCTCCACCTGGTCCATGTTACTTAACAAATATAACATAAGGTATGAAGGCTCAAAAGGCTGGACACGGTTGAACTGCGACTAGCGGTTTTAATTGGTCACGTTTTAGCCTTAACCAAATTACTACAACTATGATGAGAACCCACTTGTAACCCACATTAAGTATAAGAGAAGTATAATATATCATCATCACCACCATCATCATCAACCACCGTGCCAGAACGAGAACCACTAATCAAAAAGGATCCAGACCACTCTTGACCGTGAGTACAGCCGATATATCAGTTTTATACTCTGTAGAGGTTGTACACTTTCACCACCGGTCATGATTCCCGTTTGTCAGGGTTCGCAAGGCTCATATCACACTTTCTTAGGTATGCGTCTGGGTTTCACTATGAGACCTTTCTAAAGTCTCTCTAACCAGCTAGTGGCCGCTATGGTTTCAACTTAGGCGCATGAACCACTCACCCTCTGGTCAATCCCACATGTAAGACATGATCCCATGCTAGAGGCGAGCCGAGATCCACACTTAAACCATGGAGGAGCCCCACTTGCACCTTTCGGTAACCACTAACTTGCTAGAGTTGTTCATTTTACTTTGTCAAGACCAGAGCCATATAGTTCCGTTGGTTGTACGGTTTTCCTGGGTTGCCGCTTTAAGAATCGGACCTTAAGGAGAGACGCTTAAAGCAATCCAAAGCACATGCTCAAGCTCCCTAACCATGTTGCTAAAAAGCACATTTTAATCACCAATTCTATATACAATTAATCAAAGTTAACATTTATCATCATGAGGCCATTGGTTCATAAGCAAAGGTTGCAAGCTTAGCAATAGCTACCCTTAATGCAAAACCCCAGGTATACACGGTAAACATGATAAAGTAATGCTAGGTAACATCCTTAGGGTTCATCAAATTAGACAGATGCAAGTAAGAAAGAATGACTAAAGGTTACTGGGTTGCAAGGAAATATCGTGTTACACTTGCCTTCCTCAAAGTATTGTGTTAACTCTGTTCTTCGGAACCTTGCTCTCCTTCAACGTCGAGCAGCTCACCAATTGGTACAATCAACACCAGCACACAAGATACATCTAATAAAGAAATACACCAATCAGCAAAATAACTTTAAAAAGCGCACTACTAGAGAACACTAGCTACTGTGAACTCGGGAGCGCAAGAAACGCTAGGACAGAACTACAGTCAGAAAGGGCACGGCCAATCGAGCACTTGAGCTGCGAAAGAAGCAAAAGACTATATGCTGCATTTAGTTTAATTAAATAAATCATGTGTAGAAGATATTTCAAAGAAATATCCAAAGTTGGAATTATTCAAATTATTTTAGAATTTTGAAAGCGAAGTAAAACCTAGTCAAGTTTTATTTATATACGTTTCATAGAAATTAAGCAATTTCCTATTAAACTTACAAATAAAGAATAAGTGAGAAACTAATCAAATTATAAGGTTTGTTGTGTTGAACTTATACAAACTTTATTTAGAAGACACGTTTATGTTGGCATTAATCAAATTAATATTATTATAAGAGGCGGCGTATAACCTTAGTTAACTTTTAATTAAAGAACACATGTTTAATAGTCATTAATCAAATTAATACTAAATTAATTTCAAAAAATAGGTATTTGGGAAACCAACACCATAACGTGTAGTTTGTGTTATTATGAAGCTAACACAACTTGAACGGATCGAATCGGATCTAAAACGTGTAATCTAGGGGCTTAACAAGGCTGCAGGGACCTATACGTAACTAACCGTGTACTTCAGGGGCTAGCAACGAAGATTCTCAAGACAGGCTGGACCACGGATTTAATTCCAAAAACTTCTGGGGCTCTTTAATAAAAGCGTCGAAGGGGTACGCCTGTTTTATTCTCGACCGCTCGCGATTGATCGAACGGCCATGGTGGCTCCGCTCGGCTTAAGGTCACCGACGACAGAAGGAGACAGCGGCGCTGGCTCGGCCGCAGCGACGGCTCGCCGGCATGGAGCGGCCCAGAGGCTACAGAGCTCCATTTCGTGCGCGGTTTGACCCAATTGTGAGAGGAGAGCGGCACGAATCTTACCCAGGGGTCGTGGACGTCGATTGAGCGACGAGGCGGGCGGACGTTGAGGAGGGGCGGGTGGCTCGGCCGGCGTGCGGTGCAGGGGAACGATGGCCTCGGTCTTGCTCTGTTGGTCGTCGGGGTCGCGCCCTAAGGCTCCTGCGCAGGCGACGAAGGTGGAAGGGGGTCAGGAAGGGTGCGGCCGGTGGAGGGCAAGGGCGGAGGAGGGCTCACTTCTGTCGGCGGCGGAGTAGCTGGAAGGGATGGCGGCGCCCTAGGGTTTGCGAGGGGCTCGACAGGGGGTGGCAACACACTTTATAGGGGCTGGAGCGGTGCGTAGAAGGAAAGGAAGGCCGAGGATCGCGGGCGGAGGTGGAAAGCGGCAGCGGCGTCGTGACCATGTGGGACTTGGTGAGGAAGACGAGCCCGACATGTGGGGCCCACCTGTCGGCGGCACGACATGAAAATGCCCAGGCGCCAGGCGCCTTCAGCGTGGGGGCGGGGTTGACGGGCCGGCTTGGGACGCGAGAAGGAAATGGGCCGAGGGCAAAACAAACCGGGGGAAACTCTAGGGAGGAAAAACGACCTGAGCCAAAAGCTAAAGGGGCAAAAGCAGACTTTTGGAGAAAAAGAAAACTAGGCTCAAAGAAAAGC
Organism: Alloteropsis semialata; assembly: GCA_004135705.1. NCBI lineage: Eukaryota > Viridiplantae > Streptophyta > Magnoliopsida > Poales > Poaceae > Alloteropsis > Alloteropsis semialata. The sequence goes on from CM014277.1 coordinate 17,183,807, forward strand.
AAATTCAAAAGGGAATCTAAATACAAATTTAAATCCTGACTTTTGAATAGCCCACACACAAAAAGAAAATGCAGCAGCATGAATGCATCCACACAACTCCTATATTGCCTATAATTATTTAATATATTTTAGAAAACTACTACCTATTTGAGAACAATTGTACACACTTTCTATTTAATTCTAGCAAAATTTTAGGATTTATTGCAAACCCTAAGAAAGTAAAAACTAGGGTGTGACAGGCTATTGGCTGGATGGGTCCTGGCACCCCCTTAGTCTCGGCTGTGCAGAATGGGGCCAAAGGCATGGACCTTAGTCCTAGAATCGTTATCATGTATACGTCGAGAAAACAACAATAATATTTCAGGCGTTGTGTAGTAGTGTATGATGAAATGAGAATTGGAACGGATATCTCTACTATAAATATACATCGAGAAAACAACAATAATATATGACAAACTATTATTCATAAAAGATATCACATCCTGTGCAATATGTAGAAGTATCCTTTTGAGCAACCATAGCATGAAATTTTCAGGTCACCTAGATTTCATTTAATTTAGTTGATATGCATTTCTTAATGAGCTAGGATCAAACAAAAATTGGAATGGATATCTCTATACAAATATACAATATGAAAGCAGCAGTACATACAAAAATATTATTCATAAATGATAGCACATCCTCCACCATATGTAGAAGTATCCATTGCATTCTGAGAATGCCGAGCATCAATTTTCACATATCTAGCTCCGGGAGCTTTTCTCTGCTATATATACAATAGGAAGCATGTGTGTTGGAGTTGCAGATGCATTAGGAAGACTGAATCTTGTTCCTTAACCGAGTCTAATCAGAGCCTGCAGCCATATTTGCGACAAGATGTTTAGTTGGAAATTGGCCATTTTGATCTTGCTATTGTGTGCAGTAACCTCCCCCAACCTTGTGACTGGCAACCCAAACTGTACCATGGAACAGAAGGAAAAAGTCCTCTTACGTTGCATAGCATTTACCGAGCGTGGAACTCCCCTTATTTCGGTACACCCAGAAAGTGTCTGCTGCGATGCGGTAAGAGCGGTGCCCAATAGGGACATGCGCTGCATCGTAGATCTACTAACAGATGAAGAGAAGAAGAATTACCTCACACACAGGATCTTGGCCCTTAAACTGATGTGCGGACAACATTCTACATCTCCTAAGCAAAATAAGGTAAAAGAAAATCATTGATTGCTCATCTATTTCATTCATACTATGTACGCAAATGTATGTAAAATGTTGAGAAGCTAAAGATATAAGACTATTCCTATTCCCTTCCAGGTCATGGTGTGAAGGGACGGTTGTCACCTCTACTGGAGCGCATGGTCATCACAAAAAAAAAGTTTGGATGAGGACACAAATGCTCATTATTCATAAAATCGATGAAAGCCTGAATTTTGTGATATGTATTTTTTATAATATGAATAAAAGTGTTTGGTGAAAGTCTGAAGCACGATTGGTCTTGAGTATATTCTATCTTCGTCAAGGCATATTGTCGAGGTTGTACTCGGCAGATATTTATCCGGCAGGCACCCCGCTTCGTGCGAAGATTGATCACGGTGGATGAACAGAGAGACACGGGATTTTATACAGGTTCGGGCCCTCGAGATCGAGTAATAACCCTATGTCCAGTTGCTGCTTGTATTATCTCGGCGAGTACTGATTACAATGGTGTAGCAAGTACCCTCTGGTGGATTGGCTAAGATTGGGAATACCCTCTACGTACAGGACTCCCACTATTTATATCCAGCGAGACGTGCCTTACAAGACAAAACAGACCTAAACCTAGTAGGACTCTAACTATCATTGGGCCTTCCTTCTGCGATCTGGTCGTCGTGTCTTGTTCGGAGTCTTCTTCGTTCGGAGTCGGTAATCCTCGAGATCGGGCACCCTGGTATTATGGCCTCAACAGTAGCCCCCGAGCTTATCTTGCTCAGAAAAGGTTGATCTTTAAGTAGCCTTCGGGTCTTTTTGCTCTTCGGATGATTTTAGGATATGCAAATGTCTCGATTATCACTTGAGGATGAGAGCCAGAAAAGATCCCGAACTCTTGAATGTTGAAACCTGCATCTGAATGATAAGATCAGAAAAAATATCAGCCATAACAATAGTGAATAAAAAATTGCACCATCTTGGAAAGTGAAACACCAAGGGTTGATGTAACGGCCGCCCTGCGCATTAAAAACCCACTCCGCACGTCTCCCGAAACTCTAGCAGCGCACGCGCATTAATTACTGCTCTGCTCCGATTCCTCGATTTTTATGCGAAGCGTCGCCTCAGGGTCCTTAAATATCGAATCCCTCGGATTGATCTATACTTCAACCTTCCTTTCTAAGCCTTCTCCCTCCCCACACCATGGGAAAGAAAAAGCTCAGCCGCAAGTTCAAGCTTCCTCGCCTCCTTTTCGGAGACTCTCCCCGCAGCTCCGCCGAACCACCGTTCGACAAGCCGGAGGACCTGCCGGCGACGACACCACCTCCCGTTTCTCCTCAGGCTCCTTTCCTTGCTCTCCCCTGGCACGAGGATGAAGGAATTGAGGTCGAGCCACAAGAGGAGGCTCCGGTAATGGCGTCTCCGGCTCCCGAGGCTGCTCCATCGAGCATTGCCGCCGAGAAGCATCCTGCGTCGCCTTCTGCAGCCCCGGCGTCTCCCATCTCCCTTTCCTTCGACGACGAGCCGGTACAAGGAGAGAGCGGAACTCGGCTGAAGCCGGAGCCCTCGCGCACAGGCGCATCTTCGTCTTCTGCTCCGATGGACACCAGCGGCAACGAGGAATTCTCCCGGCGCCTCTTCGTCTCCCTGAACCGCGACCTGATCGGGATCCCCGGAGACGGAGCACTCGTGGATCTCGTCAGTGACTCTGAAGAAGAGAATGCGGTAGATGATGATCCACCGGCCGGCGCAACACCGCCCTAATCCTCGCCGATGGCATTAGCTAGGGGAAGATTAGCATTTTGAATTTTTAGTTTCAGGATAGTTATCGATCTCGTGTGAAATGTTCTCTCTTTTGGATTAATGAAAAGAATTTCATTTGAGAGATGCAACAATAGTCCCTCTTTCTGTGTTTGGAAATGTTCGAGTTAATCTGTTTATGAAACTGCCTATCCAGAAAGTAATCCCCCGAACAAGAACTTCTTCCGAACAGACTAACTAACATCTAGCATGTTCGGGAAATTTGTCCCAATCAGATATGGTCGGGGTATTTTCTCTATACACACCAAGTGTTCGGTCATTTAAAATTGATAGCTTCTCATATAAGCTAACAATCCTAAATGCATTAAATTTGACCTGCATAGTTATCGAAACGACGCGTGCCACAGAAAAAGAAAAGAATCTTTTTGACCCAACAATGACTGCGGATTGCGCGGCTCGAGACCAGTTTCTCGGGGTTCGTGCTCCCTTGCGAAACCATAAAGCCCCCAGGCGCAGCCGCCTGGACTCCATTTGGGCCTTCGTCTTCCTTGCTTGCATCTGCAAACACTCACCATTCCTCAACTGTTCTCCACCTTGTTTTCCATCTGCTCCTCCATCCATCAGAATTAACACTTTCACTGCTATGGCCTCCTTGCCCCAATCTTCGTCCAGTGGCGAATCGTCAGGAGACCAGAGCAGCGCCACCGCCGGACGGGAGCTGCGCAATGGGTTGACGATTTGCACCACGGACAAATACTGGGACAAATCCACCACCACAATGAAGCAACTACAACAGTTGGAGGACCTTGGACTACTTCCAGAGACCATCTTTCCTCACCATCATGCCAAAGGTCAAGTCTATCCGACCCCCAACACCCTCGAGCTAGTGGCTTTTCTAGAATTCTTCCACTGTGACTTTGGGGTCTACCCATCAAATTTCTTCCACAATATCTGTGACTTTTACCAAATAGAGCTTGTGCACCTGAAACCTGGAGCTATAGCAATGCTTACTGTTTTTGCCTTCCTGTGCGAAGCTTGGTTAGGGATTAAGCTATCACTACTCTTGTGGAGATACTTTTACACCCCGTCATTTTACAAGAATCAACTCATGATCGGGTCAATTGGATTCTCCTTGAGAGATCGGGAGACTTACATCCCCTTTCCAGTGAAGGATTCCTGGAAAGGTTATGTACATCACTGGTTTTACATCACTCACCCCCAGGCCTCACTAGCCAAGGGAAAGTATTTGATGCCCTATCTCAAAGAAGAAACAAAGGCCCTGCCCGAGGTCACCCCTGCTATGCAGAAACACCTTGATCGGATCCTAGAGCTCCGTCAGAGAGGACTGACGGCGATTCATGTGGCGAAGATTTTCATCAGATGGAGATTCATCCCACTCATGACACATGATTGGTACGCCTGGACATTTACAGGTGATAACGACCCGAACAGGATAAAGCTTGATGGTAAGCTCCTTTTCCTGGTGTATTTGGTAAAATTTTCCAAACACTTGGTCGGTCATTTGAATTATCATGACTCTTAACCAACAGTTGTCCCAGAATCTGAAGTGACCGCTCGCCTGAAGAAGATGCTGGGTGCAGAACTCCCAGATTGGGCTGGCGTCCCGGCTCTTTATAGCGCTGACAACCCTCCTCCAGAGGTAAACTGGTTCTTAGAAAATTTCCCATTTTGCTTAAAACTCGCATGAAATAGTTCTCTTTCTTGGCCAGGCCCCTCCTATCGTTGATGCCCCCGCCCGGAGCGGAGCCATCAACATTGAGGAGGAAGGGGAGATGCCTGTTGACCAGGGCGCCAGGACCCCGATCGTCGAGCAGCCCGAACCATCACCTGTGGCAGAAAAAGAAGTCCCGAGCAGCCCCAAGGCGATCGTCTCCCGAACCCGCAAACGCTCTCGCAGCGCAAGCATGGAGAGGGCGACTCCAGGTTCAGGTACTCTTTGCATGCCCGGTTCTAGTGAGCTGCCACCCATTCGCGATCCGCCTCGTCCTGTAGCCCAGGTACCAAGCATGATCGTATTCGGGCGTTTATTTGCAGCTTTTGATCGTATAATGGAAGCTAAACGTGTTCAGGAGATTTCTCGTCAGGAAATTTGTCCGACCCCACTGACATCAAAGCCTGCATCTGGTGCCAAGAGATTCAAAGTCAGAATCCCGACATCCAAGTAAGGACCTTGACTTGTTTGGTTATGCTTGAATGCTTCTCACAGAGAGAATTTTGTTTAACCGTGTTTGATTGTTCGGGAACTCAGGCCTTCCAAGCCTGCAGCATCTCCTCCCACCAGGCCGTCTGAAAAAGAAAAAACCCCCGAGCTTGACTCGGTAGCTCAGCCTGATAGTGCAGAGAAGACTGTTGAAACTGCAAGACCTGCCCCGACGCCCTTGGGCCCAATCATTACTTCGCTCTCGACAGCCGAGGAGCAATGTCGTTCGTTGGACGCTCGTGCTTCTGCTGCTGAAGCGTCTATGACCAGACTGGAGGCCCAAGTTACCGTTCTCCAGTCCGAGAAGGAAGGTACTTGTTTTATGTGTCTGTTTTGAGTCCTTATCCGCAAACTTTTGCTTGCACTCTGCCTCTAATTCTGTAGCCAACTCCAAGAGCATTGAGGTGCTCAAGAAGAAAAACTCGGATCTGGAAGGCATGCTTGCTGTTCGGGACAAGGATGTTGCCGATCTCATGGGCCCGTCTTGAAGTTTCAGAGAAGCGCAGCTCATCCTTGGAGTCCAGGCTGATGGAGGGTGCATGCGTTGCCGCAACTCACACCGTTGGGGCCTTGAAGAGCCACGTTCCTGACCTCGACGTCTCGCTGCTCTCCAAAGGCTTCAAGTGTTCAGCGACGGATGCTGAGGTACTGTTTGACAGCCTTGCCCCACTGGTGGAACCATTTGTCAAAAACCTTGATCTCCATTTGAGTGATTCGGAGGAATCGCCTTGAACTCTGCGCTTGGATCCTGTAATAGGGCAAAACTTGAAGGTTTAGAATGCGACTTTTATTTTGCGAAACATATGCTTGCATGTTTTTGCTTAAGGTTTTAGAGCTGATTGGTATTTTTGTGAAGCTTTTTAACTGATAGTTTTATCATAGCCAAAGATCCCGTTACCATAAGCTATTTTGGAATTGTTTAGTTGCTGAGACACGAGCGGCCTTCTGAACTGTGTAATTCCTTGTAATCATGGTGTTCGGTAATTTAGCGTAGCCTAACTTTCCTGATTTAAAAAGCCTGATTCTTGCATGGTAGTAATACCATAGTAGCCCCTGGGCTCTTATACAGTCATGCAGGCATACTGAAAAAGAGTCTAGAAGTACTAACCACAAGAATTTCCTGATCATATGGGGAGCCCCCGAGCGTTGCGCTTGGGATGTGTAGAACAGGTCTGAAAAAACTTTCAGCGTGGAAGTCCCCGGCTCTTTGTTAGTATATGTAGTATGGTAACAAAGAGTAGAAACAGAATAGAAAAATAGAACCCAGCACCCGAGCGTAAAAGCGAGGGTGAGCAAAGTGTATAGAACTTATCTTTTTTTTGTTGGCGCTGTAGGCGACGCGGATGACGGCTTTTATCTAGCAAACTTGATGGACAGGCTTGAACTTGCTTGATTACCTTTGTTTAGGCGTAGAATTTGTGCAGTTGATCCATATTCCACGTGTTTGGCAGTATATCTCCATCTATCTCCGCGATCCTGTAGGCTCCTTGTCGGGCGATGTCTACTACGATGTACGGCCCTTGCCATGGAGAGGACAATTTGTTTTTGTCCTTGATGCGTTGATCTAATTTGAGCACCATGTCACCAATGCATTGGCTTCTCTTGCGAACATTAGAATCGTAGTATTGTCGCAGTTTTTGCTGATACTGAGCCACTCTAAAAGCTGCTGTGTCGCGAGCCTCCTCAAGGAGGATCAGCTCATCAGCGCGTCTGTCAGGCTCTTCAGTTTCTGAAAACATTGCCACGCGTGGGGCTTGCAGTCGGATGTTGGATGGTAGAATCGCCTCTGCTCCATACACCAAGAAGAAAGGTGTCTCGCCTGTCGCTTGGTTCATGATGGTCCTCATCGACCAAAGTACTGTAGGAACTTCATGAATGCAACTCTTGTCATAAGCTTGTTGATCAGAACATGACACCTTCGCATAAAACCATACGTCCTAAAGATAAGGTGAGCTCGTTCCTATGTATTATTTTTAGTTATTTTGAGAATAGATTGCTACCTAAATTAATTATTATAATTAGAAACCATGGAGATGACAAAAAAAGTGTTTAAAGAGAGGCTTGGTTGTGGAGGGGACCAGCAAAGGGTGTCCAACCAAAGTGGAGGCCCAAAACATATCAAGTTCGAGCCCATTTCGGAGTCCAGGAGCAGTCCGCACCAAAATCGAAGCCCAGGTCACATATGGAGTCCGTTTTGGACATTCTTTATATGGATGGAAAGTGAATTTTATAGAGTTTCCAATGGCACTAGTCCCACATCTAAATTCCATTGGAGTCAACAGGAATCGCTGAAACAATTGGATGTCCAGAATCTGTCACGGTGCTGTGTCACCGTATTTTGGGCCGTTGGGCCGTGTATCGTATTGAGGTCCATTAGCGACGTGACCAGGGGGTTGAGGTCGTCCCTAACCCCCATATATTCAGTAGCCACTGCCACATTAGGATTTGAGTTTTGCTTAGTTTGAATCTGTCAAGAACAGTATCGCCGTTCATCGGTCTGTGAAACCCCACTTTCGAGTGCTTAATCCAAGGACTTTTGCAATTGAGTTGTGTTTTTCCTTGTCCTTGCTTGTGTTCTTGATTCGCATACAGGGGATAGCCTTCTCAGCGAGGTCAGTCAGGCTGTGCACGATTGATAACCAGAGGAGAAGTGGTGCTGCGATTGCGGGGTTCGGGTCGTGCTGATCGGAAGCCGGATCGTTTGTATTTCTACTGCACCAAATCAAGAGTTATCCTTACCTTACGGAAGATTGGGACCCTAGTTCACATCAAGTTGTATCAGAGCATCAGGTATTACCGTCAGGTTTACCCTAGTTTAGTTTGTGTCATCGTCCTAAAACTCCAAAAAATAGCCTCACAAAAATTTTTGATCATCGTGTTTCCACTGTCCTATAACCCTTTTGTGCCCCACAATTTTTCTGTTCAGTTTGCTTTTCTGAATTTTAGTCCCTCGTTGAGTCGTTGTGTTCGTCGTGTCTAGGTCTTGTTCTTTTTGAGTCGAGTCCCACCTCTGTGTTCTGGCGTGTAATAGTTCAGCTCTTTGGCTTGAGTTTGATCATCGTGCTAATTTGTGGAGTGTTATGGTCCTGATCTGTTGGTAGCTAGACGCAAGAAAGAAATCCCATCTTTTATTTTCGTCTCCACGACCACATCTGTACTCTAGCGATTTGTTAGAGGTCCCTTTTGACGTGTGCATGGTATTGCTGCTTGCTGGTGCATGTGTTGCACGCAGCTTAGTCACACAGAGAGAGATTTTTTTTTTCTGTACACCAGATTTGGTTGCTACGTGAATTGGAGAACTGATTAGGAGGAAAGTTTGAAATATTATCTATTTTGGTTTGGTTTCCATCGCTTAATCATAGATCCTAGCAAGTCTACATTTTTTTTAGCCTGGACAAAGAAGTCGAGAGCTCACTGTCTAGCTGAAATTTTCTTGAGTGGAGTATTCTTGTGACGTGATTATCCTGCGACACTTCCTGAAAAAAACAAAAAACACAAAAGTAAAAGGCATAGAGGTGCAAAAAAAAGAAAATAAAAGAAAAAGCCGCACCAAAAAAAAAAGAGAAAGGAACAAACAAAAAGACAAAAAAAATCAAATCAGAAGTGTCTGCATCCTTTTGAGTCCTTGTGGTGAGTTGTATTGTTGCTTGTTTGAACTAGGTCTGGGACGAGTTTATGCCGGCGACATAGACTAGCTTGAGACTCATTTTTAGTTTTGCAATTTTTGAATTGAATTATTGCTATTCCTTGCTACATATATTTTGGCCTCCTAAGCTCCACATATATTCTTCTGATTAGTATAGGTTCGAACCTTGCAATCGTGGATTCACGCCCTCTTGGTAAGTATCACGAACCAGCCACCCGTTGTACCATTCTTTGCATTGCTTTGGTAAGAACCTTGTAAGAGCATGGTAAGACGCCTGAGAGTGTGTGACTTTACTACATAACCACATCCTAGTAGATTATAGAAAAATATACTTTTGTGTATTTTCTTGTTTTCCACTAACAATGATAGGCTACACAAATTATGGAGATGAGACAAAGATTTCCCATGATGGTCTTTCAAACATTGCAACATCAACCCATGTGAGACGAGGTAAAACTCAATATTTTATTCCGCCTTTTGATGGTGATTGCAACTATTCTGAATATACTAAATGGGAGCTAATGGTAGAGAATGAATTGTTTTCAATGCATTATTTTTCTTAAAAGGAACGTATTAGAGCTATCACTATCGCTTTCACAGGATTGCTTCAATTTGGTCGGAGTTTATTTGTGAAAATAAGGAGACACCTAAAACATGGATGATGTTAAAACAACTTTTATGATATGACTATGTGCCCACATATTCCTCTATTTTGTGTGAAGAACTTTAGTTTCTCAAAGAAGGTAGTAAATCAGTGAAGTCATATTTTGAAAAATTGCAAGATTTAATGTTGCGTTGTGAAATAGATGAGTGTGCAGAAGCAACTGAGAATAGATTCTTGCACGGCCTTCGACCTGAAATTCAGAATATTATTGTTGATCACTCTTACACTTCTCTTTCACAATTATTTGATCTTGCTTGTATGGCCAAAAAACAACTTTTAGGTAATGATAATGTTAAATTATATGTACCTATTTGTCAACATGAGGTGAGGTTTTCAGGGGAGGACACACATGTGGTATCTCTTCTTGTCCCTAACCTTTTGCAGGACATTCAACTACAGGAGGTTGATGAAGAGCATGATGACATCAACTCATGTTACAATTCGGGACCTTCATGTCATGATGCACCTTCGACTACTGCTGCACATGAGAGCAAAGGTAATGCACATGGTGCTCCACTCACGGAAGGTGAGAATTTTTTTTGATGTGCTGAGTTTTTCCACCAATCATGCTAATATGGAGCAACTGTTTGTGGAACCTTTACTTACTTTACCTTTGTCACAAGATGATTTTCTTGCTATTCCTTATGATAAAGAAGAGTTGTGTGTAAATGACTCATTTATTCCTATGCCACAACTAGTTCATATTAATGATACTCATACTTTGGAGCCATATGCTTGTGCTGAAAATAAAATATTTATTCCAATTACTTGTGCAAATGATGAGCAAAAACTGCTATCTTCTTTAAATATTTTGGGTTATATTGAGTTTGATGTTCTTTGTAATCTAAATTGTTTGGAGGAGAGACTTATTGCAAATTTTGAGTTGCCATGCTTAACTAGGAATACCTATCACTTTATTGGTAAATATAATTGTAAAAGAGAATATATGGTCCATCGATGAAATCTTCTCTGGCTGGACAACAATATGATCAATTAGAGGGCTGCATTAACACTAATCATATCACATCCAGTTCCTCTAGTTTTGTTCTAAAGAATCAGGTTCGCTTTCAAGAAAGGGAGCATAGTTGGTTGTTGACTTTACCATCATCCACAACTATGGTCAAACTGAGGACGATTTGCTTTCAAGAAAGGGAGGATGATGAGAACATAACACCTTCGCATACAACCATACGTCCTAAAGATAAGGTGAGCTCATTCCTATGTATTATTTTTAGTTATTTTGAGAATAGGTTGCTACCTAAATTAATTATTATAATTAGAAACCATAGAGATGACAAAAAAGTGCTTAAAGAGGGGCTTGGTGGCAGAGGGGACCAGCAAAGGGCGTCCAACCCAAGTGGAGGCCCAAAACATATCAAGTTCGAGCCCATTTTGGAGTCCAGGAGCAGTCCGCACCAAAATCGACGCCCAGGTCGTATACGGAGTCCATTTTGGACGTTCTTTATATGGGTGAAAAGGGAATTTCATAGAGCTTACAATGGTCCCACGTCTAAATTCCATTGGAGTCAATGGGAATCGCCGAAAAAAGTGGACGTCCAGAATCTGTCATGGTGCTGTGCACCGTATTTTGGGCCGTTGGGCCGTGTATCGTATTGAGGTCCATTAGCGATGTGACCAGGGGGTTGAGGTCATCCCTAACCCTCATACATTCAGTAGCCACCACCACATTAGGGTTTGGGTTTTGCTTAGATTGAATCTGTCAAGAACAGTGTCGCCGTTCATTGGTTTGTGAAACCCCACTTTTGAGTGCTTAATCCAAGGACTATTGCAATTGAGTTGTGTTTTTCCTTGCCCTTGCTTGTGTTCTTGATTTGCATGCAGGAGATAGCCTTCTTGGCGAGGTCAGTCGGGCTGCGCACGGTTGATAACCAGAGAAGAAGTAGTGCTGCGATTGCGGGGTTCAGGTCGTGCTAATCGGAAGCCGGATCGTTTGTGTTTCTACTCCACCAAATCAAGAGTTATCCTTACCTGACGAAAGATCGGGACCCTAGTTCCATCACTTGTAACCTGTTAAAGTTTCTCTTCTTGATGCCCTGGAGCATGATGCCATTGGCACACTCTACTTGCCTGTTTGTCTTCGGGTGATTTACCGATGACCGATCATGTCTGATCCCGCAGTCGTAGCAGAAATCAGAAAACTTTTTGCTTTTAAACTGCGTTCCATTATCAGAGATTATTCTGTTCGGGACACCGAATCGTACGACAATACTTCATAGGAATTTGACAGCTGCCTCTTTTGTGATTTTCTGAACTGGCTCGGCCTCAACCCATTTTGTGAACGTGTCGATGCCGACGAACAGAAATTGGTAGCCCACGATAGCCCTTGGAAAGGGCCCGAGGATGTCTATTCCCCATGTGGCAAAGGGCCATGACAAGGAAATAGTGTTTAAAGCTTGTGGGTTTAGTTTGTTTCCGTGCGAAGAATTGGCATGCCTCGTACTTTTTAACTAACTCGCTTGTGTCTTGAAGAGCTGTAGGTCAGTAGAAGCTCAGTCAGAATGCTTTCCCTGCTAGATATCGGGGAGAAGCATGTGATCCACATATTCCTCCATGAATATCATGGAGCAAACTAATGCCTTCAATTCGTGTGATGCATTTGAAGAGCATTCCATTGCGGGTTAGCTTGTATAATCGCCCATCAACCAATTGATAGTTCTTGGCTTTACGATGGATTTTCTCCAATGTAGCATCATCGTCCGGAATAGCTTAGTTTGTGAGGTACGCTTGGATTGGATCCATTCAGTTCTCCCCATTTCCAACTAGAGCGACAGCTCGAGCCGTATCGATCAACATAGACTCCTTGACGGATTCGTTGGTTATAGAAACTGTGCCTTTGGCAAGCACAATTTTTTGGTTCGGTAATGAAACCGACACAGATGGTTTAGTAAGAACTTCAAGTAACACGTTACCTGGGAGCTGTGTGCGCTCGGCAGCTGCCTTTGCTAGCTTGTCTGCGTCGCCATTGAATTCCGCGACAGGAAGGCGACGATTGGGAGGGGCCTACGGCGGCGAGGGTGATGCCGCACGGGGCACGGCCACCTCCACGAACAGCGACGGTAGGGCGGCGGGGGTGGTAAACCCTAAGCGCGATTGAATGGGAGGACCAGAGGAGACGGGGCTTGCGGAGGCCGGCAGCAGCTGCGTATATCGCAGCCGAACAGCTGCAGCTGGGCTTCCGAACGGCTGGGCTGTAAGCCCACAGCCGCTGCCACAGCCCAGCCAGCCACAGCCTAACCGAACAAAGTGAGTGTATGTTTCAATCACTACTACAGAAACCATTTTTCAAGTCACCATTTTCACAGCCGGTTTTAAAAAAATGGCGCAAAAAATGGTATCACAGTCGGTTTTCTTTCACCTACCGCTGGGAAAGGTAAAACCGGCTGTGAAAGGGGACTTTCACAGCCGGTTTTTTAGCCAAACCGGCTGTGAAAATCGAGACCTTTTCACAGCCGGTTCGGCTGAAAAACCGGCTGTGAAAGTCCCCTTTCACAGCCGGTTTTCAGCCTGACAAACACTGATATTTACAGGTACTTTTCACAGCCGGTTTTAAAGAATAACCGGCTGTGAAAACATATTTTCACAGCCGGTTTGCTCTTTTTATTCGAATAGTTGGTGGGAGATGAACAGGACATGTATAGTTCATCTTTTTTTTAAAAAAATCCAGAATTAAAATTTGTAATTAGTATTTCTTCCTCATCTGAACTCCAAATTTGGTGATTCTTTTTTTGGATTTTTTCTAAAATCATGGTATTTCATTTAATGGTTGTTTTTGTATGTTAATTTGTATTTTTCTGATTTTTTTCATATGACTTGTTTTCTTCCACCTAAGTAGAGAATAGAAAAATATGTTTTTACATAAAAATTGCTAATGTAAATTCACATTTTTTAATGAAATGGTCAACATAAGATTGTGTCCAAATTTGAGGTGCGTATGAGTTCGAAAATGTTATGAGGTATTCAAATCTCAATGTTTAACTAGAGTTGTATGAAACAATGTGAGCGATCTATTCATTTTGTGAACGATTCTATACCAATTTTCTCAGAATCTTATGAAATTTTTTATGTCAGAATCTTATGAAATTTTTTATGTCAAGCTTATATATCAATGAAATGATTCTATACCAATTTATAAAACTTTTGGAGAAGTTTTAGGTATTATTATCATTATTTTATAATAAAGTTCCAAGTAGAGATTTGAATTATCCCTAGCAAACATTTGAAATTTCATCTATCTCTAGGACATGTGCTAGAATGGAACATAGTTGCTTAAATATAATTTTTACATATTTTTTTGATTCATATTGGAGCTACACATAGTTCAACTTGGAATTACTTTTAATAAACCCACCGAAATTCATTTAAACTATTGAAAATAGTAAATGAGTTCACAAATCATTGGAACTTCTACAAGATAACTTATATGTAATGTAATGTATATAAAAAATATATTGGTATGTATAAGCTATTTATTTCCTTGTGTTGTTGACCATAAATGGTATCTAAATTTAAGTTTTTGGAACACTAAATGATGTCAAATGAAAAAGTCATGAATACCAAAGATTCATAACTCATCAAGATCTACAAACTTTATATAGGTCATTTTTCCATTTGAGAAGGTGGTTACAACATGTAGTATAAATTTGACAAACCCCTAACATAGTTCTAGGAACTATGTTAGGGGTTTGTTAAATTTGTACAACATGTTGTAACCACTTTATCAAATGGAAAAATGACCTATATAAAGTTTGTAGATCTTGATGAGTTATGAATCTTTGGTATTCATGACTTTTTCATTTGACATCATTTAGTGTTCCAAAAACTTGAATCTAGATACCATTTTTTGAAATTCAAAAATTGGATTGTTCAAACTTTGTCAAATGGAGTAATGACCTATATAAATTTTGTAGATCTTGATGAGTTAGGACTCTTTGGTATTCATGACTTTTTCATTTGACATCATTTAGTACCTCCAAAAAAATATTTGAATCTCTCAAAATTTGAAAATTCAAATTTAAATAGTTCAATCTAACTCGAATGGGGAAATCACCAAAACAACACTTGTACATATCGATGATATCTACATCTTTTGTATTCACCAAAATACTTGTATATATAAGATAACTATATTTTTATGTTACTCCACAATGGTGTATAAAAATAAAAAAAAAGAGAAAACATTAAAACTAAGCAAGGCCCATTTGGACCCAAATAGCCCAACTTCTTTAGACCGTCCATCATGGATCGGATGGCTGTAATATCCCAACCAGAAACCCTAACCCTATATTCCTCTCAGTTCCCTTCTTCCCGTCGCTCCCTCGCGCCGCTCCGCCGCCGTCTCCACCCCCGCTTCCCTGTCTCCGGTCCCCGCCGCCCCAAAATCGGCGCCGCTGCCCCAAAGTCGTCGCC
>CM014277.1:17199707-17216797 GCA_004135705.1 Alloteropsis semialata
CCGAAAGTAGGTATAGCAACCACCTTACTTGAACATGTTGGGGACTATGTGCTGGGTTCATCCTCCGGGGAAGCTTCATGGGGACTTGATAGTTTGGTGCTAGAAGAGTGNTATTTACCATGCTATTCACACATGTGCACATCTTGGTTTAAGAGTATGACTTATTTCTCTTCGAATCCTGATTTTGACTTTACAATATGTGCATTACAAGTGTGCTATAAAGCTCTCCTAGCATAAGCTCCACTTCAAAGAGTGACATGGGAGTTGAGAGAGGAATTTGGCAAGAAAATACACCATGAGTGACTTGAGAGTACCACCTAAGGAATTCTGCTCTCTCTTGAAAAATTTCCAAAACCTCCGGTTTGATTGTCTAGCTAGGTAGAAGGCAAGGTGCTTAGTCTAAGTCATTCTAGCCATCAACCGCCCAAGACCAGGAGAAGCTACAAGCCCCATAAAAGGCCAAGGTAATAAGGGAAGTTTATTTTACCAGCTTATTCAATTTTTGGTAGAATATCTTGTTGAACCACTGGTACTTTTGAGGAGTAATGAGGAAGCAACTCCTGATCCACTGAGCCTAAAAGTTCTAATCTTTGCTCGGGACGAGCAAGGGTTAAGCTTGGGGGAGTTGTTGACGGTCCTTATAACATAAAATCTGACCGTCAATAGGCTCAGAAACCAATAAAGATCAAAGCATAACTTAGGCATTTGTATTCAAATAAGGTTGTACCATGCATATCTGGAATATATTTGAGTACAGGGACTACGGTGCAGAAGATGGACAAAACTGGGCACAGGCCCAGGTCGGCCGACCTGGCTAGGTCGGGCGACCTGGTCTGGATCCCAATTAAGCCCAAACTCCACACAGGTCAAGAAGCACACAATGTAAGGATCTTGAGCGTTGATTCATGGTCGGTGGAAGTCAAGGGTGGAGGATGAGCCACATGTCCATCACATGGATTGAAGGGCCCACAACCAGAGACAATTGTACCCAAACCGACAGTACCCAACTGGAACCGACCTTAGGACCCACATGTAAGCCTCCCAGAGGAATGTGGGCCCTAATGGCGGTTATGGGGAGTCGGCCGACCCAGCCAGGTCGGCCGATCCTCCCGTGCGCCCGACTCGGCCCTCCTTTGACCTGAAGCTGTAAACCGCCATGGAGATGTCATCTGAGCCGTGGAGAGTTGAAGACGGTGGATCCAAGGGTCGGCCGACCTGGGAGATTCGGCCGACCTAGGCCCACCTCTAACCGGCCTCAACCGCCTCTGGATGGCTCCAACCGCCCTTGTGATGCTATAAATACCTGCAAGGGGCACCGTACTCTAGACACACCAGAAGAAGAGCTCTCTTTGCTACAAGCTTGGTCTTAGTCTTAGTAGTGATAGTCATAGTGTTAGATCTGCTGAAGGGCTTCTGAAGGAGTCTTGGTAAGTTCTAGAGTTCATCTCTTGTATTCTCTTACTTACTACTTGTACTCTGATCTTAATGGAAATACCTTCATACTTATGTCATGTGCCTCAGCTATGCTATATCTATTTAGTATATACTACTTATGTCTTACACCTTAATCAAGTGAATGTATGCAATGTCATTGGCTCAATGTGCCTCTTGGTTGCTCTATTTATTAACGTGATAGATAGAGTTGTATTACATATTGCAAGCATGGTGTTTGGGATATGGAATACTGTTGAGGGTACCGCTGCCCCACGGATTAGTAGAGGTAGGCGGCAGGTGGTGACAGCCCTGTCCGTCCTTTGTAATCCTCCACGTACGGGAGTGGGTATTAGGCCTTTATGATAAGACGTCCTACTGTCGTCCCTTGATGAGGGAACCACTGGATACCTCGATATGTCCTCTTGCATATGATCATTGAATGAGCTTGTATAGGGTATTGTGGTATAACTAAGTCACATTTGTATGATGCTTATGAAACCTTGGTGATCTTCACTAATATATTTACTAACTAAGACTACCATAATGATGAGCAATGAACTTCTGTGTGTCATTCTACCCATTCATTTCTATATTCTTTACCCCTGTTTAGATTATGGTATATTAATGCTGTTGTAAGTAATTACATGGGATGACATCGCTCTCTTAACTAAACGCTTTCCCTGCGGATAAACAAATAACGATACTCTGGAATACTCCCGGGTGAAATGCTACAACGTACTTCTGTGCGCTTGCAGAATATCTGTAACGTCTAGATTTACGATGAAGTATCTCTAGTACCATCACTACTCTAAGTGGTGATGCTAAGAAATACCAACAAGAGTGTACTTTCAAGAAAAAATGGAGAGCGTGTGTTTGGCGCCTGAAAAAAAGCGTGCAAAACATTTGGGGGCACACCTCACTTTTTTGTAGGCTTGCGTATCAAAGGTAAGCCCGAAGGAGAATGGTCGGACATTGAAGGTCACTACTTCATAAGACGAGGACCTTAAGAAAAGTCAACACAATCAAAACTAGCAAATGTATAGGTTCACTAGCACAGCCGGCCTATCTCTTTGGTTCCTAATGGGCCATCACAGGCAGTTTGCCAACTGGTGGTGAAAATACATTGTCACCTGTGGTATTGATCTAGCAGCAACATATAAAATATCAAGTGGTAGCAAAAAAAATTTACTCGGGGAGACCACCCTCACTTGATAGCAACCTCCCCCCACAAAAGGAAGTAAGGAGCTCGGCCTTCTCGCCGGTGGCCGGATGGCCGCCCACAGCTGATCAGTTGCCGCTCGCATCCGCTGGCGCTCACGGCAGGGCACACGCCTGTCAGTTTTTTATATCGGCTAGCCTACTATAAGGGGTCCCTAAGTAGTCAAATTGTTCGTGAGGGCCTCATTGGAACCAGAAGCACGACGGTGAACACGAGATGATTTAGATAGGTTCAGGCCGCCTCGAGTAGAGAGCGTAATACCCTACATCCTGTATGATGGATCGCTTCGTATTGATGGTTATGATTTTACAAGGGGTCCCTGCCTCACCTTATATACTCGGGAGATAGGGTCTACAAGGCAAGAAATACAAACTCCTAGTCGGATACAATACACAGAGTCCTAACATGAGTAGGCCGGGTTGTTTCTAGTAGCCGACTAGTTTCCTTAAGCTGTACGCCTCTTCCTTGTATCTGTCAGAGTTGCCGGCCCAATTTCCTATCAGGCCTACAACCCATGAGGACTCCCATGGATCTTGGACCGTCAAGCTCCCGAGCGTCTTCATGTCTTCATGCCTGCCGAGTTGTTTCCTCGTCATCCTGCTTGTTGAAACCTTTAGAAGTGAACATGATGTGCTCCTTGCCGACTTCTTTTGCAGTCAGCCCCCGGGCTTTGGTTTGTAAACCAAAGATGATGCAAAAACTTCCCCATTTACTATAATGGTGTCCAGCTTTTGAAAAAAGATGGACCCATTATGGGTCTAGCCCCTGAGCCTAGAAATATTTTTAAGGATTAAAAACAATTCCAGGGTCTTTAACGAAAAACTTTCTAAAAGAAATATACTATTTCTCCCCAGCCCCCAAGCTTAAAGCAGATGATAATAAGCTTAAAGACTTCTGTAGAAATAAGTACATTCTTTTATTAGGAAAAATTACTCCTATTAAGCATCAGCCCCCGAGTATGAAAATACATCGGAAAATGACTTAGCTCGTTAGGAAATTGCCGCACAGATGTGCATCTGGTTAAAACCCGTGAGTACACAAGTGTTGGCTTGTGAGGGAAAATGGCTTTTAGAGAATACGCTTAGGGTTACCACTTCAGTTTATATAAACAGAGGGTAAACCGCTTCACATTCCCATCTGCTCCAGCCGCCACTCCTAAATCTCAAATCCACAATCTTCCATACTCGCGCGCGCCCTCCAATCCACTCCCGCCCCGCTTCGTGATCCTGACAAGGACCTCAGCTGGCAAGATGGGTCGGAAGCCAGCAACCAGTAAGCCCTCCGGAACCAAGTCCTCATCCAGCAAACCGGCGGCAAGCAAGAAGCCTTCGAAGATTCCAATCACGGATATGCCGGTTTTCAAGAACACACCAGCAAATGCTCTGGTCTGGAAGCCATGCAAGGCATCAGACCAGATGGTGCAAGACCTCATCAATCAAGGTTACCTTCTTGACAAATCTATCTCTTGCTGGCGCACCGATGAAGGAAAAGCATGGCCATTCGATGAAATTCATGAAATTGTAGTTTTCGCCGCTTTCTATGAGCGTGGATTCGCCTTGCCTGCTCATGATTTCCTTCATGGCCTTCTCTCCTTCTACAAGTTAGAGTTGATTCACCTCAACCCTAACTCCATTCTCCAGATTTCTCTCTTTATCCACCTCTGTGAAGTCTTCCTTGGAATAGATCCCCATTTCAATCTGTTCCACCTTCTTTTCCGCCTCAAGTCCAGTCAGGACAAAGTAGTCGGTGGAGCTAGAATCCAGCTTTGTCAGGGCATGAAGAATGTCAATTTTGATTTTAGAATGAACGACTCAATCAAGGATTGGGCGGACAAATGGTTCTATGTAAAGAACTAGCCCCCAAAGCTAACCAAGCAATCAGGTCATTTGCCGCGTCCGCAAAGCCACTGGAATGAGTCCATAGATAGTGACAAGGTTGAGGGACTGTCGAGCCTGCTGAAAATGATTTCTGACTTCAAGGAGAAGGGCTTGATAGCCATTGGAATCGCCAGCTCGTTCTTGCACCGGTGCGTACAAACCTGCCAAAAGCGGGTGCACGCTGGCTATGAATACACCGGCCCCAATGACCCAACCAGGGTCTCCTCCACTGATCTATCGTCCGATGCAGTCGCCGTGCGCATCCAGGCGCTGTTCATGAATGCGTAGGAGCTGCCTCGCCGAGTTCCAGAGTACTCGGCAAGTCGTCCTCAGCTAATTGTAAGTTTGAAATCAACCTGAATACCATTTTTTGGCATCCATCTTTTTGCATCACAAAAACTGATAAATTTCTGTCCCAAATTCAGGAATTGAGGACAAGATTCGCTTCCGCTCCTCCTGCAGTGGCAGAGAACCAGTCCGGCTTGCCTGAGCCGCCCCCACCCCTACAACCCCAGCAAACCGCTGAGTGTTCGGGGAAGGGGAAGAAGAAAGCAGAGCAAGTCATTGACGACGTTATTCTGGAGGAAGGGTCTTCCTCAGATGATGATGCACCCCCGAAGCCTCACCCCAAGACCCTCGGGCAAGGAGGATCGGGACTAAAGAGGCCGTGCTTCGATGACGCGCCGAATCCGCTAGTCCCCAAGAAGAAGCGAGCTGTGCGGAAGAAGTTGTCGCCTTCCCTGGAGAAGCCTGCTAACGCCAGCCTTGCTGAAGCATAGGTCCTTGAGACAGAGATGAACAAATGTAGAGATTCCTATGGGGATCCCACTGCATCCATCTCCCCCCAAGGTATTTCAGTTTACTATTGAAATCATGCATCTTTGACTTGTGCCGGGTTCTTTTCTCTTGATCTGAAGTCTTCTATATAGCAACATCAAGAAAAGGAACCCGCTTGCCAAAAAGAAACACACGAGCCCCAAGACATTCCGTCTGAAGGGTTCAATTTTGACCTGGACGAGCCGGAGTTCGACATGGAGTTCGCCAGGTAAGTGATCCACTCTATTGGTAAGCGCCGTCTGTTCATTAACGATGTTCAATAGATTGATTCTTGAAATCTTCTGTCTTGTTCAGCCGGCTGCCTACTTCTCCTCCCGCGAAATCACCAAAGATCCCAGAGGTGAACCCATCCGCGGAGATCCATGACAAAGAGGCGGAAGTAGAGCAGGAGCCGAGCCCCTGAGCATCTCCGCAGCCGTGCCCACAAGAATCAAGCGCCCGCGCTTTGTCGTCCTCCAAAGTACTAGAGCAAATCGCTCCAGGTACTTCTGCTCCAAGGGCATCGCCCAAAGCAGCAGAAAGTACTCGGATGGCGAGTCTCCGTACTGAGGAGCTTGATGCAGTGCTGAACTGGTGAAGGCGGCAACCATCGAAGAAATTATCTAGGAGAAGAAGAAACCCCAAGAGCCGTCACCGGAACCATTCCAGATCTTCACTGGAACACCAGGCGTGAATGTGAATGAAGATGACAATGCCTTCCTATTCAAGTCACAAGTTGACCAGGAAGATCTTGAGAAAGCCGCCGAATTTTATAAACAATTCTCCAAACTTACAGAGGATAGTACAGAGTAAATCAATACTGTAAGTATACTTATCTCCTCTGGATTTTTTGCTAATCAACTCTGCCGCCTTGTTTTTGGGAACAGAGCATACTTGTTCGGTCGCATCAAAAGTCTGAGATGCTCAGCAAAACTAGCATGTCCATGACCCGAGCGGAAAAGGCTGTGGATGACTTGGCCAAAGGGCGAGAGTCATGGGAGCAGGAGCGTGCTAAGCTTCGCCTCGAGCTGGATGAAGCATACAAGAAAATCAACCTGTATCAAGTCCAGTGAGAGGATGTAATCGAGAGAAACAAGTAGCTTAGACAGAAACTCTCTGGTATGTTGCCGAGTTCTTCTCCCCATCGTTAGCATAGATCATATAGAAAAACAATATGATGTGTTTAATGCAGAGGGTGAAAAGCAGATTGAGGCTCTAAAGGCCGAGGTAATTGACATGAAGAACCTCTTTTACTGGCAACAAGAGCGCGCGAACCAGGAGCAGCGGCAAAAGGATTGCATGGCAGAGCTTGCTGAAGAGCAGAAGATGCGCCAGCATGCCGATGCACAGCTCGTCCAGGACATGACCAAGATCCGTGACCAGGAGGAGGAAAACCAGGCTCTTCGCATGGAGATCAACTGTCGTGGTGCGGAGATTGAGTCCTAGAAAGAGGCTGCCCTTCCGTTGGTCGATGTATATGCCAAGGTACTCGCGGGTAGTGTTGCTCCTCCTCTCCTTGATCGGCTCCGAGCAAATCCTGGGCAGGTGCGGTCATATTGCCAGCGGATCGCTCGGTTGTGTACTTGGCAAGTACTCGAGTTTGTCCGATCCTAGTTCCCCACCCAGCCTCTGAGTATTACGGAAGGTCGGATCAATCTGGCATGTACCCAGAGCATGTATGATACTTACATGGAGGAGGAGAAGGACACGGCGGAGAAGATAGTTTTCCGCCTTAAGTTCTAGGTTTTCTTTGTTATGTAAGAAAAACCTTCGTAATGAACCATGTCAGATGTAAATACTAATGTTTCATCAACAAGAGTACTTGTTTATCTGTTTTATGTGCCCGATCCTTCTGTGTGGAACAGAAAGTAGATGGCTTTTTTTGAATGTAGCTTGTCTGGGTTGTTTTTAAACAACACGGCATGATTCAAAACTTGATTGTATATGCGTTACTTATCGAGCAAGCATAGCATTAAACACGTATCCGAATTCCAAGCTTGATGACAATGGAATATAGATACTTTATTGTTGTTTGGTTAAAAAGCCGATATCAGTACATTGATAGGACTGACTTTATTGAATCTTAAAAACTCCTAAGAACTTCTTAAGGGTAAAAATGCTGCAAGTGCTCAATGTTCCAAGCATTGGGCACCTCTGTTCCGTCTTCCCACTGTAGCTGATAAGTACCCGGGCCGATAACCCTTGATACTATGAATGGACCTTCCCAAGACAATGATTGCTTGTGCTGATCTTTTGTACTCTGAATTCTCTGGAGGACCAAATCGCCAATGTTGAATGACCGTACTTGGACATTTTGGTCGTGATACCTCCTGAGTTCTTGCTGATACTTGGTTGTCCTGATCAACACAGCTAGCCTTGCTTCTTCTAGCATGTCCACGTCTTCTGCCCTGCTCAGCTCTGCTACTTCCTCCGAGTAGTTTTGTATTCTGGGAGCGTTGTACTCAATGTCCACTGGGAGTACTGCTTCTGAGCCGTAGACCAGGAAGAAGGGTGATTGCCCCGTCGCGCGGCTGGGCTGGGTTCTGAGCCCCCATACCACGGCTGGCAATTCTTGCACCCACTTGCCGCCGTACTTTTTGAGTGGTTCGTAGAGCCTTGGCTTAAGTCCTTAGAGTATGAGGCCATTAGCTCTCTCAACTTGTCCATTGGCACGTGGGTGCGCCACTGATGCGTAGCAAACATTAATTCCTAGACTATCGCAGAAATCAAATAACTCGCTCCCTGTGAATTTGGAGCCAAGATCAGTGATAATGCGATTCGGGACGCCGAAACGATGAGCGATGTCTTGGATGAACTCGACCGCCTTTGCTGCTGTAGCTTTGACGGGCGGCTTAACTTCAATCCACTTGGTGAACTTGTCGATGGCCACATAGAGATACTTAAAACCTCATAGCGCAGTCTTGAATGGTCCCACCATATCGAGCCCCCAGCATGCAAGGGCCAAGAGGGCGGTATGGTGTTGAGGACTGTTGCAGAGACGTGAGCTTGTCGAGCAAATAATTGGCAGCCCTGACAAGTCTTCATGTTTATTTTTCTGCATTGGCCACAGCGGATGGCCAATAGTACCCGGACCGGAAGGCCTTGCCAACAATCGTGCGGTGGGCAGCATGATTGCCACAGATTCCACCGTGAATTTCTTCAAGGATCTCCCGTCCAACTTCTGGAGGGATGCACTTCATCAAGACTCCAGATGATGCGCCGCATCAAAAGAGGGTGGAGTCGACTACTACATATTGCTTGCTTCGCCTGATGACTTGCTCAGCTTCCACCTTATCTTTGGGCTCCTTCTGGTGCAGGATGTACTCGATGAAGGGCTTTGTCCACTCTGGTGTAATCACCATGACTTGCTAATGAGGGGGTGTTGTAGTCGGCTATACTTCCTGCTCTCTGATGGATAGTTGTAACAGCTCATGTACGAAAATGCCGCCCGGTACTTGCGCTCGGTGAGAACCCAGCTTTGAAAGTGCATCAGCAGCCATGTTGTTGTCCATAAGGACATGATGAAATTCAAGTCCATGGAAGTGCTTCTCGAGTTTGCGGACCTCCATGCAGTATGCATCCATGTTCTCCTTGGTACAGTCCCAGTCTTTGTTGACCTGGTTGATGACCACCGAGGAATCACCGTAGACCACCATGTGCTTGATGCCAAGGGAAGCAGCCAGGCGTAGCCCGTGCAGTAGAGCTTCGTACTCGGCCTCATTGTTGGTGGCTTTCCAGAGGATCTGGAGTACGTACTTGAGTTGATCCCCTTTCGGAGATATGAATAGTACTCCTGCACCGGCTCCTTCAAGCTTCATTGACCCATCGAAATACATGATCCAATGCTCGAGGAGTTCTTCTGGCACCACTTGTTGTATCTCTATTCACTCAGCAACAAAATCCACTAGGGCTTGCGACTTGATGGCAGCACGTGGGATGAAGTCGATGGAGTAAGAGCCCAACTCGACTGCCTATTTGGAGATTCGCCCTGTTGCATCCCGGTTGCGGAGAATGTCGCTAATTGGGAAAGAGGTGACTACAACAACCCGGTGAGCATTGAAGTAGTGGCACAGCTTGTGAGATGTGATCAAGACAGCGTATAATAGCTTCTCGACCTGGGGGTAGCGTATTTTTGATTCTGTGAGCACCTCACTGATAAAGTAGACTGGCCGTTGTACCTTATATACATGGCCGGGTTCCTCTCGCTCGACTACAATAGCAGTGCTCAAGATGTGAGTTGTTGCTGCAATGTAGAGGAGTAGTGGTTCCTGATCAGCTGGTGCAGTAAGTACTGGTGGTGTCTGGAGGAATTTCTTGAGATCCTCAAACACTGCATCAGCTTCTGCTGTCCATAAGAACTTGTCTTGCTTCTTGAGGAGCTTGAAGAAAGGTAGTCTCCTGTCACCCAGCCTTGAGATGAATCTGTTGAGGGCCGCCATACATCCTGTCAGCTTCTGTACGTCCTTGAGGGACTTGGGAGGCGCCATGGATGTAATGGCAGTGATCTTCTTGGGATTGGCTTCAATTCCCCTGTGGCTGACTATGAAGCCCAGCAGTTTTCCTACGGGCACGCCGAACACACACTTGGTGGGGTTGAGCATCCATTGGAATTCCCAAAGGTGTGCAAAGTTCTCGGACAAGTCATCAATGAGGCTATCCTAGTTCTTTGTCTTCACGATGACGTCATCAACGTAGGCTTCAACATTGCCGCCAATCTAAGCCTTTAAACAACTCTGAATTGCGCGCTGATATGTTGCCCCCACATTCTTGAGTCTGAAGGACATTGTGGTGTAGCAGTAGGCACCAAATGGAGTGATGAACATCGTCTTGATCTGGTCGTCTTCATGCAGGCTTATCTGATGATAGCCCGAGTAGCAAGCAAGGAAACAGAGTAGAGAGCAGCCAGCTATAGAGTCCACCACCTGATAATGCGGTGTAGCCCAAAAGGATCCTTTGGGCGGTGCTTGTTCAGGTCGGTGTAGTCGACACACATCCTCCACTCGTTGTTGTTCTTCTTGCGCACCAGGACAGGATTAGCGAGCCAGTTAGGGTGGAACACCTCTTTAATGAACTTGGCTGCTAGTAGTTTCACCAGCTCTGATTGGGTGGCTTCTTTCTTGTCCTGGGCGAAGCGTCATAGGCATTGTTTCTTCGGTTTAGCAGCTGGATCGACATTGAGTTTGTGCGCAGCCAACTCCCGTGGGACTCCTGGCATGTCAGAAGGCTTCCATGCAAAGATGTTGCGGTTGTCCTGTAAGAAGCTGGTGAGTGCGCTTTCCTATTTGGTAGGCAGGTCAGCGCCGTCTTGGAGGGGTAACCCGTCCCTAGGTCGATTGCCTTGATTGGAACTTCCTGGGAGGGCTTCATGGTTGATGCGGCTGGCTTTTTGGTTGGGATGTCCAACTCAGCCTCGCTGAGTTGTTTCGCCACAGCTGCTATGATTGCTGCCTGGCTCGGTTGCTGCATGTTTGCAGCAATTGTCATAGCCTCGATGTCACAATTGTAGGAGGTCTTCAAGTCGCCCTTTAGGGATATGATCCCTTTAGGGCCTGGCATCTTCAAGACGAGGTAGATGTAGTGTGGAATCGCCATGAATTTTGCCAGAGCAGGTCTTCCTAGGAACACGTGGTACGAAGACTCGAAGTCGGCGACCTCGAATGTAATGTACTCGGTCCTGTAGTTGGCCTCGGTACCAAATGTAACTGGAAGTGATACCTGGCCAAGGGGCACGGCAGCGTTGCCTGGAACAATGCCGTAGAAGGGTGAATCAGTGGGCTTGAGCAGGTTGGTGATGTCCAAGCCCATCTTCTTCAGAGTCTTGGCAAAAAGGATGTTGAGTCCACTTCTGCCATCGATCAATGTCCTCGTAAGTCGCGTGGAGCTACTACCGGATCTAGTACCAGCGGGTACTGACCCGGGTTCTTGATGTTGGTCCATTGATCATCGTGAGAGAAACTGATTGGGACCTCTGACCACTTCAGGAAGGTGGGGATGGAAGGCTTGATGCAGGCAATCTCTCGTTGGATAAGCTTTTGCTTGCGCTTCGATTCTGTCTGAGTGATTCCCCCCAAAGATGACATTGACCACCTTGTCGGCTTATTGATAGCCAGCGTCTTTGTCACCCTTGTCTCCATTGTCGTTAGGGTTGTTGGGCTTAGGTGCGTCTTCAGATGCAAATGCTTTCTTATGCCCATAGCAGTCCCTACTCGAAGGCTTGTCCTTTGGATGGAAAGGGCATTGCTTGTCGAGTAGTTTTTCGAACTTCCTGTGGGAAGAGCTTTTCTCAGCAACATTGATCGTCTCCTCAGGCTTGCGTTTCTTGTCGCTGAAGTCGCGCTTGCCACTATTCTCAACTTGCTTGCCCTTGTTGCGGTCGTTGTTGTTGTTGCGATCACCTCCCAACTTGTTTCGGATGAATCTTTCGCGTTGCAGGTCTTCAGCATCAGCCCAGCGACCGATAAGGCCTGTTTCTCCCAAAATCAAGGTGAAGTGTGGGATCTGTAAGGCCACCGTGGAAGCAGTCGATGACGTCTTGGTCAGTTAGGCCCACACATGTTGAGCGCTTCTCCCAGAATCGTCGGTTGTAGCTTCTCAAGTACTCGTTCTGACCTTGTTTGCACTGGGCTAGGTCAAAGCGAGTACCCGGATTCTGCCATGAACCCTGAAAGTTTTTGATGAAAACATTGCAGAGTGCATCCCAGGAGTCGATGGAGCCTTTCTCCAGCCCTTCTAACCAGGTTAGCGGGGCCTGATCGAGGACTACTGTAAGGTAGGTGCACATAGTGTCGGTGTTGCCCCTTGCCGCCTTGATCGCCGAGTAGTAGATACGGAGCCACTGCTCAGGATCGCGCTTCCCGTCATATCTCTCGATATGGGCTGGTTTGAACTTGTCGGGCCAGGAAGTGGTGCGGATGCGGTCTGAGAAGACCGGGAACCCTTCGTACTTGTCAAGGTTGTGGTAACCCTGACCTGGTGGCCCGTAGACCTTGGTCGTACTCCTGGCGCCGTCGACGTTCGTCTTCTTCGCGATCACGAACCCATGCCGAGATGACAGTGCGTGCGTCTCTGTTCCGCAAGTGGTGTCGCAGATCCCTGTCGTCATCGCGGTTGTCACGGTGTACACCCCTGTTCCTGTTGCCGTCGCGCCCGCCGTTGTGACTCTATTGAGCAACGTGGTGGCTAGGCCCGGCGCCGTGGTCTCTACCTCCGGCGGTGAGTACCATGCCTCCCTCGTTGTTGGGTTGATGGCGGGCTCTGCTTGGGTGATGGGAGTGATTGCCGCGGTTGCCGTCGTCAGCAGGCCGACTACTCGCGTAGTGGCTTGGTGTGTTGGACCTGGTGATGGCCCTAGCAGGGTTGATTGTGTCATGCTGAATGGCCGCTGTTTGGAGCATCGTCTTCATCCTCTCGATCTCCGAGGTTGGCGCCATGTTGTCGAGTTCTCACGCAACAGCCAGGATGTTGGCTGCGGCAATAGGGTAGACATCCTGTCCAGCGACTTGCATGAATCTTTCGTTGAGGTTTTGTGGGGGAAGCCTGCGACCGGCACGGCGGCGATGATCTGTGCGAGCAGCGTTTCGCTCTCTGCGTCGGTTTCGGTCAGCTTCGACTTCATTCTCCACAGTTGGCTCATCGTTGGAGACTTCTGGTTCTTGGCCAATGATCACCATGGTTTGTCGCCCTGGTGAATAGCTTCATGTGCTTGAAGTTACTAGGACTGTTGAGCCACAGCCGCTTGAAGAATCTAGGGGCTGCCCGTGTTGAAACGAGAGTGGATTAATGCACGCGATGATGCGAGACATGTCCAGGTCTTCTTGCGGTGTTGCTCCAAGCTTTGGCTTGCGTCCTGGCCAGTGAACGAATCGTCCTTCAGGGGTTGAAGTAATGATGAGTCCGACTTGTTTCCCGTTTAGAGGGAGTTCGTCGAATTCGACCAGAGATCGGAGTTGTTTTGAAGACGCCGCCTGGAAAACGGAGGTGGTGCCCGCGAGTCCAAAGGGAAATTGGCTCGGGGTTTCGGCCTCGTGCTTAGCAGTGGCTGAGCTCCTCTTCTTCTAGATTTTTGAATTGGCGGATTTTGGCGCGACCGATGGTTCAGAAACCGACTCGGACTGCCTGGTCCGCTTTGGAATTTTCCCAGCCCGAGTTGGAGTCGAACTGGGAGTTGAAGTTTCCCGAGCCCGAGTTGATTTCGAAACTCGGAATTTCCCGAGCTCGAGTTGAATTCGGACCTGGGGGCGTGATCTCGTCGAGCTTGTCGGCGAGTTCCTCTGGAGTTAGCGACTTGAGGACGCGGTCGAAGTTGCCCGCGCCGTCCGCCGTGCAGACCCAGGAGCCGAAGATGAAGGTGGCTCCCTTTTTGAACGCCATGTCACCATCGCAGTTGATGATGACTGGTGCCATCGAGCTTGCTTTGCGATTCTCGACGAGAGCCCCTACCTGGCACGCTAGCTGTCAGTTTTTTATACCGGCTAGCCTACTATAGGGGGTCCCTAAGTAGTCGAGTTGTTTGTGAGGGCCTCGCCGGAACCAGAAGCACGATGGTGAACACGAGACGATTTAGACAGGTTCAGGTCGCCTCGAGTAGAGAGCGTAATACCCTACGTCCTGTATGGTGGATCGCTTCATATTGATGGTTATCATTTTACAAGGGGTCCCTGCCTCACCTTATATACTCGGGAGACAGGGTCTACAAGACAAGAAATACAAACTCCTAGTTGGATACAATACACAGAGTCCTAACATGATTAGGCCGGGTTGTTTCCTAGTAGCCGACTAGTTTCCTTAAGCTATACGCCTCTTTCTCGTATCTGTCAAAGTTGCCAGCCCAATTTTCTAGCAGGCCTATAGCCCATGAGGACTCCCATGGATCTTGGACCGTCAGCGCCGTCAGACAGAGAGGGAGAGGAATCCGGCGGTGCTCACTCTTCGCCCGCTCCGACTTATGGTCCTGCCACCACACCCAAGTGGCCATGTCGCCTCGCTACCACTCTATGTTACTGGAGCTCGCGTTGGGGAGGGGAACAACTAGTGGATCTGGATCTGAGTAGGGGAAGCAGGTGGAACTGAGGAGGGGAGAGAGAGAGAGAGAGGTGGGATAGACTGGCGGGGGGTAGGGTTTCGCTACTGGCAGCACAAGATATTTATTCGGAGTACAGAGGATTTGAGCCATCCAATTCCATCTGACGGTTACCACAGCATCTCGTTTTGGGCTGCGAATGGACCGACGCAGTCAGATGGGCCAAAAACCAGGTTACCTCGAACCTTCATCAGAACTTAATGTTTTTCTTTTTTCTTTTCCTTTTTCAGCACCTTTGTGAAGTAACTTGCAAAGTAAATTACTTTAAATACACCAATAAATTTTTAAATGTAATAGACAACATCTAAGTTGTTAAATTGTAGTGTTTCAAGATTTTTGAGCAGATTTATTATTTTCTACCATTTAAATGAATTTCTGCGTGTTTATCAAAAGTAATTCAATGTTGAACTGTGAGTATCTCCAAAATGATTCAAAAAATTGTGCAAAAATTATATTTAGGATCACAAGTACCATTATAATCCATTTCATAAAGATACATCAAAATTTTGATTGTTTTCTAGGGACAATTCAAACTTCTATCTTCAAATTACAACATAATAATTACAATAATATCATAATTTCGTTAGAAAGTTATACAAATTGAGATGGAAATATATTTTTGGTGTATAAACCTGTGATAAAAAAATTAAATGATTTAATAAAGTGGGACCATACATTGTTCAAAAAATAATACATTTCTCACATAGTTTCCTACAACTCAAGTCAAACTTTGAGATTTGAATACATCATAACATCTTTGAACTCGTATGCTGCTCAATTTTGGATATAATCTTATATTTACCATAACATTAGTAAATATAAAGTTACATTAGCAATCACTATGCAAAAACATGTTCTTGTATTCTTTATTATTGTGTACAAAAAGAAACCATACGTGAAAAGATCTAAGAATAGCAATTAACATACAAACGAATGGTACTAAATGAAAGAGAACGATTTTAGAAAAAAAAACCAAAAAAAGAAGCATCAAATTTGGAGTTCTTAGGTGGGAGAAATACAAGTTTCAAGTCATTAAAATGAGAAATATGGAATATTTACGTGTTCTTCATCCTAAACAAACTGTGCTGTGCTACATCTATAGATAAAACTTCAGCTTATAAGCATAAACCAAACATCATCGTAGTGAAAAGTCTATTCCACCGCTACACAGAGATCACGAGTTTGAGTTCACTGCAGCCCCAATTTTGCTACCTTTATTAACCTTTTTTTTCATTTTCGCCTGCTTCACTGGGCCTTCTATTTCACCGGCCCATGCCAGGCAAGTCCATGAGTGTGAAATGGATGCCGGATCAGGGCCAATAGCGCGAGAGGCCATGGGCCGGTTCAGCATCGGTATTCCCCGAACCTCTCCTTCCTTCTTCGGTTTATTTTCCAAACAAAATAATGGGCCAAAAGGAGCAGTGGTAGAACTTTTCTATTTTATTCTAATAATAAGATAAAAAATTGCACAAAACTTACATACTTTCGGATTTTCATAATTCCTTTTTTTCTCAGAGACACTTCAAATTTTGACATCCTTACCTTTACCCACTTCAAATTTGGACAGATGCTTACCTTTACCATTCTGTTAACAAGTGTGAATTTACGTTCCCACTTGTTATGAAAAAATATTTTTAAATTTTTAAATAACTAATTAAGGTACCCTTGTGAAATATTTCACTTGCAAAAGAAATTACCTTAAATGCATTAATCTATTTTTTCCATGTAATAGACAATGTTGCAATATTTTTTTTCCCTCCCTGGCGTTGTGCCCAGGTCGCCAGGTATTACTTGCCCTCATGTTGATCCATGACGAATTATATAAAATGTCACTGGTTAGTGGGCCAGTTCGTGACGAATTTGATAAAACATCACTAAATCATGGCCCTGATATCCACTACTATAGATCCGTGACAAAAAATAGCAATCGTTATAGATGGTGCACTGTTTATGATGTTTTCTAAATTCATCACCGCAAATACGTCACCGATTAAAGGATTTCTTATAGTGTTAGTGTATTACAAGAAAACCAGGAGCGGCGTTGCCGCTCCGTCACTGGAGTGGGCCAGCTCACAGAATGCCATAATCGACTTTTCTATTTGTCATAGACTCATAGCATTACTAGCACAACCAGAGAGATGTATCATTAAAAATCTTGCTTTCCTTTGATCATTTCTGTTGATAACACGGCACACGGCAAAGGCCCAAATGCACACGGCAAAGGCTTTTTCGTATGCCGCTCACGGCAAAGAGCTGACGGCATAGCTGTAGACGGCAAAGCACACTTTGCCGTGTGTCGACAGTCACATGGCAAAAAAAAAAGCTACGGCAAACGGCAAAGAGCCTGGCAAACGGCAAAGAGTCTGGCACACGGCAAACGCAGCATTTTCGGTAGTGTCTGCACCATCATCCACACATAATCTATATTCTGTACTATACAAAGCCAGCTACGGAATATCCAACATCAATAAACATAGGAAACCAAATGATCATATACACTTCCTATCTGGTCCTACAATCAAATTTCCAGTGCATAATGTATAAATGCTAATGTGTATGGAAACAGTAACACCACTTGTTCAATGTTCTAGTAATTTTACTCTCAGTTTGTATTTTCACAATACATTACTTATAGGACACCCAATTGTGAAAATAGTATCCCCAT
>CM014277.1:17217797-17246256 GCA_004135705.1 Alloteropsis semialata
ACGAGCCGGAGTTCGACATGGAGTTCGCCAGGTAAGTGATCCACTCTATTGGTAAGCGCCGTCTGTTCATTGACGATGTTCAATAGATTGATTCTTGAAATCTTCTGTCTTGTTCAGCCGGCTGCCTACTTCTCCTCCCGCGAAATCACCAAAGATCCCGGAGGTGAACCCATCCGCGGAGATCCATGACAAAGAGGCGGAAGTAGAGCAGGAGCCGAGCCCCTGAGCATCTCCGCAGCCGTGCCCACAAGAATCAAGCGCCCGCGCTTCGTCGTCCTCCAAAGTACTAGAGCAAATCGCTCCAGGTACTTCTGCTCCAAGGGCATCGCCCAAAGCAGCAGAAAGTACTCGGATGGCGAGTCTCCGTACTGAGGAGCTTGATGCAGTGCTGAACTGGTGAAGGCGGCAACCATCGAAGAAATTATCTAGGAGAAGAAGAAACCCCAAGAGCCGTCACCGGAACCATTCCAGATCTTCAGTGGAACACCAGGCGTGAACGTGAATGAAGATGACAATGCCTTCCCATTCAAGTCACAAGTTGACCAGGAAGATCTTGAGAAAGCCGCCGAATTTTATAAACAATTCTCCAAACTTACAAAGGATAGTACAGAGTAAATCAATACTGTAAGTATACTTATCTCCTCTGGATTTTTTGCTAATCAACTCTGCCGCCTTGTTTTTGGGAACAGAGCATACTTGTTCGGTCGCATCAAAAGTCTGAGATGCTCCGCAGAACTAGCATGTCCATGACCCGAGCGGAAAAGGCTGTGGATGACTTGGCCAAAGGGCGAGAGTCATGGGAGCAGGAGCGTGCTAAGCTTCGCCTCGAGCTGGATGAAGCATACAAGAAAATCAACCTGTATCAAGTCCAGTGAGAGGATGTAATCGAGAGAAACAAGTAGCTTAGACAGAAACTCTCTGGTATGTTGCCGAGTTCTTCTCTCCATCGTTAGCATAGATCATATAGAAAAACAATATGATGTGTTTAATGCAGAGGGTGAAAAGCAGATTGAGGCTCTAAAGGCCGAGGTAATTGACATGAAGAACCTCTTTTACTGGCAACAAGAGCGCGCGAACCAGGAGCAGCGGCAAAAGGATTGCATGGCAGAGCTTGTTGAAGAGCAGAAGATGCGCCAGCATGCCGATGCACAGCTCGTCCAGGACATGACCAAGATCCGTGACCAGGAGGAGGAAAACCAGGCTCTTCACGTGGAGATCAACCGTCATGGTGCGGAGATTGAGTCCTAGAAAGAGGCTGCCCTTCCGCTGGTCGATGTATATGCCAAGGTACTCGCGGGTAGTGTTGCTCCTCCTCTCCTTGATCGGCTCCGAGCAAATCCTGGGCAGGTGCGGTCATATTGCCAGCGGATCGCTCGGTTGTGTACTAGGCAAGTACTCGAGTTTGTCCGATCCTAGTTCCCCACCCAGCCTCTGAGTATTATGGAAGGTCGGATCAATCCGGCATGTACCCAGAGCATGTATGATACTTACATGGAGGAGGAGAAGGACACGGCGGAGAAGATAGTTTTCCACCTTAAGTTCTAGGTTTTCTTTGTTATGTAAGAAAAACCTTCGTAATGAACCATGTTAGATGTAAATACTAATGTTTCATCAACAAGAGTACTTGTTTATCTGTTTTATGTGCCCGATCCTTCTGTGTGGAACAGAAAGTAGATGGCTTTTTTTGAATGTAGCTTGTCTGGGTTGTTTTTAAACAACACGGCATGATTCAAAACTTGATAGTATATGCGTTACTTGTCGAGCAAGCATAGCATTAAACACGTATCCGAATTCCAAGCTTGATGACAATGGAATATAGATACTTTATTGTTGTTTGGTTAAAAAGCCGATATCAGTACATTGATAGGACTGACTTTATTGAATCTTAAAAACTCCTAAGAACTTCTTAAGGGTAAAAATGCTGCAAGTGCTCAATGTTCCAAGCATTGGGCACCTCTGTTCCGTCTTCCCACTGTAGCTGATAAGTACCCGGGCCGATAACCCTTGATACTATGAATGGACCTTCCCAAGACAATGATTGCTTGTGCTGATCTTTTGTACTCTGAATTCTCTGGAGGACCAAATCGCCAATGTTGAATGACCGTACTTGGACATTTTGGTCGTGATACCTCCTGAGTTCTTGCTGATACTTGGTTGTCCTGATCAACACAGCTAGCCTTGCTTCTTCTAGCATGTCCACGTCTTCTGCCCTGCTCAGCTCTGCTACTTCCTCCGAGTAGTTTTGTATTCTGGGAGCGTTGTACTCGATGTCCACTGGGAGTACTGCTTCTGAGCCGTAGACCAGGAAGAAGGGTGATTGCCCCGTCGCGCGGCTGGGCTGGGTTCTGAGCCCCCATACCACGGCTGGCAATTCTTGCACCCACTTGCCGCCGTACTTTTTGAGTGGTTCGTAGAGCCTTGGCTTAAGTCCTTAGAGTATGAGGCCGTTAGCTCTCTCAACTTGTCCATTGGCATGTGGGTGCGCCACTGATGCGTAGCAAACATTAATTCCTAGACTATCGCAGAAATCAAAGAACTCGCTCCCTGTGAATTCGGAGCCAAGATCAGTGATAATGCGATTCGGGACGCCGAAACGATGAGCGATGTCTTGGATGAACTCGACCGCCTTTGCTGCTGTAGCTTTGACCGGCGGCTTAACTTCAATCCACTTGGTGAACTTGTCGATGGCCACATAGAGATACTTAAAACCTCATAGCGCAGTCTTGAATGGTCCCACCATATCGAGCCCCCAGCATGCAAGGGCAAAGAGGGCGGTATGGTGTTGAGGACTGTTGCAGAGACGTGAGCTTGTCGAGCAAATAATTGGCAGCCCTGACAAGTCTTCATGTTTTATTTTTCTGCATTGGCCACAGAGGATGGCCAATAGTACCCGGACCGGAAGGCCTTGCCAACAATCGTGCGGTGGGCAGCATGATTGCCACAGATTCCACCGTGAATTTCTTCAAGGATCTCCCGTCCAACTTCTGGAGGGATGCACTTCATGACTCTAGATGATACGCCGCGTCGAAAGAGGGTGGAGTTGACTACTACATATTGCTTGCTTCGCCTGATGACTTGCTCAGCTTCCACCTTATCTTTGGGCTCCTTCTGGTGCAGGATGTACTCGATGAAGGGCTTTGTCCACTCTGGTGTAATCACCATGACTTGCTGATGAGGGGGTGTTGTAGTCGGCTATACTTCCTGCTCTCTGATGGATAGTTGTAACAGCTCATGGACGAAAATGCCGCCCGGTACTTGCGCTCGGTGAGAACCCAACTTTGAAAGTGCATCAGCAGCCATGTTGTTGTCCCTAAGGACATGATGAAATTCAAGTCCATGGAAGTGTTTCTCGAGTTTGCGGACCTCCATGCAGTATGCATCCATGTTCTCCTTGGTACAGTCCCAGTCTTTGTTGACCTGGTTGATGACCACCGAGGAATCACCGTAGACCACCATGTGCTTGATGCCAAGGGAAGCAGCCAGGCGTAGCCCGTGCAGTAGAGCTTCGTACTCGGCCTCATTGTTGGTGGCTTTCCAGAGGATTTGGAGTACGTACTTGAGTTGATCCCCTTTCGGAGATATGAATAGTACTCCTGCACCGGCTCCTTCAAGCTTCATTGACCCATCGAAATACATGATCCAATGCTCGAGGAGTTCTTCTGGCACCACTTGTTGTATCTCTATTCACTCAGCAACAAAATCCACTAGGGCTTGCGACTTGATGGCAGCACGTGGGATGAAGTCGATGGAGTAAGAGCCCAACTCGACTGCCTATTTGGAGATTCGCCCTGTTGCATCCCGGTTGCGGAGAATGTCGCTAATTGGGAAAGAGGTGACTACAACAACCTGGTGAGCATTGAAGTAGTGGCACAGCTTGTGAGATGTGATCAAGACAGCGTATAATAGCTTCTCGACCTGGGGGTAGCGTATTTTTGATTCTGTGAGCACCTCACTGATAAAGTAGACTGGCCGTTGTACCTTATATACATGGCCGGGTTCCTCTCGCTCGACTACAATAGCAGTGCTCAAGATGTGAGTTGTTGCTGCAATGTAGAGGAGTAGTGGTTCCTGATCAGCTGGTGCAGTAAGTACTGGTGGTGTCTGGAGGAATTTCTTGAGATCCTCAAACGCTGCGTCAGCTTCTGCTGTCCATAAGAACTTGTCTTGCTTCTTGAGGAGCTTGAAGAAAGGTAGTCTCCTGTCACCCAGCCTTGAGATGAATCTGTTGAGGGCCGCCATACATCCTGTCAGCTTCTGTACGTCCTTGAGGGACTTGGGAGGCGCCATGGATGTAATGGCAGTGATCTTCTTGGGATTGGCTTCAATTCCCCTGTGGCTGACTATGAAGCCCAGCAGTTTTCCTACGGGCACGCCGAACACACACTTGGTGGGGTTGAGCATCCATTGGAATTCCCAAAGGTGTGCAAAGTTCTCGGACAAGTCATCAATGAGGCTATCCTAGTTCTTTGTCTTCACGATGACGTCATCAACGTAGGCTTCAACATTGCGGCCAATCTGAGCCTTTAAACAACTCTGAATTGCGCGCTAATATGTTGCCCCCACATTCTTGAGTCTGAAGGACATTGTGGTGTAGCAGTAGGCACCAAATGGAGTGATGAACATCGTCTTGATCTGGTCGTCTTCATGCAGGCTTATCTGATGATAGCCCGAGTAGCAAGCAAGGAAACAGAGTAGAGAGCAGCCAGCTATAGAGTCCACCACCTGATCAATGTGGTGTAGCCCAAAAGGATCCTTTGGGCGGTGCTTGTTCAGGTCGGTGTAGTCGACACACATCCTCCACTCGTTGTTGTTCTTCTTGCGCACCAGGACAGGATTAGCGAGCCAGTTAGGGTGGAACACCTCTTTAATGAACTTGGCTGCTAGTAGTTTCGCCAGCTCTGATTGGGTGGCTTCTTTCTTGTCCTGGACGAAGCGTCATAGGCATTGTTTCTTCGGTTTAGCAGCTGGATCAACATTGAGTTTGTGCTCAGCCAACTCCCGTGGGACTCCTGGCATGTCAGAAGGCTTCCATGCAAAGATGTTGCGGTTGTCCTGTAAGAAGCTGGTGAGTGCGCTTTCCTATTTGGTAGGCAGGTCAGCGCCGTCTTGGAGGGGTCGCCCGTCCCTAGGTCGATTGCCTTGATTGGAACTTCCTGGGAGGGCTTCATGTTTGACGCGGCTGGCTTTTTTGTTGGGATGTCCAACTCAGCCTCGCCGAGTTGTTTCGCCATAGCTGCTACGATTGCTGCCTGGCTCGGTTGCTGCATGCTTGCAGCAATTGTCATAGCCTCGATGTCATTGTAGGAGGTCTTCAAGTCGCCCTTTAGGGATATGATCCCTTTAGGGCCTGGCATCTTCAAGACGAGGTAGATGTAGTGTGGAATCGCCATGAATTTTGCCAGAGCGGGTCTTCCTAGGATCACGTGGTACGAAGACTCGAAGTCGGCGACCTCGAATGTAATGTACTCAGTCCTGTAGTTAGCCTCGGTACCAAATTTAACTGGAAGTGATACCTGGCCGAAGGGCACGGCAACGTTGCCTGGAACAATGTCGTAGAAGGGTGAATCAGTGGGTTTGAGTAGGTTGGTGATGTCCAAGCCCATCTTCTTCAGAGTCTTGGCAAAAAGGATGTTGAGTCCACTTCTGCCATCGATCAATGTCCTCGTAAGTCGCACGGAGCTACTACCAGGATCTAGTACCAGCGGGTACTGACCCGGGTTCTTGATGTTGGTCCATTGATCATCGTGAGAGAAACTGATTGGGACCTCTGACCACTTCAGGAAGGTGGGGATGGAAGGCTTGATGCAGGCAATCTCTCGTTGGATAAGCTTTTGCTTGCGCTTCGATTCTGTCTGAGTGATTCCCCCCAAAGATGACATTGACCACCTTGTCGGCTTATTGATAGCCAGCGTCTTTGTCACCCTTGTCTCCATTGTCGTCAGGGTTGTTGGGCTTAGGTGCGTCTTCAGATGCAAATGCTTTCTTATGCCCATAGCAGTCCCTACTCGAAGGCTTGTCCTTTGGATGGAAAGGGCATTACTTGTCGAGTAGTTTTTCGAACTTCCTGTGGGAAGAGCTTTTCTCAGCAACATTGATCGTCTCCTCAGGCTTGCGTTTCTTGTCGCTGAAGTCACGCTTGCCACTGTTCTCAACTTGCTTGCCCTTGTTGCGGTCGTTGTTGTTGTTGCGGTCACCTCCCAACTTGTTTCGGTTGAATCTTTCGCGCTGCAGGTCTTCAGCATTAGCCCAGCGACCGATAAGATCGCGCATCTGCTCCAGAGTTTTTGGCCTGTTTCTCCCAAAATCAAGGTGAAGTGTGGGATCTGTAAGGCCACCGTGGAAGCAGTCGATGACGTCTTGGTCAGTGAGGCCCACACATGTTGAGCGCTTCTCCCAGAATCGTCGGTTGTAGCTTCGCAAGTACTCGTTCTGACCTTGTTTGCACTGGGCTAGGTCAAAGCGAGTACCCGGATTCTGCCATGAACCCTGGAAGTTGTTGATGAAAACATTGCAGAGTGCATCCCAGGAGTCGATGGAGCCTTTCTCCAGCCCTTCTAACCAGGTTAGCGGGGCCTGATCGAGGACTACTGTAAGGTAGGTGCACATAGTGTCGGTGTTGCCCCTTGCCGCCTTGATCGCCGAGTAGTAGATACGGAGCCACTGCTCAGGATCGCGCTTCCCGTCATATCTCTCGATATGGGCTGGTTTGAACTTGTCGGGCCAGGAAGTGGTGCGGATGCGGTCTGAGAAGACCGGGAACCCTTCGTACTTGTCAAGGTTGTGGTAACCCTGACCTGGTGGCCCGTAGACTTGGTCGTACTCCTGGCGCCGTCGACGTTCGTCTTCTTCGCGATCACGAACCCATGCCGAGATGACAGTGCGTGCGTCTCTGTTCCGCAAGTGGTGTCGCAGATCCCTGTCGTCATCGCGGTTGTCACGGTGTACACCCCTGTTCCTGTTGCCGTCGCGCCCGCCGTTGTGACTCTATTGAGCAACGTGGTGGCTAGGCCCGGCGCCGTGGTCTCTACCTCCGGCGGTGAGTACCATGCCTCCCTCGTTGTTGGGTTGATGGCGGGCTCTGCTTGGGTGATGGGAGTGATTGCCGCGGTTGCCGTCGTCAGCAGGCCGACTACTCGCGTAGTGGCTTGGTGTGTTGGACCTGGTGATGGCCCTAGCAGGGTTGATTGTGTCATGCTGAATGGCCGCTATTTGGAGCATCGTCTTCATCCTCTCGATCTCCGAGGTTGGCGCCATGTTGTCGAGTTCTCACGCAACAGCCAGGATGTTGGCTGCGGCAATAGGGTAGACATCCTGTCCAGCGACTTGCATGAATCTTTCGTTGAGGTTTTGTGGGGGAAGCCTGCGACCGGCACGGCGGCGATGATCTGTGCGAGCAGCGTTTCGCTCTCTGCGTCGGTTTCGGTCAGCTTCGACTTCATTCTCCACAGTTGGCTCATCGTTGGAGACTTCTGGTTCTTGGCCAATGATCACCATGGTTTGTCGCCCTGGTGAATAGCTTCATGTGCTTGAAGTTACTAGGACTGTTGAGCCACAGCCGCTTGAAGAATCTAGGGGCTGCCCGTGTTGAAACGAGAGTGGATTAATGCACGCGATGATGCGAGACATGTCCAGGTCTTCTTGCGGTGTTGCTCCAAGCTTTGGCTTGCGTCCTGGCCAGTGAACGAATCGTCCTTCAGGGGTTGAAGTAATGATGAGTCCGACTTGTTTCCTGTTTAGAGGGAGTTCGTCAAATTCGACCAGAGATCGGAGTTGTTTTGAAGACGCCGCCTGGAAAACGGAGGTGGTGCCCGCGAGTCCAAAGGGAAATTGGCTCGGGGTTTCGGCCTCGTGCTTAGCAGTGGCTGAGCTCCTCTTCTTCTGGATTTTTGAATTGGCGGATTTTGGCGCGACCGATGGTTCAGAAACCGACTCGAACTGCCTGGTCCGCTTTGGAATTTTCCCAGCCCGAGTTGGAGTCGAACTGGGAGTTGAAGTTTCCCGAGCCCGAGTTGATTTCAAACTCGGGATTTCCCGAGCTCGAGTTGAATTCGGACCTGGGGGCGTGATCTCGTCGAGCTTGTCGGCGAGTTCCTCTGGAGTTAGCGACTTGAGGACGCGGTCGAAGTTGCCCGCGCCGTCCGCCGTGCAGACCCAGGAGCCGAAGATGAAGGTGGCTCCCTTTTTGAACGCCATGTCACCATCGCAGTTGATGATGACTGGTGCCATCGAGCTTGCTTTGCGATTCTCGACGAGAGCCCCTACCTGGCACGCCAGCTATTGGTTTTTTATACCGGCTAGCCTACTATAGGGGGTCCCTAAGTAGTCGAGTTGTTCGTGAGGGCCTCACCGGAACCAGAAGCACGATGGTGAACACGAGACGATTTAGACAGGTTCAGGTCGCCTCGAGTAGAGGGCGTAATACCCTACGTCCTGTATGGTGGATCGCTTCATATTGATGGTTATCATTTTACAAGGGGTCCCTGCCTCACCTTATATACTCGGGAGACAGGGTCTACAAGACAAGAAATACAAACTCCTAGTTGGATACAATACACAGAGTCCTAACATGATTAGGCCGGGTTGTTTCCTAGTAGCCGACTAGTTTCCTTAAGCTATACGCCTCTTTCTCGTATCTGTCAAAGTTGCCGGCCCAATTTTCTAGCAGGCCTACAGCCCATGAGGACTCCCATGGATCTTGGACCATCAGCGCCGTCAGACAGAGAGGGAGAGGAATCCGGCGGTGCTCACTCTTCGCCCGCTCCGACTTATGGTCCTGCCACCACACCCAAGTGGCCATGTCGCCTCGCTACCACTCTATGTTACTGGAGCTCGCGTTGGGGAGGGGAACAACTAGTGGATCTGGATCTGAGTAGGGGAAGCAGGTGGAACTGAGGAGGGGAAAGAGAGAGAGAGAGAGAGGTGGGATAGACTGGCGGGGGGTAGGGTTTCGCTACTGGCGGCACAAGATATTTATTCGGAGTACAGAGGATTTGAGCCATCCAATTCCATCTGACGGTTACCACAGCATCTCATTTTGGGCTGCGAATGGACCGACGCAGTCAGATGGGCCAAAAACCAGGTTACCTCGAACCTTCATCAGAACTTAATGTTTTTCTTTTTTCTTTTCCTTTTTCAGCACCTTTGTGAAGTAACTTGCAAAGTAAATTACTTTAAATACACCAATAAATTTTTAAATGTAATAGACAACATCTAAGTTGTTAAATTGTAGTGTTTCAAGATTTTTGAGCAGATTTATTATTTTCTACCATTTAAATGAATTTCTGCGTGTTTATCAAAAGTAATTCAATGTTGAACTGTGAGTATCTCCAAAATGATTCAAAAAATGTGCAAAAATTATATTTAGGATCACAAGTACCATTATAATCCATTTCATAAAGATACATCAAAATTTTGATTGTTTTCTAGGGACAATTCAAACTTCTATCTTCAAATTACAACATAATAATTACAATAATATCATAATTTCGTTAGAAAGTTATACAAATTGAGATGGAAATATATTTTTGGTGTATAAACTTGTGATAAAAAAATTAAATGATTTAATAAAGTGGGACCATACATTGTTCAAAAAATAATACATTTCTCACATAGTTTCCTACAACTCAAGTCAAACTTTGAGATTTGAATACATCATAACATCTTTGAACTCGTATGCTGCTCAATTTTGGATATAATCTTATATTTACCATAACATTAGTAAATATAAAGTTACATTAGCAATCACTATGCAAAAACATGTTCTTGTATTCTTTATTATTGTGTACAAAAAGAAACCATACGTGAAAAGATCTAAGAATAGCAATTAACATACAAACGAATGGTACTAAATGAAAGAGAACGATTTTAGAAAAAAAAACCAAAAAAAGAAGCATCAAATTTGGAGTTCTTAGGTGGGAGAAATACAAGTTTCAAGTCATTAAAATGAGAAATATGGAATATTTACGTGTTCTTCATCCTAAACAAACTGTGCTGTGCTACATCTATAGATAAAACTTCAGCTTATAAGCACAAACCAAACATCATCGTAGTGAAAAGTCTATTCCACCGCTACACAGAGATCACGAGTTTGAGTTCACTGCAGCCCCAATTTTGCTACCTTTATTAACCTTTTTTTTTCATTTCCGCCTGCTTCACTGGGCCTTCTATTTCACCGGCCCATGCCAGGCAAGTCCATGAGTGTGAAATGGATGCCGGATCAGGGCCAATAGCGCGAGAGGCCATGGGCCGGTTCAGCGTCGGTATTCCCCGAACCTCTCCTTCCTTCTTCGGTTTATTTTCCAAACAAAATAATGGGCCAAAAGGAGCAGTGGTAGAACTTTTCTATTTTATTCTAATAATAAGATAAAAAATTGCACAAAACTTACATACTTTCGGATTTTCATAATTCCTTTTTTTCTCAGAGACACTTCAAATTTTGACATCCTTACCTTTACCCACTTCAAATTTGGACAGACGCTTACCTTTACCATTCTGTTAACAAGTGTGAATTTACGTTCCCACTTGTTATGAAAAAATATTTTTAAATTTTTAAATAACTAATTAGGGTACCCTTGTGAAATATTTCACTTGCAAAAGAAATTACCTAAATGCATTAATCTATTTTTTCCATGTAATAGACAATGTTGCAATATTTTTTTGAAAAAAGTCCATTTTCGACCATCCAACTCTTGCCTTAGTTTGGTTTTGGCCATCGAACTTCAAAACCGGGTATCTTTGGCCATCCAACTATCAAAACCGTTCAAATTTGGCCATCGGGCTGTTTTGATGAGTGGTTTTAAATTTTTTATTTACAATTTAGTCCTTAGATCTTAAAATGATTATTACTTTTTGACCGTACCTCCGATTTAGGTGATTCTTGCGGTCACGCGTTCATAACGGTGAGCTTTATCTTTTAAAATAGTCTTTATACTATTTTATCACTATTTGTTATATTATTTTTATGTTGTTGTGTAAAAACAACAATA
The DNA here is from genome assembly GCA_004135705.1 of Alloteropsis semialata. Taxonomy (NCBI): domain Eukaryota; kingdom Viridiplantae; phylum Streptophyta; class Magnoliopsida; order Poales; family Poaceae; genus Alloteropsis; species Alloteropsis semialata. The sequence goes on from CM014277.1 coordinate 17,228,783, forward strand.
TAAGAAAAGTAAAACAAACAGTTACAAAATAATATGAACAATATTTTAAAAGATAAAGCTCATCGTTACGAACGCATGACCACTAGAATCACTTAAATCAGAGATACGAGAAAAAAAAGTAATCATTTTAAGATCCAAGGACTAAAAATAGTAATCATTTTAAGATCCAAGGACTAAATAGTCCTTGGATCTTAAAATGATTACTATTTTTTCTCATATATCTGATTTGAATGATTCTTGTGGTCATGCGTTCGTAACAATGAGCTTTATCTTTTAAAATCATGGACAAATTATTTTGTAACTGTTTGTTTTACTTTTTTTATATTGTTGTTTTTACACAACAACATAAAATAATATAACAAATAGTGATAAAATAGTATAAAGACCATTTTAAAAGATAAAGCTCACCGTTATGAACGCGTGACCGCAAGAATCACCTAAATCGGAGGTACGGGCAAAAAGTAATAATCATTTTAAGATCTAAGGACTAAATTGTAAATAAAAAAATTTAAAACCACTAATCAAAACAGCCCGATGGCCAAATTTGAACGGTTTTGATAGTTGGATGACCAAAGATACCCAGTTTTGAAGTTCGATGGCCAAAACCAAACTGAGGCAAGAGTTGGATGGTCGAAAATGGACTTTTTCCTATTTTTTTTCCCTCCCTGGCGTTGTGCCCAGGTCGCCAGGTATTACTTGCCCTCATGTTGATCCATGACGAATTATATAAAATGTCACTGGTTAGTGGGCCAGTTCGTGACGAATTTGATAAAACATCACTAAATCATGGCCCTGATATCCACTACTATAGATCCGTGACAAAAAATAGCAATCGTTATAGATGGTGCACTGTTTATGATGTTTTCTAAATTCAACACCGCAAATACGCCACCGATTAAAGGATTTCTTATAGTGTTAGTGTATTACAAGAAAACCAGGAGCGGCGTTGCCGCTCCGTCACTGGAGTGGGCCAGCTCACAGAATGCCATAATCGACTTTTCTATTTGTCATAGACTCATAGCATTACTAGCACAACCAGAGAGATGTATCATTAAAAATCTTGCTTTCCTTTGATCATTTCTGTTGATAACACGGCACACGGCAAAGGCCCAAATGCACACGGCAAAGGCTTTTTCGTATGCCGCTCACGGCAAAGAGCTGACGGCATAGCTGTAGACGGCAAAGCACACTTTGCCGTGTGTCGACAGTCACATGGCAAAAAAAAAAAGCTACGGCAAACGGCAAAGAGCCTGGCAAACGGCAAAGAGTCTGGCACACGGCAAACGCAGCATTTTCGGTAGTGTCTGCACCATCATCCACACATGATCTATATTCTGTACTATACAAAGCCAGCTACGGAATATCCAACATCAATAAACATAGGAAACCAAATGATCATATACACTTCCTATCTGGTCCTACAATCAAATTTCCAGTGCATAATGTATAAATGCTAATGTGTATGGAAACAGTAACACCACTTGTTCAATGTTCTAGTAATTTTACTCTCAGTTTGTATTTTCACAATACATTACTTATAGGACACCCAATTGTGAAAATAGTATCCCCATTGGGTCTATCAAAAGGACTTTCATCGATAGTATATTGTTTCACAAATAATGGCAGTTGAAAACAGGCATGGCGATAGATCACTTCATTGAATTGAATTAATCCTATGGTCTGTAATTAATTATATGACAACAGTAAGCTGCTAACTACATAAAAGTAAGCATTGCGTCTAGTATTACTCAAATGCTACTAGAGCATCATTCTATCTTCAGGTCCTAATAGAGCATAATTTCCATGGGATTTCAACAATTGCTGGATTGCCACACCGTGCAGAAATTCAATAGAGACTAAATTTAATGCAGGCAACACAAATGTTGGGAAATTGAAATTTTCAATTGTTTACTAGCATAGAGTGAAAGCACAGCTTGAATTGCGACATACATGGCAGGAACATTGAAGGTCTCAAACGTAATCTATGTCAACTTCTACCTATTAGCTTTGGCGTTCAAGGAGCTTAGTAAGCAACACAGGGTGCTCCTCAGATCTCAGGTGCAACACGGAACACATTGTAGAGAGTGTAATGCCTGATCTTCTCCATATCATCCCAGTTGCTCACAATATTATGCTCGATCGGGTACTTCAATTTTAGAGCACGTCTCTTGGACTGTGCCTCGTTCCAGACATATACATCCTTCTGCCCCATCCCTACCATCACACCAGTGTGGCAAGGACGACCAACAACGCTAGGGAAAACAGCCGTTGGTTCATCATCGCCAGCAAATCCTGCCAGCTTATAAAATTCAAATTGTTATAGTTGCAGTGGGAGAGGAAATACGTAGCCCTAGTCAAGGGATGCAGATCCTGACCTTAATCATTCCAGTTCCATTGCCACAGACAAGAGGATGGATATCGTCACCGTCAGCCATTTCCAACAGGTACTCTGCATGTGCAAAGAGGTAGCATAAAAGGGGTATCAGTTAACAGTAAAGGTATCCTGCTAGATAATTAACAAGCTGTGCAGTGGGAATCAGTAGGCATTGTACACATGAACTGAAGGTTTTAGATTGGTGCCATGCATCAAGGTGTCCTTAAAACTACAAAATATGTACAGAGCTTACTTTCAGGCTAAAGTGAAATCCATTTCACTGTCTAGGATATTAGTGTATGAACTAATCAGATAACATATTAATGAAATATTGTTTCCAACATTCATAAAATATCTTAAGTACCATAACCAAATACTGATATGGCGAATCGACCCTTTTAGTTTTGCTTAGTACTGGCATTATAACGGATAGCACAATCAGGTTCTGGTTTCTAATATAAAATTCTATGTTATACCATAATTTATTTATTTTTATTGGGGGTAAAGAATGAATGGGAAAGTTATGATATTACCTTGCTAATTGAGTCTTTCTAAGTTGACGATATTTCTCCTTGTTATAACTGGCCGCCGGAGTGGTTCCATAGATGAGCACACTCAATCAGGTGCACGAACGCACTGATTCCTGCTGTTTCCGCTGCTACCAGATTGACCCTGGTGGCTTAGGATCCGTCCTGGATGTCTTTGCAGGAATTGTGATTATCAGAAATAGAATGGATATAGGTATGTGAGGAAAATAATCAGCAAGGAAATATTGCTTAATTGTTTCCTTGATTGGAGGATAAGGGCAATGGAGGACTAAATGAAGCGTATATAAGGTCATTGGCAGAGGTCACTACCAGAAAACTCGCCATCGGTCCACCATAATAGATACCGGTTACTAAAGACCCGGTACCAATGCTAGCATTGGTACCGGGTCTAAATGTATTGACCCCCGAGAACCATTTGGTACCGGGTGGTAATACGACCCGGTACCAAAGGGTGTCCTTTGGTACCGGGTGCCCTTTGGTACCGGGTGGTAACACCACCCGGTACCAGAGGAAAGCTTTTGGTACCGGGTCGTTTTACCGTCCGGTACCGATCCTTCCCTAAAAATCCAAGCGCTTCTTTTATCTCCCACTCGTTTATTGCAAGCCTCATCTTCTCTTCCTCTCGCATCTCTCTCTAACTCTCTCCTCTATCTCTTGTCTCCAGGGCGCGGCGGCGGCCGGCCANGGAGCTCTTCGATTGGTGAGAAGGAATGGGGAATTTGTTCATTTGTGATGATGGGTTCATTTGTGATTGTGAATTTATGTGTATGGTGAATTTGTGATGATGGGTTGAATTATTCGTTCGATTGGATTCGTTTGATTTGTGATTGTGGTTGTATGATTCTGATTGTGATTCATGAGATGTGATTGTGGATTCGATCGATTTGTGATTGTGGTTGTATGATTCTTATTGTGATTCATGAGATGTGATTGTGATTGTAGTTGTGATTCTTAGTTGGAGAAGGAATGGGGAAAAGAAAAAGGAAAGGAAAAGAAAAAAGAAAAAAAAGAAAAGGAAAGGGACGGGAGGGCGTCGGGGTTTTGGTACCGGTTGGTGTTATCAACCGGTACCAAAGGCCCTCTTTGGTACCGGTTTTGGACCCGGTACCAAAGGCCGACCCCTTTAGTCACGGTGTCGTGGTACTGGTTCCAGAACCGGTACTTATGAGGGTTATGACCCGGTACTGATGAGCATCTCTCCAGTAGTGGGTCCAGGCAAACAAATTGTTAAGAAAAACTTTCATCATTTTAACTGCGTAGTAACCCTTTTACCAAACTTTCATTGTTTTACTGCATCGCAGAACCTGTAGGCATCATTTGGTAATTACTGTAGTAATTCGTACCAGGGAGATGCAACTGAAGAATCAAGCATTATAGAAATTGAGTATTATTTAAGTTGCAAGCATGTAACAGGAAATCGCAAGCAAAGAACTCTGCATATAATTTAACTTATGCTATCGGCAGCGTAGTATATCTAGTTCTTTTCATATGGTTATTGGATTGACATTCAATCGGGAATCATGTAAAATAATAGATTAACCAAAGCAAAGTGTCCATTGCATTGTGTGTGCATGATTAATGTTGACGATCAAAATTGGCACAAGACAGCTTGACAGAGAAAACCGGTGGAACCGGATTCAATAACCGGTGGAACCGGTTTAGCTACTGTTGCCCGTCTGACAGGGTAAACCGGTGGAACCGGTTTAGGGAACCGGTGGAACCGGTTTTCCCCGAGTCCTAGTAGGTTTGGACTCTTTTGGAGATCCGTGTGGATTACGACTTGTAAAAGGATTTCCTTGCGGGGCAAGACCTCCCCACCCTATAAATATAAAGGGTTGTGGCCGATTGAGGGGTCATCCAATCGATCAAATACAAGTACCTTTACTTTTTATCCTTTCAAACCCTAACTTTTCCAACCCCTCTTGCTGTTCGTGCTTCGTCTCTACGGCGTTTGACGGCGTTCTGAGTGGCCTGCCGATCTCAGAACAACCCTAAGCGCGCTTGCCCTGACGGGGTCCCTCCCGGGCGGCGTTCGTAGGTCTACGCAGCGAAACCCTAGGAACCGGTTTCACCGGATTCCCAAACCGGTATAACCGGTTTTGTCTGGGCAAGCTGCAGTTGCTCGATCCATTGCGGATCCGCGCGAGCTAGCGCGATATTCGGTGTGTTGGCCAGAAAAAGCGTCAACACATTTTTGGCGACTCCGCTGGAGAAAGAGATCTTGGTTTATATAACCGGTCTACCTAACCCTAGCCAGATGGAATCTATTTCAGATCTGGATAAGGACAATATCGTTGTGTCCTCCATGGAGGAGCTCGACGAAGAGGAGCGTCAGAAGTTTGAAGCAGCCCAAGAATTTTTCAAGAATCAATTTTTGATGGGGCTGAAGAAAGATCGCCAGGGCACAGTATCAAGAACACAAGACTTTGTGATGCCCGCGTTCAAGATTGATAATCGGAAGGTTGAGGTAATACCCACTGTAAGCATTCCATCGTCTACTCCGATTGTTCAACCTGCAGTTACTTTTGATTCTGTACAAAAAAAAGATTAGATCTTTTATCTGCATTATCAAAAAGGATGGATAGAATAGAAAAGGATAAGTTGGTAGATTCATCTTATTATTCACATAATATACCAACTATGCAACATGAGAATATGCATGCGAGTTTGTCGGCTACAATGGGAAAAACACCTGAAAATCCATTGTATGGTATACCGACTAAATTTTATTCAGAACAAATACCGCCGCTACAGCATGTTTCACCAGCCACGGTGAAACCGGTTTTACCGGTTCTGGAAACCGGTGGAACCGGTTTTGTTGCCACAGCTGGACAGCAGCCAGGACCATATGTTACGGCTCCTCTTTCGGTAGTCCCTAACCGAAATATAGAGGTGGCTAATCATTCTGCTTATATTGAGACATATACATCACCCTCTGTACTTAATCAAAACATTAATTCTAGAGAGATTTCTAATGATGTGTATGATCAATATTTACGGCAAAATTCTTATTGCATGCCTCATGTTGTTCAAGCTCAAAGTATAGCCACAGAGCAATCTGATTTAGCTCGTTCAAAGTTATATACTGAATTATATAAAATGAAGTACGAGTTAGATAGTAAGATACAGGATAAGCTTAGCATTGATGTGAATAATTCTAGATTATATCAAGAGCCGTACTCTATTGATTCTAGAATGCATCAAGGATTAAATTTGACAGATCTAACATCGGTTAAACAACAAGAGAGTGAATATGTTTCTGAATATATTGAGAGATTCAAAGAAATAAGAAACCGTTGTTATGATTTGTCAATTTCTGATAAAGATCTTGCTCGTATTGCTTTTAATGGTTTAAGATCTGTTATTAAAGAGAGACTTGAAGGCTGTGAATGTCGTTCAGTTAATCAAGTGCAAATAAGAGCCTTAGTTGTTGAAAACCGAATGAGGAATAATGAAGATGTTTTTAGATCTCATCAGTCTAGTTTATATGTGAAAAATAATAGTTTGGACGATGAGAGAAAAGGCATGTTGCTGAATTAGTTTGGCCTTCGAAAGATAAAGCATTTACATGTTCATCTCTTAAGCTTATTCCTAAGGATCGGCAAGAACAAATGCGATTTAGTTTTGATGTTTCTAAATGTGATCATATATTTGATGAATTGTTAAAGCATGGAAACATCAAGATGTCTCACACTATACCTCCAGCTGAAGAATTGAAAGGGCATGCATATTGTAAACTTTATAATTCTTTTTTGCATGCTACTGTTGATTGCAATATTTTTCGTCGGCAAATACAATCGGCCATAAATCAAGGACGATTGGATTATCATGAGAAGCCAACGGATAATGTTTCTCTTTCTGTCAACACCGTTGATGCACAGCAACCCAAGGTTTTGATTCGGCCACATCAAGCTAAATCAACCAAGGGAAAAAATGTCATCATCGGTGAGGAGAAGTTTAAAAATTTGAAAGGGAAACAAGTGATCAGAGATGTAGTGTCTGAAAAGACTCCTGATGGTAGAGAAATTTTCAAGATCACTGCAAGAACTTCTGAACTCGGGGGGCAAACATCCTCGCAAAAACCGTTTGAGTCTGCTGTGCAGACAAAACCGGTTTCACCGGTTCTCGAAACCGGTATTACCGGTTTTGGACAGCACCATTCCAAAGCGGTTAGACCAAGGCATCCCGAGACTAGAATTTCAAAGTTGGACTTGGAAAGAGATCAGGAAAGTTCTGGAAAGAAAAAGTTAACTTTTGATCAGCTATTGTCCAAGTATAAAAATCAAAAGGCTGTTACTAGTAATTGGCCAGTAAAAAAGAAAACATGGTCACCTATGCATCATGAGAAGCATGCTACAAGGCAGCAGGGTGATTTTGTTGAATTACATCCTCTTCATAACTCACATCAAGACATGTCATGGATTCCTCCAACTTATTCTAATTTTTCATATCCGGCATGTGATTTAAATAATATGTGGTGGCCATATCATCCTATGTTGTATTCACCCATTTATAAAGGATGTGGTGCATCTACTAAAGCAGTTTGTGACGAGATGTTGCATTCTAAACAAGACCGTTTGACACCTAGTCAATCAGGTTGGAATCAGCAGAAGAAATCCGGTATAACCGGATTGACAAACCGGATTAACCGGTTTTCCCAGGGAAAGCAGGCAGTTCCTCCAAAGCAGATTTATCGTATCAAGAAGAAGGAGGGAGAGCTGCAGAACAAAGATGATGGCCTAGAGAAGACTACTGGTAATGATGCCACACAAATCAGAGGCAATGATGTGATTTCAAAGGACGACGACAAAATACCAATTGTAGCTGATGATAAAGTTGAAGCGTCAGTCCAAGAGAAGGTTGCTGCTGTTCATGGTGAGAATAATAAAGTTGATGATGATACTTCTAAGTATTTCTTGTCAAGATGGTGTCCTCCAGGTTTAACTCGCACACAAAAGAGGAAGTTGCAGCGGCTCCGATTTCAGGAGATTAAGGAGAAGGAATTGGAGAAACAGAAGAATGAAAGCTTTAACAAAGATAGACCGATGATTCCTCAGAAGGAGTGGAAGATCAAGCTTGGTGTTTGCTCAGCAGCAAAACCGGTGGAACCGGTTCCAAATCCGGTGGAACCGGTTTCCGTGATGGCAGGAGATTTGGTTGACACAGTGCAGGTTCCTCTGATTCCTAATATTATTTCTCCTGATTCAATTCATTGCAATAAGAAGTTGTCATCGGATTCCCAGAATAAGGACGATGAACAATTTTCGGATTATGAGCTATCCTCTGAGCATATGGATATTAATATTGATGGGATGGATTTGCCTTCAGAATAGGAGATGGCTTATTTTAATTTTGGGCCACAAGAAGCTATTTTTCAGAAGCCCAAAGATAGTGATGATTATCTGAAAGCTCTATACATGAAGGGTTATATCAAAGGAAGACCAATTTCTTGTATGCTAGTTGACAGTGGGGCAGTTGTCAATTTAATGCCTTATACTTTATTCAAGAAATTCGGATGTTCAGATGATGAGTTGATCCAAACTTATATGGCTTTAAGTGGTGTGGGAGGAGATGATCCTATAAGTGCTAAAGGAAATGTTTCTATGGATCTCACTATTGGAAGCAAGATATTGGTTGTTGCATTCTTCGTTGTTGAAACCCAAGGTAAATTTAGTTTGATTTTGGGACGTGATTGGATACATGCAAACCAATGTGTACCTTCTAGCTTGCATCAACTTTTGATACAATGGATAGGCGATAAGCTAGAAATTGTACATGGTGATACATCGGCTTATGTTACAGCTGATGGTTCTATTAAAGGTGTTCATGGTGACTTTAAGTGCTTGACAGGTGTAGATGTTTCACATTGTGGATTTATACGAGCTACGCGAGATGGTTTTATTCTTTACCATGACAAAGCCAATTGAAGATTTTGCAATAGATGGCCGATAGTCTTAATATCACCCTTAGAATAAAAAAGGCCGATGAGTATGTGTTAAACATCGCCCTCAGTGTTGTCTTTGTGCTTTTATGTTTTCTGCTACGCAAGCTTTACCAGAAAACAGGGGGCATATGTTGACGATCAAAATTGGCACAAGACAGCTTGACAGAGAAAACCGGTGGAACCGGATTCAATAACCGGTGGAACCGGTTTAGTTACTGTTGCCCGTCTGACAGGGTAAACCGGTGGAACCGGTTTAGGGAACCGGTGGAACCGGTTTTCCCCGAGTCCTAGTAGGTTTGGACTCTTTTGGAAATCCGTGTGGATTACGACTTGTAAAAGGATTTTCTTGCGGGGCAAGACCTCCCCACCCTATAAATATAAAGGGTTGTGGCCGATTGAGGGGTTATCCAATCGATCAAATACAAGTACCTTTACTTTTATCCTTTCAAACCCTAACTTTTCCAACCCCTCTTGCTGTTCGTGCTTCGTCTCTACGGCGTTTGACGGCGTTCTGAGTGGCCTGCCGATCTCAGAACAACCCTAAGCGCGCTTGCCCTGACGGGGTCCCTCCCGGGCGGCGTTCGTAGGTCTACGCAGCGAAACCCTAGGAACCGGTTTCACCGGATTCCCAAACCGGTATAACCGGTTTTGTCTGGGCAAGCTGCAGTTGCTCGATCCGTTGCGGATCCGCGCGAGCTAGCGCGATATTCGGTGTGTTGGCCAGAAAAAGTGTCAACAATTAAGTGACATACAAAGCCCTGGATCATTGTTCTGCGCGGAGGGATTCTCGGTTGGCATTCTGTCGAACAGAAGAAGGACGTAACAGACATCTCACAGACTAGCTCTAGCATATGCGTCTGTGCTTCCGCTTCTGGTTTTGGCTGGTAACTGAAATTGTAGCTTGTTCAAGGTTGGGAGCGCTAAGAAGACGAAGTGGGGCAGTGTGGTGCTGCAGAGCAGAGCATGGATAGGCGCTCGCACGTAGGCTGGCACTGATGACGGTAGTGAGACGGGTGCACGGAGTTCACGAGAGGGGCCAATGGTACTTACGGATGGAGACGGAGGAGAGTTGCCCGGCCAGTGCAGGGCCGCCCCAAGCCAGCGCTCAGCGTTCATCCTTCTTGGCAGAGCACATTAAGGCGGCCACGCTTTGTCGCCCTTGCGCACCGAGAACAGGGAAGGTGGGTGACCATAATGTGGACTTGTGGAGACGCACGCACCTATGGCGGAGAGCACCAGCTGTTCCTGGCGCCCAGCACGCTTTCAGGAATCAGGACAGCACCCGCTGGCCAAGGCGATGGTCGTGGCAACAGATGGGAACGCTGGCCTCGGGCTCCACCGTACCCTCCACTAGGGGCGGCATTCGAGATGCAGCTCGGTGCTGGAGCCGACTGTGGAAGCAGCGGCCGCCCTCTCATGGAGTTCCTCCTCCAACCACACGGTCACAGAGGCGCCGCGTGGCGAAGCGGAGAGCCCCCGAGCCCTGGCGGCGTTGCCGTGCTGCAGGCGGGGGTGGGCGAAGCACATGAACGGTTGTGCAAGAATGGTGTTGGTGGCGGGCGGTGGGGCAGGCGGAGGGTGGAGGTCGTCCCTCTTGGATTGCAGCGGTCAGAGGCAGCGGCCATCTCGTCGCTAGAGGGGGCGATTGCGAAGATAACGGACTGGCGAGCTTCGCGATGGTTCTGGACTTCTGGTCGGCGACGAAGTGGGCGAGGGAGCCACGTTGGCGGCGAAGTCGCTAGCGCAGCATCCTTGTGGTCCCAAGAAGATCTGACTGTGGCTAAAAACTTGATGACATGGCCCAATGAAAGGCTAGGGAATTCCTCAGCTTTGGTCTTTTAGAGATGCCATATGTCTTGTTTATCTATGGTTTTGCGTCTGCATGGCTTTAAATACAAAAAAAGGAGATGCATGGTGCTAATTGTCTTGCTACATTCAACCGTATCTAGTGTAGTTTTGTGTCATTCAAGGATATTGTTGTTTGGGGTGTTACACAGTGCATTCTTTAACGATTTCTACTGTTAACACATCACACCTGATATCCAATTTTCTCTGTTATTATTTAAAGTTTGACCTCTGTACTGAAATATTTTAAAAAAGATGATGTGTGTATATTGAAGACGAGTTCCCCCTGAAACCTTGATCAATCAATTTTTTTCTTTAATATGAAAGGTACACACCACAAGGAATGACCGATTTTATTGAGTAACATATGAATCTTCTTTCAAATTCCATATTAGGGTCATGCACTCCATTAGCGGTGGCAGCCGTCCCTCAACACCGTGATCTGGCAGGAAATTTAATTAATCTTCTTTTAGCTACTCAACATGTATATATTGTGTACTTAGTAATCAAAGTAGATCAGCAACCAGAGACATTTACCTGATTAGTGTTGAGGTCGAGGAGGATGGCCATGAGTTAAGGAAGTTCGCAGAGAGATTGAAGAGACAAGATCCTTTCTTCATCATGTTCGGACTTCTCTTCAGGTGTTAGCATCGAGACAATGCAGTGCATGTCTGTGTTCGGAACCATTCTCACAGCTACACAACAGTTACTGTAGATATTTATGACACTGTTGGTGGATCCTTTCTTGGTGAAAGTATGACAGAAACGCATGACTCTTCCCTTATGTGTCTCTGTACATTCTGTACCCGTCACTAGTTTGGGAGGAGTTATCACGCACACTAGCAAGATGGCAACTGCCAGTTTCCAAGAAAACCATCTTGCTGCTAATCGTAGAGTGCGGTGATGTACAAAAGGAGGCACACTTGCGCTCCCTTATATAGGACGGGCAGAACACACAGGCACACAGAGGATTTAATGATAGAGATTTTTAGAATCGTATGGTCCTAATAGTTTATATATGTACGATATGTAAGCATTTATAGAACAAGATTATATATATCAACGGAGGTGCCAGTAGTTTATTATCCAGAGGTGCTAATATTGTGCCAATAATTTATATATATATACTACCTAAATTAAAGATATATATTTCTAGTTCATTGGTATCCTCGCTCATTACTTAATCTGTGTACAAGAGCAGATATGCTTACACTTGAAGGAGATATCCTAACAATGCGCAGGCCACTTATTTCTCGATAATAAATTAATGGCACCTCCGTGATAATGTCACAATATTGTATCCTAGGGACAACACAATATTGTATCCTCCGCGAAGCGAGAGGTTGTGGTTTCCTTTGCTATTTTCAAGAGTGTCAAATCACTAATAGTGCATCGAGTTGATAAAATGCAACAACTTCCATGAATGCAGTTGTTTCTAATCCCAAGCCACAAAACATCTTACATTTGGGAGGAGCCCGTGATGTCCAAAGCAGCTGCATGCCATGGCTCCAAGGCTATTGCTCCACAAAAGGCCTTGTAGCTGGCTCCTGTCTACAATATTGCTGGTCATTGCCCTGAGTTAAGGAAAATTGTTCTATGGAAACCCAAATTTGCATGTAAGCAACTGCGACTTTGGAGAGTGTACTTTCAAGAAAAAATGGAGAGCCTGTGTTTGGCGTCTGAAAAAAAGCGTGCAAAACATTTGTGGGCACACCTCACATTTTTGTAGGCTTGCGTATCAAAGGTAAGCCCGAAGGAGAATGGTCGGACATTGAAGGTCGCTACTTCATAAGACGGGGAACTTAAGAAAAGTCAACACAATCAAAACTAGCAAATGTATAGTTTCACTAGCACAGCCGGCCTATCTCTTTGGTTCCTAATGGGCCATCACAGGCAGTTTGCCAACTGGTGGTGAAAATACATTGTCACCTGTGGTATTGATCTGGCGGCTACATATAAAATATCAAGTGGTAGCAAAAAAAAAAATTACTCGGGGAGACCACCCTCACTTGACAGCAACCTCCCCCACAAAAGGAAGGAAGGAGCTCGGCCTTCTCGCCGGTGGCCGGATGGCAGCCCACAGCTGATTAGTTGCCGCTCGCATCTGCTGGCGCTCATGGCAAGGCACGCACCGCCAGACAGAGAGGGAGAGGAATCCGGCGGTGCTTGCTCTTCGCCCGCTCCGACTTATGATCCTGCCGTCGCGCCCATGTGGCCATGTCGCCTCGCTGCCACTGTATGTTACTGGAGCTCGCGTTGGGGAGTGGAACGACTGGTGGATCTGGATCTGAGTAGGGGAAGCAGGTGGAACTTTTTTTTGAAGCCTCTCATCTGGGTACAGCTGTAGTATCTGTTCATACATGTACACACCCACCCTACACACGCACACCTCACTCACACCACACACGTACAAACAAACCTACAACTACACACCGCATCCTTTTTTAGATCACCGGAGTCATCCGTAGGCGACGGGCGCGTCGCGTTCCCTTTGTGGCTCCACGCGTGGGAGGCAGACAGCTCCCTTTGTGGCTCCACGCGTGGGAAGCAGACGGCTGGAAACAATCTAGGCGGAGACTGTACCAAATTGGGGAAAAACCCCGGTGCGACACCAGCGGATGCGAGCGCGAGCGCTCGATCCCTGGCGGGTAGCGCTCCACCGAGCAGTCCTACCACTGAGCTACGAGCTCGTTCACGAAGCAGGTGGAACTGAGGAGGGGAAAGAGAGAGAAAGAGGTGGGATAGAATGGCGGGGGGTAGGGTTTCGCTACTGGCAGCACGAGATATTTATTCGGAGTACAGAGGATTTGAGCCATCCAATTCGATCCAACGGTTACAACAGCATCTCGTTTTGGGCTGCGAATGGACCGACACAGTTAGATGGGCCAAAAACCAGGTTACCTCGAACCTTCATCAGAACTTAATGTTTTTTTTTTCTTTTCCTTTTTCAGCACCTTTGTGAAGTAACTTGCAAAGTAAATTACTTTAAATACACCAATAAATTTTTAAATGTAATAGACAACATCTAAGTTGTTAAATTGTAGTGTTTCATGATTTTTGAGCAGATTTATTATTTTCTACCATTTAAATGAATTTCTGCGTGTTTATCAAAAGTAATTCAATGTTGAACTGTGAGTATCTCCAAAAAGATTCAAAAAATTGCGCAAAAATTATATTTAGGATCACAAGTACCATTATAATCCATTTCCTAAAGGTACATCTTGATTGTTTTCTAGGGACAATTCAAACTTCTATCTTCAAATTACAACATAATAATTACAATAATATCATAATGGTTAGAAATTTATACAAATTGAGATGGAAATATATTTTTGGTGTATAAACTTGTGATAAAAAAATTAAATGATTTTAATAAAGTGGGACCATACATTGTTCAAAAAATAATACATTTCTCACATAGTTTCCTATAACTCAAGTCAAACTTTGAGATTTGAATACATCATGACATCTTTGAACTCGTATGCAGCTCAATTTTGGATATAATCTTATATTTACCATAACATTAGTAAATATGAAGTTACATTAGCAATCACTATGCAAAAACGTGTTCTTGTATTCTTTATTAATGTGTACAAAAGAAACCATACGTGAAAAGATCTAAGAATAGCAATTAACATACAAACGAATGGTACTAAATGAAAAAGAACGATTTTAGAAAAAACCCAAAAAAAGAAGCATCAACTTTGGAGTTCTTATGAGGGAGAAATACAAGTTTCAAGTTTTAGTTTCGCATCAAAATGAGAAATATGGAATATTTACGTGTTCTTCATCCTAAACACAGCTTACAAACACAAACCAAACATCATCACAGTGGTAAGTCTATTCCACCGCTACACAGAGGTCACGAGTTCGAGTTCACTGCAGCCCCAATTTTTCTACCTTTATTAATCATTAACCTTTTTTTTTTCATTTCCGCCTGCTTCACTGGGCCTTCTATTTCACCGGCCCATGCCAGGCAAGTCCATGAGCATATGAAATGGATGCCAGATCAGGGTCAATAGCGCGAGAGGCCATGGGCCGGTTCAGTGTCGGTATTCCCCGAACCTCTCCTTCCTTCTTCGTTTTTTCCAAACAAAAAGGTGCAGGGGAACTTTTCTATTTTATTCTAATAATAAGATAAAAAATTGCACAAAACTTACATACTTTCAGATTTTCATAATTCCTTTTTTTCTCAGAGATGCTTCAAATTTTGACATCCTTACTTTTACCCACTTCAAATTTGGACAGACGCTTACCTTTACCCTTCTATTAACAAGTGTGAATTTATGTTCCCACTTGTTATGAAAAAATATTTTTAAATTTTTAATAACTAATTAAGGTACCCTTGTGAAATAACTTGCAAAAGAAATTACCTTAAATGCATTAATCTATTTTTTCCATGTAATAGACAATGTTGCAATATTTTTTCTTTTTCCCTCCCTAGCACTGTGCCCAGGTCCCCAGGTATTACTTGCCCTCATGTTGATCCATGACGAATTTTATAAAATGTCACTAGTTAGTGGGCCAGTTCGTGATGAATTTGATAAAACGTCACTAAATCATGGGCCTGATATCCACTACTATAGATCTGTGATGAAAAAATAGCAATCGTTATAGATGGTGCACTGTTTATGACGTTTTCTAAATTCGTCATGGTAAATACGTTATAGATTAAAGGATTTCTTATAGTGTTAGTATATTACAAGGAAACCAGGAGCGGCGTTGCCGCTCCATCACTGGAGTGGAATGCCATAATCGACTTTTCTATTTGTCATAGACTCATAGCATTGCTAGCACAACCAGAGAGATGTATCATTAAAAATCTTGCTTTCCTTTGATCATTTCTGTTGATAACATATGAACAGATGAATCTCCATATTACAAAAGTCATTGCCGAGCAATATAATTGGAATTTGATGGCTAATAACAGTTGGAAATTGAATAAGCATATCCCATTGTTGATAATTCTTGCCCACTCTTTTTCTAGTGTTGTGTAACACAAAAGGCCTCTCACTATCGGATTCGACTGATTTGTCGTGTGCCCACGGCACATGGCAAAGGCCCAAATGCACACGGCAAAGGCTTTTTCGTATGCCGCTCACGGCAAAGAGCTGATGGCGTAGCTCTAGACGGCAAAGCAAACTTTGTCGTGTGCCCCGTGTGCCATTTCTCGGGCACATGGCAAAGATCTTTGCCGTGTGTCGACAGTCACATGGCCAAAAAAAAAGCTACCGCAAACGGCAAAGAGCCTGGCACACGACAAAGAGTCTGGCACACGGCAAACGCAGCATTTTCGGTAGTGTCTGCACCATCATCCACACATAATCTGTATTCTATACTATACAAAGCCAGCAACAGAATATCCAACATCAATGAACATAGGAAACCAAATGATCGTATACACTTCCTATCAAATTTCCAGTGCATAATGTATTGATATAAATGCTAATGTGTATGGAAACAGTAACACCACTTGTTCAGTGTTCTAGTAATTTTACTCTCAGTTTGTATTTTCACAATACATTAATTATAGGACACCCTATTGTGAAAATAGTATCCCAATTGGGTCTATCAAAAGGACTTTCATCGATAGTATATTGTTTCACAAATAATGGCAGTTGAAAACAGGCATGGCGATAGAGCACTTCATTGAATTGAATTAATCCTACTAGACGTCAACCCGTGCATTCGCACGGGCTAGTTTTTATTCATTTTTGGTTCTGATTGAAATTAATATGTGCATAAAGTTTTAATTTTTCTTAGTATTTGATTATTTTATGGTTTATTTATCAAATTTTAATATATGTCCAACATATGACTGGACTCAAGTGTTTTATTTTTTGCGTCAAAAAGATATTGCTTATTCAGTTGTTGTTTAAAATTTTTGAATTATAGGTAATAATACTTTTTTGATATGTATAACTACATAGGTACATTTGTTCAACGAATCTGTCATATTTGTGCATTTGTCCAAGGTTCAAGTTCAGACACTTAAGGTAACCAGGTTTTTTTTATTTTTAGTTTTTTGTAATTAGATACATTGAATCCTCCCTAGTTTCTATCTGAAACAGAGAAACCGATAACAACATAAGCTACAGAGGACACAATATGTGGCTAAGGCGCTGCAACTTGCGGCTACTGAGGCGGGCAGTGCAGGTTCTGAGAGAAACCGGTCACCGGTTAAGATTTATCGTACTCTCCATGGAATGAGTCCAATTGTATAATGTCAAAGTACCACAAATCTGTATATTTATTAGCTGTGAATCATAGTTAATTTATTTAAAGAACTATATAATGTAATATACATATGATTCCAAGTGTCATGAATCCACTATTTGTATTAACTGAATATCTATTTCTGTAATATTTCCTTGTAAACAATGTTTTTTGCAACATTTTCACTGGGGCATTCTTCATCTGAGAGGAGGATCTTTAGTCCAGTTTTGGTTGTAAAACTGGACATGGCAACATAAAGTTGGCCATGTGTGAACACCTGTTTCTGTAGGTAGAGACCAACCTTTTTCAGAGATTGCCCCTGACTCGTGTTGATGGTCATCGCAAAACAAACAGATATGGGGTATTGTCTCCTTATCAATATGAATGGCCATTTTGATTCACTCGGTGACATGATAATATGTGGTACATAAACTTTATCTCCAATGTTTGGCCCTGTTATGACTTGACCTTCAATAAATCGTTTTCCCAGCCGTGTTATTGTTAGCCTTGTCCAATTGTATAGCCCTGCACTCTGGTTTATATTTGG
>CM014277.1:17255510-17285577 GCA_004135705.1 Alloteropsis semialata
CTGTTAATCTAATGGTAATAACTGTTATGACGAGGCATGCTCGGTAAACTAATCCGTGATGGAATGGGTTAAGTGAAGGTTACTAGAGTTAAGAATGAAAGGCGAGATCAAGGGGAGAATGTTAGTGTTGATCTATGGGCCGGGCCCTACGGCCCGATCCGAGTCCGTTTTCCTCGCGCCTTGATCGGGGGCGCCCAACCCACATATGGTTGGCGGGGCCCTGTCGCGTAGCGCTATAAAGAGGAGGTGGGGGTCGGGGCGTGCAGTACGAGGTTCACCGCGCCGCCAACGAGGCGCCACCGCCCGGGACTACTCCAGGACCGCCGCCGCCGCCTTCACCAGCCGTACAGCGACTTACTCGCCACCGCGCTGTCGCCGTCCATGGCGGGTTCAAGCAGCAGCGGATCTGGTCATACTCTAACCCTAGCTCTAGTTGTTCTGTTCATGTTCTTAGTTGTTAGTAGTGTTGTTAGGTGTCATGCATGTCATAATCATCATGTTTATCTTGTTCATATCAAGTTTTACCTACTAAATCTACTGTTAGTGATCCGTTCATGTTAACAGCATCGAGTGAAAGCACAGCTTGAATTGCGACATACATGGCAGGAACATTGAAGGTCTCAAACATAATCTTTGTCAACTTCTTCCTATCAGCTTTCGGGTTCAAGGAGCTTAGTAAGCAAAACAGGGTGCTCTCAGACCTCAGGTGCAACACAGAACACGTTGCAGAGTGTGTAATGCCTGATCTTCTCCATATCATCCCAGTTGCTCACAATTATGCTCGATCGGCGGATCGGGTACTTCAATTTTAGAGCACGTCTCGTGGACTGTCCCTCGTTCCAGACATATACATCCTTCTGCCCCATCCCTACCATCACACCAGTGTGGCAAGGACGACCAACAACGCTAGGGAAAACAGCCGTTGGTTCATCATCGCCAGCAAATCCTGCCTGCTTACAAAATTCAAATTGTTATAGTTGCAGTGGGAGAGGAAATACGTAGCCCTAGTCAAGGGATGCAGATCCTGACCTTGACCATTCCAGTTCCATTGCCACAGACAGGAGGGTGGATATCGTCACCGTCAGCCATTTCCAACAGGTACTCTGCATGTGCAAAGAGGTAGCATAAAAGGGGTATCAGTTAACAGTAAAGGTATCCTACTAGATAATTAACCAGCTGTGCAGTGGGAATCAGTAGGCATTGTACACATGAACTGAAGGTTTTAGATTGGTGCCATGCATCAAGATGTCCTTAAAACTACAAAATATGTACAGAACTTACTTTCAGGCTAAAGTGAGATCCATTTCACCGTCTAGGATATTAGTGTATGGACTAATCAGATAACATATCAATGAAATGTTGTTTCCGACATTCATAAAATATCTTAAGTACCATAAATACTGATATGGCGAATTGACCCTTTTAGTTTTGCTTAGTACCGGCATTATAACGGATAGCATAGTCAGGTTCTGGTTTCTAATATAAAATTCTATGTTATACCATAATTTATTTATTTTTATTGGGGGTAAAGAATGAATGGGAAAGTTATGATATTACCTTGCTAATTGAGTCTTTCTAAGTTGACGATATTTCTCCTTGTTATCACTGGCCGCCGGAGTGGTTCCATAGATGAGCACAGTCAATCAGGTGCACGAACGCACTGATTCCTGCTGTTTCGGCTGCCGGATTGACCCTGGAGGCTTAGGATCCGTCCTGGATGTATTTGTAGGAATTGTGATTATCAGAAAGCCAACGTATCAGGTGCAAACCAACCTCCGTGCAAACTATGCAAACCTCAATCTGGACCACATGATCTTGATCCAAGGGGGCACGTAGAGAGAGGTGGGAGGGGGGATTTGCAAAATCACCGCCCACCCTTAATCACAGCAAGATCACTTTTGCAAATCCCCCCTCCCACCTCTCTCTACGCGTCCCCTTGGATCAAGATCATGTGGTCCAGATTGAGGTTTGCATAGTTTGCACGGGGAGGTTGGTTTGCACCTGATACGTTGCCTATCAGAAATAGACTGGATATAGGTATGTGAGGAAAATAATCAGCAAGGAAATATTGCTTAATTGTTTCCTTGATTGGGGGATAAGAGCAATGGAGGACTAAATGAAGCGTATATAAGGTCATTGGCCGAGGTCCAGGCAAACAAATTGTTAAGAAAAACTTTCATCATTTTAACTGCGTAGTAACCCTGTTACCAAACTTTCACTGTTTTACTGCATCGCAGAACCTGTAGGCATCATTTGGAAATTACTGTAGTAACTCGTACCAGGGAGATGCAACTGAAGAATCAAGCATTATAGAAATTGAGTATTATTTAAGTTGCAAGCATGTAACAGGAAATGGCAAGCAAAGAACTCTGCATATAATTTAACTCATGCTATCGGCAGCGTAGTATCTACGTGCACCGGGCTGCCCTTTTTTTTCTATCAGCAGCGTAGTATCTCTAGTTTTTTTCATATGGTTATTGGATTGACATTCAATCGGGAATCATGTAAAATAATAGATTAACCAAAGCAAAGTGTCCATTGCATTGTGTGTGCATGATCAAGTAACATATAAAGCCCTGGATCATTGTTCTGCGTGGAGGGATTCTCGGTTGGCATTCCGTCGAACAGAAGAAGGACGTAACAGACATCTCACAGACTAGCTCTAGCATATGCGTCTGTGCTTCCGCTTCTGGATGGTAACTAAAATTTTAGCATGTTCGAGGTTGGGAGCGCTAAGAAGACGAAGTGGGCCAGTGTGGTGCTGCAGAGCAGAGCATGGATAGGCGCTCGCACGCAGGCTGGCGCTGATGACGGTAGTGAGACGGGTGCACGGAGTTCACGAGAGGGGCGAATGGTATTTACGGATGGAGATGGGGGAGAGTTGCCCGGCCGGCGCAGGGCCGCCCCAAGCCAGCGCTCAGCGTTCATCCTTCTTGGCAGAGCACATTAAGGTGGCCACGCTTCGTCGCCCTTGCGCACGGTAGGGAAGGTGGGTGACCATGATGTGGACTCGTGGAGACGCACGCACCTATGGCGGAGACCACCACGCAAATGTTGTGATACCCTCCGTGGTATGTACCCTCCCGTTCAGGAAACGTACGATGTTGATGTAAGATTCGTGCTGTGTCAGGGGCGGGTCGGTTAAACGATTTGTTTAGGCTAGCGCTGGTTTGATTTAGGACGGACATTAGTTGGTTTGGTTGCTGTACCGTTCACACTGGTACGAAGTGGATAAGGGTGGGGTTGAACTGTACGCTAACGGTTGTGTATATAAATAAGGTAAATCAGCTGGTCAGGTCAAGTTGTCGGGTAGTCGTCCACAGGATTTTTGTTGTCGTGCCCTCTGTGGTATCTGACAAAGATTTTTTTCTTTATTTTTTCTTTGTTATATTTGTTACTGCCTTCTCCCAAAAAATACAACTATAGATTGCGTGCCAGTTAAAATATTTTCACGTTTGACCAAATTTCTAGCGAATTGTATTCATATTTATGGCTCTAAATAAATTTACTATGAAAATATATTTTATAATTAATCTAATAATATTTATTTGGTATCATAAATATGGTAAAAATTATGCGTATGACTAGAGTATGTTATGAAAATTGTGCTATAGAATCATTATGTGAAAAAGTCTTAGAAAGCAAATATGCATATAAATTGTGTGCATAAGTTACAAATTTCTAAAAATATTTACGGCCTACCATGTTGCCGTGCTACACACAGATGTACTAATTAGGGCCGGGCATGTTATCCTACCATACTCTGTTATATTGATTAGAGACGACAATGTTGCTGTCATACTCGCTTGTACTAATTAGGGCCGGCCATGTTGCTCTGTCGTACACGATTGTACTAGTTAGGGTTTTGGGTTTTGGGTTGTCAGGGCTACATCATTTTGTATACTTCGTCCCATAGGGTTTAGTATTTATGCATGGTTGCCCTTCCATGCATGGTTGTACTGGTTAGGGCCGACCATGTTGCCCTATCATACTCGATTGTACACATTAGGGTCGACTATGTTGTACTGTCATACTCGGTTATACTGATTAGGGCCGGCTATATTATCCTTTGTCGTACTCGGTTGTACTGATTAGGGCCGATCCTGTTGCCCTGCCATACACGGTTGTACTGATTAGGGTTTAGGGTTATGAGTTGTCATCTCTACACCATTACTGTACTCCGTCCCATAGGGTTTAATATCTATGCATGGTTGCCCTGCCATATACGGTTATACTGGTTAAAGACGGTATTTTTGCCCTACCATACTCTTTTGTATTAATTAGGGCTGACCATGTTGCTCTGCCATACATGGTTGTACTGATTAGGGTTTAGGATTTGGCTTAGGGTTTTGGGTTGTCATGGCTATGTTGTTACTGTATACTCCGTCCCATAGGATTTAGTATTTATACATGGTTGCCCTGCCATACACGGTTGTACTGATTAGGGCCGACCATGTTACTCTATTGTACTCGGTTGTACTCATTAGGACCAATTATGTTGTATTGTCATACTTGGTTATAGTGATTATATTGCCCTGTCATACTATGTTGTACTGATTAGGGCTGATCATGTTGCCCTACCATACACGGTTGTACTGATTAGGGTTTGGGGTTGTTAGGGCTACATCATTCTGTATACTTCATCCCATAGGGTGTAGTATTTATGCATGGTTGCCCTTCCATACATGGTTGTACCGGTTAAGGCCGACCATGTTACCCTACCATACTCGGTTGTACTCATTAGGGCCGACTATGTTGTACTGCCATACTCGGTTATACTGTTCAGGACCGACAATATTATCCTTATCATACTCGGTTGTACTGATTGGGGCCGATCCTGTTGCCCTGCCACACACGGTTGTACTGATTAGGGTTTAGGGTTTTGAGTTGTTGTCTCTACACCATTATTGTATACTCCGTCCCATATACGGTTATATCTATGCATGGTTGCCCTGCCATATACGGTTATACTGATTAAAGACGACATTGTTGCCCTGTCATTCTTGTTTGTACTAATTAGGGCCGATCATGTTGTCCTTCCGTGCACGGTTGTACTGATTAGAGTTTTGGGTTGTCAAGGCTATGTCGTTATTGTATACTCCATCCCATAGGATTTAGTATTTATGCAGGGTTGCCCTGCCATACATGGTTGTACTGATTAGGGTTAACCATGTTGGCCTTCATACATGGCTGTACTGATTAGGGTTTAGGTTCGGGCTTTAGGGTTTTGGGTTGTCGGGGATACACCTTTACTATATGGGTTTTATGGTTTTGGGTTTAGAGTTTAGGATTTAGGGTTTAGGGTGTAGGGCTTTAGGGTTTATGGTTTTAGGGTTTATGGTTTAGGATTTAGGGTCATACTGCCCTACCAAACTCGGTTATACTGAGGTTTAGGGTTTTTAGGGTTTAGAGTTTAGGGATTTAGGGTTTTAGGGTTTAGGGTTTAGGGTTTAAGGATTTAGGGTTTAGGGTTTTAGGATTTAGGATTTTAGGGTTTAGGGTTTAGGGTTTTATGGTTTAGGGTTTAAGGTTTAGGGATTTAGGTTGTAGGGTTTTAGGGTTTAGGGTTTAGGGATTTAGATTTTAGGGTTTATGGTTTAGGTTAGGGTTTAGGGTTTAGGGTTTAGGTAGGGTTTAGGGTTTAGGGTTTTAGGGTTTAGGGGTTTAGGGTTTAGGGATTTAGTGTTTAGGGTTTAGGGATTTAGTGTTTTAGGGTTTAGGGTTTAGGGATTTAGGGTTTTAGGGTTTAGGGTTTTAGGGTCTAAGGTTTAGGGATTTAAGGTTTTAGGGCTTAGGGTTTATGGCTCAGGTTTTAGGGTTTTCAATTGTCGGGGCTACATCTTTCCTTTAAACCCTAATGTGATTTCTTGGTTCAAAGCGGATGGAAGGTGGTAGAATGGGGATGGCAGCATACTTGAAATGCATTAGAGGCAATTTGGTCCTAAAAAAATTAGAATCAAATAAAGGTGTAGTAAACATGGATGAAGTGGTAATTAGAGATTCACTTGGCAAAACTAGTTTTGTTCTCTGAGACGACGTTGTAGCACTCCTATTTTAGTGTTGCCGTTTTCTATGTTTTTTTGGATGATGTTAGTGTTAGGTAGGTCATGTTGTGGGTGTTTCCGGTGTGTGGTTGATTCGATTGTCCTTTTTTAGATTTAATATGCGTGGACGCGTGTGGTAGCTTCTTGTATCGCCTAGTTTGCATTCCATACCATACGAGCTATGAACTTTGAAAAATCGATTTTGGTCTTTTTTTTACTAAATCTTGGATCTGTATAACGACAAAATAGAGGGGTTTTTTGTTTCTAGTAATTTTGTTTCTTTATAACGAGAAAATACAAAATAGAGGGCTTGTCTGACGGCAGTGAAGAAATCTAGGGTCGCCACCTTCTGGCGTGTTACATTGCTGATTCTGGAAGCTACCCTCTTGGTTGCTTCGTGGTCCGTCCTTGGTGTGAACACGGCTCGGCGGTAGGACGTGATGTTTGACAGCTGCTGCCGTAATGCTGGTGTTTAATCGGAGCGCTAACGATTCCGACGCTGCCGCCGCGATTTGTCTTGTTGGATCGGACGATTGTTCGCCAGCGCAACGGTCCCTCGCAGCCGTCGATGTGGGGTGGTACATCACACAGGAGGTACAACATCCGCGTTCCCATTCGCCCCTCTCGTGAACTCCGTGCACCCGTCTCACTACCGTCATCAGCACCAGCCTGCGTGCGAGCGCCTATCCATGCTCTGCTCTGCAGCACCACACTGGCCCACTTCGTCTTCTTAGCGCTCCCAACCTCGAACATGCTAAAATTTTAGTTACCATCCAGAAGCGGAAGCACAGACGCATATGCTAGAGCTAGTCTGTGAGATGTCTGTTACGTCCTTCTTCTGTTCGACGGAATGCCAACCGAGAATCCCTCCACGCAGAACAATGATCCAGGGCTTTATATGTTACTTGATCATGCACACACAATGCAATGGACACTTTGCTTTGGTTAATCTATTATTTTACATGATTCCCGATTGAATGTCAATCCACTAACCATATGAAAAACACTAGGTCAATCAATCCAATAACCATATGAAGAAAAAAAAACTAGAGATACTACGATGCTGATAGAAAAAAAAGGGCAGCCCGGTGCACGTAGATACTAGGCTGCCGATAGCATAAGTTAAATTATATGCAGAGTTCTTTGCTTGCGATTTCCTGTTACATGCTTGCAACTTAAATAATACTCAATTTCTATAATGCTTGATTCTTCAGTTGCATCTCCCTGGTACGAGTTACTACAGTAATTACCAAATGATGCCTACAGGTTCTGCGATGCAGTAAAACAATGAAAGTTTGGTAACATGGTTACTACGCAGTTAAAATGATGAAAGTTTTTCTTAACAATTTGTTTGCCTGGACCTCATGCCAATGAACTTATATACGCTTCATTTAGTCCTCCATTGCCCTTATCCTCCAATCAAGGAAACAATTAAGCAATATTTCCTTGCTGATAATTTTCCTCACATACCTATATCCAGTCTATTTCTGATAATCACAATTGCTGCAAAGACATCCAGGACGGATCCTAAGCCACCAGGGTCAATCCGGCAGCCGAAACAGCAGGAATCAGTGCGTTCGTGCTCCTGATTGAGTGTGCTCATCTATGGAACCACTCCGGCGGCCAGTGATAACAAGGAGAAATATCGTCAACTTAGAAAGACTCAATTAGCAAGGTAATATCATAACTTTCCCATTCATTCTTTACCCCCAATAAAAATTAATAAATTATGGTATAACATAGAATTTTATATTAGAAACCAGGACCTGACTATGCTATCCGTTATAACGCCGGTACTAAGCAAAACTAAAAGGGTCAATTCGCCATATCAGTATTTATGGTACTTAAGATATTTTATGAATGTCGGAAACAACATTTCATTGATATGTTATCTGATTAGTCCATACACTAATATCCTAGACGGTGAAATGGATCTCACTTTAGCCTGAAAGTAAGTTCTGTACATATTTTGTAGTTTTAAGGACATCTTGATGCATGGCACCAATCTAAAACCTTCAGTTCATGTGTACAATGCCTACTGATTCCCACTGCACAGCTGGTTAATTATCTAGTAGGATACCTTTACTGTTAACTGATACCCCTTTTATGCTACCTCTTTGCACATGCAGAGTACCTGTTGGAAATGGCTGACGGTGACGATATCCACCCTCCTGTCTGTGGCAATGGAACTGGAATGGTCAAGGTCAGGATCTGCATCCCTTGACTAGGGCTACGTATTTCCTCTCCCACTGCAACTATAACAATTTGAATTTTGTAAGCAGGCAGGATTTGCTGGCGATGATGAACCAACGGCTGTTTTCCCTAGCGTTGTTGGTCGTCCTTGCCACACTGGTGTGATGGTAGGGATGGGGCAGAAGGATGTATATGTCTGGAACGAGGGACAGTCCACGAGACGTGCTCTAAAATTGAAGTACCCGGTCCGCCGATCGAGCATAATTGTGAGCAACTGGGATGATATGGAGAAGATCAGGCATTACACACTCTGCAACGTGTTCCGTGTTGCACCTGAGGTCTGAGAGCACCCTGTTTTGCTTACTAAGCTCCTTGAACCCGAAAGCTGATAGGAAGAAGTTGACAAAGATTATGTTTGAGACCTTCAATGTTCCTGCCATGTATGTCGCAATTCAAGCTGTGCTTTCACTCGATGCTGTTAACATGAACGGATCACTAACAGTAGATTTAGTAGGTAAAACTTGATATGAACAAGATAAACATGATGATTATGACATGCATGACACCTAACAACACTACTAACAACTAAGAACATGAACAGAACAACTAGAGCTAGGGTTAGAGTATGACCAGATCCGCTGCTGCTTGAACCCGCCATGGACGGCGACAGCGCGGTGGCGAGTAAGTCGCTGTACGGCTGGTGAAGGCGGCGGCGGCGGTCCTGGAGTAGTCCCGGGCGGTGGCGCCTCGTTGGCGGCGCGGTGAACCTCGTACTGCACGCCCCGACCCCCATCTCCTCTTTATAGCGCTACGCGACAGGGCCCCGCCAACCATATGTGGGTTGGGCGCCCCCGATCAAGGCGCGAGGAAAACGGACTCGGATCGGGCCGTAGGGCCTGGCCCATAGATCAACACTAACATTCTCCCCTTGATCTCGCCTTTCATTCTTAACTCTAGTAACCTTCCCTTAACCCATTCCATCACGGATTAGTTTACCGAGCATGCCTCGTCATAACAGTTATTACCATTAGATTAACAGCCACAATACACTTTCTCTGTTCAGGAACAAATTCTTCTCTAGGCCCTTACTATCCAGTGATCATAAGCTTTCCCGTAATCCCATGCCGGCTAAGTGTTCTCTGAACACATTGGGAGGTAAGCCCTTCGTGAGCGGATCCGCTAACATCTCTTTTGTACTTATGTGCTCGAGACTAATTGTATGATCCTGGACTTGCTCTTTTACAACATAAAATTTTATGTCAATGTGTTTGGCAGCACCACTTGACTTGTTGTTTTGAGCATAGAATACTGCTGGCTCATTATCGCAGTACATCTTTAGTGGTCTTTGTATGCTGTCTACCACTTTCAACCCGGGTATGAATTTCTTTAACAATTTAACCTACCCCAAGGCCTCATAACATGCTACAAACTCAGCATACATCGTAGACGATGCAGTGACGGTTTGTTTGGAGCTTTTCCACGATATAGCTCCACTTGAGAGAGTGAATACATAACATGACGTGTGCTTTCTGTCATCTACGTCTCCCGCAAAATCTGCATCTGAATACCCTCTTATCTCTAGAGCATCAGATTTTCTGTACGTTAGCATGAGGCCTCTCATGCCCTGCACATATTGCAAATCCTTCTTTGTCATTTTCCAGTGCTCTATGCCTGGATTACTTTGATATCTGCCAAGTACCCCGGTAACAAATGCTAAGTCAGGGCGCGTACATACTTGAGCATACTGTAAGCTTCCGACAGACAAAGGCATCAGCCTCTTACAGGATATCCACTCTGGCACATGCAGCAACCATGCTGCTGCCAGAACCTTAGTCGGCAAAGCTTACAGAGCTGGGTTCTACTAGCCAACAGCACTGTCCGATGCAAGAGAGTTGGTGCACTGCTGCACCGGCTGCTAGTTCTTTCAGAAGCAAAAGCAACTGCCGGCTCAGGCGCTGAGAACCATTCCCCCATCTTGGCCATTCGCCATATGGGGACTCAACAACATCGGGCCCTTCAAAACCGCTCCAGGCGGATTCAAGCATCTCTTGGTGGTGGTCGACATATTCACCAAGTGGATCGAGTACAAGCTTGTGACTGACACCAAGTCGGCTACAGCTACTAAGTTCATCCAAGAACTTACCCACCGGTTTGGCATCCCAAACCGCATCGTGACCGACCTCGGATCCAAGTTCACGGGACACGAATTCTGGGATTTCTGCCAGGACAACTGCATTGATGTCTACTATTCTTCCACGGCGCACCCCAGGTGCAATGGCCAGGTTGAGCGAGCTAATGGCATGGTCCACGACTCGCTTAAGAAGGCCATGTACGATGGACTCAACAAGCATGCTGGTCGGTGGACCAAAGAAGTACCCCATGTTATATGGGGCCTATGTACACAGAAGAGCAGAGCAATGGGATACACTCCCTTCTTCCTGGTGTACGGCTCTGAAGCTGTCCTCCCAGCTGACGTCGCCCATGGTGCTCCATGCATCCAGCACTACCAGGAAGGTGAAGCAGAAATCGACCGCCAGGTCGACATCGACTGCCTCGAAGAACACCGAATTGCTGCACTGGTCTGGCATGCTAGACACGAGCAGCAAGTACGGTGATATCACGACAAGAACGTCCAGGAACGCTTCCTCAACGTCGGCGACTTGGCCCTGTGCCGAGTCATGTCCACCAAGGACAAACACAAGCTATCGGCTCCCTGGGAGGGCCCCTTCATCGTCAAAGAAGTCGTATCGCTAGGAACATACAGCCTACGTGTGGAACATCTAGCACCTCATCAAGTTCTATCCGTAGAGAATTGCAAAAAAGCTATGTATCCCCTGACTCATATTAATAAAAATATCCTTGCCCTGCTATATGGCTCATTGTTGTCTTTTCACCCGACATCCATGCTGATGCTCGGGGACTGGGTCCGACCCAAGCAACGTTTTATTCATCACGATTATAGGGGGAGTACCTGCCTACTCCAACTTCTGAGTCCTTGCCCAATCCCATGTTCCTCCCGGCGACAGCTAAGCTAACCCGGTAGGTCCGAGTCCTCAACTGTGAAACCCTGAGCTCGGTGCTCAACCTGCACGCCCCCTACACCTAAGCCTCCCCGCTGAGCAGTGTAGTCAGGGTAAGCCGTCCTCTCTGTGAGCAGTGTTCAGTGGGTCAAAAAAGGGTGCTTAAACGACACAAGGCGGCGGCCGGGCGACGCAAAGCTCTAGTCGGTAGGGAAAAGGGGCCAATAACACATCATTGCACATCAATGCTTCAATTCAACTCAGAACTTTATACATGTAAGTGCAATACAGAGTTTACATCTACTACTATTTTTATAGGCCGAGCTCTTTTGCTACAGCCTCCGCCAGGGGTGCGCACTCATCCACCAACTCGTCGAACTGGTCATCGGAGACACCCTCTGGAAGGCCATCAGCGATTGGAGCAAGCTCTTGCATTGAAAGTGCACCCGGAGAAGCGCAAGGATCCAACTCCCGAAGCCGACTGCAGTCTCCTGCATCAGCTGGGCGGCGTGGGTAGGACCAGCCCGGAGCCATTGGACCAGCGTCAGCGCCGCTGGTCCCAAGCCGGCAGGCACCAGTGAACTGGAGTTGAACTCGGCCGCCTACCGCAGTTCCAGTAGCTCGGCTCAGAGCCCTGCCAAAGAAGCTATTTAAGTACCATGACCTGAACAGAATTACAGAAGACACGCCAGAAGATGCTTACCGTGCATGGCCTTGTCGTGCTCATCCTTCAAGAGCTGATTGGCCTCCTCCAGGTGCTCGGACTCGACCTTCAGGCGTAGATTGGCTGCCTTGAGCTCCTTCACCTCGTCCTCAAGCTTTTTTTTGGCCCCGGCCAGCTTGTCGACCTTCCCCTGGAGCATGTCCTCCTTCTTCTTTGCCTCTATAAAGGAAGCCTCATGAGCTCAGGCTGCTCAGACAAAGGCACATTCAAGTGAAGCACAAGAACTTACCCTCTAACAAGACATTCATGTCATTAAGCAGCTCCCCGTTGGTCTTGATGGCGTCGGCGAGCTCCTTATCCTTCTTCATGAGGAACTCCTTGGCGGTTCGCCTCATGAACTCTTTCCTGCTGCATCCGCGCCAAAGTCCGGTGGTCTTCCAAAGCCCACCGCTTAAACTCGAGGTCTTTCGCGGCCTGGGCCGTGAAACCCTGCCAAATAAGACATTGGGCACATGGCCAGTCCATGCCCCACAATAGCAATAAGGTACCAGGCAGACATACCTGGACAACGCGATCCAAGACGCAGGCTACGTTCTGCAGCTTCCAGAGCTCGCCTTCTTGATCAGCGATGTCGAGCTCCAGTTGCTGCTCCATGGTCAATTCTGACAACCCAGGCCCAGCCCCGTGCCCGGGCGCAATCACCTCCATCTGGGGTGGCACGATAACACCAGCGCCGACGTCCAGTTGCTCCCCGAGCAGCTGGTTATCATCATCATCAAGTGGAGGAGGGCCCCCAGCCGGATCCTCCACCCCTACAGGGTGCTCCGGGTCCTTCTCCATGATGTTGGCCTCGGACACCTCGGCCTGCCGGTCATCCACCGAGGAGCTCATCCCCAAGGTGAGGCGCGGAGGACTCGGCGGATGCGGCTGCTCCAGCATGCTGGCCGGCACCTGATCCGGCGCGCTCGCTGGTATCTACTCTGGCAAGCTCAACCCAGCGCCGGACTCCGCCCTTGCCTCCGTGATGGCCGGCTGACTTGGCGGCGTCTTGCCACCAGCCTCCAGGTGCGGCAGGACGCCGGCACCACCTCCTTGGCTCTCGAGCCTACAACAAGTGCATCAGCAATTCGAACTCTACAAGCCCTAAGTATGACTCAAGGAACATCAAGGTGACTTACCCGCTCTTGCGTGGGCGCTTGAACTCTACCCGCTTCAGCAGCAGTGGGGGCACCTGACTCGGCAGCAAAATGGAATCTGGCCGCAGTTGCGGCTGGGCAAAGATGCTCCCTTGGCCCCCTGTAGTCTCCAGGGAAGGTCGCTCGAAATCGGGGCCAGAGGGGGAGCCGTCTGCATCATCCCCCGCCTCGCTCGTCAGGGACGACACCTTCCTCTTCCTCCGCGCTTCAGCCATGGCGCAGCAACATGCCCCATGTTCGGCGGTGGCTTGGGAGACGCCCCTCGAGCCGCCCTCTGGGAGGGTCACCTTGTGCACAGCATGGCGCGTTGGCCTCCCAGAGCCAACAACAGGCACCTCGGCCGCCTGGTTGTCATCCGACTCCTCCAGGAGAGCCGAGATGAAATCGGCCACTTCCCACTCGGCCTGCCCCTCATCCATGACACGAGGAGCCCGGGATGCTTCCTCCATCGACATACACTTCTCCGACCGGATATCGCCCTCGGGCAGCGGGGCTGGGCAGAAATATTTTAGCGCCCACTCCTGTAAGTCAAACAAACAACGATATGTCAGAAATTCAACGGATCAGTAACCCAGTACATAGCATACCAAAAACAAGGATACTGACTGGCGGAGGCGGATTGTGCAAAGAAAATGGGACCGGTGTCCCCTCATTGAAGATTTCGCCCCGCATGAAGCCAGAAATCCTCTCCATCGTCTCTGGTATAGACATCATCCGGACCTGCTCCCGAGTCGGGTCCTTGGCACCCGAGAACTCGTACCTGGGGTGCACCCGGTCCTTAATGGGCTGTGTTAGATGCCGGGCAAAGGAGATCATTACGCCACGGCGGTCAGCTTCCTCTCCTTCATCTCAGCAATCATTTGCAGCAGCTCTTCAGCTTCCTGCAGCTCCTCACCTTCTGGGAGTGAGTCCCACTTGTCCTTCTTCTCTGGCCAGTGCCCAGTCTGGGTAGGTAGAGCAGGGGGATGGTTGGCAACATAGAACCATTCAGACTGCCAATTCTTGTTGGAGTCATTCATGTCCAAGACAAAATACCTCTTGGATATGCCCACCCTCAAAGAGAACCCGGCTCCTCCGGTAATCCAAGCCGGGCCCTTGCCTGCACCTTCACCAACTGGCTTCATCCGATAATGACGGCGCCAGAGACCAAAATGTGGTGGAATTCAAGAAAAGCTTCACAGAGATGGATGAATACAGAAATCAACAAGATGGAGGTGGGATTCAAGTGAGTAAGTTCCACACCATAGAGAAGACCTCGGAAAAAGTCCCCAGTGGCCAGTCCGAATCCGCGCTCGAAGAAGGGCGCGAAGACGGCCATCTCGGCCTCCGAGCGTTCCCACGACTGGGCTTCATCCCCAGGGGGCCGCCACTGCAGCACCTCCTGCGGCCCGAGCATGCCCCACCGCACCATGTCCTAGAGCCTCTCCTCGGTCATGGAGGATTGACCCCAAGCCGGTTCTTGGGGCGGCACTCCTCCAGGCACGGAGGTCAGCTCCACGACCTCGTCAGAAGACGCCATTGCCTTCCCTTTGGCGTCCGCCCCGGCGGCGGCCGCTGACGCCGCAGTACCGCCGCCTCCGCCGGCGGCGGCATCACCCGCGACCTTGGATTGGCCCACGGAGGGCCCCACCACCTTCTCCATGCCAGTATTACCGCGGCCCACGGGGATGGCCGCGTCGGCTGTCCCCGCCGCCCGCGGTACCTCCTCTCCCGACGTCGGTGCACCCAATGAGGCCTTTGGGTCCGCCATCTCCGCCAAATGGTCGAGCGCGACACAGACATGCAGCAGCAACGGCGGCGCCCAAACTCCGGCGATGGCGAGCGCACATGGGAAGAATCACACTCACGGCGGCGCTAAAGTGGTGGTGAAGGCGCGGGATGATTTTTGATTTGGAAATGACTGTGGTAAAACCGCCAGTGAACAGATCCGATTTATCTCATTTACGCCGATCCAAATTACCCTAATGGTGCCGTAACTCACGGGCAGAATCCGCGGAAGTCTCGTTAACTACTGGGCAACGGCTCTCCGCGCACCAACGGCTCTTTGCCTAAAGTACTCGGCCAGTCCTGATGCTCGGGGACTCGGCGTTTTGACTCCGGTTAACAGGTCTCCGCGACTCGGCCAGCCCCGACGCTGACTCCGGTCAACGGGTCTCCGTGACTCGGCCAGCCCCGATTTTCGGGGACTCGGCGCTCTGACTTCGGTCAATGGGTCTCCGCGACTCGGCCAGCCCCAACGCTCGGGGACTCGGCGCTCTGACTCCGGTCAACGGGTCTCCGCGACTCGGCCAGCCCCGACGCTCGGGGACTCGGTGCTCTGACTCTGGTCAACTGGTCTCCACGACTCGGCCAGCCCCGACGCTCGGGGACTCGGCGCTTCGACTATGAACAATGAGTCCCTGCGACTGTTGACGATCCTTAGGTGCAACTTTTGACCGTCAATTCCTACCAAATATATGTCAAATATGATCACCAAACATAGTGGTAGGATTTATTACTAACTATTTCCACAAGTTTTGGTGTTTTAACATGTCATGCAGGAATTCAAACTATAGGCCTAAGAAAGATCCAAATATATAATTCTTTCAAAGTATCTCAAATGGCAAGATGGATTGCACCACTGCGTAGAGCTCATCTAGACGATCGAAATGAATATATATTTCATATTTTTTGGAGCTCGGGAGAAAAAGATGTGAAGATCCCAATTTATTACGCAGCGCTGATGTCACAGCTGACATCAGCGCTGCTGACGTCAGGCTGGCGCAGCCCAGCGGGCCAGGCAGACCAGCCACGCGGCCCAGGCAGCTAGCGGGCCAACGGCCGAGCGACCGAGCATGGCCCATGAGCGGGCGGCTCAGGGCGCGCTCGTGCTCCGCCCATGGGAGACCGCCGCTAGGGACACGTGGTGGAAGGCAAGAGGCCCCGGGCCGGTTCCGCGCGCTGGAGAGCAGCAGGCGAGGTTTTTGCGGGCAGAGAGGGATAGGTGGCACT
Organism: Alloteropsis semialata; assembly: GCA_004135705.1. Classification (NCBI taxonomy): domain Eukaryota; kingdom Viridiplantae; phylum Streptophyta; class Magnoliopsida; order Poales; family Poaceae; genus Alloteropsis; species Alloteropsis semialata. Next base: position 17,271,619 of record CM014277.1, read on the forward strand.
CGCCGAGTGGGCGATGGCCGGCCAGGCGCGGTTTGCCCTGGTTTTGGTCCCGATCCGGCCGGTTTTCTCCGAGATTGTCCGATTTTCTCCACCGACTCTGCACAGGAACAGATAAGGTTCGGTTTTAGCCCGGTTTTGGCTGCTACCGACGTACAGGTGCTGTGCAGATCCAGTTTTACTCTGGTTTTTGACTGTTTTGGTGCGGTTTTCTTTGGTTTTCACTCCCACCGACTCCAGAACGTCGGTGGGACCGATTCTGGCGCCCTGGGTACGTTGGTTTGCTGCCAGATGTCGCGAGGGAAGGAGGGGTACCCCCTAGTTTGTAGTGGGGAATCTCCACATGCCCAGGTTTGCTCCTCCTATAAATAGAGACCCCCTCGTTCACTTCAAAACACACAGAGAAGCAGTGAAGATCCAAGGCGAAGCTATATCCACATAGTTAGTAGAAATAGGGGAGAGTTGAGGTGCGAGCCGGGGAGAAGCCGGAGCTATCGGCTTCCTTCCTTCCTCTTGTACCTCGGCGGATGCGGCTCAGGTTCGAGTAACATCCGGGTATTTTCTCTTGTATTTCTGGATTAATATTTATTATAGTTCAAGCTTTACTTTATACTTGTGGGCTCCTTGCTGTGATAAGTGTCTTAGTAATTGCAAAGCTAAGATAGTATTTAATTGAGTATACGTGGTGTATAGTCTTTTGAATACCTTGGAGTGCGCCTAGTGCCACGGATTTGTAGTGGTAGTCCCAGGTAGTGACAGCCCTGACGGCCTACGTAGTCCACCACGTGAGAAGCACTAGAGAGTAGTAGGACCATTGCTTGGCTTGCCTAGTCCCCTTCGCATCCCTTTCCGAACTAGGACGGTTGGGCATCCCGAAACAAGTAATATCATAAACAACTTGAGCTTATCCTTAATTAACCAGAATGCATAGAAATAACCCTCTCTACCTTCTACACATATATCCCTTCTCTTGTACTTGGCCATTCTTTATTATTAACTAGTACACACACATTCCCTGTGGATTCGATACCCTAGAATACTCTCGGATGAAAGCTACATCGGTATCCGTACGCTTGCGGATTCATCTGTAATCGTTAAAAATACCAACAGCGACTCGGCGCTAAAAGCTTACTTGCGAACCTACGTTGCTAAGTTGACCCCTGGGTTAGGGAAAACAGAAGTTTAATTCGCAGCCAAGACATGAAGAAACACTTGTCAGGAAACTATACGGTTACAAGAACAGCCGGTTATAGGCCGGTTACAAGGATACAACGCATTAACTGTCAAGATGATGGCTTGGGGCACTCGTCCCTCCGCCTAGTGCTGCATCCATAGCAAGCTTGGTCCACATGAGCTCGTCGCAAGCTCTCTTGTAGCACCATGGCGGCTGACGATGGGTGGACCCCACTTGAGGGTTGGGTGCGAATGCCTCCGGGTATCCCTTCGCTCTACAAGCATTTCATCCTACAAAGCCCTTGGCTTAAGGTGATGCCGAGAGACAACAGGAAAGCATCCAGACGCTGTTCAACACCTCAAGATATTCACAAGCACTCTTCTAGCACCAAGCTCTCAAGTCCCCATGGCTCCTCCCCGGAGGATGAATCCAGTAGCAAGTCTCCAACATGTTCAAACTTGGTAATATGCCTATCTCCTGATGAGCGCATGGCTCCGAGTCTTGGCGCATATTTATAGCCCTGTGCTAGATGTTCGCATGTGACCTTGGTTGCATTATTCAGCGCATGAGTCCTGTGCCACGCAGCAGCTCCTCTCTCTGAGGCGTTCAGTCCGCCCTTATCGTTTTCGGCTTCATCCAACCACGGGTATGCCTTGTGCATTCACATGGGTACTATTCTTGTCACGACGTATGTAGATGGATGTGACGAGCTTATCCTTTGGGCGGCCTGACTGCCCCAAAGCTTGGAGATTCTTTTTTCTTGACCATTAGCCCGACTTTTCTAGTCGGCCTAATGCTCGGGGACTACTCCATATGGAGGGCTCCTTGCGTCGCCTCCATATGCCCCATCAGGATGTGTCACTTTTTCCAAGTGGTGCAGCTCCTCGGCCCCCGAGTCGGCCATGACTCGGCGCTACGCCACTCGGGGGCTCCGCCCTGGGTCTGTCCAGGGTCATCCCCGATGGCCTACGGTTTTCTTTTTTTGAGCATCGCCCACCCTTGTGTCGGCCTGCCGACCAAGATGCTTCAACCGATTGCAGAGGCTTCGTTTCTTCATCAGCACTCCAACACGCACCTGCACGTTGCTTGGGGACTAGTGGGATATGGGTACCCCTGGGCCCACTACCGACCGAGTAGCCAGTCGACCTGGTCCCACATCTGACAAGGATGTGGGCTGACCCCAGGCCGGCCCACAAGGATCCTCTGCTTGATGGATAAGATTGGAGAAGACTTAGCCCGCAAGGCACTCGGCGATATCCTCGAATCCCGTCCGGATACTATGGAGATTATGTTGTAACCGATCCGGATTAGTTTCCTAGTTGTAGCTGGATACAATTAGAGATAACTGACTTATAAACCCTAGACCGTCATCCTATATAAGGTGGCCTAGGTCGACCCCTTCATTCATTCGATTCCTAGCCACCAGATCACTCATTGTAACCCTAGACTCGCCGTCGTTCTCTGGAACTTCGTCGAGCAGGCAATACAAGACCCCCGAGCACAGGACGTAGGGTATTATACCTCCGGGTAGCCCAAACCTGTATAATCCCTGTGTCCCTGTGTTACCTTGAGCTCCCTAGCCCTGCGATTGCCCTTTGCCTACAAATCAACCATCTGGGTACCCCCGGTGGACTGCCGGACGGTAAATCCGACATTCATTTTTGCAGAATGTTCAGAGATGAATTAGAGAGTGAAGGGGTGCCTAACATCAACAAATTGATTCGGCTAAGATTTTAGACTTGGTTCAGGAAACATGTTAGTTTACAGATTCTCATTTGTACAGATTCTTCTTACTCTTTTTTTTTGTAAAGATTCTCATGTGTGTGTTTCATGTGCCAGATCATGAGCTTGCGGGATTCTAGACCAGAAGAGGTGGATGAGGATATATTTTTCTTGGCATATGGTCCTGATTTCAGAGTCAAGAAATACACCTCATGCATAGTTAATGGAGTGAGGTTTAACACTGTTGACCGTGACAAGAATAAGAAAACCCAGAACAGTGGAATAATGACAGAAGGTACATAGAATGGTCAGTTCATTGATTTTTATGGAACCTTGAAAGAGATAATTCAGTTAGAATATAATTCTGAGGATAGGACAATAGTTTTGTTTAAATATGATTGGTATAAACTTGATGGGAGGAGGACTGAACTTCAGTATGATGTCTTCTTTAAAAGCATCAATGTTGGAAGTCTATGGTATAAGGATGATTCTTTAATCCTGGCCACTCAGGCTAGGGAGGTCTTCTATTTGCCGGACACAAAGTTGGGTAAAGGTTGCCAAGTTGTTCAGACATATGACCATAGGCATCTTTACAATGTAAGGAAAACCGAGTCTGCACAATACAGTGCTCTTGCATATCAAGAGGATGAATGCTGTGATGGGGATGGAAGGCGTGAAGCAGTGATAGATGTGGCTGTTGATATTCCTATGAATAGAATTGATGAACATGGCCCTATTTTTGATGCTACTGAAATTGCTCGCTTGGTTAGAGAATGCCACAATGAAGGCCATCACACTCATGTGGAAGAGGAAGAAGATGATGACACACTTTTGGAGTATTGTAGCGATGATGAAGGAGGTGCTACACTTGATGTTGACAGTGATGATGAGTAGCTGTAATCTTCTTTGTGTTTGTGGAGTGACCTATTCTGTAACAAGACCTTTTTTATTTCGATGGCTATGGTTCAGTAAAAAGACCAATATTCTGTAATATTGCCCATGTATGATTCTGGAATGACATTGTATCAGTCTTTTTAATTTCAATGGCTATGGTTCAGTTCCAATGTCTGTGCTGGTTCAGTTCCAATGGTTCAGTAAAAAAAAAATAAGAAGCCACATTCTTATTGGCTACTGCACAGTTCATCAGAGCTCTGGCTGTTGCAAACAGCCAATTCAGCAGGAAGAGAGAAATGGGAAGCACCCCTATCTACTACTATTAGGTGCTGCTTGCAGCTTACTGAAATCATAGCACACCTGTACCATCCACAATATTTCAGTAGTTCATTTCATATATAATTCACATATATGGGGCACAAGTCATCCCTTTCATGGGGCACAAGTCACACAAGTCATCACATACCAAATGGGGCACACGTCATCCCATAGTTACAATTCCAAAAGGTTGAACTGCCCCACCCTTACTTCGGTCTTGCGCGCCGAGGGCCTCTTGGCGCTTTCGCAAATCCGGCGCCACCGGCCGTTTCCGTGGCATGGCTGGTCCTGGTCGAAGCCGGCCATCTTCCTCACTGCACCGGTGCCGCTGGATCCCACCCGCGCCGCCGTTCGCCTGCTCGCCGGGGGAGGAGTTGGATTAGGGGAGGAGTTGACGAGGCCAAGAGACAGAGGAGGACCAAAGAGACGCGTTTTGACGAGACCAAGAGACGGGGGAGGACCAAGAGACGCGTTTTGACGAGGCCAAGAGCCGGGGGAGAGGACCCAAGTGTACATAAGCAATGTTTCAATGTTCTCATTGAACATACGCTACTAGCTCAATGGTTGTGCCGTTTGTTTGGGTGTTGCAGGCCGCGGTTCGAATCTGTGATGCTGCACAATTTTTTCTGATAATATTGTCTTTTTTTTCCTCCCGTTCAAAAAAACAAAGACATAAAAAAAACTTGCAGAGGGCAGGGATCGCACCCGCGCCCTCAACTTAGAGCGTACAGACAATACCAGCTAAGCAATGATAAGATGACGCTCACAAAAGGATTATATATGTATGTATATATACTATTTACGCATCTCACGACCACGTGGCAGCACACGGATGGTTGATGTGCTTTGCGAGGCCACGACTGCAGCGCGTTGGGACACGTGGCTTGCTAAGCTTGCTGCCCGCTCCATCCTCTCTTTTCAATCTTTAATTAAAATTTGTAATATGTATTTCTTGATCATACAAACTTCAAATTTGGTGATTTTTTCTGAATTTTTATAAATTAACAATCTTTCATTTGATATCATTTTTTTTGCATACTAGTTCCTTGTTTCTTCTCGTTTTTATATGGCTTCTTTTCTTACACCGAAAGAGAATTGATAAACCTAATTTTCTAATACAATTAGATGACACAGTTCATATTCTGTAATGGTATGGTGAACCTATCCAAGTTAGAGTTCCATATGAGTTCGAAAATGTAAAGTGCTACAAGATTCTCAAAGTTTGACTTGAGTTACTAGAAACTATGTGACACATGTGTCCATTTGTGAACAATGTATGCTCCAACTATATCAAAATACTCAATTTTTTAGGGTGTAGTTTATTAACAAAACCATGTTGCCACGTCAATTTGTAGAATTTTTTTAATCAAATTTAGATATTTTTGTAATTATTACGTGGTAATTTGAAGAGAGTTTTGAATTGTCTCTAGAAGACAATTTAATTTTTCTCGTATATTCAAGACAGGGTCTACAATGGAACACACGAGGCACAATATATTTTTTTCACATTTTGGAATCTGTTTTGAGGAACACATAGTTTAATTTGGGATTACTTTCCATACAAACGCAGAAACTCAATTAAATGATAGAAAACCACCAAATCTCCTAATAAATTCTTCATTCTCCTACATGACAACTTATATGTTGTCTATTACATGAGAAAAATATATTTTGGTATTTAGAACAGTTTATTTTACAAGTACCTTCACAAAGTGCCTTAATTTTGAATTTTATAAAATTTGATTCAATGCACTCCCGGCTGGGCTGAATTCAGCGCCCTAGCGCCAGCCCCAAACACAATTCAGAGTACAATGACGCTTCTACCCATCTCCATCCAAAAGAATTTCAGAGCACTCCTAGGTTTCAAAGGGTATCTTCGTAATTGTACTGCCCCATCCCCATCCTCAAATCCCCACATCCGCGTCTCCCCATCCACATCTGCAGGCCGCAGCCGCCTCCACCATCTCCTCCTCCTCCGCCCGGCCGCCGCTGGATATCTCCTCCTCCAACTCCGCCGCTGAAATTGTTGGGCTCAAACTCAAATTTTAGTAGGCCTTGTTTACTAGGCTTTGATTTAGGAGTGGGTTGACAAAAAGGCCCTGTTCTATAAAGATCCAGTTTTGAAATGGGCCAATTCTGAAATGGGCCAGTTCTAAAAAGGTTAATGGGCCACTGTTAGAAAAAAGGCCCACTGTTAATAAATGAATGGGCCGCTGTAAAAAATAATGGGCCATCAAAATTATATGGGCTGTCATCTATGACGTCACTGCCATGTCATCAGTGACGTCATTGGCCACGTGTCACCGACCACGTCACTGGCCACGTCATTGCACACGTGTCACTGACCACGTCACCAGCCATATTGGCAACCACATGGCAACCATCTGGGACATTTAATTTCGTCACGAATGTTGGGCCTGGGCTAGGCTACTCGGGCCCAAAACCGTTTTATGACATTTAAAAACATCATAGATTTTGCTGATCCATGATGATTTAGAAAAAAACATCAGTAGATTTAATCTGTGACGCTCAATAGATGACGATAAGTAAAATCGTCACGGACATAATTCTATGACGAATTTTCATTGATTTATGACGAAATTGTTTCATCATAGAATAAATAGATCCTTGTAGTGTTGGAAGCGCTGCATATCCTTGACACACCAATGATTAGGGGTGAAAGTGGTGAGGATAATTTCCACATCCGATCCGATTCAAATCCGAATTTTGTGGATATGGTGAAAAGTTTTTAATATCCATGCGGATATGGATAATCCGAATCCGCTTGTCTGCGGATGTGGAGTAGGATATGGTATTGACGAAATCCGACGGATATAGATTATCCGATACTTAAACGCAGATTATCCGAGGCTTATAATAGGATATCCGACTACTTTGTAAAGCACAACACGGTACAAATCGAGCCTAGCCTAAGACTCTGAGACTTATACGTAATTTTTATAATCCATAAGGTATGAGGTATCATCTGCTATATATATTGTGTGCACGAGCGATAGTAAAATGTAGCTGGAAGTCATGTGCTGAGCTAAATGTAAGCATGTATTATCCGACTATTTTAATCCACATCCGCTCCTACACCAATCCGACTCCGCACCATTTCAGATATCCGAAAAAATCCGCATCCGTAACCGCATCCGTGTAATATCCGCTCCGCTCCGTATCCGGCCAAAAAATATGGATGTGGATGTGGAAAAGGTATTATCCGCTCCGATCCGATCCATTTTCACCCCTACCAATGATTGCTGGCCCCCCTGAATCCATGAAGCGCCTCACCACCCTTGAAGTGCTCAGCTTACAAAAATGTGCTAAGCTGACCGTCCTACCTGACTGGATTGGACAATTATCTGCACTTCGTTGTCTTGCTATCTACGATTGCTCTGGCCTTCAATGCCTGCCCCAATCCATAAAAGGACTTACTGCTCTCAACACTGCTGGACAAACTCGTATCAGTGCCGGTCACAGGACACGTTAGTGCCGGTCACAGTGACCGGCACTAATTTGTCGGCACTAACGTCCCGCACGTTAGTGCCGGTCACGGTGACCGGCACTAACGTGAGACGTTTAATGCCGGCTGGTATGCCTAGCCGGCACTAAGCTGTCCGACACCGTCCGGAGGCAGGCAGGCAGTTTAGTGCTGGCTGGTCACACCAGACCGCACTAAATTCTTTTTTTTCTTTTTCTTTTCCCTTTTGTTTTTGTTTTTTGTTTTTGTTTTTTATACATATTGCTATGCGTATTTGTATAGGATGTGGCTACGTACTCGTACTCTTTGCCAAGCTGATATCTTATAGGATGATGTCACGTATTCGTACATAGAGTTCATACACAACACTTAATTGCAAGTACTTAGAGAGTATTTCAAATATTACAAATTAAGCATCAACGGTAATAAAAAAAAATACGTCGATCAACTTTGGCTACGCTTTGACGGGGATCGCCATAAAATTCGCCTTTGGGATTTATGACTTCATCGAGCAGGAATCCGCACATAGCTTCTTGAATTGCCCGAACACGAGCTGGTTCGATGAGGTCTTCTTTCATTTTCCAACGCTGTCAGTGTCACATTTTTATATCAAAACATGAGAGTGAAAAATAATAAATTAAAAATAATATCAGATAAAATATCAGATTGAGCAGTACAATAAATGGAAAAAACAACATCATCCTATTATGAAAAACTCAACCTAAACAGCAAGCAACTCAGGAAAACAAGTGGTGCAGAGTGAGAGCAGATTTGTAGCAACCAATGACATCAATCAGTGGCCAGGACACTAATAAGGTATATATAGGAGCAGTGTTTTGTTGGAAACCAGAACTAGAGAAACCATTTATGCCGAGTTCCCATGGCCGATCCTGTGTCTTAACTGTTAAGGTTCATGCATGCTACCTTCTCTTACCATTCATAAGTAATAATGTGCACTAACACCGGTTTTCTGAACTGTAGGTTGGAATGGCTGCTACGCTAGCTTCAGTCTGTTCAGTCCCATCGACTTCAGTATTGCTTCTCTTTGAGCTGACGAAGGATTACAGGATTTTGCTTCCTCTCATGGTAATTATTTACTGTTAATGCGATCTTTCTATTTTTTTGTCATACAGGTATAAACATAAATTTGTCGAGTTATTTCTCTAATACCATTTTTATGCCGTGGACATATAGGTCAGTAACTGATAGCAACATTAACATTTACGGCTCATCACATATATACGATCTCTTCATAATTGGAGAATAGTTTAAAAAAACCAACAAGGTACAGGGATCCATAATTGGAGTCTGGAGAAGAGTTAAAATTTGAGTCTGGAGTTTCTCGGCACAAAATATGTATAGAATTTCCGGCAAAAGGACACCGAGCTAATCTATCATTGTGCAAACAAGAGGATTCTATTCTCTTCAATGTGCAGGTAAATTTGCAGATTTTCAGAGATGTCTAAATGGTAAAATGAACATAATAATGGACAGCAGCTAAAATACTAAGCATGGAAAACATCAGTGGATATGTAATTAATTTTCTCTAGTTTGATGTATGCAAAAAAGTTGTATGTCAGCAGAGATATATATATTTCAGAGGAGAACTAATTCGAACTACAGCTATAAATACACACAGGAGCACAGGTTTCAGCACTTTCTGAAAATTCCAGTAATTGCTTTGCCCAAGTAAACTAGAAGCTAACAGAAGAAAGCTGATGTAGAATTCTAATTAACTTCATCAATAAGGAAGCTTAAAAACAGTAAGAGCATGTGTCAGTAAGCTGATTTAGAAGACTCTAATATTACAGAAGTCAGTTTACATGATTTCTTGCACACAATTCAGAGTTGCTATATGCATCAATCTAACTGAACAATATAGAACATGCAGGCGTTAATTCCCCTAGCAACTAATATTCTAATGAAACATATATATAGTAAACAATACATCAGAAATCAGAAACAAGTTTTCCGACCAAGATATCCTAGTAAAAGGCATGTAAGAACAAGAAACACAAAGGTAAGCTGCAAAATGTGAGCATCAATCAGTGGCCAGGACACTAATAAGGTATATATAGGAGCAGTGTTTTGTTGGAAACCAGAACTAGAGAAACCATTTATGCCGAGTTCCCATGGCCGATCCTGTGTCTTAACTGTTAAGGTTCATGCATGCTACCTTCTCTTACCATTCATAAGTAATAATGTGCACTAACACCGGTTTTCTGAACTGTAGGTTGGAATGGCTGCTACGCTAGCTTCAGTCTGTTCAGTCCCATCGACTTCAGTATTGCTTCTCTTTGAGCTGACGAAGGATTACAGGATTTTGCTTCCTCTCATGGTAATTATTTACTGTTAATGCGATCTTTCTATTTTTTTGTCATACAGGTATAAACATAAATTTGTCGAGTTATTTCTCTAATACCATTTTTATGCCGTGGACATATAGGTCAGTTTCATCACCTGGTATTGCATATTCGAACTAACACACATTCTATGCCCTGGCACTCTTCTAACAGGGAGCAGTTGGGTTGGCAATATGGGTTCCTTCTGTAGTAAACCAATCAAATGACAGTGAGCCTTCTGGTTTTAGAACACCCAGACGAGGTTATTCTTTCTATGCATTTGCAAAATCTATGCATAAGTTTACAATCGACAGAAAAAATTGGCATTTAAGTTTGGTACTGACATACTGTCAAACAACAACTGGTATTCCTATTTCCACTAAGTACACATTTTCTATTCCATATTTTGATGTGAAAATTATCAGAGAAAGTGATTGTGCTCACGTACTTTGAATGCATCCGGCATCATTTGTCCTTTTTCACTTGCAAAAGTGTTGATCCACTCGCATACGTAGTATCCACATAAGTTGTTTCCTTGCTCCTGTCTCCAGCACTATGGGCAAATAGGTTACGACGTAGAATAATAAAATGTTTATTACGAATAACACTAGTTGTGAGAATGAATTCATACCATAAAGTCAGTCTTAAAATGAAGAGGATCGATATCTGTTATTTTTAAGTGTTTGCTGAGAAAGCGACGCCATGCATTGTTTATCACGTCGATGAGGCCTTGGTACTTTGATTTGTCTTGCCTCAACGAGTCGTAGACCCAGACCTCATGCTTATCAATCTGAATACTAAGCAGTATCCAGTGGAAGCTGTTCATATACATACGCAGAACCAATTAATGTTGATTATAATAATTGTTAAATAGTATTATTATTAAGTAGGGATTGAAAAAGAGAAGGACTCACTTATGATTGTATGGCAAGAGAATGAATGGACACATGCTTTGCTTACGCAATCCCCTGTATATAACATCGCACACCTCGGTGGACTTTAGTCTTACCGACTCCTCGTGTATAACATCGGGGTCCAGGAAGCCGATGTTACAGTAGTTCTTCTTCCGGCAAATTTGAATTTTTGACCTACAAGACAACTAAAACAACAAAAGCGGGGATGAGTCAACACACAAGAAGCGAGTATAGCTAAAATAATAAAACGAGAGGAAATACTTACATGAGCCATACACTCATGAGACACTTGTGAATGGCATCTTGATGGAATAAATCGTAAAGTGCCACAAACTCGACCCATACGTCGTCTGCCCCCCGCCAGAAATGGTGATCTTGAATCCGAGCTGGGAACGACATCGCCAATCCCGCTTTAGATTGCACGGCATACCATTTGTGAAACTCAGACATTCTCGTTGGTAGGTATGGTAGCAACTCTGGCCATATAAGAGGTTCACCAAGTACAAACTTTTTCCTACCGCGGGCCGTCTGTAGGGCCGTCCCAAGCAATTGAGCCTTTGTGAGATCCGTGTGCACTATCATTGTAGCCATGGTCGCCGGATCTGTTGATAAAATGGGACGTTCTTCAGGCTCAACTATCAACGGAGCGATCGATTGTTGGGACTGTTCTCCGAGCTGGGCAATGGGTTTTGCATTCCTTCGCAAGTTCCTGGGGTCTTGGTGTAGCTTTCTGATCGTCCGATCATAATCTGATTCTTTTTCTTTCTCCCTTGGTAGGCACTCTTTGATGAAGTGTTTCTTTGCAACTGGATCAATTTCGGGCTTCTTGTTCTTAGCCTCCCTCATGTCCTTCAGGTTCTGAAAGAAGGCTTTTACCGGGTCTTCTGGCTCTACCTCTTCTTGAGCCTTCTCTTTTTTCTTCCTCTGCTGCTTACGAGGAGGTTGGACTGAAGGTACTGTGTATGCCTTTTGTTGCTTGCTCTTATGAGGCTGTTGTGCGGCTAGTGATGGCGGATCAGGGTCGCTTTGTGCGGCTGGTGATGGAGGATCCGTGCTGGGGTGCCATGCAGCCGGTGGAGAAGGAGGACCAACACTTGGATTCCTGTCTGCTGGCGTTGGCGATCTTTGCCTTGAACACTGAGCGGAATCTCTTGCGTCTTGCACCAATCTTATGTCGCGCTTTGGCCAAGCGATCCATGTGTGTACGGCATGTTGTAGTTCTGTTTCTTCCGGACCTATAGGGATCGGGAGGTCCAGGTCTTCCCAATCATCTTCCACTCGGTCAACTAAGACTTTGGCGTATCCTTCAGGAATCGGCAAGCAATGTAGTGTCCCGCCTTCTTCCGGTACTTCCGCATAACCCTGAGCACAAACTTTGAGCTTTTTTCCGCGAAGATACAGAAGCTCACATTTGGTCCTCACGGTGATGTCGTCAATGGGTTGTCGTTGGTTGTCGACAACAAATTCAATTCCAGCCCCGTGAGGGAGCTCCGTGGAAGCGACACTGCTACGACGCTGAGAGTCGGGGCTGATCTCCAAATTGGCAGATGGTTGTTCCGGGCGTTGGCTAATTGTTGCCTCAAGTGAAGCTATCCGGGCTTCTAGGGTACGGAACTGCTCTGCCACTACTGCCTTACTTCTGCATCGGCTTCGGTAGGTTTCAAGATCTGCAGCAAAGCCACGTTTCCATGGAACTACGCCTATGCCTCGGGTCCGTCCAGTGTGTTCCGGATTCCCAAGAGCGTAAGTCAGCTCGTCCTTCTCTCTGTTGGCCTGGAAAGTTCCTTCTTCTGTACGCCTCATTGCCTCTTCGAGTCTTTGGGTCGCCTCTCTTATTATGTCGCTTGTCACAAACAATCCATTGTCCTTGTCTAGTGTGCCTCCATGAGCATAGAAGTAATACCTTGCTCGTTTTGGCCAATCCAAGGTCTGCGGTATGATTCCTCTTGCAATTAGGTCATTTTCCATCTTTTCCCATTTTGGAATGGCAACCGCATACCCTCCTGGCCCAAGATGATGGAAGTGCTTCTTTTTGCTAGAATTGTCTTTAGCTTGAATAGAGGCTGCCACGCTCTCTGCCGAGGACTTGTAGTTTATGAATTCATTCCACCACTGTCGTTGCTTCTTCCAGACTTTATCAAAATCTGGTGTGAGGCCCTTTTTGACAAAGTTTTTGATCAAGTTTCTCTTGAATGTCTGAAACTGGATAGCCATCTTCTGAAATGCCCATTTCTTCACTTTCTCTTCTGCATTGCCTTTGGGAAAGTGGAAGTGCAGCTTCACCTCTTTCCATAACATTTCTTTCTCTGAATCTGGCATAATATCATCAGCATTATCAGAGGCTTTAATTCTCTTCCATAACCTGTACTTTATGGGGACGCTTTCCCTGACAAGATATCCACATTGATTTACGAATGTGGTCTTAATATCGCCAGGGGCTTTTGGCTCGCCGTCCTCGTCGACCTCCGTGATGGTCGTAATCCCGGTCATCTTCCTCTTGGAGCCACGTTTCCGTTTAGGCTTCATCAATCGGGATGCCTCAATGTTTTCTTCTTCCCCCTCATTAGTATCTTCCTCCTCATTAGTATCTTCCTCCTCATCACCATGCAAGTTCAAATATTGGTTGCCATCGTCCTCGGGGGCATCATTCTCTGGGGCAGCTACGAACTGATCACTACCACGAATGAGCTCGTGCATTATGTCGTCTTGGTTGTCCATAGAGCCAATTGCCAGTAGCTAGAACAATAAAAAATATTTAAGTTTATTGTAAAGTCCTCTCGGTAATTACTAGCAAACAAATTAAGTGTTCTTGTACGACAAAATAGTGTGATACAGTCAAGACAAATGACAAATCTATAATAAGAAAATAATTCAGATCTTCAAAGAAAAAGCATAAGCTTGTTTGTGTTATCTAGTAGCATATCCAACAGATTCAAGATCAAGATAGCATAAGAGGTTACTTTTTGAACATTTCATTACTTTTTCTCTTTTACTTTGATCCTTTTCTCTCCTCAAAATTTCTTAGGTGCCAACACTCCAATAGCATTGAGGCGACCTTAGACTGAGACATTACTAGTCATCAATAGGTAAAATATGAAAATGTTAAATTTTGTG
>CM014277.1:17292741-17314994 GCA_004135705.1 Alloteropsis semialata
CCTCTATGACCCCATAGTAGTTGTCCTTTTTTCCATCAGTACTGTTTACTACACACATATGGACACCACTATTTTGGTTGGTGCTTTTTTGGTCTTGATCTATTGTGTAAAATGTATACCCATTTATTTCGTACCCTTGGTATTGTTGGACGGTGATCGATGGTCCCCTAGCCAGCCATTGAAGTTCTTCATCCACTGTGTTGTTGCCCAGTAAATTTCTTCTGAACCAGTTCTCAAACGTATTTATATGTTCGCGTGTAATCCAAGCAACAGTCTTCTCTGGATTTTCAGACCGCACAATATCCATGTGCTCATCAATATATGGAGCCACCTTAGATGAATTCTGAAGAACCGTGTAGTTTGCTTTGCTGAATTCACTAGAAGGGATGTTCACATTAGATTTCTTTCCTAGTGTGCCTTTTCCCTTTAGTCGCCCCTCATGGTGTGACACGGGGAGCCCAATCGGATTTAGCTCAGGAAGATAGTCAACGCAAAACTCAATGACCTCCTCTGTTCCGTAGCCCTTAGCAATGCATCCTTCCGGACGAGAACGGCTGCGGACGTACTTCTTCAAGACTGCCATGAATCTCTCGAAAGGGAACATATTGTGTAGGAAAACAGGTCCCAGGATAGTTATTTCAGTCACAATATGAACTAGAAGATGTGTCATAATGTTGAAGAAGGAAGGTGGGAAGACCATCTCGAAGCTGACAAGACATTCGACAATGTCTTTTTGCAACTTTATTAGATTCTTCGGATTAATTGCCTTCTGTGAAATTTCATTCATGAACGCACAAAGCTTTACAACTGCCAATCTCAAATTCTCCGGTAGAACACCCCTCAGTACAATCGGAAGTAATTGTGTCATCAGGACGTGGCAGTCATGGGACTTCAAGTTTTGGAATTTCTTCTCTTTCACGTTTATTATGCCCTTTATATTTGAGGAGTACCCAGACGGGACCTTGATACTTTTCAAGCAATCAAACATACTTTCCTTCTCCTCTTTGCTCAGATTATAGATGGCAGGTTTTAAATAGTGGCCTTTGTCTCTCTTTTCGGGTTGCAAGCCTTTTCGTCCAGCTATCTGCTGCATGTCGCGCCTTGCGGCAATTGTGTCTTTTGACTTCTTACCATACACTCCCAGGAAGCCTAGTATGTTCACGCAAAGATTCTTCGATAGATGCATCACATCAATTGCGTGGCGAACATGTAAGACTTGCCAATAAGGTAGTTCCCACAATATAGACTTCTTCTTCCACATTGGAGCATGTCCCTGGCCATCCTTGGGAACAGGTTCGCTACCGTGACCCTTTCCAAATACTACCTTCACATCCTTGATCATCGAGAACACACGCTTTCCATTACGGAACAAAGGCTTAGCACGAGTTTCGGGCTCTCCTTTAAAATGCTTCCCTTCGGTTCTTAGGGGGTGATTGGGAGGAAGGAATCAGTGATGGCCCATGTATACACACTTCTTACAATGTTTCAAATAGATGCTATCTGTTTGATCTAGACAGTGTGTGCAGGCCATGTATCCCATGTTCGACTGACCCGACAATTTTGCAAGTGCAAGCCAATCATTGATGGTTACGAAAAGCAAAGCTCGGAGGTCGAAAGACTCTTGTTTATACTCATCCCACACACTTATGCCTTCTTCCTTCCAGAGCAGCAAGAGATCATCAATCAAGGGTCGCAGGAACACATCAATGTCGTTGCTAGGTTCTTTTGGCCCTTGTATAAGCACCGGCATCATGATGAACTTCCGCTTCATGCACAGCCAAGGAGGAAGGTTGAAGATACATAGGGTCACAGGCCATGTACTATGAGCGCAGCCAAACTCACCGAATGGGTTCATTCCATCCGCACTTAGACCAAATCTTATGTTCCTTGGGTCGTTGTCAAATTCAGGAAACTCTCGGTCAAGGTTTCTCCACTGGGACGCATCTGCGGGGTGTCTAATCATGTGATCTTCCTTACGATCTTCTTTGTGCCAACGCATCAACTTAGCGTTATCCTTGTTTTTGAACAAGCGCTTCAAACGTGGTATTATAGGGAAGTACCACACCAACTTTGCGGGAACTCTCTTCTTGACTGGCTGCCCATCAACATCACCTGGATCGTCTCGCCTGATCTTATACCGCAATGCGTCGCAAACAGGACAAGATTCTAAGTTCTCATATTCCTCTCCGCGATACAGGATACAGTCGGTAGGACATGCGTGAATCTTCTGTACCTCCAATCCAAGAGGGCAAAGCATCTGTTTAGCTTCGTATGTTGTCGATGGTAGTTCGTTACCATCAGGAAGCCAGTTCTTTATAATCTTTAATAGCTCACCAAATCCCTTATCGGTGACACCATTAGTTGCCTTCCATTTAAGGATCTCTAGCGCGGAACCCAACTTCTTTTGCTCCTCCTTGCAACCAGGGTACAACGGTTTTTTGTGATCCTCCAACATCTTCTCGAACTTGAATGACTCCGTCATTGTTTTACTGTTTTTCTGTGCATCAAGCAACACCTGACCTAGCTCGTCAGGTGCCTCCTCTTGCGCAACATGTGCTTCACCCTCGTCCATTGGTTCATCTTGAAAGCCACCAGCTTCATGAACAAATGCCCAGTCTGGAATGTTGTTATCATCATCTTCTTCATTGTCTTCCATCATAACTCCAAGTTCACCGTGCTTGGTCCAAAGACTATAGTTGGTCATGAAACCTCTTTCATAAATGTGGTTCCACAGAGTACCTTTATTCCTGTATTCCTTTTTATTTTGGCAAACGGTGCATGGACAACACATTAAACCCTTCGGTGACCTGTTGGCCATTGCCGCATCGAGAAATGTTCGTAGGCCATTAACCCACGCCAAGGTGCTCCGGGGGCTGTACATCCATTGCCGGTCCATCTGCAATAAATTTATCCATAATAAAAGACATAAAGTACAGAATGTATTCAAAGAAACATAAATTTCTCCCTAGCCTTTTCTTTTAAAAAAATGGCATAATAATATACACACATATCATAAAGAAATAATTCAAAATTAATGTATAAATCAAAAAATCATGCTCATTCTTCCTAATATCTTCCTAATATTCTTCCTAAATAATTCAAAAAATCACTCTATATGTGTGATAGGCAAAATATCTAGTAAACCTTCTCTAAAAAGCAAGAAAGCAATTCTACATAGTTCAAATTAATGTAAAAATCAAAAAAATCATGCTCATTCTCCCTAACATTTTCTTATAAAAAATGACATAATAATATACACACATGTCACGATGAAATAATTCGAAAAAAATCACTCTACATGTGTCATAGGCAAAATATCTAGTAAACCTTCTCTAAAAAGCAAGAAAGCAATTCTACATAGCTCAAATTAATGTAAAAATCAAAAAAATCATGCTCATTTTCCCTCATCCTTAAAATCACTAATTACTCTATCTAGAAAGCATGAAACGAAAAATAAACACCGTGATAGAAGAGAGGATGAAGTTGCTAACCTTTTGGCGCACTTAGATGAGTGAAATCTCCACAAAGTTTGGAAAAAATGGGCAGCACCTCCCCTCTAACACGCCAATATAGCAGAGCACAATGTCAGCAATAGCGTCGAAATCAATGTAAATGGCAGTATCAACCACGTTATTGCCCAATGGAGCCTCAAATGAACACCAATAAATCAAATGCCTGCTGGCTGATGATCTCCCTTCATCTGAGAATCAGAGAAAGATGCTCATATACATGCACCTGCAGTAAGTACATGCAGTCAGCTCCTAGGTATTATCCTACCTGGAGGAAACAATTTCAATGGCTAATTTATTTCAGCTAGCTCAGTCAGCAGCAATGGTGGTAGCCTACTAATAAATTCTTCATCTAGTAGCCAGGTGATTCTGTTTCCTAGCCATGGTCAACAATGTGGGCCTCCTAATTGTAATATCACTTAGTTTGAAGTATCATTTTGCTTGATCTTGAAGAACCTTCTGAGTTTTATGTTTATTTTCAGTGGATTTTTTATTTTAAGTGGCAATCTTGCTTGTTGGTACAATACTATTGTGTGCCATATTTTGTTTCCTAACTTATTTGTTGATAGAAATTTCTTCTGTCTTGGTCATGACATTTCTCTTAAAATTGCAGATCATTTTATGATTTCACATTGATATTTTCTTTCCATCCATATATAATTAAATTGCACCAAGGTAGTCAAACTCTACCAATTCCAAAAAGTATAATAACTGCATATTGCATCCCAATTTTCTACAAATTAAGTTTATCAGCAGTTTAAATCACCTGCTGTTTTGCTTCCAGTGTCCTCCTTGCCCCCAACTTAAATACACAGAATACCCGCATTAATTATCATGACAAAAAAATTAAAGTTTATGCTGGTTGAAAGTCGTGAACTAGAAACTTAGAGTTCTTATACTTTCCCATTAGTCTCTTTGGTGCATCAATAATTATACTAATTGATATGTGATGCTAAATATTGATCTTTTGCACATTCTAGTATTATTATATTATTCACATGATCTCATCACACTGCTTGGTTTGGGATTTTTTTTCATTTGAGACCTAGTCCTGTCAAAAGTTTTGAATTCTTAGTTTATTAATAATTAAATTATTAGTCCTCTTCTGAGCCTAACCTTGCTCACTGATTTGTCATTGGTTGGTTTAATGTGGGTAACATATATTCCTTTTAGCCAGTGCGGTAAACCTGCAGCACTTAAGAACCTTGAGATTCAGCACTGTGAAGACCTTGTATCAATTTGTGAATCAGAAAAGTAACCACAAAAATAGAGCATGTGCTTATTTCAGGCTGCCCGAAACTGAATCGACCAGCCCAACCTTTCGTCAAAGGTATGCAGAAAATAACCCCTTTGGTTATTTTTTTCCTGTATGTCAGTTAGAACTAATAAAATTCTGACTCTCTCCCTCTTTTTCATGCAAATAAATAAGTATTCATTAAAGAAATCTCTGGCTTATGAAGGACTGAAGTCTCAACTGTAATGGATTAAACGAGAGAGAGAGATTAAGTTCACCGGAGATTCAGTCGGGGGCGAGCAGCGGCGGCACCGGCCATGGGAGAGAGGAGAAGGCCGATCGATCGAGGTGTGATGGGTCAGGCTCGGCGAAGAAGAAGGTGGCCGATTTATTGTCGGACGACTTAGTGCCGGCTGGTGGGTTCAGCCGGCACTAACGTGCATTATTTAGTGCCAGCTGATGCTGCAAACCGGCACAAAACTCGCCCAGCCAAGTTTGTGCCGGTTTATAAGTTGAGCCGGCACTAACTGGGCATTTGACCGGGTGCTGACCGTTGCAGGAGCGCGCGTTAGTGCCGGTTCGGAATTCCAGCCGGCACTAACATGGCTCCCGCGGCACTATTTCCTGGAGCCGGCACTAAACGATGACATTAGTGCCGGCTCAAGGCCGACCGGCACTAACGTGCGCGCACCAATATGAAGTTCTCTCGTAGTGCAAACAATTCTACATTAGATTTGTGGTCCAGATTTGTCTAGGTGTTACGAGAAAGGAGTGGTGCCAGACTGGCACCTTGTCTCACACGTTCATGATGTGGATATACGTGATTAGGTGGGCTAAGGCCACAACGTCTTATTACCTCCCAGGACAACTCACGGACGTTGCAGCATCCAACCCTTGGTATGTGCCCTTTGTTACTATTTATTTACTATATAATTCATCTTGTTTTACTAAATGTTAAGTTCCATGCTTCCTTTGGTACATATATATTATATATGATAGCGAGCACGGCTGGGTGCTTACGGTTTACAATTTGCCGTTCAACAGTGCAGTTTTGCGCGCATTACTGCCTCATTTTCTATTTCTAGTAAAGCTTGTCACTACCCTGACGACGCTAGATCACTAGCACATATATTTACATGCACGAAGGCTGCCTACCCTGGACTGGCACATCCTTGTTATTCCTAATAATACAGTTACATACCCTAAGAGCATCTCCAAGAGTGACTAAAAAATAGACTCCCAAAAACCTTGTTTTGGGACCTCGCCAAAAGTTATTAGGAGAAAAAAAAACAATCTCATCCAACAGTTCCTAAAAAATTGACCCCAAAAAGCTGCCACGTCATCTAATTGTGGGCCCAACACTATTTTTTATGTGTGAACAGTAACCGTGTGAACAGTAACCATGGATTGGGAGAGCCAAAAAGAGGTGTAAATTTGACCCAAGATAGAGCCAATATTGGGAGTGCCAAAAAAATTGGGATCCAAGTTGGACACTGTTGGAGCTTATTTTTTCACCTCAACTCCCAAAACTAACTATTGAGAATATATATTGGGCACTCTTGGAGATGCTCTAAGGGAACTAGCTAGGGTTCACATCTTTATCTCTTAGGGGGGATGCACGAACATGGCATCATCCACACCTGACCTGGCACGTTCCATTTGTTACTAATTTTGTTAGCTGTTCTAGGTCCATGTTTCCTTTTTATTTGCGCGTGTTGCCATTTGCCGTAGATTACTGATGGAAGCAGATGGTGGTGTTCTGCCTTGTAGCACAAGACCTCACGCAGTCACACTACTCAATCATCTCATCTTCTACAGTATAATGACACAGATATTTTTGTTCTCACACCGCTAAACTCCAACCTTATGCACTTAGAAAAGTAACATTTCGATCAGGTTGTCAAGACGCTTTGGTTTTAACATTTTGGGACGACTCTGACCAAAACCGGTATGACCGCTTTGGAGAACCGGTCTGACCGATTTGCCCTGCAGAGCAGGTTTAAACAGTCTTTGCGAAGATCCTTGCCCCCCCGAGTTCCAAAGCTCTTGAAGTGATTTTGAATGTTTCTCTACCATCAGGGGTTTTCTCAGACACCACTTCTCTGATCATCTGCTTGTTCTTCAAATTTTCAAACTTCTCTTCACCTATAATAACATTCTTCCCTTTGGTTGTTCCAGCTTGATGCGGTCGAACCAATACCTTGGGTTGTTGTACATCAACAGTGTTGATAGATAGAGAAGCTTTATCCGCTGACGTCTCATGATAAGTCAACCATCCTTAATTTATGGCTGATTGCACCTGCCGGTGGAAGATATTACAATCAATAGTAGCATGTAAAAAAGAATCATGTAACTTGCAATATGAACGCTCTTTTAATTCTTCCAGTGGAGGTATAGTGTGAGACATCATGATGTTCCCATGTCTTAACAATTCATCAAATATGCGATCACATTTGGAACCATCAAAAGTAAACCAAATTTCTTCTTGCCGATTCTTAGGGATCAGCTTAAGAGATGGACAAGTATATACTTTGTCCTTTAAAGGCCATATTAATTCAGCAATATAAACACCTTTTTTCTCACCGTCTGAACTATTATGTCCTTCTATACGCAGATTAAACTGATGAGCTTTAGGAATGTCTAGAGAGTTTCTTATTTGGATTTCTACACTCATTCCCCTTACTAACACTTGGGTTACCAAAAGAAAATCACAACATTCAATTCTCTCTTGGATAGAAGACCTCAAACCATTAAAAGCAATGTTAGCAATATCTCTATCTGAAAGCGACAAATCACAACAATGGTTTTTATATCTTTGAATCTCTTAATGTAATTAAAAACATAATCATTATCTTGTTGTCTAACCGATGTTAAATCTTTCAACCTTAATTCTTGATGCATTGTAGCAGTATTCATTACCGGTTGAGTAACATGAGACATAATACAAAGGAATGTGTGCTATTACAGACTGTTCAGGAGGTGCCACAAAGGAACCGGTCTGACCGGTTTTCTGAACCGGTCTGACTGCTTCTGCCGTGTTTGGCAATTGCGGTTGTCTGGGCACCATTTGTTCTGGTAAAAAGTTTACTGACATGTCACACTGTGGATTTTCAGGAAATTCCTCTAGTACAACCGATGAACTAGTCTGGATCCTCTCATGTTGCTCAATATGAGGAATATCATAAAAAATAGAATTACTAACACAATTCTCTTTTTCTAATTGATCCAATCTCCGTGTCAACCTAGACAAAGTAATGATCTGTTTTCTATGCTTGGATTCAAAAGTAGATGTAAATTGATCAATCGGGTCGGATGGTGAACTGCTTACAGTGGGCATTACCTCAAATTTTTGATTGTCAATCTTGAACGCGGGTACCAAAAATTCTTGTATTCTTGATAGTGTACCCTCGCGATCCTTCTTCAGCCCCATCAGGAATTGGTTTTTGATAAACTCTTGGATTGGTTTAAGCTCCTCCTCGCTGAGTTCTTCAACGGAAGGCAACACGATGTTCTCCTTGTGGAGGTCTGAAATATATACCATCTGGCTGGAGTTTGACAGAATGGTTTTAACAACTGGATCTCTCTTCCCCAGCGGAGTCGCCAAAAATATGTTGACGCTTGTTTTGGCCAACACACCGATATTGCACTAGCTCGCGCGGATCCGTAACGGATCATTCACCAACAGCAGCTCCTGGGCGCAGACCGGTCAGACCGATTTGGGAGACCGGTTTTGGGGCAAACCACCCCAATTAATCCGGTTTAAAAGCATGGGACCACTATCACAGCAGTGCTCCACGCCCTTAAACCGAGCTAATCGTGCAATCCGTCGGATACCTTCCCGATTAAACCACCATTTCTCTCGACCGAAACGAAATAGCAGCAGTCCCACTCGAAGATGGCCTCAGGCAGTACAATTCATCACAAATTTTACATCACCAAATTCACATGGATAATTATACAAACACAGTGCATAAGTTTTAGTTATTACAAACCAGAGTTATAATACAGCGGAAGGCTAAACGTTGATACACAAAACATCATGCGGAGCCCTCACATGACATTCAATTCCCGCGGCCTGAGTCGGACTCAGACGGCACCCATTCCACAGTCCAACCATCAGGAAGCACACAAGGCCAAATCAGAGCAGCAACAAGGTCATAGCCATCACCAATATCCGAAAAGTTAAGCCACAAGCAAGGCTGAGTATACTAATACTCAGCAAGACTTACCCGACAAGGTTAAACTCTAGACATGCAAGGCTTTTTGGCTGCGGGGTTTGTTTTGCCAAAAGCATCTACAAGTTGATCCCTATTTTCAATATTTTAGCCAAGTTTTAAAGTGAGACTAACCATTACTAGATTTGCCAAGCTATCCAATAACAATCAGTGTGGAAAAATAATTGATTAACATGAGATCAACATTTCTCAACTAACAACAATACTACACATACATGAGATCAACATTTCTCAACTAACAACAATACTACACATTTGGCCCAAGCACACTGATGTGTGAAAAGAGATCAAGCAGCTTCATGTAACCGCGAAGGACGGACAACTCGAGTTGATTTTAACCATGCAAGGGACAACCTAATCGCACGACCCGTGAGAGACACCCAGGATCTAACGAGGCAACCTTTCCCATCTCTCCCTGCCATCTGCCATCGGGGACCACTCCAAAAGCTTGACCAACATCGCCACACCATCAATGCTTAGCCAACAATTTTCTGTGCAAGCGGGACATTCAATCAATCATGAATATCGCACAAGCCCCGCTTGCCGAACTTTATGAATCAGTATAAAGTAAAAACCTATATCTCGCGAGTGACAAAGCATTCACTCGACTTCTACCGATCCTAATTAAGCATAGCATTCTATACAATCTACACATACTAGTGTTAGGACATAGGTACCTAGGGATTATGCAACTAGGGTTCCATTCAACTCCTCAAAACTTAAATGCACAAAAATAAGGCATAAGCAAGGAGTGTTAGTTTAGCAGGGGTCATGCTCCGGGGCTTGCCTTCCTGATCACCACTGGCCTTGGGCCCTTCCGAACTTTGGTCCGGGTCTTGTGCAGCAGCAAGGTTCAACTCAGCAGCAGTAGGGTCCACCTCAGGCTTGACCTCGATCTCGTATACTCCGTCAATAATAGAATTATCTACATGAAATGCAGATGCATGAGATGCAGTAATGCACAAATAATTCATCGTAGGAATAACTGCAACAACTCACTAATACATCACTGGGCAATCATTTACGGAGTATAAACAAACTAAGAACTCAAAAAGAAAGCTGGTGGTTGTTTTTATTTGCTGACTACTCGTAGTTCAGATTTGAACTAAAAACAGAAAGAAGTCTTACTAGACATTCTGATATGTTAAAAACATCTCAAATACTACACAATTTAAATGAGACATCTATAAAATGACTACTAGTAGTAAAAAGGGGTTCCTATGGCAGAATTTGAATTTCCTTTTGTTTCAGGGCAGAACCGGTCTAACCGGTTAGTAATACCGGTTTAACCGGTTTGGACCGGTCTGACCGGATTTGGCACCGGTCTGACCGGTCTAAAACACTACTAGCTTGATCTTACCAAATTAAACCTAGACAACATATTTTCATAAACACAAATTTAGATAAACATGTTTTTGTGTTCCTGACAACCAAATCCATGTTTTTAGGAATTTTTCGATATTTTACCTATTGGTTTTCTATTTCTTTTAACAGCCACATTTACCACTAGTCAAAAAATCATAATAAATTCTACAAACACTTTTTGTGGCTGAAATTTTTATTGCAACTAATATTCTACCAGAGACATTTTCTGTGAATTTTTCATATTTTTCTAACCCATATAGAATATTTGGTGATTTATCTACTCTCAATTAGTTAGAACAGAACTTAACTCATAACTTAAAAAGTATATGCTTTCTGGAGCTGATTCTTTTTGTGAGGGTTCCTATACTCCAGAGAAGCTCTATCAAAATTTGCCAAATTTCATTGAGTGGTTCATATATTTATTACCTTTTTCTACTCCATTAACATAACTAATTCCAAACCTACCAAAATCATGAATAACCTTTGGCCAACAGATACTCAACTCAACTCTACTCACCATAACAGAACCATCAAAAGTGGTTTTGCATTTTTAGCACATTCATATGATTTATAAAGCAATAAACCATCTCTCAAGCACTCATTCATACATACAGCAATACATTAGAAATTACATAGTTTACATATGCATATGATATACCACTGAAAAGATAATTTCACAAGGATTCCAGAAAGTCCAAGTTTGTGATTTTACGATTTTTCTATGATTTTATAGGTATTTATTTGCAATCAGCCAATTTAATCCAAGAAAAAGAAAAACAACTAAACATACTCGCAGCTAGGCCCCTGAATTCCTGAGTTTTCGCAAAAGAGCCCCTGCATACTTCCCCATAACCCCCTGACTTTTCTAAAGGTTCGTGAAGAAGCCCTTCTTCTACCTTGACTCAGGACCGAGCCTGGCCCGGTCGGCCTGACCAGGGACGGCCGGCGACCGGCCTCGGGAGGTCCTGGCAAGGGGCGGGCGGTGTGGCCAGCCAGCGGCGACCGGTGCTGCTAGCGCGGCCTGGCCCTGGCCCGGCACGTCAGGCCCCTTGGCCAGGGGCGACGCCCTGCGCGGGCGCACGGCGGCAGCGACTGCTGGCGGCGTTCCGGCGACGGTGAGGAGGAAAAACAGCGGCGAAGGGACCGGTTAGCACCAGTAGGTCACCGCGAACTTGTTTTGAGCATCGGTTTGCAGGGAGATGGGGTATGGGTGGCTATCCACGATGGGGAGGCAGTTCGGCCCGAGCTAGGCCATGGCGGCCGAAATTTCTCGAATTCCCGGCGAGGGAAGCTGGGGCGAGGGCAAGGGATGGTTTGGGGGCGGAAAGGGCGAGGTGATAAGGCTCTGGACCGGATGAATGGAAGAATGGCGAGTTGGAGGCATGAATTTGGTAGAGAAGTTACTGAGTTCGTAAATGGCGACGAGGAGCTGGCGGCTCGGCTTTCCTCGCTTGTACGTGGTTTGCCAGCGAAGCAGGGACACCTGGCCTGGCACAAGCAGTGCAATGGAATGAAGCCGCGTGTCTGGACAGCTGGAGGACGACTCGTGGCGTCGGAGACGCCGAGGTCGTCGAGGTTGGCCCCCCTGGTTGGAGATAACCGGTGTGACCGGTTATCTGATCCGGTCAGACCAGATTCGGCCACCGGACTGAGTGACGCAGCCGACTTCCCTCCAATTTTTCTCACAATTTAGTGTAGAAACTTCGGGAGCACCCAATACAAAAGTTGTAGGCTATAGTTCAGGCTACAACTCTTACAAAGGAACTTATGTCATTTGCTCAATGGTTTGGAACTTACGGGGCTGAGAAAATGGGTAAAAATCACGTTTTTCAGGACTCAAACGAATCGGCTAAGTGCTGAAAATTCCGGGTTTTACCTGATTTTTGGCCAAGAATTTGAATGACTGAACCAAGTTTTCCTTGATCCACATCACCACCATTGTAAAGAGGGTACTTTGTACTCCAACTTTTATATTGGTGGAATTTCAAATGTTTAGGCAAAATCTAAAGATATTAGCCTCTCGAGAAGGGTGAAAAGTAAAATTCGCAACACATGAAATGACGGTCAAAAGAGTTCAAAATTGAATTTTGAATTTTTGTTTAAACCTTCCATGTTCATAAGAGTTCATAAACATGTAATTGATATTATTTGTGACATTTTGGGTACAATTTTTATATTTGACCCTTTTTGCTTAGTTTTGGTTGACTTAGTCAACACATACACACAAATGCACAAACACACATGTTCATGAGATGATGCATGCCATGATTTGTTTAATTAGTCTTATTAATGTTTCTAATTACTATAGTGACACCAGGGGTGTCACAGCCCTCCCCCCTTAAAAGAATCTCGTCCCCGAGATTCCGGTGTAAAATTTTAGTGCGAAAAACTAGACACCTAGGTTTGGGTTTAGAACTTGGGGTATTTGAAAACTCATAACTCAAAATGGATCAATCTAAAAATTTACAAAATTTTACCAAAATGTTGAGGACTACATTCTCTACATGGATTGATCAATTTTACCCGAATGCACAAGGACAAGTGAATTCAAATTCACTTTGCTTGGGAGGGCCACTAGTCGATCGGTCGGCATAGCACGAACATAAAGTGTTGCTAAAGCAAATAAATCCTTATGTTTCCAAACAGGTGCTTGCAGAAATTTCAGCACCACAGAGGGGCAATGTTTTAATCATGACCCTCATTTTGCTGGGCAAAATAAGCTGAACTTTTGTCGGCGACAAGTTTAGCAAATTTAGAACTACTTTCTTATTCAACACATCTGCCAGAAATGTAATTTATAGGGTGAAAATTTTCCCCCAAAGCAACTGTTCAGACTTGGCAGATATAAGATGTGTAATACAAACTGGCATATCTCTCAAACTATTATGCCACAAATTCTCATATTTTACCACAATGTGGCTGATCAAATTGGCTGCAACTTTCGTGTGGTATGGTTGAGCTAAATGTGAAACTAAATTGATCAAATCCTGATCGATTCGAAACTCGTGCATGCTGGAATTTGGCAAAATAAGCAGTGAGTAATTCAACCAAATCTCATGCTCTATAAGGCCAAAGTGCCTGAATTTTTGATAGCGATTAGTTTATCAAATTTTGCAACAAGTCCCATAATTAAACCATCTGCCAGAAATGCCATTGTGATATGAAAATGACAATGCAATGCATCAGTTATGGTGCAAATACTCGACTGCAATTATATGGTGCACTCAGGAGATGCATAGTTGCAATGATGCAATGTACCGATGAAATGACCCATGTAGTAAATGACATGGTGATGATGCAATGCACCGATGAAATGACCAATGTAGTAAATGAAATGGTGCATATGGATGCATATGCATAGTATGTAATGATGCATACCATGCAATGCATGTTAGCATTTGTGTGACTTGCATATGCTCATACCAAGTTTCCCCGTTGTTTCCACATTGTGTCGAAGAAGTCAAGAGGACATAAAACATTGAGAAGGGTGGCACAAAACCATAGTGAAATCACACCCACACATCTCCAGGCACCAGTGCGCCCCTAGTGGTTGACTCATGTGACTGCAGTCCACGTGAGGCCCTAGGTTCCGACACGGCACCATGGTTGTGTGGCAGATGTCACCTCTAGATAAATCAATACATAACCGGCTTAGAATAGAAGTGGCGGCAAGAAAGGGAATAGAGGGAAACAAACACAAGTGACATTAAAAACAAAATAGACCCTGTTAGTTACTCGATAAGTTTCCCCAAGAGGCATATGCGCTCCAATGATACTGGTTAAACATGTGATATGCAAAGGGGCAACATGATGCTATGCATGACATTGTAGTGATGATCGGGTGATGTCAATTGTTATGGCCATTGATCCATTTCAGTTTAGTCAAGTGTTATCTATATAAGGAATAATTCAACAGGGCAGATTCTGTACTGATCTAGAAAAATTCGTAACTCAGAATTTATGAAGCCAACAATTCTCAAATTTTACCAAAGTGTTTCTAGATAAGTTATCCACAACTTTGGTATTCTTGGACATAGCTAAATACAGCAGTAAAGTGTCCAAATCCTTAGAGTTTTGTAACTGGTACAGGCAGAATTTTCAGCAGAACAGAGAGCTAGTAAAAAGACTATATCTCACTATCTGCTGGGCCAAATGACCTGAAATTTTGGCAGTGAACAGATGATCAAGTTGGTAACAACTTTTGTAAATATGAGTTTCAAAAGAAACATCATTAAAATGGATGAATCCTTGCTGCAATCAAATCTGAGCAAAGTTGACAGATTTCAGTACAAGGATAAAACTGTTATAACTCCTAATTGGTTGAGCCAAAAATTTCAAAATTTTGACATCAGCTAGATAAACAATTTTGGAATAACTTTTCTTATTTGGTCATCTGCAGAAGAAGTGATCTAGCTGGTCGAAAAATTCATACCAATAGAAGGTTAGGAATTTCTTCAGAACAACCTTATGTGAAGTGCAAGAATTCATGTGACATAAATTTTATATTTCCCTCCTATTGTTCCTTATACATTGTTCAATGATTCATGACATGATGCATGTACGAAACGGTCCTATTCGTCCTCACAAAAGAACAATTGCCAAGTATTCTTGGACTTATGTGGTTAGTCATCGGTGGCACATATAATACGTCTCTCCCTATAATAACTAGTCAAAATTCTAGCGATCAAACATCCTAGCGTTTCGTGGTAAGTGTACCTGCAAAAAACATATCCATCACTGAACCGTTTGTGTCAGCATTCACAAACAGTTCCCATGTACCTCACGCCACATGGGTGATGCATATGCGGTTACCCACATATGATGACCACACTCTGTTGCTCACTATAGAAGCAACAGTTCAACCAGTAAAGTAAAAGCACTACAGTCATTATAACAACGTGAAGATGTTATATTGACTGCACCCCAAGTAGGCCACTGCTTGGGGAACAGCGTCCAGTAATCACACCCTCTGGCGATGGGCGACCATTTACTCACCTGACGTCTGTTTGCGTCGTTACAGAATTGAAATTACGGAGAATAAATGCGCTGGAAGTTAGCAGTATATATACAGTATAAGCCACCCGAAGACTACCCACTTAAACCTTAGGGCTCACGTTCTATTCTTTTCAACCCTAGCGCAACCAACGAAATCCTAAGTCAAGATTAAGTTTTGCAAATCATAAAATATTTTTAAGACTCGTCATACCACCCACTGCCTATTTTTCGGCTCTGATACCAGCTGTGGCAGACCGCCCCAATTAATCCGGTTTAAAAGCATGGGGCCACTATCACAGCAGTGCTCCACGCCCTTAAACCGAGCTAATCGTGCAATCCGTCGGATACCTTTCCGATTAAACCACCATTTCTCTCGACTGAAACGAAATAGCAGCAGTCCCACTCGAAGATGGGCTCAGGCAGTACAATTCATCACAAATTTTACATCACCAGGTTCACATGGATAATTATACAAACACAGTGCATAAGTTTTAGTTATTACAAACCAGAGTTATAATACAGCGGAAGGCTAAACGTCGATACACAAAACATCATGCGGAGCCCTCACATGACATTCAATTCCCGCGGCCTGAGTCGGACTCAGACGGCACCCATTCCACAGTCCAACCATCAGGAAGCACACGAGGCCAAGTCAGAGCAGCAACAGGGTCATAGCCATCACCAATATCTGAAAAGTTAAGCCACAAGCAAGACTGAGTATACTAATACTCAGCAAGACTTACCTGATAAGGTTAAACTCTAGACATGAAAGGCTTTTTGGCTGCGGGGTTTGTTTTGCCAAAAGCATCTACAAGTTGATCCCTATTTTCAATATTTTAGCCAAGTTTTAAAGTGAGACTAACCATTACTAGATTTGCCAAGCTATCCAATAACAATCAGTGTGGAAAAATAATTGATTAACATGAGATCAACATTTCTCAACTAACAACAATACTACACCTTTGGCCCAAGCACACTGATGTGTGAAAAGAGATCAAGCAGCTTCATGTAACCACGGAGGACGGACAACTCGAGTTGATTTTAACCATGCATGGGACAACCTAATCGCACGACCCGTGAGAGACATCCAGGACCTCACGGGGCAACCTTTCCCATCTCTCCCTGCCATCTGCCATCGGGGACCACTCCACCCGAGTGCACGCCCCAACGGACCCCAGGTGCCCCGGGCAAACCTGTGCCGCGGCCACTGCTACACTCGCCATCAACCCCTCGCCCAATGGAGTGGATATGTCCGTCAGACGTCAGTTTGAATCAAGTACTAGGTTTACCAATTTACCATATTTCCCGGCATACGATTAGTACCTTCAAAAGCTTGACCAACATCGCCACACCATCAATGTCTTAGCCAACCATTTTCTGTGCAAGCGCGACATTCAATCAATCATGAATATCGCACAAGCCCCGTTTGCCGAACTTTATGAATCAGTATAAAGTAAAAAACCTATATCTCGCGAGTGACAAGGCATTCACTCGACTTCTACCGGTCCTAATTAAGCATAGCATTCTATACGACCTACACATACTAGTGTTAGGATATAGGTACCTAGGGATTATGCAACTAGGGTTCCATTCAACTCTTCAAAACTTAAATGCACAAAAATAAGGCATAAGCAAGGAGTGTTAGTTTAGCAGGGGTCATGCTCCGGGGCTTGCCTTCCTGATCACCACTGGCCTTGGGCTCTTCCGAACTTTGGTCTTGGTCTTGTGCACTAGGGTCCACCTCAGGCTCGACCTCGATCTCGTATACTCCGTCAATATAGAATTATCTACATGAAATGCAGATACATGAGATGCAGTAATGCACAAGTAATTCATCGTAGGAATAACTGCAACAACTCACTAATACATCACTGGGCAATCATTTATGGAGTATAAACAAACTAAGAACTCAAAAAGAAAGCTGGTGGTTGTTTTTATTTGCTGACTACTCGTAGTTCAGATTTGAACTAAAAACAAAAAGAAGTCTTACTAGACATTCTGATAAGTTAAAAACATCTTAAATACTACACAATTTAAATGAGACATCTATAAACTGACTACTAGTAGTAAAAAGGGGTTCCTATGGCAGAATTTGAATTTCCTTTTGTTTCAGGGGCAGAACTGGTCTAACTGGTTAGTAATACCGGTTTAACCGGTTTGGACCGGTCTGACCGGATTTGGCACCGGTCTGACCGGTCTAAAACACTACTAGCTTGATCTTACCAAATTAAACCTAGACAACATATTTTCATAAACACAAATTTAGGTAAACATGTTTTTGTGTTCGTGACAGCCAAATCCATGTTTTCAGGAATTTTTCGATATTTTACCTATTGGTTTTCTATTTCTTTTAACAGCCACATTTACCACTAGTCAGAAAATCATAATAAATTCTACAAATACTTTTTGTGGCTGAAATTTTTACTGCAACTAATATTCTACCAGAGACATTTTCTGTGAATTTTTTATATTTTTCTAACCCATACAGAATATTTGGTCATTTATCTACTCTCAATTAGTTAGAAACGAACTTAATTCATAACTTAAAAAGTATATGCTTTCTGGAGCTGATTCTTTTTGTGAGGGTTCCTATACTCCAGAGAAGCTCTATCAAAATTTGCCAAATTTTATTGAGTGGTTCATATATTTATTACCTTTTCTACTCCATTAACATAACTAATTCCAAACCTACCAAAATCATAAATAAACTTTGGCCAACAGATACTCAACTCAACTCTATTGACCATAACAAAACCACCAAAGTGGTTTTGCATTTTTAGCACATTCATATGATTTATAAAGCAGTAAACCATCTCTCAAGCACTCATTCATACATATAGCAATACATTAGAAATTACATAGTTTACATATGCATATGATATACCACTAGAAAGATACTTTCATAAGGATTCCAGAAAGTCCAAGTTTGTGATTTTATGATTTTTCTACGATTTTATAGGTATTTATTTGCAATCAGCCAATTTAATCCAAGAAAAAGAAAAACAACTAAACATACTCGCAGCTAGGCCCATGAATTCCTGAGTTTTCGCAAAAGAGCCCCTGCATACTTGCCCATAACCCCCTGACTTTTCTAAAGGTTCACGAAGAAGCCCTTCTTCTACCTTGACTCAGGACCGAGCCTGGCCCGGTCGGCCTGACCAGGGACGGCCGGCGACCGGCCTCGGGAGGTCCTGGCAAGGGGCGGGCGGTGTGGCCAGCCAGCGGCGACCGGTGCTGCTAGCGCGGCCTGGCCCTGGCCCGGCACGTCAGGCCCCTTGGCCAGGGGCGACGCCCTGCGCGGGCGCACGGCGGCAGCGACTGCTGGCGGCGTTCCGGCGACGGTGAGGAGGAAAAACAGCGGTGAAGGGACCGGTTAGCACCAGTAGGTCACCGCGAACTTGTTTTGAGCATCGGTTTGCAGGGAGATGGGGTATGGGTGGCTGTCCACGATGGGGAGGCAGTTCGGCCCGAGCTAGGCCATGGCGGCCGGAATTTCTCGAATTCCCGGCGAGGGAAGCTGGGGCGAGGGCAAGGGATGGTTTGGGGGCTGAGAGGGCGAGGTGATAAGGCTCTGGACCGGATGAATGGAAGAATGGTGAGGTGGAGGCGATGAATTTGGTAGAGAAGTTACTGAGTTCGTAAATGGCGACGAGGAGTTGGCGGCTCGGCTTTCCTCGCTTGTACGTGGTTTGCCAGCGAAGCAGGGACACCTGGCCTGGCACAAGCGGCGCAATGGAATGAAGCCGCGTGTCTGGACAGCTGGAGGACGACTCGTGGTGTCGGAGACGC
The DNA here is from genome assembly GCA_004135705.1 of Alloteropsis semialata. Taxonomy (NCBI): domain Eukaryota; kingdom Viridiplantae; phylum Streptophyta; class Magnoliopsida; order Poales; family Poaceae; genus Alloteropsis; species Alloteropsis semialata. Next base: position 17,311,869 of record CM014277.1, read on the forward strand.
CGAGGTCGTCGAGGTCGGCCCCCCTGGCTGGAGATAACCGGTGTGACCGGTTATCTGATCCGGTCAGACCGGATTCGGCCACCGGACTGAGTGACGCAGCCGACTTCCCTCCAATTTTTCTCACAATTTAGTGTAGAAACTTCGGGAGGGAGTGCCCAATACAAAAGTTGTAGCTATAGTTCAGGCTACAACTCTTACAAAGGAACTTATGTCATTTGCTCAATGGTTTGGAAGTTACGGGGCTGAGAAAATGGGCAAAAATCACGTTTTTCAGGACACGAATCGGCTAAGTGCTGAAAATTCCGGGTTTTACCTGATTTTTGGCCAAGAATTTGAATGACTGAATCAAGTTTTCCTTGATCCACATCACCACCATTGTAAAGAGGGTACTTTGTACTCCAACTTTTATATTGGTGGAATTTCAAATGTTTAGGCGAAATCTAAAGATATTAGCCTCTCGAGAAGGGTAAAAAATAAAATTCGCAACACATGAAATGACGGTCAAATGAGTTCAAAATTGAATTTTGAATTTTTGTTTGAACCTTTCATGTTCATAAGAGTTCATAAACATGTAATTGATATTATTTGTGACATTTTGGGTACAATTTTTATATTTGACCCTTTTTGCTTAGTTTTGGTTAACTTAGTCAACACATACACACAAATGCACAAACACACATGTTCATGAGATGATGCATGCCATAATTTTTTTAATTAGTCTTATTAATGTTTCTAATTACTATAGTGACACTAGGGGTGTCACAGGTTTCCTACAGCTTACTGCGATAACCTATGAACGTCTGCCCGGGAGGGACCCCGTCAGGGCTGGCACACCTAGGTTTGCTCTGAGGTTGGCAGGCTACTCAGAACGCTGTGAATCACCATAGAGACGAAGTACGAACAACAGAGGGGGTTGAAAAAGATAGGATTTGGATGGGATAAAAAGTAAAGATACTTGTGTTTTGATCGATTGGATAACCCTCAATCGGCTGTGGCCCTTTAAATTTATAGGGTGGGGAGGTCTTGCCCCGCAAGGAACGCTTTCCACAAGTCGAAACCGTCCCACGAGTCCAAACCTACCAGGACTCGGTCTAGACCTGTTAGACCGGGTTCCCAAATCGGTTAGACCGGTTTTGATGCCAGATCAGCTACAGGGTGGAGATCAGTCTAACCGCCCTAAGAAACCGGTTAGACTGGTCTACCCAGCCAGAATGGCTTTATGCCAATTTTGACCTCTAACAACTTGGATCCAGGTAAATTCTAGTCATTTGTATATGCATTGTAGATTACAAAAGATGTTCATGTACTTTTAACGTTCCTAGAAGACGTTGCATTTGAGGAAGAACAGAACAATGTTGTCCAAGGTACACTTGATGACTAGACAGGTACGACTCACATAGAAAAAAAATCTCATTTGTGCTGAGTCATGTTCTAATTTATTAAAAAAATTCTTAGGAAATGGTAACAATGCAACACGAAATCTTTTATCTGATGATCAACAACAACAACTATATGAAGCTCTTCTATCGAGAAGTGTAAATGGGAAGCTTAAAAGGGCTTCTACAACAATTGTTGCACATATATTTGGTGTTAACAGAAGAGTTGTACAGAGGATTTGGACAAATGTGAAAAAATCCAGAGCTGCAGGAACCCGAGTTGACATTAAATTAAAGAAATCCAGCAACTGTGAACGCAAACGCCTTCATGTTGATTTGGAGCAGGTTAAGTCAATTCCTTTAAACCAAAGGACTACCATTAGATCTCTTTCATCAGTTATTAGTGTTAGCAAAATAAAGCTGCATAAGGTATTCAAAGAGGGACTTATACGTCGCCACTCAAGCATATCTGAGAGAAGAAAATAAAAAAGCCCGCCTACAATTCTGCATGTCTACGATAGATCCGCAGGACCATGCATAGTCAACCAAGATTCATAAATATGCGAAACATTATTGTGCATATGGACGAGAAGTGGTATAATGGCACTAAGAAAAACAAGAACATGTAGTTTTATCCTGATGAAGTAGATGATCCTTTGAGGACAGTGCAGAATAAAAAGCAGCATAGATAAATGCATGTTTTTAACACTCCTTGCACCACCACAATATGACGATGAAGGGAAATGCTACTTTGATGGGAAAATTGGAAATTTTCCCTTTGTTTGGAAGGTTAAGTAACAATTTTATTATCGTTGATCACTTATAATTCTTTGTTAGGAATACTCAAACTTTGTTCCAATGTTTCAAAAGCCAGCCAAGAGGAAGAGCCCCAACAAGCCAAGGGGTACTTTGATCGCAACAACTACGAACGTTAAGAGGGAAACAAGTAAGGCTTTCTTGATCTCAAAGGTTATCCTAGCAATTGCCCGTTATTGGCCTGAAGAATTTCGCAATGAAACCATATGGATACAGCAAGATAATGCTCCCTCACATGTTAGGCCAGATGATGCAGACTTTGCGCTTGCAGTTGCCCAAACAGGCCTAGACATACGCTTAATGGACCAGCCCCCAATTCACCTGACATGAATGTCCTTGATCTTGGATTTTTTCCCCCTCACTTCAATCTAAGGCCTACCTTAGAAACTCTAAAAATATTGACGAGTTAGTGACTAACGTGGTGAAAGACTATGTACCATTGTACTGCTCATGTGAACTTGTATCCAACCGTACTCTTATGATTCCTGCATGCTCCAGTGACGGATGAGCCATACAGGGACATTTGCCAGATTTAGCGCTTGTTAGTGCATTTCATATATTTATCAAAATTGTTGAAGCATGAAAGTTATTACTAGTTTTCAAGGATATTACTCAGATCCCCTGTTTCAGCATGCGCATTCAAAATACGATGGTGTGTTGAAGACCATGGGTTTCATTCTGGGCCTAATTTGTTTACTATATGGATCTGATTTTCATGCCATCCGGCCCATTTTCATATGGCCCAATCATCACTTTCTGCCTGACGCGTCCGTTGCAGACGACCGAGCGCGCGGCCTCGCCTTCACTCACGCAGAACGGCTCCGGTGTCCGGTACTCCGGTCATGGTCGCTTGATCCCGGCGTGATCATTGTCGCCCACCGGCTGCGACCTTGACTGGCGCTCCCGTTGAGAACTCCCCGCCCGTCTCCCATGT
>CM014277.1:17315994-17331696 GCA_004135705.1 Alloteropsis semialata
ACTGGCTGGATCCTATCAAAAGTCGTTGTCTATCTCTAATTCTCTGTGGGTGCCTGTGGTTCTTGTTTGGTTTCCAGTGCAAAAGTATAATCTAGGGAAATACTATACTATGACTCGCTTGTCTCAATGTATAAGACGGCTATGCATTTCAAAACTCAAACTTCGTCGTCTTTGAACAACTGTTATGTTAGTCCAACAATATGAAAAGTTTTTGCTACATCGTATTCGTACATAGAAATACTTCTAAAGGTCAAATATCTGTTGCCATTATAGGATAAATTAGCGGTCAAATATGATCTTAAGGATCATATTTAATTTAGGTGCACCATGTGCTTACTCCCATGGTATGCACACTGTTTACTCATTAGTTCTATATATACCCATTCCTCCTTTCTGACCGCCGGTTAACTTTGAGCTTTGTGCTAACTCTGCTCAGTGCCCACCACGCATACTGATTGATCAAGCCCTTCTTCAGCTGGGAATTGTTCATAAGTTTCAGACAGCCATTGCTGCGGCTCTAAACTTCTGTCAAAGGTAATTTTTATGCTAGTTAAAGGCCATCCATTCATTAGATCTACGCATCATCTTGCATGCATGCTCCTAATAGTTGTCATGGAATAGCCTACTTGGCTTACAAGGGCCAATACATCAAAAGACAAGACCAACACACTCCAAATATTTCTTACGTTTCTTCCCTAAATATTACGAATGGTTTCCCACAGAAGGGTATTATCAACATTTATCTGTTTATGGTATCTCGACTGCTCATGATAATTCTTATTTTATGTTTATTGTCATATTTTATTCCAGAATAGATAACAGTCGTCGCAACATCAGTTTTTTCTTATAAAGCGCAATACAATTGTTTGTGTTGAAATTTCATCCACAGGGATTCAGAAAGACAAACCCTCTGAAATATGAGTGGAATGGAGGCTGCTTTAGCATCTGGACTGTTGAAGGTTTCAGGGGACAAGATTGTTTCACTAATAAAGAGTGAGTTTGCTTCCATAACTGGTGTGAAAAAGGATCTCACTGACCTCCAGGACATACATGGAGAGATTACAAGCTGGCTGTCTCTAGTTGATCACAGACCAATAGAGACTGACCCACAGTTTCGCTGGGTGATTTTTTTTTTTTTTTTAGATAATGGATTCATTAATCCGGCCTCTATATCCATGAAGGATATACACAGCCAACATAATACAAAGAGTACTTAGACTCACGCCTCAACAAAGAGGAGAACATACAACCAAAAAAAGAAAAAACTAAGACCTAGCACATCCTTGCTTCTCGAAAACCTCATCTTAAAGGGTCAGATTCGGCGAGATGGAGTTGTCAAGTCGTGCCGCCCCTAGTGCGCCATCGCTGCAAACCTCCGCAGAAGCCGTCATCAATTGCTTCAAGTGAGGTGTCTTCGCCGGATTCCATGGCCTCCACCGCCCATAGGACAGCCGCCATCATTGGCGCCATGACCACCAGGCAAATACAAGAAGAGCAAGGAGCCGGAAGACCCCAAGATTACCGCCAGTGGGCTGCAAGACCTCTGAAGACGGCGCCCACAAGTAGGACACGACATCAGAAATGCCGTCACCGCCCGTCCGGTATGACCGGAACAAGGGTTTTCACCCGAGGATCAAGCGGAAGGAGCAAGACGACGCCTCCAGGGAGGTCAGCGGCGCCAAAGGCGTCACCGCCGTCAGCTCGAGATCGAGCCTGGCTTTCGCCGAGCGCTCCAACACACCGAAGGCGTAGACACCTGGAGTCTTCAGAACGGCCACCCGGAGTCGCCGTCGTTGGCTGCCGTTGCAGGCAACCGCCGCCGGTGCCACCCAGTGCTGCAGCCGCCGCCGGCCCAGATCCGGCCATGGGATGCTCGGATCCGGACGCGGGAGACGTGGAGCCAATGCCCATAAGGCACGCCACGCCCACCTCGGCACGGCCGCCATGGCGGCATCCGCCGACGCCGCACCGATCACCAGACCGCCCGCTAGGAGGGGCCCAGCCGCGCGAACGCCATCCCTCACCTCGAGGGCGCCAGATCCGGCCACCCAGGCACCGGATCCGGTCGGAGCCGCCGCCGCTACAAGGTCTAGGAGAGAGGGGAGGAGGAATCGGGGGAGAGGAAGGGGTGCCCACGCCACCACTTCGCCGCCACCAGCAGGAGGAGCCCCGCCGCCGCCATCCCGGCAGGTCACCCGGCCCTGCCGGCGACCCACTCTGGCGGCGGCGCGGCTGGAGAGAGAGGGGAGGGTGGGGGCGGCGCTGGAGAGACTCCGTCGCCCGAGCCGCCCCGGCAGCGGTCAGAGCTTAAGTGCTTAACTACTACTAAGCATCGCTGGGTGATTAAATTGAAAGATGTTTCTTATGACATTGATAATCTGGTCCATGAGGTCGAACTAGAAGCTGAGAAACACAAGATTCGCAGGAATGACAAGAATGCCAATGTTGACTGTCTATGCGCAAAACCAAAGTCACTTCTGTTCCGACGCAAGGTGGCCCGTAAGATCAAGGCTATCAAGGTGGGATATGCTGCAATTTTGGCGCAAAGAAGGGACGCCAACACTGTCCTGCATAATTTACAGATGGATCAATATGTGCAGGGTAGAAGCAGGGCAACTGGGGAGCCGACCTTATTGAGTGATGCTGAAGAATCAAAAATACCAGTAAGGGATCAGGTGAAGACTGAGATTGTATCTAAGCTCGTAGAATCTAACAAAGTTGAAGATAGCCAGCACATACTTTCTATCGTAGGGCTAGGTGGGTCTGGTAAGACTACTATGGCCCAACTTATCTGCCATGATGAAAAGATAAAGGAGAACTTCAAAGGTGCAATATACTGGGTCCACGTATCGTCGCAAGAATTTTGCAGGGAAAAACTTACTAGCAAGCTTTTTGAAGCTATCACTAAGGAAAAGTCAGATCCTCATACCCAACAGTATGTGGTGGATAAAATTTCAAGCGAGTTACAAGGAAAGAAGTTTCTTCTTGTCTTGGATGATGCTTGGCATGACAAGAGGCAAGACTGGGAACAATTCATGAAGCTTCTAAACAATGGTGCATCTAGAAGCATGATTCTATTAACAACTCGTGATCAAAATGTTGCAAAAGCAGTGAAATCTAAGATTATATTTAACTTAGCAAATTTAACAGAGGCCGAGAGCTGGAGCTTCTTCTTAAAGAGTTCTGGTTTGGTGGAGGAAGATTTGAACTATGACTTTGTTGATGTTGGAAAAGATATTGTGAAGAAATGTGGTGGGGTGCCTCTAGCTATCAAAACTCTTGGTGGGGTCCTCCATGACAAGACTGGAATAAATACATGGAAAGCCATAACAGAGAGTAATTTATGGGATGAAAAGGATACAGAAGGTCGGGTGTTTACTTCCTTAAAATTGAGCTACATTCACATGAAAGATCACCTGAAGCAATGCTTTGTATTTTGCTCGATATTCCCAAAAGGTTATCAGATCAGGAAAGACTACTTAATTGAACAATGGACTGCCCATGGATTCATCAAATTGATGGGGGGAGAGCATCCAGATGACATTGGAAGTGAATACTTGGATTCTCTTGTGAAAGCCGGGTTCTTTCTAATAGTAGATACACCTAACCACTGGTATGAAAAAGAATTAATGTACAAGATGCATGACTTGATTCATGATCTTGCTAGGTATTGTTTGCAGAATGAAGTTGTGACATCTCCTTCGAAGGATGTGGCTACAGGTTATAAACAGAAATGCAGATATTTATCTTTGACATCAGGCGCGGAGAATGTTAACAGGGACTTATTTGACACGGTCCGTGCTCTATATGTGTCCGATGGTAAACTATCATTTGATAAACCACTTAGGAAGAGATGCCATATCCGCAGCGTAGTTGTGGATCAAAATAATGTTACTCCATTTCCGTCATTCGTATTGAAGTTTCAGTATCTTGGATATCTTGAAATCCATAATGTGGAGTGCAAAACAATTCCAGAAGCCATCTCAAAATGTTGGAATTTGCAGTCACTTCATTTTATCACATGCCAAAGTCTGGTTACATTACCAGAGTCTATTGGCAAGCTCAAGAAGCTACGAACTCTAGAGCTGACTAGTGCTTTTGATCTGGAGAGTTTACCTCAGTCAGTTGGTGATTGTCAAGATCTTCAATCCTTGAATATGAACTGGTGTGGCCAAGTCAGGGAGATACCAAGCACCATACATAAAATTAGAAACCTAAGGGCCCTTCATATATCCGAGTTTCCATTTCTGAAACAGTTGCCATCAGAATTCACCGGGGAGTTTAGTAATTTGCATACAATTAACTTAGCTTGTTCTAGACAGTTCCAGGACCTTCCAAACACATTGTCTTGTCCTATGTTGTGTACTCTTGACCTTTCTAAAACCAAAGTTACCTTTCTACCTCCATGGGTTACTAGGACTAGTACTCTAAAATGTATAAACCTTGAAAACTGCAATGAGCTAGTGGAGTTGCCTAAAGATATAGGAAAGTTAAAAAACCTTGCAGTTTTAAACATGGAGGGTTGCAACAAATTGTGTTGCATGCCATCAGGTATTGGACAGCTGACCCGTTTAACACAGCTGGGTTTGTTTGTTGTTGGGTGTAGTGGAGATGATGGGAGGATATCTGAGATTGAAAATCTTGATATGCTTTGCGGAGACATGGAAATTAGAGACCTTAAGTATTTGAAGGATCCATGTGATGCTGTGAAAGCTTTCTTGAAACGGAAGAATAGAGTACAGAAACTGGTTTTGAACTGGTCTCCAAGTGATGATGAAGAAGAGATGGTGTTAAATATGCAACAAGACCTCGGTGTGCTGAATGGTCTTGAACCACCACCACAAATTAAGCATTTGGAAATATATTATTACAGAGGTCCCGATTTGCCACGGTGGATGATGGAGCAGGAAGATTATTCTTATTGTGAAGGCACAACGTTAAAGCAAACCGGTCTCTGTCCATTCCTGTCTCTAACAGAAATGACACTATCTCGCCTCCCTAACATAAAGTATATGCGAGGACTTAGGGAGTTTCCTTCTCTGAAGTCCCTCAACCTATCAGAAATGGCTAATTTGGAGGAGCTGTGGACTATGACAAGTGGGTTTGAAATTCTGGAGCAAGTAAGAGCACAATACTGTTTCCCTGTCCTGTCTGAACTATCCATACAGGACTGCCCAAAATTGAGTGTTGTGAAGCCATACTTCCCACCATCGCTGGAGAAGCTGTGTTTAGTTCGAAACACCTTGCAACTGTTATCCCCAGGCAACTTCTCCAATCTGCTTTCTCCACCTGCCTATGAATCGTCCTTGTCCAGCAGCCTGCACTCTAAAATCCCTTGCCTCAGGGAATTGTGGTTGGAAGGAACGACGGGATCATCATCTGGCTGGGAATTCCTGCAACACCGCACTGAACTGGAGATGTTGTGTATCAAAGACTGCAATCACCTGACACAGATACCTGAGAGCATTCGAAGCCTCACCTCCCTCCAGCAGCTGCGCATCGATGGAACAAGTTACCCTTGGCAATCACCTGACACAGTTACCCTTGGCGCCTTGCCCGAGTGGCTGGGAGAACTGTGCTCTTTACAACATCTGGATGTCTTCTCTACACCAATGATTGCTAGCCTCCCTCAATCTATAGGACACCTTACGTCCCTCACCAAGCTGGAAATCAGTTGCTGTGACACACTGAAGCTGCTGCCTGACTCGATTGAACACCTTTCCTCCCTTGAATCTCTCGAACTGAGATATTGCAATGCGCTGGCTGTGCTGCCAGAGTGCATCGGGCAACTCTCTGCACTTCAACGGCTTCGGATCCAGGGTTGCTCTGCCCTTCAGTACCTTCCCCAGTCCATACAGCAGTTAACTGCTCTCCAGAGTTTGGTTGTTTTCGACAACCCTGCCTTGGCAAGGCGTTACGAGCAAGGAGTGGGACCAGACTGGCACCTTGTCTCTCGCATCCCTTATGTGATGATATCCGCAGCATTGTTTATCCCGCTACCGGTATGTTCTAACAGTTGCAATTGCTACTTCATTTATTTTGCCATATTTTCATGTCTTTGTCATTAACCTAGAGATAATAATGGTTCTATGATTTGCCTTTCTACATATCCTTATGCCACTGTATCATTTCCGGTTTCTAGAGCGTGTTTCAACTTGTTCCTACCTGGTGGCATGGCACTAGAACAAGCTAGCACGAGTTGGATCTCTTTCCATTAATTGCACATGCTTTGTCCTCACAGTGATACACTTCATCATCATGCATACACTTAGGTAGAACAACAATTTGATTAAAATTCGGCCAAGTTGTAGTGTACCAAGGACAGCTTATCAATTTTTTGATGTCTACTGCCAAACAATGCCATTAATGTCAGTGACACCTAACTCATTATGTACGCCTTGTTGTGCTTCTACAGAACTCGTTTCCATGAACTACGGAAGATTCCTCTCCTGTTTGATCCTCTTTTGTTGAATTAACCATTATACAGAAGCTTGATGCTTGTTGTTCTTTTGTACCCTCATATGTTGGGCAGACTATGTACTACGTGCCAGAATTTGCTCTGGCCACTAGACCTGTTATTGCGAATAAGCTTACTACTGGTGCACTCTGTATGTTCCTATGAGGAGGCACATTAACTTGCTCCAACTCATGCTCTTGCGCTTCCTGTATGCAGTAGAGACTAAGCTTCTTGTACAGAGTGCAGATGATCAATTTATGTTCACCACATGATATACAGTTCTACGCTGCACTGAATATTTGGTTACAATGTTGGTGGTTCATAAAACTCACTACTAGCTTTCAAGAACATTCAGAAGCATGTTGAAAAAACAGTATAAGCGGACTATGAAGGCCTCACATATGCACACACGGAGAGAACACGATGAAGAGCGGGTTCTTGCATCTGTCCATTTTCGTCGGTTCCTCAATGAAGACTCTGTTTCTGGGTACCTATGGATTCTGTTTTAGTACGCGTGGTTCCACATTCTATGACAGCAGCGTTAGGCAGTGCTACAAATCATGTATGTCTGTCTTGCTAGTTCTGATTTTTAGTCAGTTTAAAGTGTTATGATTTTTATAATTTCCATTTCCATATAACAAGGATGATAATATCAGATAAAACTTGTCATCGGAACCTAGAAACTGCATGTTCCTTTTGCCAACTTAAAAAATAAGTGGAATTTCTCTATTTCTACGAATTAGTTCATAAACTAGAATGTGCATATCGCCTAATCGCAAAAAGGAAAAGGAAATGGGCGGCCTTGTTCTTGATGTTTGGTTAAATTGATTGTTTATGAAAGTCGTTGGATTTTCCTGGGTAATTCAGCATCCGTGACGTGAAACATATTTCGCCATGGAACATAAGGTCACATGAACTATTTCGGTAAGAAACGAAATGAACTTCACCTTCCTTGTTTTCGATTGAGGAACACTAAAAACAGGAGTGCATTCAAGTGACCATGACACCCCGAGAGGGGGTTGAATTAGGTGTCCTTAAAACTAAGGCTCCAAGCACATATAAAATCATATTCAAATTTCTATCTAGATGTGCACTAGGTTTTTCTATGTGTTGCTATCTCTACCGTAAAAGAGTTTTGCACCCTAGGTTCCAATCCTGTCAACTACACATGACAATTCTAGAAAAGGTAAATGCAGAATATAAAGGGCACAAAGTAAATGCGGTAGCGTCAAGAGTAGAGAACACAAACGTTCGGCACGGTGATTTATCCTGAGAAAGTTAACTAACTTCCCCCTAGTACTCGTTGGAGCCCCTTCTTGGGAAATGCCTCTTCACTAGGGCAAATCTCCGTGGCGGGCAACTCCGTGATAGCCAACGGGACTACCCACAACATAAGTGGGTCTCCGCTTGGCCTCTCGCCGGTGACCTCTGCCATCTACTTGATAGAGCTTCGGCAAACCACCAAGGGACTCTCCTCCCTTGCTCAAGCATTGGCGGACACTCCACAAAGCTTTGTCGGAGGGTGTCGCTAGACTACTGTTGACGCTCCTTAGCGACACACTTTTACCCTTGTTTATCTTCAATAATGGCATGAATTTGATATCTAAACTAATGATCATACTCTATAACCGGGACGTTTTCGCATATGCATGTGTTTTTGGAGGAATTCTGTTTACGCAGGTTTTTGGGCTGAATTGGAGCACATATGGACAAGGCTTGAGACCAAGGACGACACGGTGAAAGATGAAGGCCAGAGGCCCGAAGAACAGGCCAGGCCGGCCGGCCCCACATGGCCTAGGCCGGCCGACCTAGGTGTTTTCAAGCCCCGTTCGTGCTCAACTTTGGTGAATCGACCTCCAAGAGTATTTGAAAGGCAAGTGCTTCAAGAGAAGGTCAAGAGACTTCGAGGTCAAGGCAACTCAATTGAAAAATTTGGAAGTTTATCACTTTCCATTCTTATCTCGAAGATATCCCAAAGGAAACGACGTCCAAAGGCCCACATGCATAGGTGGAACATCTACTGAAGCTTTCAGAAGATTTGGGGAGAAAGATGAAGACGAGGCGGCCAAGGAATGCCCTAGGCCGGCCGGCCAGAACCCCCCTGGGCCGGTCGGCCCAGGCCTTTCCTGTGGCGGCTCGACTCCCCCTCCGACCTAGGGTTTCCTCAGGGTATAAATAGCCCCTGTGCCTTCGTGCCACGCATCAATTCATTCGTCATTCGCCGCCGAGGAGCAGTGAAGCTAGAGGGACACCTTTCGGAGAGCTGAGGGTCATGCTAGTTGTATAGGGTTCTTCCCTAGCCGACGTGGAAACCCTGCGAGGAAGACCACGCCGGAGTTCTGGAGCTGGGATCATCAAGATCAAGGTAGGATCCCGGTGGTGATCTTGTGATGTACTTACATTCATGGTGAAGTTATATGTGTTTCCGAATCTTTAGCGATCAAGTGCCTCTCTTTATGATTTCGTTCTTGCTTGGGTTTAGCATAACTGATGACCTACAATATGACCCAAAAAAAAACAACGGCTTATAGTTGACCTGAAATTAAATCCTGAAGCGTAGTAGTATTAGATGTGAATTACATTGGCACACTTACAAAATATACACCAAGTGCAAAAATACTACATATATGAAACTATATTGCACACATACTAACATTGCGGTAGACTTTTTTTGTTGCAAATCTGATCATTACTATTAGGCCTTGTTCGGTTATCCATTCCCCAAGGGGATTGAGGGGGATCGAAGGGAATTGAAGGGATTTTGACTTATTGGGGATTTAATCCCTGTCAATTCCCTTCAAATCCCCTTGGGGATTGGATAATGGAACAAGGCTTAGGAGTCATACTTACTCATATATGTATAGATAGTGTAGGAAACAATTAAAGGGAAAGCCACCCGAACAGTATTATATGATCCAAGTTGGTTTAGTGCTGAGACAGTATAGGGGAAGCTGCATTATTATGATCAAGGTTTTTTTTTTACCTATGTCCACCCACCCCACGATCAATGGAGTCTTTTTAACAGTAGACATAATATAGTGACACTACCAGAGAACCCGCCATCCATCCACCATAATCGGTCACGGATGGAAAGGACCCGGTACCAATGGAAGCCCCATTGGTACCGGGTCCAACGGTCAATAATTCTGCGAGCTCATTGGTACCGGGTGGTGGCACCACCCGGTACCTATATGGCCACATTGGTACCGGTTGGTGTCACCAACCGGTACCAATGAGCCTCGGGGCCTTTGGTACCGGTTGGTGACACCAACCGGTACCAATGTGACCCCCTTTGGTACGGGTTGGTGCCACCAACCGGTACCAAAGGGGCTCTCCGTATAAATCTCCTTCTTCCTCCCCCAGCCCGAGCCATGGCTCATTTCTTCATCCTCCATTGAGCTCGGGTTGGGGGAGCTCATGCCCAATTTTTTCATAACTTTTGGAGATTTTCCAAACCAAGTCCGGTAGAAGGTTAGCAACTTCATCCTCTCTCTTTTGACGGTTAGTATGGTCTATTTCATGCTCTATATTTTGAGTAATTTGTGTTTTGTGGAATGGATTGAAATAAGAGATTTTAGATTTAATCTTCATTTTTATTATGAATTTGTAATAGAGAATCATTATATAGTTAGTTGTTGCATGTGTAGAGATGATGCATAAATTTTTAGACATTGTTTAGATTTTTGGATTATTTATAGAAACTTTAAATGATTTTCATATTTATGCTTATTATGATTTTTAGATATTATAAATGATATTCATATTTAGGGTTATTAGGATTTTTAGAGATTATAGATGAAATTCATATTTAGGCTTATTACGAACTTTAGAATTACATCTTTTTAGAGGCTTCAAATGACGTGGATATTTAGGGTGTTTAGGAGTTTTTGAGATTATAAATGATATTCTTATTTAGTTAGATTTTAAATTTAATTTTACTTCTCATGGTTGTCAATATCTTGAACTAAAACAATCCAACTCTTGGCATGCCTATGATGATATCAAAATTTACCTAGTTTTCTAGCTGGGTAACATATGATGACCTTGAGCTTGAGCTTGTATTGTATAGTTATGCTTCTCATGGTTGTCATCAAACCATGGGACACATCCATGCCCAAGCAACGGATCGGTTGTGATGGTTGGGCTGGGTGTGTCTCATGGTTCCATACCTACCATGAACCAATTTTGTTACCACCTGTAATGTTTCTTATGCTCCAAGTTCAAGGTCAAATGAAAGACAACGTATCTGAGGCAAATCACTCCTTGAATTTTTTTTTTGAGATGAGCAAAAGTAACACGTTGAGATATTCTTGTTAAGGCTTATTACGAACTTTAGAAATACATCTTTTTGGTGGCATCAAATGATGTTAATTGATATTTACGGTTATTAAGATTTTTAGAGATTATATATGATATTCTTATTTAGGTATATTACGAACTTTAGAAATTGGGGATGAATTTTTCATTGTATTTTGTGAATAGATGAATCGGCAATGGGTGTACAACGCGGATAGACGCTCATCTGACTTCATTAATGGCGTTCATAAATTCCTCGACGCAGCAGAGGCTAACTCGACCTCGGGTTTTATATGTTGTCCATGCAAGGTCTGTGAGAATAAGAAAGATTATCACATCCCGGACTTTGCACAATACGGTGCCTTTGTAGATGATACAGCAATGGGCGAGGGTGAAGCAGTTGCAGAAGATGAGGATGATGACGCCTTAGGTGGCATGATCCGTGATGAAGAGAAAGACTGCGAAAGTGCGAAAGAGCGGGAGAAGATGAACCGTTTGTTGGAGGACCACAAAACATTGTTGTACCCAGATTGCAAAGAGGACCAGAAAAATTGGGTACCACACTGGAACTGTTGCAATGGAAGGCAACTAATGGCTTGTCTGACAAAGGTTTTGGAGAGATATTGAAAATGATAAAGAAGATGCTTCCAGAGGGCAACACATTGCCCGAAACAACATACGAAGCAAGAAAAATCGTTTGCCCTCTAGGACTGGAAGTACAAAAGATACACGCATGTCCAATGATTGTATCCTTTATCGGGGCAAGTCGTACGAATCTTTGGACGCCTGTCCGGTTTGCAATTGTTCACGGTATAAAATCAGGCGAGACGACCCTGGTGATGTTGAGGGAGAGCCCTCCAAGAAAAGAGTCCCTGCCAAGGTGATGTGGTATTTCCCTATAATACAACGTCTGAAGCGCTTGTTCAGAAACAAAGAGCATGCTAAATTGCTGCGGTGGCACAAAGAGGATCGGAGGGAAGACAATATGTTGAGACACCCCGCTGATAGGTCGCAATGGAGAAAAATCGACAGAGCGTTCCCAGACTTCGCAGAAGATGCAAGGAACATAAGATTTGGTTTGAGTACGGATGGCATGAATCCTTTCGGTGATATGAGCAGTAGCCACAGCACTTGGCACGTGACTCTTTGTATGTACAACCTTCCTCCGTGGATGTGCATGAAGCGGAAGTTCATTATGATGCCAGTGCTAATCCAAGGGCCAAAGCGGCCTGGCAACGACATTGATGTGTATCTAAGGCCACTGATTGAGGAACTTTTGTTGTTGTGGGGCAAAGATGGTGTAAAGGACGTGGGATGAGCACAAGCAAGACAAATTTAACCTACGAGCATTACTGTTTGTGACCATCAATGATTGGCCTGCACTTGGTAACCTGTCGGGACAGTCAAACAAGGGATACAAAGCATGCACACATTGCCTAGAACACACCGACTACATTTACCTGAAACATTGTAGAAAGTGTGTGTATATGTGCCATCGTCGATTCCTTTCTGAGAAACATCCGCTAAGAAAGAAAGGAAAGCATTTTGAGGCGGAAGGTCGTAGCAAACCAAGGCATCGGGATGGAAAATATGTATTTGCTATGGTAAAAGATGTGAAGGTGGTCTTTGGGAAGGGACCTGGCAGCCAGCCAGCGGCAAGTGAAAATGGAAAGGCGCCCATATGGAAGAAAAAGTCAATATTCTGGGACCTACCATATTGGGAGGTCTTAGATGTCCGCCACGCAATTGATGTGATGCACCTGACGAAAAATCTTTGCGTAAACGTGCTAGGGTTCCTTGGTACTTACGGAAAGTCAAAAGATACGCTTGAAGCATGACAGGACCTGAAACTTATGAAACAACGAGATCCCCTGCATCCTGAGAAAAGAGAGAAAGGGCGTTGGAACTTGCGTCCTGCTAGCTACACTCTAAGCAAGGAGGAGAAGACCAGCATGTTTGATTGCTTGAACAGTATTAAGGTCCCGTCCGGCTACTCATCGAATGTAAAGAGTCTGATAAATATGAAAGAGAAGAAATTCGTACACCTCAAGTCCCATGACTGCCATGTGCTACTCACACAATTGCTTCCGGTGGCGCTGAGGGGAATTCTACCCGTTAATGTCCGAACAACTATTGTGAAGCTATGCGCCTTTCTCAATGCAATCGACCAGAAGGCAATCGATCCCAGTAATCTAGCAAAGCTGCAGGATGATGTGGCCCAAAGCCTTGTCAGCCTTGAGATGATATTTCCTCCGTCTTTCTTTAATATTATGACACATCTCCTGGTCCATGTTGTCAAAGAGATTGGTATTCTTGGTCCTGTATTCCTACACAATATGTATCCTTTTGAGAGGCTCATGGCTATTCTAAAGAAATATGTTCATAACCGTTCTCTTCCAGAAGGATGCATCGCCAAGGGATACAGAACAGAGGAGGTCATTGAGTTCTGTGTTGACTATATCCCCGAACTGAAACTGATTGGGCTACCTGAGTCACGCCATGAGGGGAGACTACTTGGGAAGGGCACGTTAGGAAGGAAACAAACAAGGTGTAGCGACTACGATTTATTCATGAAAGCCCATTACACTGTATTGCGGTCGTCAACCATGGTGGCTCCTTACATCGAGGAGCACAAGACTATAATATGCTACCAAAATCCAAGAAAGTCTGACAAGTGGATTACACGCCATCACATAGAAACTTTTGCTGGTTGGTTGCGACAAAAGCTCATGGGTAACGAGACAATACATACACAGCTGGCGTATTTGGCAAGGAGACCATCATCCTCATTCTTGACGTTCCAAGGCTATGACATAAATGGGTATACATTTTACACGAGAGCCCAAGACGACAAAAGCACCAACCAAAATAGTGGTGTCTATATAGATGCCTATGACAACAAAGGGAACAGGGACTCATATTATGGCCAGGTAGAGGAGATCTGGGAACTAGATTATGGACCTTTGAAAATACCACTTTTTCGGTGCAAATGGGTGAAACTTACAAGTGGAGGTGTTACTATAGACCGCTATGGCATGACAACTGTGGATCTCAACAAAATTGGGTATGTAGACGAACCATTTGTGCTCACCAAGGATGTGCATCAAGTGTTTTATGTGAAGGACATGTCTACCAAACCCAAGACGGGGACTCTGCAAATAAACAACTCTGAACTTTATCCAAAACGGCACATAGTTCTCACGGGGAAAAGAAAAATTGTGGGTGTCGAGGACGTCACCGATGAAGATGATTATAATAGGTGTGACGAGGTGTCTCCGTTCAGTGTGGAGGTTGACACAAGCATCCTGTTGGCCAATGAAGATGCTCCTTATGCTCGCAACGATCATAACGAAGGCACTCTTGTAAAGAAAACATTTATTGTTGTTCAAGCATAATGTTGTACTTATGTTGAAGTGTTATGGTATGTAATGTAAAGGAGTTAATATATATTACTAAATAGTAATATGATTCTAGAATAGTTTCTTATGCTTCTTGATTAACCAAATTTGATTTTGTCTTATGCTTCTTGATAAGTATTTACTAGTTTTGTTAAATTAACTTGTAATATATTGCGGTTTATTTTGGTTAGTATCATGCCGAGACAGCGTCAGGCAGCTAGACGTGGTGGCTATGTTACTAATATGCCACCTACCATCCCGATTCGAGAGGCTCACGAGCCTGGATGGTCGACAACACAACAAGTTGATCATGTCCCAATTCCCACACCTCAACAACTTCGCTACAATATGGTAATATAGATAATCCTCTGCAAGTTGCATTTGAATGTAATCACTATGTCACTGAGAATAGAAATTATTAATAATGCAGATCATTAATCCAATTACATGGCTAAAAGATGCAAACATCGGTCAATCAAGTCCTTTGGTATTAAGAGAAAATGTGACCGAAAATACTGGTAGGGTTATGATCTCTGTTAGCATTCAACAAAATGCCACCCGTGACCCAAATCCTGGTGACATGGTTATTATCCACGTTCATTCTGGCGCGTGGCAGCAAGACCATGTGGCCTCGTGTGATGCTGTGAAGCAAGCATTAGCCCAAATAGAAAGCCAAACTGGCCACGTTTTCCCAGACTACAGCTACTTCAAGTTGAAAGCTCTCGAGACGGGTGAGCCAGACGTGACACAGATGCCTAAAAGGATTAGTCCTTCATATGAATCGATTTATGTAAGTTAGTTTTATTTTCAGTTGTGTAATTATATTAAAGTTTAATTATCTTTATCTGTAACAATATGTTTTATTAATCTCATTGTAGGATGACTACTACTGTGGATTCATGCATGCGTGTTCTGGTATACGTGCAGTCCTTTATCAGGTCCTTGGAAACTTAGGGTATGCACACACGACGCTAGGGGCTTATCGAGTTAATGGTGGTTTCCAAGCTAATATAACCTTGAGTCATGCGAATGCTGCTGAGATCACAATTTATGGGGAGGTCTTGGATTCACGTTACAAGGCACAGGATAGTGCATACATATATGCACTTGATTATGTCGACAGGATCCTAGGCATCGAGATTATCGATATAAACTATCCTTTCTATCTCATGAAGAAGCATGGCGTGCAGGGACCCTGATTATTGCTGTTCAAGCATAATGTTGTACTTATGTTGAACCATGATGATGCCATGTAATTATAATTATGTTGAAGCGTTATGGTATGTAATGTAAAGGAGTTAATATATATTACTAAATAGTAATATGAATCTAGAATAGTAAAGGAGTTAATATATATTACTAAATAGTAATATGAATCTAGAATAGTAAAAGAGTTAATATATATTACTAATATCAAAGGAGTTAATATATATTACTAATACCAAATAAAATATATATAGAAATACTTGTTAGTTGATGTATACTCTGTTATTTCATGTAGATATGTCAAACAATACATACAAAAGATTTAAATTTGAAATATTAAGTATA
>CM014277.1:17341248-17365327 GCA_004135705.1 Alloteropsis semialata
AGAGGAGGGTTAGGGAGAGGAAGAATCAGCGGCGAAGCCCTGCCGGTTCTGCGCTTCGGTTTCAGGTAAAATCCGATCTCGTAGTTGTAACTTCAATTTGGTAGATGTATGGCTTTGTAGTTATTTTAGTATTTAGTTTACACAGTATGAAATCGTAGTATTATTTTTGAGTTACTGATATTAGACTTAGTTACAGAAATAACTATTAGAGGCAGTTACTGATATTAGATTTAGTGACATTAGTTTGAGTTACCTTATATTTAGTGACATTAGAGATAGCCAGAGTCATTACTTTTATTGATATTAGATCTTTATTAATATATCATTTTATATTAGATGCACTGATATTAGAGTTTACCCCACAATTTTATATATACTGTAATTATGTATTTTAGAGTTTACATTACAGTTTATATATTTTTATATTAGAGTTTCTGTTAGAGTTTTATGCATATTAGAATTTATATAAGAGTTTAAATTAGAGTTTATATTAGAATCATGACTTTATATTAGAGTTTAAATTAGAGTTTATATTAGAGTAATGACTTGATATTAGAGTTTATATTAGACTTTATATTAGAGTTTAAATTAGAGTTTATATTAGGGTAATGACTTTATATTAGAGTTTATATTAGAGTAATGACTTTATATTATAGTTCAAATTAGAGTTTATATTATAGTAATAACTTTATATTATAGTTCAAATTAGAGTTTATATTAGAGTAATGACTTTATATTACAGTTTACGTTAGAGTTTATATTAGATTATTACAGTAGAGTTTTATTGATATTAGATTCTATATACGAGTTTATATTATAGTTTATAGTAGAGTATTATGCATAAGTTTTTTATGAGTAAAAATCGTATTAATTCTTCTTATTGTTCTGGTTTGGTTTTAGGCATGTCTGAACCCATATGGTTCCAATTGTACTATGGATCAGGGGAAGTTAGATATGGTCCTGAAGGGGTAGACCTGTCAGAATTTAGTTATATCACCAGAAAAGTAGCTAGAGCAGCAGAGAGAAATTGGGTTTCAATAACAAAGTGGCTTTATCATTCATTTGGACTTGATGAGGCCCAGCATGACCTGTCAGTGATGGCACTGATGAACAGAAGTTCAACTACGTATTGGGAACTTGTTGCGCTTCAAGGAACCCAGAACTGGAGGTCATTTGTGACACTTTGTACGCATTATGGTATGCCGCTGGTGTTGCTTGTGCGAGCCTTCCACAAGGCTAGGTCCAGCAGTGAAGTACACGAAAAGGTTGAAGATGCTGGAGGGGAAAACCTTCAAGATACTACTGGGGAGAAAGGTGAAGAAGTGGAAGAAGAGGCAGCCGGACAAGATTATTACGCACCCCCTGAACCATCGGGAGAGCTTGATGAAGCAGAAAATTTTCTTGAGATGGTTTTGGAGGCGGAGAGGGAGGGCACAGAGCATCAGCAGTACTTTGAGGAGGACTGGTCGGATGATGATGACGGCGAGGAGGTGCAGGTGCCAAGGAACTGGGACAACTATGACTTCTCAAAGTTTACGATAAATGAAGGCCAACAAGTCCCCTGGAAGTACAAGTGCAACGAGGTTTGCCTCGGTTCGTGCTACAAGACTGTAGAAGAAATGAAGGATGCAATAAAACAGTGGCCCACTTTGTGTTTGCAAAGGGAGTTCAGGGTTGTTAAGAGCAGCAAATAAGTCTATGACATATGGTGCGTCACAGAAGGGTGTCCTTTTCGGGTTCACGCATTATGTGGGAAGTGGAATACTTACTGGGAGGTGAGCAGAATCGAGGATCACACATGTGTGTTTGAGCAGTTGGACACAGACCACCGGAACCTCACATCCGGTTTTGTGGTTAACTTCAAGTATGCACAGATCATTGATAATCCAAGCTACGAGCCCAAGTCTATAATATGTGCAATCAAGGAGAAATTCAAGTACAAAATTAGTTACGGCATGGCATATAGAGCGAGACAGAAGGTATTCGAGATGAAGTGGGGGACTTATGAAGCATCATATGACAACCTTCCTGTTTTGCTCCACGCCGTATGCCAGCGAAATGAAGGGAGTTTCTATGACCTTAAGACTTTCCCCTCTGTCTTAAGGCCAGGGAAGCAAGTGCTGCAGCGGGCATTCCTGGCATTGGGGCCGTGCATTAAGGCTTTCTGACACTGTAGGCCAGTCATATGCATTGATGGGACCTTCCTGACAGGAAGATACAAAGGCACAATCCTCACCGCCGTTGCCGGCGACGGTAACAATTAATTAGTGCCCTTGGCCTTTGCTTTTGTGGAGAAAGAGAGTGGAGACAGCTGGTATTGGTTTCTGGAGAGGCTGAAGAGTATGGTTGTGGGGGATGTGCCAAATGTGTGTGTCATACACGGTAAGCACCAAGGTACTCTGCAGGCAATTGAAGAAATGAAGAATGGCAGCACCGAGCGGCAGACATTACCACGATGGCCCGACGTCGTGAGCAGGTGGTGCATGCGCCACATGGGGGAAAATTTTCATAGCCAGTTCAAGAACAAGGCACTGATGAAGCTATTCAAGCGCTTATGCAGCCAGAATCAAGAGAGTAAGTTCAAACAAATCTGGAAGAAACTAGATGACTTTACGAAGAAACAATCAGAAGAGCTCGCAAAGAAACCCGTGACAAATGAAGCAGACGAGCCCAAGTCTCTTGAGGATGTGGGGTTGGACACTAGCCAGACTAGAAGGAGAAGGGTCGTGCAGTTAAGACTTTCAGCCAGTGGATTGAGAATGAGCCAAAAAAATGGCATTGATCTATGATGAAGGAGGTGCTCGGCATGGTATAAAGACTACAAACTATGCCGAGGTTTACAATTGGGTGCTTCGTGGAGCTAGGGGCCTCCCCCTAGTGGGAATCATCGAGTTCTTCGTGTACCGCACAATCAAATATTTCCATGACCGGTATGGAAAGGCTGCGGCTGCCATGGAAAGCAACCAATTGATGTACAGCTACAAGATGACCGAGTATATGGACGAGAAGCAGAAGAAGGCTCTATTGCACCGTGCGTATCCGCAGGGTTCAGCTGAACGGCGGTTCGAGGTTCTTTGCAAGGACAAAGGGAGGACGGTGGCCGGACAGGAAAGGGTCAGACAAGAGTGTGTTCTCAGGAACAATAGTTGTATTTGCTCGTGCCAGAAGCCTCAGCTGCTGCACAAGCCTTGCTCCCAAGTGATTGCTGCCTGCTATGAAGCTGGGGGACTGCAGCCCCGTATGTACGTCTCTCCCTACTTCTTCAAGCAAACCATTATGGCTACCTGGAGTTTTGAGGTATATGGCTATGGGATATTTGGCTCCTTCACCAACAACCCGGGGAAATATGCAACATATATCCCCGATTCAGATCCAGAAATGAAGCAAGGCCATGGGCAACGAAAGAAGAAGCGCATTAGGAATAACATGGATCGATCTGAAGCTGGTCCAGACGTGCGTATCTGCTATAAGTGCAATGAGGTTGGGACACATACAAGACGTGCACTGCGACGTCTTATTATGATCCAAGCGGTGCAGGCGGGTCATCAAATGTGGTCTCAAATCCTCCATCAAGGGGCACTGGTCGTGGACGTGGCACCAATGAGGGCCTCATATAGAACTACTTTACCATTGTTCAGTTTATTGTATTATTAGTTATGTAATGTAAGTTCTGAATTATTAGTTTGGTACTATAAGTTGTGTAATGTAAGTTCTGACGCATTAGTTATGTAATATAAGTTCGGTAATATAAGTTGTGTAATATTAGTTATGTAATGTAAATTCTGAATTACTATGTAATGTAAGTTCTGAATAAGGTTTTTTTAATATTATTGTTTTTAATACAAGTTATGTTTTTAATATTATTTTGTTACTATTATTTTTTCTATGTAAATGTTTACCTTATTCTGTTTTTTTCCACAAATTTCCTGCAGCAATGGCGGACCCTTCTGCAGGAGCGTACGTGACTCCTAAGTTGCTCGACAGGCGACTCGACCTGCAGCACCGTTCGTACCACTCGGTCGTGCAGGGGGTCGACGTCGGGAGCAGCTTTCGCTCTCGTGTCGGCATGACCTACATGCCGCTACACCCTCTCTTTGTTCCGAGGTAAGCCGTCACTTGAAATTGTCAACATTTATGATATGTTAAAAATTTATATCTAATGCGAGCACTACTTTGTGTTGCAGGTTACGCGCAGCAGGCCTTCTACCTCTCGCGCGTCTCGTGGAGGGCGACATGGACCGGTCGCAC
This sequence comes from Alloteropsis semialata, assembly GCA_004135705.1. Classification (NCBI taxonomy): domain Eukaryota; kingdom Viridiplantae; phylum Streptophyta; class Magnoliopsida; order Poales; family Poaceae; genus Alloteropsis; species Alloteropsis semialata. The sequence goes on from CM014277.1 coordinate 17,345,497, forward strand.
GTTTGACCCCCGGACCGCATGATGCGGTTTCAGTTCGACTACTCCTTGCTAGCGGCTCTCCTCGACAGGTGGCGGCCAGAGACGCACACCTTCCACCTCATCGTGGGGGAGATGGCGCCCACTCTGCAGGACGTGGCCTTCCTGCTTGGCCTGCCGCTAGCAGGCGATGCCATGGGGGCGATCGACCCTTCGGCCAATTGGTGGCGGGACCTCCTCGACAGGTTCGTGGGCCTTCAGCGGAACGAGCGCGCGGTGGGCTACTAGGAGTTCACCAGCACGCACGGCCCCACCAAGAAGTGGTTGCATCAGTTCAGCATAAGTACCTAGACCATTCTGTTTGAGTTTTATATCTTTTTATATTAGAGTTTATATCTTTTTATATTAGAGTTTATATTAGAGTTTAAATTTGAGTTTAAATTAGAGTTTATATTAGAGTTTAAATTTGAGTTTAAATTTGAGTTTAAATTAGAGTTTATATTAGAGTTTAAATTAGAGTTTATATTAGAGTTTAAATTATAGTTTATATTAGAGTTCAAATTATAGTTAAAATTTGAGTTTAAATTAGAGTTTATATTAGAGTTCAAATTTGAGTTAAAATTAGAGTTTATGTTAGAGTTTAAATTAGAGTTTAAATTAGAGTTAAAATTAGAGTTAAAATTTGAGTTTATATTAGAGTTCAAATTTGAGTTTAAATTAGAGTTTATATTAGAGTTCAAATTTGAGTTTAAATTAGAGTTTATGTTAGAGTTAAAATTAGAGTTTAAATTATAGTTCAAATTTGAGTTTAAATTAGAGTTTAAATTAGAGTTTAAATTTGAGTTTAAATTAGAGTTAAAATTAGAGTTTAAATTAGAGTTTAAAATAGACTTTATATTAGAGTTTAAATTAGAGTTATTGCACTTATTGCAGGCGGACTACATGAGGGCAGACATTGATGAGGAGACCGTCCAGCGTCACTTGGAGGCGTACCTGCTCTGGCTCTTTGGGTGGGTGATGTTCTGCAGCTCACAGGGGGACTCGTGTCCCAAGGTCCTGATCCCTTACGCGACGGCCGTCGCGACGTACCCACTCAAGCAGATTCCCCAGGTCAGCTGGGGCTCAGCGGTGTTAGCCGCCACGTACAGGGGCCTCTGCACGGGCGTGCACAAGGTTAAGAAGGGAGACCCTATCTTCGTCGGCTATCCCATGCTTCTGCAGCTGTGGTCGTACGAGCGGTTCCTAGTGGGCAGACCAGCGATGAGCCCCTAGCCGTACGACGCGCAGGCTCTTGGCACGGACCCGCGCGACTACCCCACCATGGGGTCTTTGTGGTGCCTCCGGAAGGTATGTGTTCAAACATTATTTATTTCTAACATCCTTTTGCTGTTGGGACTTGCTATATTATTTGTATTACTTGTGCAGCCAAGCTGGGTGGGCCAGCAGACGACGAAGTCGTACGCAGACTTCATCGGGCAGTTCGACGGGCTCGTTGACGCGGACGTGCGTTGGACCCCCTACTCGCCTGACACAATCCACGCTCGGGCACCATAGGGCCTATCCTCCTTGTGCCAGAGCGACCAGGACAACTGGATGACGAGGAAGCCCCTGGTCTTCGACGTCCACGTAGAGGAGTACGCGGTGCATAGGGTGATGAGACAGTTCCACCTCTACCAGGAGTCACCGTTGCCGGTCGTCCACTCCGTCGACCCGACCCACCACAGGTACGTGTGTCGTATTTCCGTCCCGCAAGTTTTGCATATTTCTTAACTTACGGGGTCAATCATTGAATAGGTGGATGAGGAAGGGACACACAGCTGGCACACTGTGGGAAGGCGCGGTGGCGCCCTACGTGGCGGGTTGGGCAGAGGCGTTGAACGACGTCGTCGACGAGCACCGACCGCACTCCGAGAAGGCTTTCGTAGCGTACCTGCAGTGGTACTGGCCTCAGACCCGCGTTCGGGTCCTCCGCGTTCCGCCCCAGGCCACTTTCCCCACGACAGAGGTCACGACTACGTACCCGGTACGACGCGATCAGAACTACGCGATTGGGGTAACTACTACATCCTTACTGCTATAACACATTCGTACGGTACGCATTTTAATTAACATAATTGAACAGTACGACGTGCTCACGGAGATCGACGCTACAGCCACGAGGAGCCGAGCGAGGGCGGATTTCATGACCCCCGCCGACCACGTGGCGACGTACGACCGCATTCCGGGCCTCCTCACGAGGTTCAGGCAGGCGGTTTCGTGCCGGCACGACGACGCTTCGGCGATTCCACGCCACCCCGCCTCGTCCTCGAGCTCGGCATCGACTGGATGTTCGTATCACGCGCTGTCCAGCTCCTCGCGGCCACCCTTCCCTCCTATGGGAGCAGGTCCGTCGACGGTACCCCCGCGCTCAGCACTCTTCTCCCGGCTCAGAGCGCTCCCTCGGGGATACCCACGTACACGCCAAGGCCAGCAGCTGTCTACAGCACAGGTACACCATAGTATCCACGTTTTGTTCGTAACATCCTAGCATTGTGTAATTACGTTCTCGACTAACGTTTTATGTGACAGGGCAACCAGCGATGACCACAGGTGGCGCGTCCACATCGGCAGGGCACGCCGTCCACGACTTAGGTACGTAATTGACCAAACGATATGACTACATGCTTTTACTTGCGTACTAACGTGATTGTGTATAATGCAGCGTACGCTTCAGGCGGGACACCCGACGACCCAGTCGAGGAGCAGCACCCAGCGCCGACCCAGTGGACGGTCCCCTCCGAGATTGACCGGTGGTACCGACAGGGGCAGGGGTCACAGGACGAGATTGGTGGTTCCTAGTTAGCTAGCGCCCCTGTACCTGCTACTCAGTTCTCGCAGCAGCCACCGTTCGCGACACCGCCTCCTGCGGATGCAGCGCGCCCAAGTCGGCAGGCACCGCCACCTGACCCCCTCATGTACTCCGCGCACCACACGAGGGCCGCGCAACAGGCGGCCAGGAGGGTCAGGCCTAAGGTGGCCAAGCGAGGCCGCATTTAGTTTTTTACTTTTTACGCTCGAGTGATTATGTATCGTACTGGATGTTGTATTATACTTTTCATGTTCACTAGTTTCTTGTTTGTGATATTATTCCGTTCGATGTTATAATTCCCTTCATTTGCAAGCATTTTAAAAAATTTACGGTTGCACATACAAATTACACCACTTTTTCAATACAAAAATGAAAAAAAAAACCGGATACCGCCGTTCCATTTGGCGGTAAGGGTAACCGCCGTTTCATTCGGCGGTTACATGAACCGCAGGGAGGAACCGCCGGTTCATTTGGTGGTTAAGCTGAACCGCCGATTTAAATGGCGATTAGGTTTAACCGCGAAATGAACCGGCGGTTAGTGTAAACCATCGGTTTATTTGGCGGTTAAGCTAACCGTCGGTTCATTCGGCGGTTACTTCCTCTTACCGCCCACCATATGATATGGCGGTTGGATGACAGATTTGCAAATTCTGTCATCCGACCGTTCTTTTTAAAAAATCATAAAAAATTAAAAAAATCTCCATTTAAGCAGCTTCCATCAGAAAAGCCTACTGGCCCAGTCAAGTCTTTCCGATAGAAACTGGCCCCCCTGGTGGCGCCGTCTCAGGCAATCTGATCCATACGGTGGCGGTGTTCCCTTCTGTTACCGGCGTCGGCGGACACCGGCGACTAGAGCACCGGTGCTCGCGACCTAGTGTGGTATGGTGAACCATCGGGAACATCCTATCTCGTTTCTCATCCTCTAATGTTCTTCCGCATTATGCAGGTTGGTCTCTGCACCCGCTTGCAGCACCGGCGCCCACCACCTGTTCGATGGAATGCCAACAGCGACGAGCGAGCATTCCATCGCCTCTGGAATCGAGGTTCACGTCCGTCATGGGCTCCACCAAGGTGTGCAACGAGAAGTTCATGAATGTTGTCAACAAGTTCCCGTCCCCACTGCTGGCAAGGCCTCTTAGCCAAGTCTTTAACGTGTGGGGCCATGTTTGTGTCCTTCTGACGACCAATTTTTGGGTCTTCATTGTCAGGCAACTTCTATCGCACCTTCTTCACATAATTTTGTCTGCATCCTCCATGAGTAGTTGCCTCTATTTTTTTCTATCATTCAAAAAATAAAATATATTCCATTTTGCATTTAGGTGAAATACTGAAGTCTAACTTGCCCCATCCCCATCCGGTTTGGCAAATTGTTCTGCTTTCTAGCGTGTGGGACCAAGTTTAAGCTCCTTCGGATGAGAACAGTTTGAATTTTTGGTATGCAATGCGGACCCTCCATGTGTGGTTGCAATTCTCTTTCTCACAATTATTAGTCCAGAGAAGAAATATCTCCGTTGCATTTTGTGGTGAGTATACCGGAGAGGGAATCAGTGCACACTGGAGCTACCAGAAGCAGAGACCTTCTGCAGCTCTGCATCCTGAACAGAAAAAGGTTGAGGTAGTTGCTCTAAACTCTGGTCAGGCATATTGTCTAGTTGACAGCCGAAAGAAGCTGATTCCATCTGTTCCTGCTTTCTCCCCTTGTTTGTTTGGTAACCAAGTCATGTTTCCTTCTGTCTCTTCTCAGTGAGGGCCACATATCGCATGCTCAAGTTCATCAGCTTGTTATCAGGACAAGGGTCGTATTGCTGTTGGTGCTGCTCTGGCCTTCTGGACAGGTAACCGGCTTGCGAGTTAATATTCCATTCCAGTAGGTTTATACCCTCTGCGCTTCCTTTTAGGGTAAAAGTTTTATGTTAATAGGTGATGGTATATCAGATTATACTATGGGGTTTCCTTTTAGTGACAGTTTTAAGACACTCCATCTAGAAATGCTGTCATGTTCAAGTATTAAACAAATGTAAGACCATTATTTTCACTTGACATGTTGTGATTCTTATATTTTTTATCTATGAAATATATAATTGTCGGGCAATGCCAATAAGGCTTAGCCTGCGCATGCAAGTTATTTCATCCATTATTTGGTTCATGAGTAGATGCTACATTAGTGCTGACGACATTGAATCAGTATTGGCTTGTAAGTCTCTATATATTGATTTGTTTGTTCTGTAATTCATCCACAGGATCTCCCAAGGAGAGCCTTCGAAATATGACTGGAATGGAGGCTGCTTTAGCTTCTGAGGTGTTGAAGGTTGCAGGTGGCAAGCTAGTTTCACTGATAGCTAGTGAGTTTGCTTCCATAACTGGTGTGCAGAAAGATCTTTGTGAGCTCCAGGGCAAACATCTAGAGATTAGTAGTTGGCTGGCTGTAGTTCGTGACAGAGCAATAGGGAGTGACACACCGCTTCCATGGGTCAACAAATTGAGATTTGTTGCTTATGATATTGATAATTTACTGTATCAAGTCCAACTAGAAGCTGAGAAACATAAGATACACAGTGATGTTGACGACAAACCAATAGTTGATTGCTTATGTGCAAAATCAAAATCATTTCTGTTCAGGTGTAAGGTGGCACGTAAGATCAAGGCAATTAAGGTCAAATATGATAAGATTGTGCAGCAGGCAAGTGGTGCCAATACCATTAGGAAGAATTTACAAATTGATGATCCTGTTCGGAGCAGAAACTGGACAGCTGGAGAGCTCTCCGTGCTATCTAATATTGTAGACTCCAAAATACCCAGAAGAGATCAGGAGAAGGAGGAAATCATAAGTAAGCTTTTGAAACCTAATGAAGAGGAGGCTGGCCTCCCAATAATAATTTCCATTGTTGGGCTAGGTGGTTCTGGCAAAACTACTTTGGCCAAACATGTCTGCCATGACAAAAAGATAAATGAGCACTTCAATGATACAATATTCTGGGTTCATGTGTCCGAAGAATTTGATGTGATGAAACTTATCAGCAAACTGTTTCAAGCTATCACTAAGCAAAAGTCTGATCTTCATGCAGAAGAACACATGCTCAGTGAAATTTCAAACAAATTGCGTGCTAATAAATTTCTTCTTGTCCTGGATGATGCATGGCACAGGGAAAGGGATGGCTGGGAAAAATTCATGGGGCTCCTAAGGAGTGGTGCACCTGGAAGCAAGATTTTTCTAACTACTCGTGACTGGAAGGTCGCAGAACTAGTGAAGTCCAAGCATATATTTGAGTTGGGGTTGTTATCAAAGGATGAGAGCTGGAGCTTGTTCCTAAAGAGTTCCGAGTGGGTGGAGGAAGATTTGGGCTGTGATTATATACAAGTTGGAAAAGAGATCCTGAATAGATGTGGTGGGGTGCCTCTAGCAATCAAAACTATTGGAGGTATCCTCTGTGAAAAGAAGGAAATAAGTATTTGGAGAGCCATAAGAGACACTGATTTATGGACTGAGAAGAGTATAAAAGACAGTGTGTTTGCTTCCTTGAAATTGAGCTTCATTCACTTGGCAGATGAACTAAAGCAGTGCTTTACATTTTGCTCTATATTCCCAAAGGGCTACAAAATCTACAAAGATCACTTGATTGCCCAATGGGTAGCCCATGGATTCATCGAAGCAATGAATGGAGTACAGCCAGAAGATATTGGATCTGGCTACTTTGATTCTCTAGTAAAAGTCGGCTTTCTTCAGTATCATTCTACACACTTGGGTACTAAACAGATAGAATGCAAGATGCATGATTTAATTCATGACCTCACTCGACACATACTGCAGGACGAAGTGGCGACTTGTTTGCCAAACAGTATGACAACAAACAATACTCATCGGTGCAGATACTTATCTTTGACTTCATGCGGAGAGAAGGTTGACAGGGGGTCATTTGACAAGGTCCATGCTCTCTATGTCTCTGAAGGTAATCCAAAATTTGATAAAGTGGTTAAGAAGAATTCCTCTATGTGCAGTGTTGTTCTGGATTACACAAATAGCACTCCATTTCCGCCGTTTATACTGAAGTTTGAATATATTGGATATCTTGAAATCCATGATCTTAGTTGTGCCAAAATTCCAGAAGCTATTTCTGGCTGTTGGAACTTGCAGTCACTTCATTTGATCAGATGCAAGGATCTTGTTACGTTACCAGAGTTCATTGGCAAGCTTAAGAAGCTACGGACTCTAGAGCTAAAATTTAATACCTATCTTGAGAGTTTACCTCAGTCGATTGGTGATTGTCGAGACCTCCAATCCCTGAATCTATATTACTGTGAAACGTTTAGGGAGATACCAAGCACCATATGTAAACTTGGAAACCTAAGAGTCCTTCACATATCCCATTGTTCATCTTTGAAACAGTTGCCATTAGAGTGCACTGGAGAGTTAAGTAACTTGCAGAGAATCAATTTGGCTTATTGTAATCAGTTCCAGGACCTGCCAAGCACATTATCGTGTCCTATGTTGTGTACTCTTGACCTTTCTGTAACCAAAGTTACCGTGCTACCTCCATGGGTCACTATGATCAGTACACTGGAATGTATAAACCTTGAATGTTGCAAGGAACTAGTGGAGTTGCCTAGAGGTATGGGGAAGTTAAAAAGTCTTGCAGTTTTGAACATAGACGGTTGCACCAAACTGAGTTGCATGCCGTTAGGTACTGGACAGCTGACCCGTTTAACACACTTAGGCTTGTTTGTTGTCGGGTGTGGTAGAGAGGATGCGAGAATCTCAGAGCTTGAAAATCTTGATAGGCTAAGTGGTACTATGAAAATGACAAACCTTAAGTATTTGAAGGATCCATGGGATGCTGAGAAGGCTTGCTTGAAACGTAAGAATAAGATACAAAATCTGGAGTTGGACTGGTCTTTGAGTGAAACAGAATTAGAATTAGCAGCAGATGTGGAACAAGAGCAACGTGCGTTGAATGCTCTTGAACCACCATCGCAAATTGAGAACTTGGAAATCAAAGGCTACCGAGGTCCCTGTTTGCCAGAGTGGGCGATGGAGCAGAATAATGATTCCTATTGTGAAGGCATAATGTTAAAGAAAGCTGGTCCTTGTCAGTTTCTATCTCTAACTAAACTGACACTACAAAAGTTTCCTAATTTGAAGCATATGCAGGGATTTTTATTGTTTCCTTCACTGAAGTTACTCAAACTATTGGAAATGACTAATTTAAAGGAGCTGTGGACTACGGCAAGTGGTTTTGAAATCGAGGACAAGAAAGTAAGAGCACAATACTGCTTCCCTGTCCTGTCTGAACTATTCATATGGGACTGCCCGAAATTGAGTACCGTGAAGCCATACTTCTCACCATCTCTGGAGAAGCTGTTTATAGGTAAAAGCAACCTGCAGCTGTTATCCCATCTGCTTCAACCACGATACCACGAATCCTCGTCATCCGGCAGCCTGCATTCGGCAGTCCCCCACCTCAAGAGACTGGAACTAACAGGAATGAAGGGATCACCTTCTGACTGGGAATTGCTGCAGCACCACACTGAACTGGAAACCTTGTATATCGAAGGCTGCAATAACCTGACACAATTACCTAAGAGCATTCGAAGCCTCAGCTCCCTCCAACAGCTGCACGTCACCAGATGCCACTCCCTTGGCGTGTTGCCCAGGAGGCTGGGAGAGCTGTGCTCTTTACGAGTTCTGGATGTCTCCTGGGCCCCAATGATTGCAAACCACCCTCTCTCGATGGAGCACCTCACGTCCCTGACCACGCTGCCATTTTTCCATTTGGACAATTTGAAGCTGCTGACTGACGCTATTCAGCACCTTGCCTCCCTTGAATCCCTTGAATTGATATATTGTGGTGCACTGGCCATGCTGCCAGAGTGCATTGGGCGACTATCTTCGCTTCAGCGGCTTTTTATCCAGGGTTGCACTGCTCTTCAATGCCTGCCCCAATCCATACAACGCTCAAGTTCTCTTCAGAGCTTGGTCATTGCAGAGTGCCCTGCTTTGGCGAGGCGTTACAAGGAAGGAGTGGGGCCGGACTGGCACATTGTCTCTCACATCCCTCACGTGATGATATCCGCAGGGTTAGGAGGCTGAGGTCCCTGCACCTTGCTCCCGAATAAGACACGCAAACGCGGCAGCATCAAACTTTGTTGTACGTTGAAACAATTACTTTTGCTACTTTATATTTTACAATATTTTTGTCTGCCATTACCCTGGAGATAGTAATGGTTCTACGATTTGCCTTTCTACACATCTTTATGACACTATCGCGTTTCCCCTTTCTAGAGCTGTGTTACTACTTGTTTCTCCCTGATGGCATGTTACTAGAGCAAACTAGCACATGTTTGATCTCTCCAATTACATATGTTTTGTCCTCACAGCGATACAGAATGATGCATTGCACTTAGATAGGATAGCAATTAGATCAAAATTTGGAAAAATTGTAGTGTAGTAAGGACAGTTCGATCAGAATAAGGCCAAGTGGTAGCATAGGAAGGACAGTTTGTCTATTTCGATGCCTACTGCCAAACAATGCCGTTAATACTAGTGACACCAGACTTACTACACTTTGTTGTGCTTCTACAGGATCAGATTCGATTTCAAGAACTAGAAGGATTATAGTAGTAATGGATTACTACTGGTTGATCCCCTTTTTTCTGGACTACAGTAGTTTATTGCTTTGGTTTGCGGAGGTGTTGTTCTTTTGTACTCCCATATATTGTGCAAGCTATGTATGCTCCATTTGTTGGATGGAGCTTATTACTTGTAACAGTGTTTCCTCGTCTGATCACTTAGTACTTTGTTTATGCAGACATTAAGCATCTTTTTTTTTAGCGCAAGTGCCAAGTTTATGTTGACCCCACAAGCTATGATCTGATAAGGATGTCCAGATCTACCCTGTATTTGGTGTTTGGTTACAATGTTGCCTGTTCACAAGTCTCACTAGTTTCCACAAATTCAGATCCTCTTCTTCAGCATGCTTGCATTCAAACAAAAATAAGTGGACCATGAAGGCCTCATGTCACACAAGGAGAGAAGACCATGAATAGTTGGTGCTTGCATGTGTCCATTTTTGTGTAAATGTGCTATTTTTTCTATCCAGAGAGAGAAAGGTGTGACCATTGCTATATGAGAAAATAACTCCTAAAATATTTATCTGGAAAGATTAACCGCAGCAATGTTGTTTCCATTATGGGCTCATGTGCTTCAGATATTGTCGGGTACCAATACCCGGGGTACCCTATGAACAGCGGAATAAAGGATGAAACCTTTGATCTCCCTTAAAATATATGACAGGCGTTATACGACCCGCACGCAGTCCAACGAGTTTGTCCGAGCCCAGGGCCGATCGGGGCGGCCTGACTCCGACTCGCCCGACCCCAACAAGACTGAGGGTCGAGACACGCCCGACCCCAAAGCAAGGTGCCGACTCGCCCGACCCCGATCGGGTCGGGTAGGGAGAAGTGGATAAGAATGACAACGACCTACTATGAAAGCGACGGCACGAGACCGTAGCATGGTTTTTAAAGCGGTAAGGCGAGGCGAGGCGACATGCCACCGCTCAGCCGCCTAGGCGCTTAAGGCGCGAGGCGAAGCGACGCCTTACATACTTCCTAGCCTAGACCTTAGGAGCAGTGTGCACATACCGTGAGTACTCTGCTACAACAACACTACTCTGCCCCCTGCAGTGACTGTTGCTCCTGGGCGAACAACTGGATAAACCAGGCAAAAGCTTCTAGCAGCGGCAGCTAGCTACTACACATGGGGGGCTCTGTTCCTGCACCTCTCCCTGTTCTAGCTTGGAATTCGAACCAAACTGCTCCTAACATGAAGTCTATCTCTTTCTCTAGGGATAGCCGTTGAAAAGCTTTCAGCATTTCTGGTTTCCTCTGAGAAACGGTGGCAGCCTGGCAAGCAATGGCCAAAGAACAGAGGACAAAGGAGGGAGGGAGGCGAAGAGGAGAAGCAATACCTCTGCTTGCAGGTGGCCGGGTGGCTTCAAGAGGCAGTCGGCCGTCGTCCAGGGCCTGGTGCCTTCAATCCAAGGCAGGCGGCCGGCCAATCCGAGGCGGAGGCGGGCGCCGGGCTAGAATCAGAAGCAGAGGTGGCTGACGGGCTTGAATCCGAGCCAGCGGGAGGGGAATTGGGGGCGGCGGGCGTTCAATCGATGGCAGGTGGCCGGCCGGCTTCAATCCGAGCCAGCGGGAGGGGATTTGGGGGCAGCGGGCTTCGATTTGGGGGCGGCCAGGCATTGCTGCGGTGAGATTTGGCAGTCGTGGTGGCAGGAATCGCCGCGCCGGCACCGAAGGAGAAGAGGTGCGGCGGCGGCGCTATCTCTCTTTCCCGCGTGGGTCTGCCTCTCTCTCCCCCCCTTCCGTTCTACCCGCGCAGGTGTTAGCTCTCCTCTCTTTCCCTTCCCGCGCAGCAGGTGGAAGGCGGGACTCTTCCCGCGCGGCGCTTCTTTCCGCGCGCAGCGTTTCTTTCCGCGCGCGCCGCGAGGAAAGCGTCCGCCGCCCGCGCCTTGGCGACGCCCGAACGCCCAGCAGGCCAAGGCGGACGCCTTCCTTGGCAAGGCGGACGACATACCCTTGGCTGGCTGAGCGAAGGGGACGCCCCGGTGTTTTTTTGCCGTCTAGACGACGCCTTAAGAACCATGGACCGTAGTCAACCACCGGACGGGTGAATAGAGTCGGGCGTACTTAGGGGCTGTTTTAGTTGGCTAGGTAAGATTGCGAATTTTACTGTAGCAATTTTAAATGTAAGATTAGAAGGACTAAATATGATCTAATTGTAAAACTAATTACACGGATGGACGGAAAATCGCGAGACGAATCTATTAAGCCTAATTAATCTGTCATTAGAGATTGTTTACTGTAGCACGACGTTGTCTAATCATGGCCAAATTAGGCTCATTAGATTCGTCTCGCAAAGTTACCGGGGGTTATGGAATGGGTTTTGTCATTAACACGTTTAATACTCCATGCATGTAAGATTCCCTTTGATGAATAGTGAAGTTTGGGGTGGGAACTAAACAGGGCCTTAACAGGACGGACAGGGTCATGCCGACCCCTGTGCCAACCACCCGCGTCACGCCCGACTCGACCGGCCGTACCACGGAAGCGAGGTGACCTCCTGATGTGGCTACAACGCAACACTGCAGCACGACCCACGCCATTCCTCAACGTTAGCCACAGGGTGAAAAGACTGACGGGGCCCACATGCCGGGAAGACGGGCGTAGAGCCGTAGACCAGCTCCCATGCCTGACGGCGCCCACGCGTCAGCCGCTCTAGCGTGGACCGACCCCCCCCCCCTCTCGAGTACACCTGTCTCTCTCCTTGGTCTATAAAAGGAAAGGGATGGCCTCCATGAAAGGAGGATCGTGCTTTTGGCAGCTTCAACGCACGTACACACACAACACACTCGCTCACCAGAGACTTGGGACACTCCTGCTCCCTCTCTCGTCTGTTTGTAAACCCTTACTGCAAACTCTCGCTAAGTAACACGAGCAGCCGATCGAAGGACGTAGGGCATCGTCGCCTGAACCAGTATAAACCCTTGTGTCCTCATAGTGAACCATCCGCACCTTGACGCGCAATCCTAATCACTAGCCGGTGATCGAAACACCGACAGATATGTTCATAATTTTTAAATACATGTATGTATCATTAGAACAACCCTGTTTGCCCAGTTAATCATGTAGGTGAGCCTTCCTCATTGATACTAACATATCAACATGTATAGGGAGACTTTGCTTTAATTTTCTTTGGTTAACATTGTAATTTTCAGGCTATCAGAGGATGAGACCGAACGTCGATGATACTTTTGCCTGTTAGAGACTATAAGAGCTAGCTAGAATGAATGTACACTATTTGGTGTTGGAAATATGCGAGTTATTCTACCAGATTTTATACTGAGGCATATTTCATAAGTAATTGCTACTGCTATGTAAAACAAATAAACATGCACAAATCTAAAGAACGAGAACAACATATACATCATAGACAGCCAAAATAAACATAATCAAACACATTGTTTCACTGACGCCCTATTAATTGGCAGTAGTAACCGATCATCTCTAATGACCGTTGTCAAAAGGTTAATTACCAAATTAAGTCAAAAGTCACGCATTCATTTACACGAATACACGCGTGCGCGCGCGTGTAACCAAATCCCCATTCTCTCCTTATGTTTAGACAAGAGAGAGTGCTTTTCTATTTAAGTTTGTTTGCATCAACTCAAACTAACAATATGGGACAACTGTATGCCATGCACTCTTGCTTTGGGATTTCATAGATGGACACGTCCATGTGCCTATTTATTAGCATTGGGCTCCTCAAAGAAGAATGTTCACCAACGGACTCTATTTTGGTATGTGTAGATCCACATGATGTGACAGCAGCGTTGGGTGGTGCTACAACTCATGGATGTCTGTCTCACTAGTTCCGATTTTTAGTCAGTTCCATGATTTCCATTTCGATAGAATGAGGATGACAGATTTAGATACCTTGTTGACTGTTTGTTTTTTGCTTTTTTTAAAATAAATGTGTGGACTTGTTGAGGATGTTTGGTTAAATTGGTAGGTCATGAAAAGCGTTAGTTTGTTAGGTCATCAGCATCTGTGACGTGAAACTTATTACCAATTTACCATGAAACATAAAAAGTCCCAGGGAGAAACTCTGCAAGAGAAGAGATGGAATGAACTGCATGCTGTGTTTTCGATTAGAAATCACTTGAAACAGGTGCATTCACTAGCCAGAAGTTTGTGCAAGTAAAAAGAACTAAAATGCTGTAGAGTTAAACCAAAAATGATGAAGCGTTTGCAGGATGGGCCTAAATGGTTTCTAACATGGGCCTGCATCTGGCCCATTTACTTTAATTAGTGTCCTTCAGACAAAGCCTCTATTAGCGTTCGCCTCGCCGTCACAGGTAATCCAGCGCGGCCAATGGTAGAATGGTGGCGGCGTTCTGTTTCCGGCGTCGGCGAATGCAGTGAGGTGAGGTGTCGTCGAGAGTGCCCAGTCCCCTCTCTTTTCCCGTCGTTCCTTCGCTTCTCTCATTCCTCTAGCCTCTAATCCTCTCTGCAGCTGCAGGCAGCACCGGCGTGCTGCATGCCCACTGCATGTTCGATGGAATGCCCAAGGGCAGCAACGACGAGACAGTGGCTTCCAAGAAGTCAAGAACGAAGAACGTGTACGCCACGCTGACGTGCATGCTCTCCCACCGCTGATGAATGTGCCTCTGGAAGTCGGCCACGCCCGTCCCGTCTCCGTCCAGTTTGCAAATTGGCAGTCACGTTTGGTTTGGTTTCAAACCTGTGGGACCTAGTTTTGGGTCCTTATCGCTTGAATTTTCGTTGGCAGGCAAAAGGGAAGCTTCTCGGTGCGTTCTTTCCCTGCTTTAAATTTCTCAGTTCTTTCTGGCTTCACAGTGAGCGCCACAAGTACTCAAGGCGCTTACTCTATAATCAGCAGCAGTTCAGCGCAAGTGCAATACTCCTGTTGCTCCTGATCTGCCTTGAGGGAGGTAATTAACATGCTAATTAATCTTCCATCTATCCATGAATCTGTATTCTCTCGCTTGCATGCCCATTGTGGTCAGTACTCGAATTGGAATGGAATAATTTAATTTAGAGGATTTACATATTGGAGAGGATGCCAACATCCAAACCAATTTTTTGTTGTTTTACCATATAAGAGACACAGATGGATCTACGTATTTTTCCATGGTGCTCCAATATATACTAAATATACTAATGCATGGTCAACGATATCAGTTTCAGGTTGGACTCAGTATAACCATTTATCTTGCAATTTCATCCACAGGGGTTTGGCAAGAGAGCCTTTGAAACAAGAGTGAAATGGATGCTGCTTTAGTATCTGGATTGTTAGATGTTGCTGGTAACAAGCTAGATTCACTCATATCCAGTGAATTTACTGCCATAATAGGTGTCAAAAAGGATCTCTCCAAGCTTCAGGATATACATGGAGAGATTAAAAGCTGGCTGTCAGCAGTTCATGACAGAGAAATAGAGAGTGATCATTCACTCCCATGGGCGATGAAATTGAGAAATCTTGCTAATGACATTTATGATGTACTTGATGAAGTTTACCTAGAAGATGAGAAATACAAAATAGACAACTGAAATTGAGAAATCTTGCTAATGACATTTATGATGTACTTGATGAAGTTTACCTAGAAGATGAGAAATACAAAATAGACAACATCCTTGACAAGCATGCAACAATTGACTTTGCACAACCAAGTATGCTTACATTCAGAGACCAGTTGGCCTGTAAGATCGAGGAAATCATGGTGACATTTGATGTTATTGCGAATCAAAGAAGCAATGCGAATACTATAATTCTTAATTCACAAAAGGAACAACTAGCTCAGAGCAAAAACAAGGCAACCAAGGAGCAGTCCTTGCTGAGTAAAGTTGAAGAGTCAAAAATACCATCAAGGGATCATGTGAAGAGTGAAATTGTATCTAAGCTTGTAGAATCTAACAAAGAAGAAGATTGCCATATAGTTTCTATCGTTGGGCTTGGTGGTTTGGGCAAAACTACTTTGGCCCAACAAATCTGCCATGATACCAAGATAAAGGGGCACTTCAAAGAGACAGTATTCTGGGTCCACGTATCCCAAGAATTTAGCTGGGATATACTCATTGGCAAGCTATTTGAAGCTATCACTGGGCACAAATCAGATGTTCTTTCCCATCAACATATGCTCTGTGCAATTTCGAATAGATTGAGTAGTAAAAAGTTCCTTCTTGTCTTGGATGATGCTTGGCATGAGGAGAGGGATGATTGGAAAAAATTCATGGTGCTCCTAAATAGTGGTGCATCAGGAAGCAAGATTCTGCTAACTACTCGTAATCAAAATGTTGCAAAAGCCATGGAATCTAGGCTTGTATTCAAGTTGCCATACTTGCCAGAGGATGAGAGCTGGAGCTTCTTCCTAAAGAGTTCTGGTTGGGTAGAGGAAGATTTAGACACTGATTTTATACAAGTTGGAAAAGATACCGTGAAGAAGTGTGCTGGGGTGCCTCTAGCGATAAAAACACTTGGTTCTATACTCTGTAAAAGGAGGGAAATAAACACCTGGAGGGCTATAAGAGATGGTAATTTATGGGATAATGGAACCATGGAAAGTCGAGTGTTTGCATCCTTGAAATTGAGCTACATTTATATGAAAGATCATCTGAAGCAGTGCTTTACCTTTTGTTCTATATTCCCCAAAGGTTATAAAATCAACAAAGATTACTTGATTGAACAATGGATAGCCCATGGATTCATCAAACTGAAGAAGGAAGACCTGGCAGAGGATATTGCAAATGAATACTTTGATTCCCTTATGAAAGTCGGGTTTCTTCAGGATCCAGTTGAAAGGAGGCCTGAAAAAAGTGTGGTATGCAAGATGCATTACCTAATTCATGATCTAACTCGATATATTTTACAGAACGAAGTGGTCGCATCTCTACCGATGAATATGACTACAGATTGTTCACAGAAGTGCAGATATTTATCTTTGACAACTTGCTATGACAATGTTGACAGGGGCCTATTTGACAAAGTCCGTGCTGTATGTGTCTCAGGATGTAACCCATCATTTGATAACCTTGTTAACATGAGTTGCTATATCCATAGTGTTGTTCTAGAATTTGCAATTGATACTCCATTTCCACAATTCATACTCAAGTTGGAACATCTCGGGTATCTTGAAATCCATCATGTTATTTGCCCAGAACTTCCAGAAGCTATCTCAAGGTGTTGGAATTTGCAGTCACTTCATTTTATTATATGCAAAGGTTTTGTGACATTACCAAAGTCTATTGGCAAGCTTAACAGGCTTAGAACTCTAGAGTTAAAGTGTATATCTGATCTGGAGTGTTTGCCAGAGTCCATTGGTGACTGCCGAGAACTTCAGTCATTGAAAGTAAATTATTGTGAAAATCTCAGAGGGATACCAAGCTCTTTGGGCCAAATCGGAAAACTAAGGACGCTTCTTATAGTAAGATGTTCATATTTGCAACTTCCTTCAGAATTCCATGGGGAGTTTAGAAACTTACAGACAGTCAACTTATATGGCTGTCGGGGTCTCCAAGACCTACCAAGCACATTTTCCTGTCGTACGCTGTTTACTCTTGATCTTTCAGAAACCAAAGTTACTGTCCTGCCCCAGTGGATTACTTCGATTGGTACTCTAGAATGTATAAACCTTAGAAATTGCAAGCAGTTAGTGGAGTTGCCTAAAGGTATAGCTAACTTAAGAAATCTTGAAGTTTTGGATGTAGCAGGTTGCAGCAAACTACAATGCATGCCATCAGGGTTTGGACAGCTGACTCGTTTAAGACATCTGAGCCTGTTTGTTGTTGGATGTGGTCAAGATGATGCGAGGATCTCAGAGCTTGAATATCTCGATAACATATGTAATGGTCACATGACAATCAGTAACCTTACATATTTGAAGGATCCAAGTGATGCTGAGAAGGCTATGTTGAAGCGGAAGAATATATGGAGTTTGGTGTTGGACTGGTCTTCAAGTCAAACTGAAGATGAGTTATTATTAGATATGGAACAAAATCAGAGTGTGCTGAATGCTCTTGAACCACCACTGAAGATCAAGTATTTGGATATCCATGGTTACAGAGGATCCTGTATTCCAAGCTGGATGACGAAGCAAAACGATTCTTCTTGTTGTACAGGTATAATGTTAAAGCAAACTATCCCATGCCAGCTCCTTTCTCTAACAAAAATGACACTTGACGGATTTCCAAACATGAAATATATACGAGGACTTTCTGAGTTGCCTTCGCTGAAGTCCCTCTACTTGCTCAAAATGGCTAATTTAGAGGAGCTGTGGATTACAAGTGGTTTTGAAATTCAGGGGCAAGAATTTGGAGTACAGTACTGTTTTCCGGTCCTGTCCGAACTCTTGATAACATGCTGCCCGAAATTGAATGTGAAACCCTACTTCCCACCATCTTTGGTGACGCTGTCTTTCCAAGAAAGCAATGAGCAGCTGCTATTGCCAGCCAGTCTACATCTTCCACTTGTGGTTGAATCCTCATCATCCATGAATTCCTCAGTCTCTCACCTCAAGGAACTGCGACTAACAGAAATGATGGGATCATCATCTACCTGGGAATTCCTGCAACACCACACTAAACTAGAGATCCTGAGTATTGAGAGCTGCAATGACCTGACTCAGTTACCTGAGAGTATCCGAAGTCTCACCTCCCTAAAGCACTTGTGTATCGATAGATGCTTCATCCTTGGAATGCTGCCAGAGTGGCTTGGTGAACTACGCTCATTACAAAGCCTGAGTATCTACACCCCAATGATTTGGAGCCTCCCTCAATTGACGCAGCACCTCACATCCCTCACCACACTGCAAATTACTGGTTGGCGCAATATGAAGCAGCTGCCTGATGTGATTCAGCACCTCACCTCCCTTGAGCTGCTCAACTTGGGAAGCTGTAGCGAACTGACTGTGCTGCCAGAGTGGTTTGGACAACTATCTGCACTTCGTCGGCTTTGGATCCAGCATTGCTCTTCCCTTCAATGCCTTCCCCAGTCCATACAACGACTCACTGCTCTCCGTGAATTGAAAATTAGTTGGTGTCAAGGTTTGTACAGGCGTTACAAGAGAGGATTGGGGCCTGACTGGCACCTTGTCTCTCACATTCCTGATGTGCGTATAGATGGGTCCTTAGAGTAAGGGCCTTGCCTCAACCATTGGTACGTTCTTTGTTTTTTTTGAAAGTAACCATTGGTACATTCTACCTATCACTGACTCTGATTCTGCTACTTTATGTTCTTAATTATTTTGTGTTTGTCTTGATTGTTGTATGTCCTGGTGGAAGGAGATAATTGTTATTGTTACACCTTCGAACACAGTTTATGTGTCACTGTTCTTTTTTCATAATGACATACTTCAGCCTGATGCCCGAATTAGCGCATATCCCTCTCCAATTACAGATCTGTTTGACTTCCATAATTATAGAACTAAGCCTGATACAATCCCATTAATTAGCATCAGTGAAAACTGACCCATTACCATCTCTAATGCTTGTACGTACAGGTTTCAGTTTGGATGACTATGGATTCTGCTGGTGGCCAGTTTCCCTCTTGCTCTGCTTGATGTACACAAGTTTGTTGCCTCCTTGGCACTGATGAGGATAATCCCCAAGGGCCACCCCAGCTGGAACTGCCAGAGCATGGCCTCTGACGGCAACGGCGCCGTTGTTCTTATCAAAACTAACTATTTAACCCAAGACAGGTATCTAGCTAGCTCACTCAGCTATTTCTTATGCATGTGTTGTATCATACTTAGTTTTGTACAAATTAATTTCCTGTCTGAATGAAAATGTAATGTATTCAGGTTAGGCTGCTCGATACAACCCAAACACCGTGGCATTAATGATGCCAAGGTCGACTGCGAAGTCGCTCAAATATCCATGGTTGGTCCTCGACTGCAGAGGCGGCGAGAACTCACCTGTAGGCAGGATCTCTGATAACTTTCCCGATAAGGGCCACATCCTATGGAAGATCGAAGGCTTTTGTCCAACCCCAGATGGAGATCCATGTGTTTCCCTTCGGATCAAAGACCCCAAAGAGATTGTGTTTGCTGAACAATAATGTCCACCAGCTACATGTTCCACCTAAGTTCATTCCATTGTCCTGCTTCCATGTTTCGTGGGATTTCTTTCAAAATATCATGCTCTGCTTCATGTTTGTTAAGTTGCATGCTTGTTCCCCGTAGACACGCCTGTCGGCCTGTGTGCTGTGAAGTACAGGATTTGTGATATACAGTACCCCACTGACATCTTGTTACAACAATTTATTTTGAGAATTTACTTTTAATTAGATGACGGTTCTGTTGCATTTCTATATAAATTGGCTAGATCTACCTCTGTTTCGAATCCTATATCTGCCTACAATGTATGCGAGCATCAGTCCTTAGGTGCATGAGCACCCCTTTGTGTCCCAGCATTGCCATTTTTTAGAGA
>CM014277.1:17368906-17396801 GCA_004135705.1 Alloteropsis semialata
TAACGGGCGTTTATAAAGCGCCCGTTACGAATAAGGACAGCAATGACAGCCAGAACAGAACCTGGCATGCCATCAGCAACACAACACATGAACAAAACAGAACATTCTTGGACAAAACAACACAAGAACACAAATATATGACACATGACATTTATACACAGAACACTGAAATATACACAGAACATAAATATAGACATATATAGATGACATTGTACTTGATTACTGACTACAACACTAGCAACACAGAACATTCTTGGACATAACAACACAAGAACATTCTTGGACAAAACAATTTCTTGCTGATGCTGGTCTGATCCTAATACTGTTTCCACTAAATTAGTTTTGACCTACAACAATTTCCTAGTAGTAGCATTGCTGGTCGCCTGTATCAGCGTGAGCGCAATCTGCTTCTTCCTTTCCTTTTCCTCAGCAAGCTCAGCAGTAAGCTCGCTGATCCTCATCTGGGATGCTGCCATCTCGTTGTGCAAATCCCAGAAACTCATGCGACGCTGCAAGATTGATCAGTACAAAAACCGAGTTTAAATGGAACTGATCAAAACAGTTTCAGTCAAAACAAACTGGATTTAAATGAACTTAAACTGAATTTAAATGAAACTGAATTTAAATGATGTCACAGAATATAACAACACATTGTTGATCAACTCAAGTTTCAGTCAAATTGCAATTTAAACAAACTGGATTTAAACAAATTCACAATGTCACAGAATATAACTAATGCATCTGCAATTCATAACACAAAGTCATAAATTCATAACACAAATTAGAACAAACTGAATTTAAACAAACTGAAAAAACCCTCATCAGCAGTAAACTGAAAATGCAATTTAAACACTAATGCATACAAATGAACACTAATTCATCTCCAATTCATAACACAAATTCATAAATTCATAACACAAATTCATAACTGAAAAAACCCTCATGAGCAGTAAACTGAAAATGCAATGAAAAAACCCTCACCAGAGACTTCATCTTCTTCTTTTCCTTCACCGGAGGCATCTCCTCCTCCTCCTCCTTCACCTTGGCCGCCACCACCTTCTCCTTCCCCTTGGCCGCCATCTCCTTCTCCTTCCCCTTGGCCGCCGGCACCGCCTTCCCCTTCCCCTTCCTGTTGACGAGTGAACTCGAGGGCCCCTCGGCGATGCGAATGCCGATTGACGAGTGACGAGGAGGAGGAGGTGGAGAGCGGTCGCCGCCGCCGCCGCTTGACGAGGAGGAGGTGAAACGTCCGGTCGCAGCCGCCGCCGCCTTGGGGGGACCGGAGGCGAAACGCCCGGTCGCCGGATCCCGGGCTTGCAGCCGCGCTCGGAGAGATTGCCTGGATGGCCTCATCGCCGCCGCAGTCGCCGGAGCTGTCGATGAAGAGAGGAGGGCGTCGCCGGAGCAATCGAGGGCGGGAAGACGATGGGACAGTTGCTGAGTGAGAGGGAAGTTGGAAGACGAGGGGGCCGGCTTGAAACTTATAGCCGTGAAACTTGTAGAGAGTATAAGTAAATTCCATGATGAACATAACCGAACTTCCTTGAGTAGTGTAGTGGTATGTCTGTTGTTTGTTGGGATAGGCGGCCGCGGTTCGAAGGCCGCCCTCCACCCCATTTTTGCATTTTTGTTTTGTTTTTTAACTCATATAGGTAACGGGCTTTTGGCAACGCCCGTTACCTATAGCACATAAAAAGTAGACAGTATAAGTAAATTCCATGATGGACATATCCGAACTTACTTGAGTAGTGTAGTGGTATGTCTGTTGTGTGTTGGGATAGGCCGTCGCGGTTCGAAGGCCGCCCTCCACCCCATTTTTGCATTTTTGTTTTGTTTTTTAACTCATATAGGTAACGGGCTTTTGGCAACGCCCGTTACCTATAGCCCCCCTTTTTTTATCTTATCTCAGTATACCTCACCACAACCCGAGCCGCGTCGTCATTCTCCTCTAGCCGCCTCCGCTCTCTCCCACCAAACCCTAGCCGCCTCCGCCCGCCGCCGCCGGGGTCTCCCCACCACTGCTGCCCCTCCCCACCGCACCACTGCTGCCCCTCCCCACCCGCGACATCTCCCCGCTGCACCGCCGCCGCCGCCGCCGCCGTCGTCACCACTGCTGCACCAGCGCTTGGTGGAAGGGGGAGAAGAGGGAGGAGAAGAGGGGGAAGACGCAGAAGAGGGAGGCCACCATCCTCTACACCGCCGCCGGTCTCCCCTAACTCGCCATCGTCGTCGGATCTATTCCTCCGCGCGCTTGGTGGAAGGGGGAAGGGGGAGAAGAGGGAGGAGAAGAGGGGGAAGACGCAGAAGAGGGAGGCCACCATCCTCTACACCGCCGCCGGTCTCCCCATCGCCGATTCCAAGAGGTATGGCTCTGCTCCAAGGGTCTCCTCCCCATCGCCGCGACCATCCTGTTCCTCCTAGGGTTGGCTCTACTGATAGTTTGGATCTATTTCTCCCTGCTCCCGTGTAAGCATTGCTAGGATTTGCTTGTTCCTGGGGTTTGATTGTTCCTAGGTCCTAGGATTTGCTTGTTCCTAGGGTTTGATTGTTCCTAGATCCTAGGATTTGCTCAGTTCCTAGGGTTTGATTGTTCCTAGATCCTAGGATTTGCTCAATTCCTAGGGTTTGATTGGTATTGATCTGCAGAGTAGTTATGCCCAATGACAACTTTAGAAATATGTTGATCTTAAATTTGTTTACCTTCTACAGGAGGTTAAGTTCAGTTTTATGACTTGTTTTAGTGAACTTTAGTGGTTAAGTTTAGAAATCTTTATAGTAGCTTTTTTGCAAGTAGCTAGTAGTTTCAGTTTCCATTAGTTTTAGCTATTAAGCCTCTATCTGGTGCAAGTAGTTTCAGTTTCCATTAGTTTTAGCTATTAAGCCTCTATCTGGTGCTTATCAATTTACTGTCTAGGAAGTTTTAAATTAGGAATATGCTTCAATCTGTTCTAGTTTACCAGCCTAATGATCGCTTGAACTGTGTAAGCATTGCCAACTAAAATCCACCAGAGTGGCATGTGGCATGGGCGGCTTTGTTCCGTATCGCTTGTGCCCTGTAACTCCCGGCGTGGTGGCACTACATGGTTCACTCTATCATCAGGCTGGATAGACTTAATTTTGTTTGCATATCAATTTAGTGCTAGCTGTGCAGTAGCATCATTGTCTAGGATGTTTTAATTTAGGATGTCTCTGAATTTATCCAATGGCCAAGTGCAGGTTCAGATCAGAGCTTCATTTCTGAGGTGAGCAGAGCAGCAGTTTAAGTTTAATGAAGTCATGATTGCAATCTTTATAGTAGCTTGTTTGCAAGTAGCTAGTAGTTTCAGTTTCCATTAGTTTTAGCTATTAAGCCTCTATCTGGTGCAAGTAGTTTTAGTTTCCATTAGTTTTAGCTATTAAGCCTCTATCTGGTGCTTATCAATTTACTGTCTAGGAAGTTTTAAATTAGGAATATGCTTCAATCTGTTCTAGTTTACCAGCCTAATGATCGCTTGAACTGTGTAAGCATTGCCAACTAAAATCCACCAGAGTGGCATGTGGCATGGGCGGCTTTGTTCCGTATCGCTTGTGCCCTGTAACTCCCGGCGTGGTGGCACTACATGGTTCACTCTATCATCAGGCTGGATAGACTTAATTTTGTTTGCATATCAATTTAGTGCTAGCTGTGCAGTAGCATCATTGTCTAGGATGTTTTAATTTAGGATGTCTCTGAATTTATCCAATGGCCAAGTGCAGGTTCAGATCAGAGCTTCATTTCTGAGGTGAGCAGAGCAGCAGTTTAAGTTTAATGAAGTCATGATTGCAATCTTTATAGTAGCTTGTTTGCAAGTAGCTAGTAGTTTCAGTTTTCATTAGTTTTAGCTATTAAGCCTCTATCTGGTGCAAGTAGTTTCAGTTTCCATTAGTTTTAGCTATTAAGCCTCTATCTGGTGCTTATCAATTTACTGTCTAGGAAGTTTTAAATTAGGAATATGCTTCAATCTGTTCTAGTTTACCAGCCTAATGATCGCTTGAACTGTGTAAGCATTGCCAACTAAAATCCACCAGAGTGGCATGTGGCATGGGCGGCTTTATTCCGTATCGCTTGTGCCCTGTAACTCCCGGCGTGGTGGCACTACATGGTTCACTCTATCATCAGGCTGGATAAACTTAATTTTGTTTGCATATCAATTTAGTGCTAGCTGTGCAGTAGCATCACTGTCTAGGATGTTTTAATTTAGGATCTCTCTGAATTTATGCAGCCTACAAGGAGCTACATGTCTCACTCATCAAGGAGCTCCTCTAGTGACAACAGTGCACCTGATGCACATGCCAACTGTGAACTGCTACACAGGCTCATGCCAACAGTGAACCTGCTACACAGGCTCGTGCCAACAGTGAACCTGCTACACAGGCTCGCTCATCACAAACTGCTGGGAGTAGTACTCGAGCCCGCAGGTCAAGGACACAAACCAGATGGCCAGACGACAGGGTGACTGCAACTGGACTTAATGACCAAGGTTGGCCTGTCCCAGATGCTGTGAGGGATAGATTTGTATTGGTCTGTGGCCTAATTGCTCGGGAGAGGGTGTCAATCAACATCAAGCTTGAGGAACTCCCAATGGAGGACAAGATTGGCCTGTTCACTGTTTTAGAGGAAAAGCTAGAGTACCCAGCCAATCTGCCCACAGCTGAGCAAGAGAAGGCAATTAAGGCAGCTTTGAAAGAGATTGGGAGTTTGCACAGATGATTCAAGTCTCATTTAAGAGCAGATTATGTGAGGCAAGACATGCTTCCCTTTGAGAAGCATCCCTCCCTTTTTGAAGCCACAAGACTGGGAGAGGTTTGTGGAGACTACCAATTCTGAATTTTTTGAGCAGACGAGCCAGGAGATGAAAGATAAGAGAGCAAAGCACACTAAGCCGCACAAGATGGGCAGAAAAGGTTATGCTCGTAAAAGGAAAGATTGGGAGGAGGAGGATGCAAAGCTAGCTGCAGAAGGAAAAGAGAACCCTTGGAATCAATTTCCTGGCCGTTCGAGGCCATATCTGCGGGCAAGGTCACAGAAGACCACCGATACCAGCGGGGACATAACATTCAGTTCCCCTCTGGTGGCGGAGGTAGCAGATAAGGTGAAAAGATATGCAGCTGAAGCTAGCGATGGTTCTTTCACTGGGGTTAGGGAGCATGATGTTCTGACTGCGGCTCTTGAGAATCCAGAGCATCGAGGTCGAGTCCGAGGCGTGTCCAGTTCACAAGGCTGGGGTATAGGATTTGGCGAAGAGTATGCTCGAATGTATAGGAAGAAGATGAAGAGGAGGTCTGATGCGGACAAGGAAGAGATAGTTGGTGAAGCAATCACTAGAGTTGTGGAGTTGCTAAGAGTTGCAGGTGTGCACATACCGGATGGTCTGTGTAACCCCCAGGCAGTACACAAGAGTAGCTGCGAGGAAGAAGAAGCAAATGAAAATGAGGATGACAGCAGTGTGCCTCCATCACTTGAGCCGGACACAATTGATCTGCTGACAGAGCCCACAAAGTGCAGTCTTTTGGATGGCAGCGGGTATAACATGGAGCTCGCATTAGCCACTGTCTATCCAGATCAAAAGACTTGCCATACAGTACCGGTAGAGTATGGGTATGCTGTGGTGCAACCTACTTATGTGTGGGCCAATGCGAGGCACATCAATCTGCCAATCCCAGTAGGGGATGAGCTCACAACCCTAGGTGATTCTCTCATGCAACGCATACAATGGCCAAGGATGAGAATCCTTATACCACCTAGGTCGAGAGCTCCCACATCTGCAGCCACATCAGCTGGTACAGCTTCAGATGGAGCAGCAGCAGCAGCTCGGCTACTGCAGCAACAACAGGATCGGCTACTGCAGGCAGACAATGACCAACAGAGCCAGCTGCCTGAAAATGCCTTGATAGCACATCAGCCTTAGCAGAAGCAGCAGAGCCAGACTCCGCAACAGCAGCAGCAGCCACAGCAGCAGCACAGCAGAAGCAGCCACATCAGCAGCAGCAGCAGAAGCTCATCAGCAAAACTCCGCCTCAGCAGCAGCTTCAGCAGCAGCAACAGCAGCAGGAGCTAATAAGCAAAACTCCGCCTCAGCAGCAGGAGCCACAGCAGCAGCAGCAACTTGGCCCCCAACCTACGCCTCAGCAGCAGCAGCCACAGCAGAAGGTTGCCAATGTTTGGACTACACAGAACATAAAATACAAGCCTGGTGAGCCTATGTTGTCAGAAGAGGCTTTAAAGGCTGCTGGGCCAAGTTGTGAAGCTTTGCATAAGTATGTCATGGCTCAAAGTGCGAAAGGTGGTGATGGCATTCTGGCAAAGTTGGCTGCATCATACTTTGACAATGATAGTGAATTAGACTTCACAATTGGATTCAATGACTTGTATGACCTTTTCAACCTGGATGGCCTGGATGTTAGTTTGTTGAGGTGCTGGACATTGTAAGTTCTTTCACACTAAAACATATATTCTATAATTTTTACCACAAAGTTCATGCTAACAATTAGTTTATTTGTAGGATAATGATGAAGTAGGCAGAGGATATGAAGTGCAGTGTTAGGTTTTTGGACCCACAGATATTCTCGGCCACAATGATTCAATTCCAAACCAAACATGTAGCAAACACAATTAGAAAGGCTATGAAGCACGACTTCGTGGTGGGTGCCTACAACACCGATGGCCACTGGATACTAGTGGTCATTGCAATGAGGTGGATTGTTGTTTGGTACTTAGATTCTGCTAAAACCTGGCCAAAGCGAAAGTTCAAGGACGTCGTACAAGTTGTGAACTGGTAAGATGGTTTTGTTACAAAAATTCCATCTCTTAATGTTTCTAATCAATATTGCTGATCTTGCAGGGCATTTTCAGAGCACATTAAGAATGTGAAAACAAAGTCAAAAAGCAAACCTAAACTGGTGCACAAGACAGATTTTCTGGTAAGAACGAGACTTTTTTTTGGATCCCTTCATACGTATTTTGTACTGCCTCAACTTGTGTCATTATGGTACCCTTTATGCAGTGCGCTCAGCAGCCATCGGGGAGCTTACTGTGTGGATTCTATGTTGCAATGAACATGTTGGACCTACTCTCAGACATAAGCATCATGAAGAAGGCTTCTGTAAGTATACCTGCTCAGCCTTGTCTCTCTGCTCATAGTCTCCATTTGATTTTAGAAACTGATTTTTACTTATATTCTCATAATAATTTTATTAAGTAGGATTACAAAGTTCCCATCGCAGCGGTAGATCAAGGAGCACTAAGGATGCCCCAGGGGATGCTGTGCGAGTTCATTCTTGAGAAGATCGTGGACCCAAGGGGCCGCTTCCATAATGGTCCAGCAGCTGCCGTGTGAGTTCATAAACTTGATACTTGTTGCATGTGTATGATGAATTATGAGAAACTTGGAAACTTGATTCAGCTTCCATCTGTATGATGAGATACTTGGAAACTTGATTCACAATCTTGATGTGTAATAGTGTATATATGTTGGAAACTTGATTCACAATCTTGATGTGTAATAGTGTGTATATATGTGATATGTATATCAATCTGTGTTTGTGATGTGATTGACTGGTGGCTGCCAAATCCTGGCTGGTTCCAGGATGCAGCCAGAAAACTGGCTGGAGCTTGTGGGGGTGGCACAGTAAAGGTAACGGGCATTAAACAACGCCGATTACAAATTAGGAACAGATGGGTGTGATGGGTAACGCCTACTTGTAACGGGCAATTACAATAGACCGTTACCTACATAAATAAAGGTAACGGGCACTAGAATTGCCCGTTACTAAAACAAAAACTTGTAACGGGCCATCACATAAGCCCGTTACACTATCTTGCCTCATGTAATGGGCACTACTATACGCCCGTTACCACTATTATATATTGGTAACGGGCACCCAACCAAGCTCGTTACAAAATATGACCAGTGGGCCCAGAAGGAGACTTTTGGGTGGCCTTTTTGTAACGGGCATCCTATAACGCCCGTTACTTCTTTAGGCATTTGTAACGGTCCATCATACTTGCCCGTTACAATGTCTGACAGTGGGCCCACAAAAGCAGCCATTTTTGGTTGCTGGTGACTGCTATTAGTAACGGTTGTTTTTATAGGCCCGTTACAAATATATGTTATTAGTAACGGGGATTTGCCCGTTACCTTTGTTCGATTATTAGTAACCCAAAAAGGGTAACGGGTGCATTCCCCGTTACCAATGACGATCTATGCTCGTTACCTATCTACTGTTCTCACGTAGTGTACCATACTACTCACTGTATACTACTATACCACTGCTAAAATCTCCAGCAGCATACAATTAATCTCAATTGTACGATCTTTTTTATACTAGTCCTTTTAAACACTAGTA
Source organism: Alloteropsis semialata (assembly GCA_004135705.1). Lineage (NCBI taxonomy): Eukaryota > Viridiplantae > Streptophyta > Magnoliopsida > Poales > Poaceae > Alloteropsis > Alloteropsis semialata. The sequence goes on from CM014277.1 coordinate 17,377,271, forward strand.
TAGAGTAGTATGGAGTATTGTAAAATAACTCAAAACGAAAGTATCAGGAAGCTTCCATGGCAAACAACAAAAGCTAAGGACGGAGCTGCAAATAGGAATGCCCAAAATTGGAGACATCAGCAACAGCTCTAGAATAATTGAGAGTTCCCTGTGAAAGACAATTCAAAACTTATTTAGCTCTGGATGATGTAGTTAGCTTCAAGTTGCAATTATAGAAATGGTAGCTGAAAGACAATTATTTAATGCCAAGGGGGCAGAAAGTTCTTACTAACTGCTCCAAAAGCATGACGAAGGCTGAACAAGCTACCTGTGTCCATGCGTTGCTTGTTAGCTGGGTGCAGTGATGGCCCAACAGATCAACGACTGGAATCAGATAAATAGAAGTGAAAAGGAAAGAGGTGAGATGTTATATATCTCTGGAAATAAAAATACCAAAAGTTAAGCAAATTATCTGTGAAGGGAAGTTGCGGACTAGTTTATGGAACTGAAATAGAAATCTACTTAGCTAGCCGCCCGAAATGCAGCGGAAAGCAACTGTATTACTGATACAGTATTAGTGAGAATTCGAAAGAGACATGCATCAAATCCTATTGACTCACAGTTAAAGTAATGCCAAACAAAGTCATGGTCGAACTTCATTATACAAAATCACAAAGTACTATCTTCTGTTTGTATATGCTCTAGTATAACTTTGAGTCCTCATAGTTGCCCCCACACGACTAGATCACTCTTTCTTTCTCCGTAGTTGCCAATAGAAAACAGAGGTAGTGGACCAGGACACTATCTCTAGCACAAAAGGCATATGCACAGTCAGTTCGTTAACATTTTCAGAGTTAGGTTTTCAACTGACCGTGCTCATACACAGAAGAAACCAGCCATATGTGCATTTGGGTCGTTGGTAGCTGACTGAAAATTCATATCGCGAGCTGTAGACAGCCAGCTTGCGATCTCTCCATTTATATCCCTGTAGATCAGAAAGATCATTTTCCCAGCCCATCAGAAAGATCATAAATTGAAGATACAAAAATTACAAATAGAAAAAGGTTTTCAATAGGTTATATTTCGTATATTGCAAAACAGACAAATATGTTCATATCTTTTTTTCTGTCAAACTACCGGTGGGTCGGATGAATCCTAAGTTCTCTCTCTGGAATGACATAGCAGCAGCAATAGTAGTATGACACTTGTGCTGGATCAGAGCACTGAGAAAGTTCCTCTAGTTCCAACCCCAAGCAGCACTTACTAGGAGAAAACGTGCCGACGCGATCCTCGGGCATTATGTCGGACAGGTGGTGGGCGTCGGTGCTGCAAGCAGGTGAAGAGAATATGACACCAGATGGCAAAGAACATCGGAGGAAAGAAAAAGGATGTGGAACATTCTGGACTTTTCGCCACGCCATACTCGCCGGCAGCATCGTCGGTTCACTCGCCAGCGGACACCGGCGCCTGGAACCCCCACCGGACGCGCTGGAATGCCTGGGGAGGCGAATGTTAATGAAGTGGGCCATTTTTCTCTCGTAAACAGATTTTGACTTTTTTTGAGGGAAAACACAAAACTGCTTCCCTTCCCTGTCCTACCTATCTATAAAGTGGTGCCCAAAATTATCGAGTGTGAAGCCATACTTCCCACCATCGCTGGAGGAGCTATATTTATGGGAACAGGACAGCTTGCAGCAGTTATCCCCAGGTAACTTCTCACATGCGCATCATTCACCGGATGTATCCTCTTCATACTGCAATGTGCACTCGGTTTTCCCACGCCTCAGGAGATTGAACCTAATGGAAATGAGGGGGGCATCATCTGGCTGGGAATTTCTCCAGCACCACACAGAGCTGGAGACCTTGGAAATTCAGAACTGCAAAGACCTGACACAGTAGGCTTCTCTCTCAAAGGCAACTTCTTAATTTAGGCCTCACAATTTAAAAATCAAGCCCGAGTCAGAAATAATTTAGGCCCAGAACGCTGGCACTGTTTGCTTGATGTATCCCTTTCAGGATAATGGCCCTTGAACAGGTAATTGAATAAAAACATAGTCATTCACAGCAATGAATTTGTCAAGTGCTATTTATATGGCTAGATATTAGTTCAAGCATATAAAATACGGTATTGGCAAAAAAATCAAAGAAAAGGTTCAAGTGGAATGAATTGGAGAAGCCCGCAGAAGTTTTATACACCGGATGATCCGACGATGAAATATTCCCTTCGGGGACTATTGAGGTAAGGTACGGCGTATATGGTTATTAGCTCAGGTCGAGCAGTGGGATCTTTTACACGACGGACGATCCGACGTATACACGGAGGAAATTCAAGAAAGTTGTGGCTTGCGCTAATACTAAAGAGGATTGCCACGACGGGTGGTCCAGTGTTACTGTTTATATACACGATGGACAATCAAGAGAAGATACGACGTGAAATGGAGATTGAAACAGAAAATTTGTACACGCCGGATGATCCGGAGACATATGACGGAGCATTCGCTAGACAGGTTATGCAGAGAGGATGTTGGTTTGGAGGTGAAGAGTTCAGCTCGGTGGATAGTCCACAGATACATGCGGACAATACAGCGCAGAATGGACGTCATCCGGCCATTTGAAAATGAGAAGTGACCATTGGGAAAAGTACACAGCAATGATCCAGTCATGGGAGTTGGACACACGACGGATAATCCGACTTTCACAGTTTCAGTGTGTCTTTCGAGCAACGGCTAGTCCAAGCCTTTCAGCTATTATACAACTGTCATTCGGCCATTTCAAGGTGTCGGAGTCCATGAGAAGTTCATCTGCAATCATAGGATATCCAAACCACCAAAGTACTACACTGATCATCCTTAGTGAGTGATTAGAGTTAGGATAAGCCTAATGAGAGAGTTTGCAAAGAGAGTTGCCTTGTGCATGGTTTTTTGAGTGAAACAACCTTGTAAGGTGTGTCAGCCATTTGGAATCTAGGTGACTCAACAGCAAGTCTTAGCCCTCCGGTTTGGTGTGAAGCGGCGTCGAAAGCTTTATGCGAGGGACGAAAAGACCCCTTCCTTGATGGAGAAGCTCCGTAATGAAGAGGCGTCAAGATCTGTGAAAAGGTGGGTTGATGAGAGCATTATCTTTAGTGACTTGCTCATTGTCCTTTCCGGGAGCCTTTGTGCGGAGCTCAAGGTCTCGACTGGAAAGCAAAATTTGGCGATCAGAAACACATCCTTTGTTGAGCTCCAACGTGGAGTAGGTTTAGCTTAGTGCTAGCCGAACCACGGGATAAAAGTACTTGTGTCGAATTTGCATCCATCTAACCCATGCCTTTATGTTTCTGCATTTTATACTTACAACTAGTGTTGTGTGCCTTTATCTTTTTTAGAGTAGTATCCTGATAGGATCGGCTCTAAGTTGCAAAACTCTATTTGGGTGGGTGCAAATTTAGTTGCACATCTAGATAGAATGTTTTAGCTTACATTTATGCAATTGGTTGGAAAAATAGGTTAAAGTTTTAAAAAGCCTAATTCACATCCTTCCCTCTTAGGCTATCACAAGAGCATGAATTTATTTCACGTTTTCCTCTCTAGACTAGATGCCGACTGCAGGTGCGGAGAGTAACGCGCAATATGCGGAGCAGCTCTGAGAAACAGGGGAAGATGCTGAGGATGATACGGAACCAGCAGACCAGGTGCCTTGGACACTAGCCTGCTCATGAAAGCTCTTCCCTTGGTGGAAAGCAACAAAGACATGACGGACGGACGGATCAGCTCCACCACTATCAGGTAGTAGGCAAGACAAAAGTGCGCTGGAATTACTCTGCTTTTTAGTGTCATCGTTACACTGCATTTTTAGTTTGATGCCGTCAGTAGAGTCAGGCCGCCTTTAATTCATTGCCACAACTAACTATCAGAGAATATATAATCCAGCTCATGGCAAGATTTCGACCAGATCACGCTGGCACATTCTGATCAGCTCTGTAACTATAGATATCTTTGTCTTAATCTTCGAACCAAACTAAAAAGTGCAGTCAATCACTTCCGATGCATAAGCAATAGAGTAAGCACAGGTACAACCTACCATGGATAGGATACTGCCACATGCTTGTTCTTCTTGTTTTATTTTATTTTTTTCTGTTTTTCAAATGTTCCTGCAAACCAAAGCCACATATTTCTGGGTAATCGGTGAAGAAAATGTGATTCAGCGACAGCAAAAGTCAAACCTGAAAGTCATAAGAAACCATGGTAAGTTCTTCCGGGCTGGAACCCATCAATGGTAGTATTCATTTACTTGACAGGGCACAATACATACATAAGTTATATTCATAAATAAACATGATTAAATTTTTAGAATTTTTTAACATACTGAAAATGTAAACATGATCAAATTTGGATCCAAATATTACTAGCTTGGAAGCCAAATTGTTTATTGGTCAATTTATTAATAGTCCCCTAATAGTGAAAATTGTCAAATTCCCACATAGCTGAGTGTGTCAGGCGAAGTGTCATCAAGCAAGATAACTAGTGGCAGGCTCTTTAAACAAGGAAAAAAAAACAGTGAAGGGCAAATAGCACAAATTGTAGTAACAGGCTCTATGAGTCAACAGAAAGAAAAAGACCATGGACCTGGAACATTTACCTGGGAGACAACATTGTGATCGTCAGCTCCTCAATTTTGTACCCACACTTCAGGAATATGAGAGATAAGGTGCCACTCAGTTCCCAATTCTTTGTCGTAACGCCCAGCCAAACCGGGGCAGCCAGTAATGAACAAGTTCCTGAGATAAGTAAGGCGTCCTATGGAGTGAGGCAGAGACCGAAGGGCGGGGCAATACTGGATACAAAGCCATCGAAGTGCAGATAATTGCCCGATCCCCTCTGGCAGAACGGTTAGTGCTCTGCATCCATCCAACTGGAGCTTTTGAAGGGAAGTCAGGTGACGAATCGCTTCAGGCAACTGCTTCAGATTATCCAAACGGGATAAATGCAGCTTCACAAGCGATGTAAGGTGCTGCATTGATTCAGGGAGGCTTTCCATCATAGGGCAATCGGACACAACAAGCGTTTGTAAACAGCATAGTTCGCCAAACCATTCTGGCAGAGTGACAAGACTGGAGCATTTGTAGATAGACAGCTTCTGGAGGGAGGTGAGCCTACACATGCTTTCAGGTAATTGTCTAAGCTCAGTGCAGTTATCAAATTCCATGGAATCTAATCCAGTGAAGAGCTGGAGGAATTCCCAGTCAGATGTTGATCCCGTCAATCTGTCCAGTTGTAGTTCCTTGAGGCGAGAAACTGCCGCACGCGTGTTGCAGGACAAGGGTTCACTGACATGTGGAGGAACAGGACATAAGAATGGACTATCTGAGGACAGCAGCCGATCATCGCATTTTTCCAATTTCAGCCACTCTAATGATGGTGTGAAGTAGGGTTTCACAATCAATCTTGGACAGTCCTTTATGAATAGATGGGACAGGACAGGGAAACAGTATTGTGTTCCCTCTTTTTCCTCCCCAATCTCCACACCAGCAGTGGTCATCCACAGCTCCTCCAAATTAGGCATTTCATAGATGTAGATGGACTTCAGTGAAGGGAACTCCAAAAATCCTCGCATATGCTTCAGGTTGGATAATCCTTCAAGCTTCAACTCAGTTAGACAATGGAATTGAGGGGAATTGGTTTGATTTAATAGTACACACTCCAAATAATAAGAACTGCTTTGCTTCCTCATCCAGCATGGCAAATATGGACCTCGACAACCACTAATACTTAATGTCTTTATTTCAGATGGTGGTTCAAGAGCGTCCAGTACACCCTGGTCATGTTCTATATCCAAAACCGACTCTTCTTCTATTAGGCTTGAATACCATGTCAACGTTAAATTTTGAATGTTTCTCTTTTGCTTCAAGAAAGCCTTCTCTGCATCACCTGAAACCTTCAAATCATTGAGGTTCCTAATTTCCATGTCACCACTTATCATATTAAGATTTTTAAGCTCTAAGATTCTCGCACCATCTCCAGCATGCCCAACAACAAACAACCCCAGCCTTCTTAAATGAATAAGCTTTCCAAACCCTGATGGAATGCAACGCAGTTTTCCGCAACCCTTAATGTACAAAACTTTGAGCCTTTCTAAATTCCCTATACCATTAGGCAATTCCACTAGCTTGTTGCAATCTTCAAGGTCTATACATTCTAGAGTACCAATTGAAGTGACCCATTGAGGTAGTGTGGTCACTGAAGTTTTAGATATGTTAAGGGTATGTAATGTACAGCACGTGAATGACCTTGGCAGATCTTGGAAAAGGAAAGAATTGGCAAGGTTGATTATCTGTAAGTTGCTCTGCTTCCCAATGAATTCTGATGGCAGTTGTTTCACAAATGGACATCTGACAATATGAAGAACTCTCAGGTTTTGAATCTTACTTATAGACTTGGGTATCTCTATGAGCTCATCACAGGCATGTAGTCTCAAGTATTGAAGATCATGACAGTCCCCAATAGAATGAGGCAAACTCTCAAAATCAATTCCTTTGGATATCTCCAGAGTTTTTAGTTTCTTAAGCTTGCCAATAGATTTGGGTAATGTCACCAAACGACTGCAATCAATAAAAAGAAGTGTCTGCAGATTCCAACAGCCTGAGATTTCATCTGGAGGTTCTCGGCAGCTACAATTACGAATTTCAAGATATCTTATGTTTTCAAACTTCAAAACAAACAGTGGAAACGAGCCCTCAATTATAACACTGCGGACATAGCAAACCTTCTTAACTAGTTTGATAGATGATGGATTACCACCAAAGTAGAGAGCACGGACCTTGCCAAATAAGTCTTGTTGAATTTGTGTCATGTCTCTGTCAACATTCTCAGGGCACGAAGCCAGAGACAAATATCTGCACCTGTGAGTGAAGTTTGCCATCACATCATTTGGCAGACAAGTCACTACTTCACCCAGAAGTATCTGTCGAGTAAGATCATGAATCAGGTCGTGCATCTTGAATATTACTGGTTTACTATTCCAACTCTCACAAGGATTATGAAGAAAGCCTAGTTTTACAAGAGAATCAAAGTAATTATTTCCAATATCTTCTGACTGCTCTTCATTCATGGGATTGATGAATCCATGTGCTATCCATTGGGCAATCAGGTGGTCTTTGTAGATTTCATAGCCTTTTGGGAATACAGAGCAAAATGTAAAGCATTGCTTCAATTCATCAGCCAAGTAAATGTAGCTCAATTTCAGGGACACGAACACTCTGTCTTTTATGCTCTTGACATTCCATAAATCACTCTCACTTATGGATCTCCAGCTACTTATTTCTTTCTTTTCACAGAGGATACCTCCAAGACTTTTGATTGCTAGAGGTACCCCACCGCATTTTTTCACAGTCGCTTTTCCCACTTCCATAAACTCACAGTCTAATTCTTTCTCCATCCACCCTGAACTATATAGGAATAGGTTCCAACTCTCAGGCTCTGATAAAAATGCCAATTCATATATATACCTAGATTTCACAGATTCAGCAACCATTCGATCACGAGTAGTTAGCAAAATCTTGCTTCCAGGTGCGCCATTCGTTAGGTGCACGATGAATTGTTCCCAGTCATTTCGGTCACCATGCCAAGCATCATCAAGGACAAGAAGAAACTTCTTACCACTCAATCTGTTTGAAATTTCACGAAGCATGTGTTGTTGGGTATGAAGATCTGATTTTTGCTCAACGATAGCTTCAAATAGCTTGCTTATAAGCTTTTGCGCATCAAATTCTTGAGACACATGGACCCAGAATACTTTGTCATTGAAGTGCTCTTTTATCTTGCAATCATGGCAGATGTGTTTGGCCAATGTGGTTTTGCCCGACCCACCTAGTCCAACAACAGAAATTGTCAAGACATCCTCCCCTTCGATTGATTCTAAGAGCTTACCCATGATTGTATCCTTCTCTTTGTCCCGTGTTGGTATTTTTGACTCTTCAACATTACCCAACATGGAGAGCTCTCCAATTGACCTATTTATTATCCTGTTACTAACAGGATTATCCACTGGTAAATTGTTCATTATAGTATTTGTGTTGCTTCTTTGCTTCAGAATTTCAACATATGTCATTTTGATTTCCTTGATTTTATGGGCCACCTTGCACCGAAACAGAAATGTCACTGGTTTTGCATAAATGCAGCCAAATATAGCATTCTTTTCATCATTTCTGTCTATCTTCTGTTTCTCAACTTGCAGCTGAACTTCATAAAGTAAATCATCAATATCATAAGCAACATTTCTCAATTTCATCACCCATCGAAGTGATGGGTCACTCTGTATTGCTCTGTCACAAACCAATGGCAGCCAGTTTGTAATATCTCCATGTATATCCTGGAGCTTGGACAGATCTCTTTTTACGCCGATAATGGAAACAAACTCACTAGTTATCAGTTGAAAAAGCCTGTCACCTGCAACCTTCAACAGTCCAGATGCTAAGGCAGCCTCCATGCAACTATATTGCTAGGAGCCTAGGACTCTCTTGCCCAATCCCTGTAGATGGAATTGAAATGGAACAGTTATATTGAGCTTTGCAAGACAAAATTAATTTTCTGGGAGTTCTTTTATGGTACTCCATACTACTCTATACTAGCGTCTAAAAAGGACTAGTATAAAAAGATTGTACGGTTGAGATTAATTGTATACTAGTAGTATATAGTGAGTAGTATAGTAGTACATGGGTATTTTGGGGAAAAATTAATGGCGTAATTGAAATATTTATATTTTAGAAAATTACTTTAATCCTTGATATATTTTTTTGCATCTCCAATCTCTAATTTTATTTTCATCCAAAATTACTATACTACACTTTACTTATGGGGGTTTATATTATATACCACTCATTGATAGTATGGAGTACTGTAAAAGAGCTCTTTTCTAGCCAGGTGATTTTGCAGATGGCTATAAGTTTCAAAAGGCATTACTTGGCTTTAAAGAGAACTGAGGTTTGATAATACTACAAAATACCTCTCAAGAACACTAGACTGCAGCAATAGCAGTATATGACACTTGTGCTGATTAACAGGTCAAACCTTGATTCATATATGTGGTGGTCACTGAGAAGATATAACAAAACATGACAAGGATACTCAAGAAGAAAGCACGAACAAGAGTAATCAGCCATTTCAACTATTAACTAGACAGTGCACTGGATCAGAGCTCAGAACAAGTACCTCGAATCCCAGCCTGGATCAACTTTCTCCTAAACCCACCTTCTGAGGTTCAGGATGCAGGGATGCAGAACGTGTGTGCAGTGTGCTGCAGTTTAGCTAGTATGCAGACATGCCATTATTGCTTTTGGTAGCTCCAGTGCAGTTCTTCCCTGTCATGTATACTTGCTTAACACCACCAAATTCAACGCCAGATACTTTTATTCTGGATTAATAGTGAGAAAGAGACATGTAAACACACAAGAGACACATGGAGAGCCAGACAAGTCAATAGACAAAGAAGGCACCGCCAAACTCCCCTCAACAAAAAATCAAACCATTGCTATCAGAACGTGCTACAAGTTGACTCCACACAAATTAGAAAGCAGAGCAAATCCAATCGGTACTCTGCAAAGTGTAAACCATATGACCATAGGGCAATACAGCTTTGAAGAAGTCCAAACGCGTGAGACAGACAGGTTTGCTATTCGCATTACTGGCCCAATAGATGAGCGACTAAAGTAAAGTCAATGTATGAAAAAAAAAAGAGAGAAGAAAAAGAAGGCAGAAGAAACAGCTAGCCTAACAGGTTATAGAGAGAAAAAGGAAGACAAAGATGGTGAAGCAAGGTTTCCTGAATGGCAGTTGTGTGTAAACCATTACCTCCGTGCGTTCTACACCTATGAGGATCGTTGACAAAGATGTCGAGCTCCTCCGGGCTCTCCCATATCTGTCGGCGTTGGTCCATGATGTGCAGGACGGACGTGGGTTTCCATTATAGAAAGGACAGTGCAAGCTGGAGTAGCGGGTGGAATCGGAATGACGACGCTGGTGCGATCTTACCCTCGGTAGAAATTTCTATACGCTGTTGGTCTTGTTTTTGCCATTCTGTCGAGCAGGTGGCGGGCGCCGGTGCGACCTACGGGTCTGGACAAGAATGGCCTGCCAAATTACCGGGAGGAAGATAAGGTAGAAGGAATGTTCATGACGCTTCACTGTCACACCCGGTTTCAAAACAAAACCAAGAGCTACCTATATGTATGCCAGGATCTAGTTTCATACATATAGTGACATCATAAGTGAATAACAGTAACAGTATCATGTAAAAGAATACAAGGGACTTACAATCTATCAGAGACACAGCAGATCCTGGAAACCAAGGCTCCAAAACTTCACAGGCAATCGACTGGGGTTGCGTAGGCCTAGCATCATCTTCAACATCTTCACATTACCTTTCTGAGCAGCAGTAAGCAAGGATGAGTACACTTATGGTTGGTACTCAGCAAGGCCACAAGAAATAACCAGAATATGATTTATTATCAACTTCAAATAAATTAATCATGAGAGGATCCAAGCCGCTCTTAACCGTGAGCACGGCTGATATATCAGTTTTACACTCTGCAGAGGTTGTACACTTTACCCACAAACAATGTTTCTCATATAGCCTGAGGTAGCTAGCCTCTTCAACACTTCCTTAGGTGAGGGGCCAGAGAACCATTACATGACCTTTACAAAGAATTATTAACATGAAACAACCCGCTAAGGTTTCAAGCCACAGCAGAGCATAACCTTTTCTAATCGCCGAGTTACTTACCAAAGCATACTCCCAAGAGATCCGGCTATACCCCGTCTATGCTTCCCCTCTTGCCCTTTCGGTAAGGTTATTACAAGTTAACTCTTCTAATTAATTAGTCATGACCAGAGCCCATTAGCTATGTGGTTGCACTGTTTTCTTGGGTGGTCACTCCATGTTCCAATTAAAATCATCATTATATTTAATAAAGCATAGGTAGAAGGATGGTTAGGGACACTTGCCTTTCCGCAATAAAAATACCACGTACTGCTCAGAGTCTTCAAATTCTTCTTGTTGAAACTCTTTTCTTCAAAGCACCTGACTTGCGTTCCTTCTACTCGCAGCAACATCGGCACAAGCATACGAAAAAAAACAAGCAGAAGAACACAACTAAGAACAATACACCAATCAAACACAAAGTGTTAAAAGAACGCACAAAAAGGTGGGGCTCGAAGCTAAGGTTACGAGGGCTCAAGAAACGCTACGAACGATGCTAAGGACGAAAAGACAACTATCGTAACATTTATGTTATGAGAGCACAAGAGACTATACGCTTGGTTTATTTTAGTCTAATAAAAACAATATAAAGGATATTTCATAAAAATACCCTAAATTAGAATTATGTCATAGTAGAGTTTATTTAACAAAACCGAGATAAGACTAAGTCAACTTTTATACATCTAAATGTTCATGTAGTAATTAGGCCAATTAAACACTTAATTAGAAATAAAAACATGTGAGTGCATCTAATCGAACAAATTTATGATTCGGGTTCAACTAACCATATTATTATTGGAAAGACATTAACGTTGAGATTAATCATATTAACAACAATTACAGAAAACCGATGGTTAACTCTAAATAGCTTTTAATTAGTTACATACCAATTAATCAAATTAACTTGCCGAGATAAAACCTAATTAAATTTTTAATAAGAAAACTGGTGAACAAGTAATTAAGCGTATTAACATTTTAGTAGAAACTAAAAACAACAAAAGAAGGTTATCGTTGTTGCTAACGCATAACTTGATCGATAAGAAACTAACGCAACAAAGACGACTCGAAACAGAGCTAAAACGAGCGACGGTAAAGGCATAGGGGTAAAACGACAAGCTTTGATCAAGACATACGTAGCGTGCAGGTAGCAGGTAGTGCTCGTATATCCATGAAAGGCTCTGCATGGCTGATCGATGAAGGATAGATTGTGAAATAAATTTGATAACGTGAAGGGAAAACTGAATTATAATGTTCGTGACATAAGCATGACATTACTGGAGTTCTGCATGTCGTCAAATATGTTGGGCAAAGAATCATACGGTAGGGAGGAAAATTAGAATTTAGTTTGTCTCTTAATTAGCCTTAGCTGATTACGAAGGACACGAGGAACAATTAACATGCTACTTGCAGATTAATGTATTACTTTAATGGCTCTCACTTATGCAATAATGCAACGGTATAGAATAATTAAATGCTACACCATTGATACAACATAATGTTAGCCATTAAGTAATACAACTAATCTGTAGTGGTCAACATATTGTTTCTCGTAAGATATTGACAAGTAATAGATGATTAAAGGCTAAAGGATTGATACATTTAACATATGGTCTTTACAAGCTTATACACTATTTAATAATGCAAACTTATAGTGCAATGAAATTGGAACCAGTAATTAAAATCCTGGGTATCACTGCAACAACATAAATTTAATTATTAAATAGATGCTAACTTGCAAGGATTTATTGTCAACTGTCAAAGCTTTACTAGGTCTGATCAGAAAAGACGGGCTAGCGTAATAACATTTGCAAGACACTATAAATAGAGCTCGCAAGAGAAGGCGATGACTAATAAGGTTTGATTTGGTGAAAGATAGATTGAGAATGAATTTGGTGTCGTGAAGGGAAAACATGGACTATTTCTCACCACGTAAGCTTGACATCATGATGATGTCATCACCAGTATAGCCGACGGTTTCATGCTAGGAATCTAGGATAGATTGCCAATGAACTATGGTAACTTGATTGGGAAGGTTAACAGCTCATGGTGTAAGCAAAAAATCTCAGCAGAAGAATTAACCAATAAAATAAGTGAAAGAAAGCCAATGGACTTGCTTGATCGTATGAGTGCATGCATGATGCCGTACGTGAACGTGAACTTGCATGGATAAAGGATAAAAGACATGAATGAAATCTGGTAATTTGAGTGATCATGATGTAAGCATAACATCACCATGATGTCATCACACATAAGCCAATGGCTTCGTTGCTTCTGTCCTGTGAACGTGCAAGGCAGAGAAAGGGTTGCTTGGTTTGCTCATCGTACAGAGAAGATAAGGCTAGCTTGGCAGGGATTGCATGGCCAGGGCAGCAGTTATGCGCCGCACGCACGGCTTGGTTGTCTTCGTCGGCTTTGTGAGCCAGAGAGAGGAGCGAGGTCGACGCAGAGCTCAGGTCGATGGATCGAGGCAGCAATGAACATACTTTACTAGGGGAACCCAGCTAGGGATGCAGGCAAACGAACGGAAACAGACCAGGAAGACGATAAGGTGCTCACCCACGACGGCCGGACGGGGATGACGACAGCAGGAGAAGAGGTAGACGGCGGCAGCTTGGAGCTTCACACGGCGGCGCCGTTCCGGTGAGGGAGAGTCGTTGAGGATCGGTCGGAGGTGTTCAGCTCGACGAGATGAAACTCCGGTTGGGGTCTTCTTCTTCCAGTAGCCACCAAAGCGGCCGGAATTCCATCCAGGGCGGCGACGGCCGGCCGGTGTGCTCACGCGGGTGTGCACTCGGCGACGTGCAGACGATGAAGACGGTGGAACGGGCACGGCTTCAGCGACGTGGACGCTTCACGGTGCGTAAACGACACTATGGTGGCGGAACGATGCTAGTGATTAGATCGATGCAGAGCGCCCGAATGGAAACAGGGAGCAGCGGCCACGGGGAAGCCATGGTTGGTAGGTACTCACGGTCAAGTAGAAGGAAGGTGATGGCCGACGGCGGTTGGAACATGGCGCAGCCCTGGAGCTTCCTGGGAGGCGGCGTTCCGGCGATGGTTAATCACCGGGAGGAGGCGGCGGGGGGTGCGTCTTGATGTTGCGAAGCTCGTGGTGGCGTCGGCTTGCTCCAGCAGCCTCCGCTGCAGCGAAACGAGCGAGCAGAGCTAACGTCGGCGCCTCGGCTCCGACGTCGGCGATGATGCGCGCAGAGGAGAGGAGAGAGCGGCGACGGCCGCGGCACGAGGGCATACGGGACGGCGGGCCTCGCGTTTTATAGGGCGCAGATGCTGAGCCATGCGTGGCACGCACGCCAAGGAGGCGGCGGCGGCGCTGCGTGCTCTGGCTGGAGAGCTGCAGCTGCGGCTGTGGGTTAGATCGGGTCCGGGTCAGGCCCAACAATGGTGGGGCCCACTCGCATGGAGACGACAAAGGGAGAGGCCGGGTAGAGTTGGTTTCGGTTTGGCTGGGCTGCGGCCTGATCCATTAGGAGATAGGTTTTCTTTTTGTTCCCGGGAAATCATTTTCAGATTAAAGGGTAATCTAGAAAAAGTCAAGATAAGGTATTTAAATCATAAAAGCTATTTCGAAAAGTTTCAATAATCCTGAGAAAAATCTCCAAGATAAAGTTTGACAAGATGAACCCAAAAAGAATATATTTGAAGCTTGTGAAAAGATTTCTAGAAGCTTGGAGATAAAGGACTTAGCTCTAGGAAGAATAGGAGTAAATTCCAGAATGGTCCAGAAAATTACTAGGAGAACCTATTTGTTATCTAAGCGTTCTTAGAAAACTAAGCACTCAAGACACACCACGAAAAAAACACAACAACCGCACCTAAAACCTATGTTGTTTTAATTTAATCAAGAAAACAATATTTTCTATACTAAAATCCCTGTAAGAAAATATAAATGTTGGAAAATTTTAGAAATTTCCAAAGTCTATTGGATTATTTAGTGTAATCTATTCACATCCCAAAATAGAAAATTTTGGGGTGTGACAGGAAGCCACCGTCACGTATTAGTAACAGTAAAGAGTATACTCTCTTTTCACTTGTGATACAAAAAAATAATAATGAAATACCAAGATGTAAAAATAAATAATAAATCAAACGTCCATGTCTTGTCGCTTCCTAGCATTTCAATTGTTCTTCCTAACTCTTTTAGCCCGTCATGGACCCGCACAAACGAGCACGAGACGCATGATACACATCCTAATGTTTTATAATTTATAGTCACAAAAAAAATCAATCCAAAGGTAGGTTCATGATCCTATCTCATACTTGAGGCCACTCCATTTTTCTTCGAGAAATTTGACTTGAGTTTCTCTTTGGAGGCAGATATATCTCCAATTTCAGAGCATCTCACTGACATATGATCCTACCAAAGATCCACATGACGACATGACATGGATGTTTCAGCAAATGCATAGCACTAATATGTTTTCTCTTCATATCTGTTGTCTCCACCGCATACTGAAATCCAAAGATCAAATAGCACCCATTCCTCCTTTCTTTTGAGTTTTGTCCCTATTTTAAACCCTGAAGCGAGACTCGCATGCTCTAACTTGTATATTCTGTAATATCAAGAGGATGGATATTTTTGCATTAGAGAAAGGAAGAAGACCACTCGTTGGCCATCATTCATCAGGGTCCACTCTGTGATGTAGATGTAGCCATGTACTGTACCAGCTCATCTTTTTGGTGCCCATGATGTACACTGCAGCAGCTCATAAGCAGTGACTCGAGGAATTTATCTAACATTTCCTCCTCGACCAATTCGATGTCAATGGTTCAGGGTCAACGGAAGCTGAAGACGAAATTACCTGGACATGTAGATTACTCCTAACGTTTCTATCAGTCGTTTGCACATGCAGGTCCAGCTTAGGCTGACCGCAGTGGGGTACGCAACGCCGTCCTTCAGGACGGACGTACCGGAAATAATCCCGCAGCGGGGTACTGTAAAGCCCCGGTAAACAAAAGGATGGATCCTCGGTACGCTTTTTTCAGCGGTCTCCGCGGAAACGGCACAGGCGCGATCGGCAGCGTGCGCGGAGAGAGAGGAGAGAGAGAGTGACGGGCCCTACGTTTTCAACTAACTAAAAAATGTTATAACTCACAAACCAAAAAACCAAATTAAATTCCGATTGCACCATTAAATTCGTTGCAATAAATTCTTCAAAGCAAGATCTCAGATGGATATATTTTGATAAAATTCATAAAGAAAAGAAAAAAAGGTGAGGAGAGAGATGATATGGTAGTTGGGATGGATGAATAAAATATAGTAGAGTTGGGATAGAGTATGTGATTTTGAGTATGACGGGTGCGGGAGAAGTTGGTTTAGAGTACGGAATCTCGATGACCAGTACAGGATATTCCTTTTAGAGGATGCATTTAGGGGACGACGAGTGCGGACAGCCTTAGCTTCCTCCTCGTCATTTTCAGGCGAAGCAGTTGGATATACTTAGGCCCTGATTGTTTCCAGCTTTCCATATAACCGAAAGCCGGAAAGCTCCGAACAGTGGAAAGCTGGAAAGCTCATAGAAAGTGGCTTCTGACTTTCCACTGTTCAGAGCTTTCCGACTTTCGGATATATGGAAAGCTATCACGAAAAACTCGCCAGAAGCAGGAAACAAACAGGGCCTTAATCCAAGTTGCAGGGTTTTGAAGCAGGCACCCATCTCGTAATGATGAGAAGAGAAATTAAGGAATCATGGCCACATGGGGCGGTTGAGATATTGCACAAAACGAGCAGTGCGTCATGTCAGCAGCCAGCCCATCAAGGTTCAGGTTCAGGCACCACCAAGGAGCCGTGCTACAGTTACCTAAACAAGTAGAGCCTCCCATTAATGATCTAAGGTTCAGGTTCAGGCACCACCAAGGAGCCGTGCTACAGTTACCTAAACAAGTAGAGCCTCCTATTAATGATCAATTAGAGGGGGTGTCTTTGTTGGAATGCGACGGATTTTTCGGGAGGGGAAACAAGCAAGCTGATTTGCGAGAAGTTGGATCCGGCACCAAAATCTGTTCCGTAGATTTCTGTTCTTTTTTCCAAGGAAAGTGCAGATTTTCATGTTCGTTCAGTTTTGTTCATGCTACCTGCAAGTCTGCAAAAAAGCCTTCCTTGGCAATGCCCTGGCCGACGATTACGTGCCTGCTGCCAATTCATCCATCGGCTTTCTTTTCAGAAAAGGAAAACAAAGCTCATTATCAGCCACGGCAAGTTGAATCAGGGAGTGTCACATCGACGCCGGCCAAGCATGGTCCATTGAAACGTGCAACCGCAATGATCGTTCAATTTCACTATTGATTGAGCGAGCTACTAGATCATGATCGATCCGCGAAACAAAAACCATGTGGCGTGGCTATGCTATTGCTAGGGATTTGCTTTTGCGAGACCCGCTTTAGCGCTTGTCAAATCCGGAATCCCGTCTTCAATTCCAATCTCCAAGCCGCCGCGCTGCTCTGCTTGCTCCTCCCGTTACTCCCCCGTACAGCGTGCTTTGCCTGTGCTGCGCCTGCTGCTCGCCAGCCGAGCCTCCTCGAGCTCGCTAAAAGCCAACCCAACCCAACCGCCCCCTCTGTCTCTCTCTCCGCGGCCCCTCCAATCCTCCATCGCCCACGCACAACGGCACAACACAACAACACGGGGCAGGCAACGGCACAGGCGCACAGCACTTGGTGGAGCAACAAGTCAGGTAGGGAGAGAGAAAGGGAGGCAGGGTAGCAGGAGCTGCTGCTCCAAGAGGAAGAGGAAGAGGAAGAGGAAGAAGAGAGGAGAAGGGCGGCGGCCAAGAAGAGAGGAAGAGGGGGCAAGATGCTGCGCGGCGGGACGAGCGTGCTGGGGATCGTGAACTTCATCACCTTCCTGATCTCGATCCCGATCCTGGGCGGCGGCATCTGGCTGGCGTCCCGGGCCAACTCCACCGACTGCATCCGCTTCCTGCAGTGGCCCATCATCGTCGTGGGGCTCGTCCTCATGGTCATCTCCCTCATGGGCTTCGCCGGCGCCTGCTACCGCCAGACCTGGCTCCTCCGCCTCTACCTCTTCGCCATGTTCTTCGTCGTCCTCGCGCTGCTCTTCTTCATCGTCTTCGCCTTCGCCGTCACCGACCGCGGCGACGGACAGGTCGTCATGAACCGCCGCTTCCTCGAGTACCAGCTCTCCGACTACAACGGCTGGCTCCGCGACCGCGTCGCCGACCCGCAGTACTGGGCCACCATCAGCGCCTGCCTCCGCGACGGCCACGCCTGCGCCGGCATGAGGCGCTACGCGCGCAACCCCAACACCGGCATGCTCGTGCCGGAGACGCCGGACATGTTCTACGCCCGCAACCTCTCCCCCGTTCAGGTAACACCTCTTTTCTTGTCCGCTCTCTTCCCCCAATTCCTCGCCTTCGTTCTTTATTTCTTTCTCCCAAGAAAAGATTCGTCAGTTCTTGCCAGCCTTGCTTCCCATGTGATTTGGTGCCGAAAAATCGCGGATTTTGTTCTTCAGTTACTGAACAAGAGCAGATGCTCTTCTGAGGAAAGATTGGATTTTCTTTTTACAACTTTAGAGTAGAAAAATTGGAAGTTTGTGATGATTCAGCGATTTAGTTCCATCATTCAGTTCCGCTAATCTCTGTAATTTAGGGGAGAACAAAGACTGCATTTTTTGTGTGGATTTTGCAAAGACTGCTGATTTTTTATTTCACAGAAAGAGGTGAGGTTCTTCCTGGCCTGTGATTGCTTACGGAGTATTGCAAAAGGTGGCGTAGTATATTCCAGTTACTTCTACTCGGCGCCAGTGTGGATCTCGAGATAAACTTTGCTTGCCCCTTTTATCAGCAGCCCCCTTTTGATTAGCAAGTCATGGCCTTTAGAATTTATTTGCTCAAGCACCAGCCTGCACCTTTCAGAAATTGTTAATTCGGCAGGCCTTTTGCTTGTTCCTGATTTGGGGCAAAGCAGGTAGAAGGGCCACTGACTTTGGCAGCCCCTTCGATTTCAGCATATACCTTTCTTCAAAAGCAATCCTTTTGTTCTGCTTTACATCACAGAAAGTAATTGCGTCGATAATTCTGTAGCAGGTGCCCTTAAGTACGAACTTTTGGTTGATAGACTCAAATGAGGAAACGGGTTCTTATCATCCATACATTGATGGGGATAATATTTTCGCTAAATGTTAACGATATGCCTGAAAGACAGTGTCCTTTTTGTCATTGAACAAATCTGTACCCGGCGGGCAGAGGAAGAGGCAGCGGAGAGGGGTGGAGAGGACCTGGTGGCGGCCGGCGGCGGCGCTCGTCGAGCTCGGCTCCGACGGCACACGCGCCCGTGCACCCGTGCCCGCCCGCGCCGTGGCCCATCATCGAGTGCGGCGGGTGGACCATCGAGTGGACCATCGAGTGAGGAGAGGGAGGGGAGGGGAGGGAGCGGCAGAGGAGGAAGCAGCGATTTGGCGGAGGAGATGGACTCCCCCAAATTTTGGGGAGGTAGCGGCGGACCTGTAGATTAGAGGGTCTTTTACAGGACGTCGTTGCAGCTACTTTTTTTGGTTGAAAACTGGTACATTAGAGGTTCAGGACTGTTTTCAGGGTACCGCTGCAAACAGTCTAAGACATTTAGCCAGTAAGTCTCCTCTTGCCTCATTGGTCAATTGGAGTGCCTGTTATTTCCTCATACAATCACCATTGCAGTCCAAAGAACGTCAGAACGAGCAGCACTAGGAGTTGACATGACACTACTGCAGTGGTAAGTAGAACCTGGAGTCCGTGCTGGTGAGGCTGAGGATAATGTCATTTTCCTAGCTTTTTCCTCATCTTTTCTGATACCATACGAC
>CM014277.1:17416539-17437787 GCA_004135705.1 Alloteropsis semialata
ATCCTATACCCCAGCCTTGTGAACTGGACACGCCTCGGACTCGACCTCGATGCTCTGGATTCTCAAGAGCCGCAGTCAGAACATCATGCTCCCTAACCCCAGTGAAAGAACCATCGCTAGCTTTAGCTGTATATCTTTTCACCTTATCTGCTACCTCCGCCACCAGAGGGGAACTGAATGTTATGTCCCCGCTGGTATCGGTGGTCTTCTGTGACCTTGCCCGCAGATATGGCCTCGAACGGCCAGGAAATTGATTCCAAGGGTTCTCTTTTCCTTCTGCAGCTAGCTTTGCATCCTCCTCCTCCCAATCTTTCCTTTTACGAGCATAACCTTTTCTGCCCATCTTGTGCGGCTTAGTGTGCTTTGCTCTCTTATCTTTCATCTCCTGGCTCGTCTGCTCAAAAAATTCAGAATTGGTAGTCTCCACAAACCTCTCCCAGTCTTGTGGCTTCAAAAAGGGATGCTTCTCAAAGGGAAGCATGTCTTGCCTCACATAATCTGCTCTTAAATGAGACTTGAATCGTCTGTGCAAACTCCCAATCTCTTTCAAAGCTGCCTTAATTGCCTTCTCTTGCTCAGCTGTGGGCAGATTGGCTGGGTACTCTAGCTTTTCCTCTAAAACAGTGAACAGGCCAATCTTGTCCTCCATTGGGAGTTCCTCAAGCTTGATGTTGATTGACACCCTCTCCCGAGCAATTAGGCCACAGACCAATACAAATCTATCCCTCACAGCATCTGGGACAGGCCAACCTTGGTCATTAAGTCCAGTTGCAGTCACCCTGTCGTCTGGCCATCTGGTTTGTGTCCTTGACCTGCGGGCTCGAGTACTACTCCCAGCAGTTTGTGATGAGCGAGCCTGTGTAGCAGGTTCACTGTTGGCACGAGCCTGTGTAGCAGGTTCACTGTTGGCATGAGCCTGTGTAGCAGGTTCACAGTTGGCATGTGCATCAGGTGCACTGTTGTCACTAGAGGAGCTCCTTGATGAGTGAGACATGTAGCTCCTTGTAGGCTGCATAAATTCAGAGATCCTAAATTAAAACATCCTAGACAGTGATGCTACTGCACAGCTAGCACTAAATTGATATGCAAACAAAATTAAGTTTATCCAGCCTGATGATAGAGTGAACCATGTAGTGCCACCACGCCGGGAGTTACAGGGCACAAGCGATACGGAATAAAGCCGCCCATGCCACATGCCACTCTGGTGGATTTTAGTTGGCAATGCTTACACAGTTCAAGCGATCATTAGGCTGGTAAACTAGAACAGATTGAAGCATATTCCTAATTTAAAACTTCCTAGACAGTAAATTGATAAGCACCAGATAGAGGCTTAATAGCTAAAACTAATGGAAACTGAAACTACTTGCACCAGATAGAGGCTTAATAGCTAAAACTAATGAAAACTGAAACTACTAGCTACTTGCAAACAAGCTACTATAAAGATTGCAATCATGACTTCATTAAACTTAAACTGCTGCTCTGCTCACCTCAGAAATGAAGCTCTGATCTGAACCTGCACTTGGCCATTGGATAAATTCAGAGACATCCTAAATTAAAACATCCTAGACAATGATGCTACTGCACAGCTAGCACTAAATTGATATGCAAACAAAATTAAGTCTATCCAGCCTGATGATAGAGTGAACCATGTAGTGCCACCACGCCGGGAGTTACAGGGCACAAGCGATACGGAACAAAGCCGCCCATGCCACATGCCACTCTGGTGGATTTTAGTTGGTAATGCTTACACAGTTCAAGCGATCATTAGGCTGGTAAACTAGAACAAATTGAAGCATATTCCTAATTTAAAACTTCCTAGACAGTAAATTGATAAGCACCAGATAGAGGCTTAATAGCTAAAACTAATGGAAACTAAAACTACTTGCACCAGATAGAGGCTTAATAGCTAAAACTAATGGAAACTGAAACTACTAGCTACTTGCAAACAAGCTACTATAAAGATTGCAATCATGACTTCATTAAACTTAAACTGCTGCTCTGCTCACCTCAGAAATGAAGCTCTGATCTGAACCTGCACTTGGCCATTGGATAAATTCAGAGACATCCTAAATTAAAACATCCTAGACAATGATGCTACTGCACAGCTAGCACTAAATTGATATGCAAACAAAATTAAGTCTATCCAGCCTGATGATAGAGTGAACCATGTAGTGCCACCACGCCGGGAGTTACAGGGCACAAGCGATACGGAACAAAGCCGCCCATGCCACATGCCACTCTGGTGGATTTTAGTTGGCAATGCTTACACAGTTCAAGCGATCATTAGGCTGGTAAACTAGAACAGATTGAAGCATATTCCTAATTTAAAACTTCCTAGACAGTAAATTGATAAGCACCAGATAGAGGCTTAATAGCTAAAACTAATGGAAACTGAAACTACTTGCACCAGATAGAGGCTTAATAGCTAAAACTAATGGAAACTGAAACTACTAGCTACTTGCAAACAAGCTACTATAAAGATTTCTAAACTTAACCACTAAAGTTCACTAAAACAAGTCATAAAACTGAACTTAACCTCCTGTAGAAGGTAAACAAATTTAAGATCAACATATTTCTAAAGTTTCATTGGGCATAACTACTCTGCAGATCAATACCAATCAAACCCTAGGAATTGAGCAAATCCTAGGATCTAGGAACAATCAAACCCTAGGAACTGAGCAAATCCTAGGATCTAGGAACAATCAAACCCTAGGAACAAGCAAATCCTAGGACCTAGGAACAATCAAACCCCAGGAACAAGCAAATCCTAGCAATGCTTACACGGGAGCAGGGAGAAATAGATCCAAACTATCAGTAGAGCCAACCCTAGGAGGAACAGGATGGTCGCGGCGATGGGGAGGAGACCCTTGGAGCAGAGCCATACCTCTTGGAATCGGCGATGGGGAGACCGGCGGCGGTGTAGAGGATGGTGGCCTCCCTCTTCTGCGTCTTCCCCCTCTTCTCCTCCCTCTTCTCCCCCTTCCCCCTTCCACCAAGCGCGCGGAGGAATAGATCCGACGACGATGGCGAGTTAGGGGAGACCGGCGGCGGTGTAGAGGATGGTGGCCTCCCTCTTCTGCGTCTTCCCCCTCTTCTCCTCCCTCTTCTCCCCCTTCCACCAAGCGCTGGTGCAGCAGTGGTGACGACGGCGGCGGCGGCGGCGGCGGTGCAGCGGGGAGATGTCGCGGGTGGGGAGGGGCAGCAGTGGTGCGGTGGGGAGGGGCAGCAGTGGTGGGGAGACCCCGGCGGCGGCGGGCGGAGGCGGCTAGGGTTTGGTGGGAGAGAGCGGAGGCGGCTAGAGGAGAATGACGACGCGGCTCGGGTTGTGGTGAGGTATACTGAGATAAAAAAAAGGGGGGGCTATAGGTAACGGGCGTTGCCAAAAGCCCGTTACCTATATGAGTTAAAAAAACAAAACAAAAATGCAAAAATGGGGTGGAGGGCGGCCTTCGAACCGCGACGGCCTATCCCAACACACAACAGACATACCACTACACTACTCAAGTAAGTTCGGATATGTCCATCATGGAATTTACTTATACTGTCTACTTTTTATGTGCTATAGGTAACGGGCGTTGCCAAAAGCCCGTTACCTATATGAGTTAAAAAAACAAAACAAAAATGCAAAAATGGGGTGGAGGGCGGCCTTCGAACCGCGGCCGCCTATCCCAACAAACAACAGACATACCACTACACTACTCAAGGAAGTTCGGTTATGTTCATCATGGAATTTACTTATACTCTCTACAAGTTTCACGGCTATAAGTTTCAAGCCGGCCCCCTCGTCTTCCAACTTCCCTCTCACTCAGCAACTGTCCCATCGTCTTCCCGCCCTCGATTGCTCCGGCGACGCCCTCCTCTCTTCATCGACAGCTCCGGCGACTGCGGCGGCGATGAGGCCATCCAGGCAATCTCTCCGAGCGGCTGCAAGCCCGGGATCCGGCGACCGGGCGTTTCGCCTCCGGTCCCCCCAAGGCGGCGGCGGCTGCGACCGGACGTTTCACCTCCTCCTCGTCAAGCGGCGGCGGCGGCGACCGCTCTCCACCTCCTCCTCCTCGTCACTCGTCAATCGGCATTCGCATCGCCGAGGGGCCCTCGAGTTCACTCGTCAACAGGAAGGGGAAGGGGAAGGCGGTGCCGGCGGCCAAGGGGAAGGAGAAGGAGATGGCGGCCAAGGGGAAGGAGAAGGTGGTGGCGGCCAAGGTGAAGGAGGAGGAGGAGGAGATGCCTCCGGTGAAGGAAAAGAAGAAGATGAAGTCTCTGGTGAGGGTTTTTTCATTGCATTTTCAGTTTACTGCTCATGAGGGTTTTTTCAGTTATGAATTTGTGTTATGAATTTATGAATTTGTGTTATGAATTGGAGATGAATTAGTGTTCATTTGTATGCATTAGTGTTTAAATTGCATTTTCAGTTTACTGCTGATGAGGGTTTTTTCAGTTTGTTTAAATTCAGTTTGTTCTAATTTGTGTTATGAATTTATGACTTTGTGTTATGAATTGCAGATGCATTAGTTATATTCTGTGACATTGTGAATTTGTTTAAATCCAGTTTGTTTAAATTGCAATTTGACTGAAACTTGAGTTGATCAACAATGTGTTGTTATATTCTGTGACATCATTTAAATTCAGTTTCATTTAAATTCAGTTTAAGTTCATTTAAATCCAGTTTGTTTTGACTGAAACTGTTTTGATCAGTTCCATTTAAACTCGGTTTTTGTACTGATCAATCTTGCAGCGTCGCATGAGTTTCTGGGATTTGCACAACGAGATGGCAGCATCCCAGATGAGGATCAGCGAGCTTACTGCTGAGCTTGCTGAGGAAAAGGAAAGGAAGAAGCAGATTGCGCTCACGCTGATACAGGCGACCAGCAATGCTACTACTAGGAAATTGTTGTAGGTCAAAACTAATTTAGTGGAAACAGTATTAGGATCAGACCAGCATCAGCAAGAAAATTGTTTTGTCCAAGAATGTTCTTGTGTTGTTATGTCCAAGAATGTTCTGTGTTGCTAGTGTTGTAGTCAGTAATCAAGTACAATGTCATCTATATATGTCTATATTTATGTTCTGTGTATATTTCAGTGTTCTGTGTATAAATGTCATGTGTCATATATTTGTGTTCTTGTGTTGTTTTGTCCAAGAATGTTCTGTTTTGTTCATGTGTTGTGTTGCTGATGGCATGCCAGGTTCTGTTCTGGCTGTCATTGCTGTCCTTATTCGTAACGGGCGCTTTATAAACGCCCGTTACTAATATATTATTAGTAACGAGCGTTGTCTAAACGTCCATTACTGTTAGCTAGTTTTCTGGCTGCATCCTGGAACCAGCCAGGATTCAACAATGAGGCTCAAATTTCATCACACATTTCAAATTCAACAATAAGGCTCAGATTTCATAAAACACATACAAATTCAACAATAAGGCTCAAATTTCATCACACCTTTCAAATTCAACAATAAGGCTCAGATTTCATCAATACACATACAAATTCAACAATGAGGCTCAAATTTCATCACACCTTTCAAATTCAACAATAAGGCTCAGATTTCATCAATACACATACAAATTCAACAATGAGTCTCAAATTTCATCACACCTTTCAAATTCAACAATAAGGCTGAGATTTGATCAATACATATACAAATTCAACAATGAGTCTCAAATTTGATCAATACACATACAAATTCAACACTAAGGCTCAAATTTCAGCAATACACATATCAAAGTTGCTTTTTCCTCGCTTTTTGGACATGGATTGTTTCTCGATGGTCGGTTCTCAAGTATGGTGTTTTATCATTCGCCGAGAGTCGGGGCATGTATGAAGTGTCAAAGGATGGAATTTTGTCAAACTGGTTGTACTCTTCCTCCTCAACAACATTTTGAACCCCAACAATCCTTTTTTTCCAGGCATAACCACATACCAGTTCTTCTTTGCAAGGTCGGGTACATAGAACACTTGTTGAACATCTTTGGCGAAGACAAACGGTTCATCTTTGTAACCAAAGACCCGTAGATCAACACTAACAAATCCATATTTGTCCTTGGTCACGCCTTTCTTCCCATTGACCCATCGACACCGAAACAAGGCTACCTTGAATCCTACATAGTCAAGCTCCCAAATCTCCTCTATTTGCCCAAAATATGTGTCAGACTCTTCTTCGTTGTCGACGGCCTCTACACGCACACCACTGTTTTGATAGATGCTCTTGGCATCTTGGGCCATGGTGTAGAACGTGCATCCATTGATATCATATGCTTGGTATGTTGTAATAGTGAACAATGGCCCTGCTGCTAGTTTTCTTATCAGATTATCGGTTATAGCAGTGCTGGCGTTCTGGACATAATCTCGGAGCCAAGTGTTAAAGCCTTGCATGTGCTTCTTTGAAACCCAAGGCTCATTACGGTTAGGATTCCCTTCACGTAGCTGTCGCATGTGCTCGTGGACATACAGTGTAACTACGTTGGTCTGTTGTAGCACGGTGAAATGAGCCTTGTTGAAGGAATCTTGATCTGGTGTGATTGATTTTTTGCCCAAGGTCCCAACACTTGCAAGCCTACCTTCATGCCTTGAATGAGGAACACCAATGGGGTTTTCGGGGTCCATATAACCCATGGCCCACTCCACTGCTTCGATGGTACCATAGCCACGAACCATGGCTCCCTCCGGAAATGACCGATTATGTACCAATGATTTGAGGAAGCCATAGAACCTCTCATATGGAAACATTTGATGAAGGTAAGATGGGCCAAGATAGAAGATCTCCTTCGCAAGATGTGCTGTTAGATGGACCATGAGATCAAAGAATGAGGGTGGGAAAGTAGCTTCAAGCATGCATAGGGTCTCGAAATGCCTTCTCTCTATCTTCAACAGTGCATCCTCATCAATCACCTTCTGTTCTATTGCATTGAAGAAAAAGCACAAGCTCATCACAGCCTCGCGAACCTGTACTATCTTGATACCTCTAAGTGCAACAGGAAGAAGAGCTGTTATCAACACATGGCAATCATGAGATTTCATCAATTGGAAATTTATTTTCATGTCCTTCACCGACACTAGCCTTTTGAAGTTTGATGAGTAGCCTGAAGGTACTTTCAAACCATGCAAAAACTCACAGAATTCATGTCGCTCCATCTTTGACAATGTGGTTGCTGCTGCGGGGAGGTCCGTCCCCGTGTCTGTTTCCTGTGCATAGAGCTCCGGCCTAATGCCCATATCTTTAAGATCCTCTCTTGTATTTTCATGATCTTTTCCTTTCCCCCTCTGTTGTAACAAAGTTTCACACAAGCTCTCACACACATTCTTCTTGACATGCATGTTGTCAATCGAATGACGCACATCCAACACCTCCCAATACTCTAGCTCCCATAGTATTGATTTCTTGTTCCATATCCCTTGCCCATCTTCTTCTTCACCATCTCTCTTCTTTCTTTTGCCAAGGATGGTCTTTTTTTGGTAACTCCTCGATAGTTTTGATGCCTTGGACTTGCAAGTGGACTTCCATTCCGGACACATGCGGAGGCGCCATTCGTTTTTCCTTTTGCCCATCAAACTGACAATCCATGTCCTGGTATGGATGTTTCTTGGGGAGCAAACGACGGTGCCCCATAATTACGAATTTCTTTGAGTTTCTTAGCCACAATGAGCATGTTTCATCTAAGCAGTGGGGGCAAGCTGCACCTTTTCTTTTACTCTGCCCAGAGAGGTTGCGATGAGCCGGGTTGTCGTTGATGGTGGTGAACAACATGGCGTGCAATGTAAACTCCTCACGCTGGAACTCATCTCAAACCTCCTTGACACCCGGCTTCCAAAGTGTCTTCAAGTCATCAACCAATGGCCTCAAGTAGACATCAATACGATCACCGGGTTGCTTTGGCCCAGAAACCAAGATTGACAACATCAGGTATTTCCGTTTCTTGCATAGCCATGGTGTAAGGTTCAACACTGACAGTACGACAGGGCACGTGCTATGTGTTGAACTCTGGTTACCGAATGGGTTGACGCCGTCTGTGCTCATAGCGAACCGAATGTTCCTGCAATCTTCAGCAAACCAATCATAGTGGGAATCAATGTTACCCCATTGTGCTGCATCTGCGAGGTGTCTAAGCTTGCCATCAGCCTTCTTTCGCCCTTCCCTATGCCAACGCAAGAGTTGGGCCTCCTTTCGTGTCGCAAACATGTGTTTCAGGCGGGAAATGACGGGGAAATACCATGCCACCCTCACAGGACCCCCTCTGTTACTACCCTTCTTCTTGCCTCTGATCTTCACGGGCTCGTTCCCGTCATCAGCATTATCTCCGCCATCTTTTTTCCTCTTGTACCGACTGAACCCACACTTTGGGCAATTGTCAAGGTCCTCATATTCTCCACGGAACAACACACAGCTGTTGATACATGCATGGATTTTTTCAACCTCTAAACCAAGAGGACAGATTATCTTCTTTGCCTCGTAGACAGACTTAGCCACTTGGTTTCCGTCTAGTAGCATGTCGTTTAGCAGATCCAATAAATGTTTGAAACTGTTGTCGGTCCAACCATGAGTTGCCTTAAGCTGCAGAAGTTTGAGATCACCAGAAAGGCGAGAGTACTTCCGACAACCAGGATAGAGGGGTATCTTTGAATCTTCCACGAACTGTTTCAGCTTTGCTAATTCAGAAGTTGTGTACACACCTTGAAACTCAACATCCCTCACCATCTGATCAACATTGTTCACACGAGGCAACAACTCATCATCATTGAAACCCGTAACTTCTTGGTCAGTCATATCCTCAGGTCGCATCACAACGGATGGGGATGCTTCATCTTCCTCAAAGTTATTTCCGCATTCTTCTTCCCCTGTAATAATGATAAATCAAGGAGTTAAGACATTCTGCTGCTTTACCCTATAACAATGAGAAATCAAGGAGTTAAGACATTATGCACTTGTTTCACCTTCGTTAAGGACTTCAGCATGGCGTCGCGCTTGACCTTCATTAAGGCATCCTGCTTCGCCTTCATTAAGGCCTTCCTCACCATGCCTGTTCCAACACGTGTAATTCTTTGTGAATCCACGTGTGGTTAGATGATGAAAAATGTTGTCCCTTCTTCTGGTTGAGACAATCAAAACAGGGGCAATACATCGTAGGCATCCCCCGGTTTCTCATGTCCACCTCTACTTGATCAAGAAAACCATTGACCCCACTTAGGAATGACTCCCAAACTCTGGGCTGTCTGTACATCCAAGCCCGATCAGCCGCCATCTACAAGTTCAATAAATAAATGTGTGTTACGAAATATATCATCAAAATCTAAAGACACTAAGCTAGACATATAAATTCAACAAAAGGGCTCAAATTTCATCAATACACATACAAATTCAACATAAAAGCTCAATTTCATCACTACACATATAAATTCAACAAAAGGGCTCAAATTCCATCAATACATATATATAAGTTCAACACAAAAGGCTCAAATTTCATCAATACACATATAAATTCATCAGAAAAGGCTCAAATTTCATCAATACACATACAAATTCAACAAAAGGGCTCAAATTTCATCACTACACATACAAATTCAACAAAAGGGCTCAAATTTCATCAATACAAATATATAATTTCAACAAAAAAAGGGCTCCCCTGTACAGGGGAAGGGGATGAGCTAGGTGGAGGTACGTGTAGGGACAAAATCCATACCACGCGCGAGGAGGAGAGGAGGGCGGTGAAGGCAGAGGTGCTGCCGGCCGGCGATCACCAGCGCCGACGACGACCGCCGCGCACGCTAGCTAGCTCGTGCTTCGGTCAATCGCGCGCACGCGCGGCACCCAAGAAGCAGGGCGCTCGTGTGCTCGATCTCGGGGAGGAAAGATGGCGGCCGCAGCGACGACAGGGAGGAAAGACGGCAGCCGGCGAAGGAGTGGACGCCCGCTGGCTGCTGCTCTCCGCCGACAGCAGCCAGCCACGGGAGGCGACAGTGCCATGCAGCTTGCGGAGCTGCAATTATTGAGCTCCAAGACTAGTAACGGGCGTTACATGGCCACATCACGGCCCGTTACCAGTAGCAAAACATGTAACGGGCATTCAGAGCCCGTTACTTATATGCTCTTATCAGTAAGGGCCCGTTACTTATGTGTGCCTTTTCAGTAACGGGCTTTAAGGGCCCATTACGTATATGAAATTATTCGTAACGGGCGCACTTAACGACCGTTACTAAAACTAGTAGTAACGGCTATAAATGCAGCCCGTTACTATAGATCCCTCATCGGTAACGGGCTTTGTGGTGGCGAGGCTGGGCTCGGGCCAGCGAAGCTTATTGGTAACGGACATTATTTAGTGCGCGTTACTGATGACAAGCCTTGTAATGGGCCTCATGGGTCCGTTACTAATGCCGCGTTACCTATTTGAGGTTTTCACGTAGTGGTAGTATATGGATATTTTGGGAAAAAATTAATGGCATAACTGAAATATTTATATTTTAAAATATCACTTTGACCCTTGATATATTGTTTTACATATCCAATCTCTGATTTCATTTCATCAAATTGAAATTACTAAACTACCCCTTACTCATGGGAGTTTATACTATATACCACTCATTGGTAATATGGAGTACCTAAAATAACTCTTCATTTTTGCCGTTTTATTCTTTATTCTACTCGTGATACAGGCTTTAAGAGATAAGCATCGTAACGGAGGTAGCAAAAGTGCCAGTGATCACTCTGCCCTCTGGCTAGGCTGCAGCATCTGCTCCGTCTGTGGTCGTGCATCCTGTGCCCTCCGAATCTCACCAATTTCTATGAGCTTCAACCACTTTTGGTAAACACAAGTGCCGTTGCTTCTCCTCTTGTGTCTATGTACACCTGTTTCCTGCCCCAATACATCTATTTCCCTGAATATTCTCATTTGCATGCATTGACTCTGGATATATTTAATGAAATCTTTAGGCAGCACAAGTTAGTTAATTTCACTTGTTTTTTCATCTTTTTTTTTCCTGAGTACACACTGCATTAACACTGACGACACCAAATTAGCACTGACTTGTAAGATCAATTTCATTCACAGGGCCACCAAAAAAGAACATTTGAAGTATGACTGGAATGGAGGTTGCTTTAACTTCAGGAGTGTTGAAGGTTGCAGGTGGCAAGCTAGTGTCACTGATAGCCAGTGAGTTTGCCTCCATAACTGGAGTGAAGAAAGATTTATGTGAGCTCCAGGGCAAACATCTAGAGATAAGTAGCTGGCTGGCTGCAGTTGGTCACACACCACTTCCATTGGTGAAGGAATTGAGAAATGTTACTTATGATATTGATGATTTACTCTACGAAGTCCACCTAGAAGCTGAGAAACACAAGATACACAGCGACGGTGACAAGCAACCACTGACTGATTGCTTCTGTGCAAAACCGAAATCAATTCTATTCCGATGCATGGTGGCCCGTAAGATAAAGGCAATCAAGGTGAAATATGAGAAGATTGTGAAGCAGGGTAGTGATGCCAATACTATAAGGAAAAATTTACAGCTGGATCATCCTGTTCAGATCAGCAACTGGAGACCTGGCGAGCCCTCCATCCTATGTGATGTTGAAGATCAAAAATACCCAGAAGAGATCAGGAGAAGTTCGCAATCGAACATTCAATTTTAGAACCTAATGAAGGGGAGGATGGCCGCCCTCCGATAGTGTCTATCATTGGGCTAGGGGGGTCTGGCAAAACTACTTTGGCCAAAAACATCTGCCATGACAAAAAGATAAAGAAGCACTTCAATGATGCAATATTCTGGGTCTATGTGTCCGAAGAATTTGATATGGAGAAACTTATCGGCAAACTTTTTCAAGCTATCACCAAGCAAAAGTCTGATCTTTATGCGGAAGAACACATGTTCAGTGAAATTTCAAAAAAAATTACGTGCTGATAAGTTTCTTCTTGTCCTCGATGATGCATGGCATCAGGACAAGTTTGACTGGGATCAATTCACGGTGCACCTAAAGAGTGGCGCACCTGGAAGCAAGGTTTTGCTAACTACCCGTGATAGAAAGGTTGCAGAAATTTTGAAATCAAGGCATATATTTGAGTTGGGTTTTTTATCAGAGGCTGAGAGCTGGAGCTTGTTCTTAAAGAGATTTGGGTTGGTGGAGGATAATTTGGGCTCTGAGTATATAAATGTTGGGAAAGAGATCCTGAACAGATGTGGTGGGGTGCCTCTAGCAATCAAAACTCTTGGAGGTATCCTCTATGAAAAGCAGGAATTAAGTACTTGGAGAGCCATAAGAGACAGTGATTTATGGACTGATGACACTATAAAAGACAGTGTGTTTGCTTGCTTGAAATTGAGCTACATTCACTTGGCAGATGGACTAAAGCAGTGCTTTACTTTTTGCTCTATATTCCCGAAGGGATACAAAATCTACAAAGATGGCTTGATTGGGCAATGGGTAGCCCATGGATTCATCAATATGATGAATAGAGTGCAGCCAGAATATATTGGAAGTGGCTACTTTGATTCTCTTGTAAAAATCGGTTCTCTTCAGGATCCTTCTAAGGACTGGGATACTGATGAAATTGTATGCAAAATGCATGATTTGATTCACGATCTCACTCGGCACATACTGTCAGATGAAGTGAGGACTTCTCTGCCAAATAGTTCTCAGAGATGCAGATATTTATCTTTGACTTCATCCACAGAGAAGGTGGACAGAGCCTCATTTAACAAAGTCCATGCTCTTTTTGTCTCTGAGGGTAATCCAACATTTGACAAACCAGTTAGAAAGAGCCCCTGTATCCGCAGTGCTGTTATGGACTACACAAATATCACTACATTTCCTCAATTCATACTGAAGTTTAAATATCTTGGATATCTTGAAATCCATAACCTTAGTTGCACAAAAGTTTCAGAAGCTATCTCAGGTTGTTGGAACTTGCAGTCACTTCATTTTATCAGATGTGAAGGTTTTGTTACATTACCACAGTCTATTGGCAAGCTTAAGAAGCTACGAACTCTTGTGCTGAATAGTGTTGCTGATCTTGAGTGTTTACCTCAGTCAATTGGTGATTGTCAAGACCTTCAATACTTCAATCTGCAGTCGTGTGGAAAATTCCGAGACATACCAAGCACCATCTGTAAAATTAGAAACCTAAGGGACCTTCATATATCCATGTGTAGATCTTTGGAACAATTGCTGTCAGAACCCACCGGGGAGTTTAGTAACTTGCAGAAAATCAACTTGGCTTATTGTTCTCTGTTCCAGGACCTACCAAGCACATTGTCCTGTCCTACATTGTGTACACTTGACCTCTCTCGAACCAAAGTTACCAAGCTACCTCCATGGGTTAGTAGGGCTAGTACTCTAAAATATATAAACCTTGAAAGATGCCGTGAGCTAGTGGAGTTGCCTCAAGATATAGGAAACTTAAAATGGCTTGAAGTTTTGAACATAGCGGGCGGCACCAAACTGCGTTGCATGCCATTGCCATCAGGTATTATTGGACAGCTGACCTGTTTAAGACAGTTGCGTTTTTTGCAGTAGGGTGTGGTGGACATGATGCGAGAATCTCAGAGCTTGAAAATCTTGATCTGCTAAGTGGTAAACTGAAAATTGCAAACCTTAAGTATGTGAAGGATCCATGTGAGGTGATAAGGCTTGCTTGAAGCGAAAGAATAACATATATTATCTGAAGTTAAACTGGCCGACTTTAAGCGGAACAGAAGTAGAGTTAACACTGGATGTGGAACAAGAGCAGGGCGTGCTGAACGCTCTTGAACCACCATCGCAAATTAAGTACTTGGAAATCAGGGGTTACCGAGGTTCATGTTTGCCACGATGGATGATGAAGCTGCAAAATGATTCTTCTTATTGCGAAGGCACACTGTCAAAGCAAACCAGTCCTTGTCAGTTCTTGCATCTATCTCAGTTGCAACTAAGGGCTCTTCCTAGCTTGGAGCACATGAGAGGACTTTCGGTGTTTCCTTCACTGAAGTCGCTCTTTCTGTTTAGCATGGATAATTTAGAGGAGCTGTGGACTACAACCAGTGGTTTCAAAATTGGGGACGAGGCATCAAAAGCAGAAAACTGCTTCCCTGCCCTGTGCGAACTATATATAATAGGGTGCCCAAAATTATTGAGTGTGAAGCCATACTTCCCACCATCGCTGGAGGAGCTGTATTTACAGGGACCCGACAGCTTGCAGCTGTTATCCCCAGGTAACTTCTCAAATGCGCTTCATTCACTGGATAAACACTCTTCTGCCTCCAACGTGCACTCGGTCGTCCCACGCCTCAGGAGATTGGAACTAACAGAAATGAGGGGAGCATCATCTGGCAGCTGGGGATTCCTCCAGCGCTACACAGACCTGGAGACCTTGGAAATTCAATACTGCAAAGACCTGACACAGTTGCCGGAGAGCATTCGAAGCCTCACCTCCCTCCACGGCTGCAGATACTTTCCTGCCCCACCCTTGGCGGGCTACCCGAGTCGCTGGAAGCGCCGCATTTTTTAAAAATGCTGCACGCCCAAGATTACTGGCTTACATGAATCGATGAAGCACCTCACCACCCCTGAAGTGCTCGACTCAGAACATTGTGCTGCACTGACTGACCTACCTGAGTGGATTGGACAACTCTCTGCACTTTGTAGCCTTGAGATCTTACATTGCTCGGGCCTACAATGCCTGCCGCAATCCGTAAAAAGCCTTACTGCTCTCAAACGACTGTTGATAAGTGGTTGTGGCCCTGATTTGGCTAGGCGTTACAAAGGAGTGGGGCCAGACTGGCACTTTGTCTCTCACATTGATAAAGTGAGTATAATTGATTAGTAGGGGGGGCTAAGGCCATAGCCCGTTGCCTACCAGGACACACGGACTTGGCAGCATCCAACCCTTGGTACGTGCCTTTTGTTACTATTTCACACTAGTTCATCTTACTTTTTACTATAAATGTTCATATTTCATATGCTTCCTTTCTTTGGAACGAGCATAGACGCATGTTTCATATGCTTCCTTTCTTTGGTACTAGTTTGTTCTTTCGGCTTTCGAAGCCTCACACAGTCAAACTACTCATTCATCTCCTATACAGTATAATCACGCACATGTTTTTGTTCTCACGCCATTAAATACTTTGTTCTCATGCACATGGAAAAATAGCAATGGTAGCTATTTGCCTAGCTTCAATGTACGTCCTCTGACAGTCAATTGAAAAAAAGATCAGAGATAGCTGACTCACCACCCTTTCTCGTGTTCGTACCCAGGATTCAGTTTTGACATGTAAAATGGGTTGGTGCTACTGGTTGACTGCATTTACTGGATTGTCCAGAACATAATTCCTATGCTTACAAGAGTGGGTATCTTTCCCAACAGTGTCGTCTCACAAGTGGCCAACAGTTTTAGTATATTTGGTTACCTAATCATAAAACTGTGGGCAATGATGTTGTTGGGGATAAGGTTGTTGGCAAATTGATAAACTGTAGGAAAAGCTAGTAATTACACTTAGAAAACTGTTGGCCATTTGAACCATGAGGCCCATTCGAGTTATTTCCTTTAGACCCAGCATTGTCTCAAATGAATTTTTTGATTCTTGTAAAAACTGGCCCACATAGTTAATGTTCGACTCGCGGACGAAGGCAGCAGTTCGGCGCGTCCTGTCGCGGCGTGGCGGTCTTCAGCTCCGGGCGTCCGCGGCCACCGTCGAAATGGAGCACCGGTGCTCCGACGAGTATGGTCCGGTGAAGCATCGAGAACTTTACATCTACTCTGGGCATGTTTAGTTCCCTTAATTTTACATAAAGTTTTCACCTTGAGAACCGTGTCATTTCATTTCTTCTCTATGTGCACGTGACCCAATGCATAAACTTTTCACCAATCTAAACACCCCCTCTGTCTTCGGCTGATGTACTTTTGGGGCCTGTTTAGTTCCCCAAAAGTCACCAAAAGTTTTCACACTGACAACCGTGCCCCCTCTCATGGGACAGCTTTCTTAGTGTCAAAGCTTTTCACCATTTTTCACCAATTCACCAGATTTAAACACCCCCTTGCATCTAGTATTGTACTCTCTGCACCCGCTGGCAGCACCGGTGCCCACCGCCTGTTTGATGGAACTAGCAGCATGCCCGTGCTAACGCTACGGGAAAACACAAGAACAATATATTTTTTGAAAATATAAAGTGAATAGTAAGATAGATTAGGGTTCATGCCAAATCAATGGCCCAACTCTGAATGGATCAGCAACGCCACGCCCCTAGAGTTGTGTTGAAATCTGATCCAAAGGAGCAGCATTTGCTGGAGTAGGATCTGATAGACTACAAGAACACTTCAAACAAGGTGCCTTCTATTCCCATGTACTTTTGAAAGGTCTCCGGAGCATGTATGCACTATACATATAGGAGTCAGGCCATCAACCCATCAGTTCAGTTATTCAATGATTTGTTTTCCAATCTCTTACCCTCTATGTGTCAACTTAATTTTTTTTGGACGTAAAGGTAAACTGATGAAAGAAATCCTGAAAGCAATAGTCCCCACACCCCAAGTAGCAGCTGAAATTGTTATTAGACAATTCATAGTGGTTTTCAACATAAATTTTACAGGATCAAGCGCTCAATTTAAATTCATAATATTTTTCTTATGATGGAAATAACACAGGTGCGCCACCAACTCAGGAAGCATAACTTAGCAAGGATCTCTGTCACGGCCCTATTGTAAAAACATTGGTTTGCTCTTATTCTGCCTAATGACATGTACTCGACAAAATGACACTCCAGTGCCCACACACCAACATCCTCCATTTTACATGCCATCGAACTGACAAGAAATAAAACTCAGTCAAAACAGACTCTGCACCATTTTAGCAAGGCAATGGAGAAAGGCATAAAAATGCAATGAATGGCTATGCTTAGAATCAGTCAAGAAAAACTTACCAATTGATATGCCTCCGTAAACAATTACTTCCTACTTAAAACATTTATATGATGTGTACATGCTCCAAAAAGTTAATGTGGCTACTAAACAGAACAAAGACTTTCTTAACTCAAGATAGGTCATAGTGAATCACCTGCGGACAGAAATTCCATGAACAAGGTATCAGTTTCATGAACAAGCTATCAGTTTCAGGTCATAGTGAATCACCTGTGGACAGAAATTAAATAGTCATTGCTCAAAATTTCAGGAAAAACACTAATGTTATATCACTGGTCGAATGGCCCCCACCACTGCAAAAGATAAAGTTCATGTTAAGTGGTTACTAAATCAAGAGACATACGTCATTTACATGTAAATTTCCCAATTCATTTGGGACAACATGCAGATTTGTACAAGGGTATGTGTTGTGAATCAAAAGACCGTAGATTAAGCATCCGTTGCGTTTTATCATCTAGAAGTTCAAATGGTTAGGTAGTATGGTCTTGGTGCACAGAAAAGGAAGTGCAAGCTAAGCAAGTTCACTATCAGAGGAAAAATTAATCAAAATGATTTATGTCTCTTGAATCAAAATCAAAATGACGTACCATGATATCACAACATCAACTGGGAAACCCAAGTTAGAAGTAACAGTTTTCATATGTCAGAAAGAAATAACAATTCAACATCCAAGGATGATTTCCCTAACTCACTGCCTCATTGCTGCAGCTTACAGGTTTACCACATCAATCCAAGAGAATTTCAATCCAGCCCCTTTTTGTAAAAATGTCAATGGAAAATATGCATGTATAAAATTGGAACTGTGTGAGTGAGTGACTGGAACTCAGATGTAGGAATTTATATCTTACCACAAGTGTTGTCTTTTTGCAGCAGCCATTTGTGTTCAAATTCTTCAGTCTCCTGCAAGGCTGGAAGTTGACATGAAGCAGTTATGAACTCAAGATTAGGCATTTGGAATTTTAATAAAGCTTCCCAACATTTGAGTAATTGACACTACACTGGTTCCAGATATTCAGTTATTTTCATCCACATCGATAGTGACTGATGGCCGCAGCAGTAACTGATTTTTAAGCAATCTAAATGTCTGGATTGTATTATTTTTCCTATCTATTTTTCTAAGCCCAAGATGGCCGCAGCAGTAACTGATTGAAAGCGAAGTGACCAAATACCTTGGTTCCTGGATCAAGAGTGCCTGCAGCTCCCAAGGGAAGGTGCGTGCCCTAAACAAATACGAGGATTTGAGATTCCACCATTGTGATAAACACCTGATAGTATTCAGTATGATGTCAAAATAAAACCACCAAATGCTTGCCTTGCTACTGCATTAATATCCATGTATAATCATTCCTTCTCAAAGACATGATCCATAAAACAACAGCAACATCTATGATAAGCTAGTATCACCAACTGAACTGTACATTAAACACATTAACAATGGGCAAAAATAAGTTGAAAAAGACATGGCAAACAATTGTTAAGGAATCTAAGCCTGCCAACAAAGAAATTAGCTAAACACCCACTTGATGTACGTTAACCCCTCAGTCACAAGTTTGTTGACAGAGCCCAGTGCATTAGCAGGCAGGGAAGCAACAGACACCACATACATTGATTAGTAAAGTTCTCATTTCCATCCATCATCTGCATGAATTCCACTGCATTTTTTGAAAGGACTGAAAAACATGGTCTGATTTTCTAAAGTAAAATGGCCCATCCATGCTCAGATTACTTAGCTCTATCAAAGAAGTTTTTAGCTTTTGACACAAGTCTGAAAGTCTGGACAAACCTAGTTTTATGAGCCCACATACTATCGAATTACTTGTTGGCCATGAACAATAGTAAAACAACTCCCAGAACAGAAGATGGGAACATGATGCTTACAATAAGAAGATCTTCCAAATTGCAGCCTAGACCGACAAGTTGAGTCCTCAACCTTCATAGGGACCACCCACCAATCCTTCAACAAGAATAGTTCCTATCAATAGAATTCTATTATCAGAACACATGACAGTTAGTTAAATGTGAGGAAAACGCTATGACAGTTCAGAACACATGCTAGAGACATCAACATGCAGATTCATCGGTTTAAAAGGGGATTACCAGAAATTTCTACAATTAAATGCCATCATCGTACTATATACAAGCTCGAAAGTGGCAGAATTAACATGTGATTAAACAAAATTGGATCTGTACAAGTCAAAGAGTTCATATTTATGGTCCTCACTTTCAAGGCAACCTACAGAGTCAAAGAGTCCATACTTTTGGCGAAATCTGCGGCAATTAAGAATTTTAGGCTCACTATTCTGTCTGAAAGAAATTTTCTATGAATCACAAAATCAAAATTGAACAGATCAAGGAACAAGAAATGATTGCTGAAGCACAGTACCAGCCACACCAACAGTTTCTGGAGCATACTATCTCGCAAACATAAGCAAAGTCTGCACAAGTGAATAAACATTATCCCTACTGACAACACAAAAATAATTGTATGGGGATTTACACGGTGAATAATTGTCTGCACAAGAAATAGTGAGGGTTTTATATAGGTATAACCATATCTTATTGGCATAGAACAATAGTAGAATCAATAGTGAGCAGAGCAGGAATAAGAGCGTACAACATTGTGATGTAGTGAGCATTGATGGAGCAGTCTTACAATGCATTGTTGTTGAGGCCTGGTGGCGTGATGGAGGCACATGTGTTTCTGCAAGGAAACATTACAAGGGGCAATGATATTAAATGGGAGCAAATGGGTAAGGGGATAAACATGTATAATTCCCAAGAATTTCATAGAAGAACAGTGTTCCCAAGACGATCTATGTATATAATTACCTATGTAGTTTTGGTGTGTGTTTTTATCATCATGGATGCGGGGAAATTAAGTGTGAGAGAGATAATCAAGAAGAATATTTTTTTTTAAAAAAGAAAGAATACAGAAGAAGAAGAAGAATTAGTAGTGAACCTGGAGAGCGGGTGTGGCGTGAACCTCCAGCTGAACTCGCCGTCGTCCCATGGCAGGCTGAGCCTCCGCGCCGACAGCGCGTAGCACTTGGCGCCGGTGGCCCTGTCGAGGCACACCCGGCAGCCGCCGTCCTCGCCGACGGCGGGCGCGCTGGCGGCGTCGCAGACGCCGAGGTAGGCGTCCTTCTGCCTCTTCTTCTTGCTGCTCGCCGGGGCCCCGGCCTGGAGGAGGAAGTGGGCGTCGCCGCTGGGGATGAAGCAGCGCCAGACGTGGTCCGAGTCCGCGGCGGCGCGGAAGGACGGCGAGACGGCGGCGCAGCGGGAGGCGTCGCGCGGGGAGGTGAGCGCGATGGAGCGGGGGAGCGTCGCAGGACGACGGTCGGAGGGGATGGCGGACGTTGGGGCCGGGCCGCCCAACCACGCTGCCGCCGGAGATTCGCCCGGGATGGAATCCATCGGTGCGATGAGAGAGAGGGAAGAGAGAGAGAGCAGAAAGACCGGGGTTTGAACGAAGGGGGCGGGGGATAAGGCTGAGCGGCTGTGCAAAACTGAAGCGTCTCGTATCTTGGGAGTCGTGCGAGGCATGGGGATCGGCGGGCGTGGGAGGCTGGTTTCAGATACACTGAACGTCGACGGTTGGATGTGGTAGATATAGGTGAGAGAATGGCTGAGAAGTGATCTGGACCATCGGTTGCGTAGCCAGTTGGATGGTTGTGTGCATTTGCTGGGATGCACAAAGTTTGATCGTCTCTGTGGGAAGGCAATTCGGTGTGGACTAGTAATGAAATAACTGTTGGGTTAGGCCGTGTTCGGTTCGGCAGGATAAAAAATTGTCCCGGATTACTGTCGTATGCATGGAGCTCTAAATGAAGTTTATTTACAAAACCTTTTCACAGATGAGCAACTTTGCGCGACGAATCTACTGCACCTAATTAATCCATGATTTGCTACAGTAATGCTACAGTAATCATCCTCTAATCGTGCGGTCAAAGGCCTCATTAGATTCGTCTCACGAATTTGACAAGGGGTTGTGGAGGTAGTTTTGTAAACTGACTTTATTTAATACCCTTAATTAATGATCAAAAATGCATTTAACGAGGGATCAATTTTTTAATCCCCAAACGAACACGGCCTTAGGGGTAGAGATGCCCAAGGACGACGCTCGACCACTTTGTGATGCCAAGTGGACCAGCGCGTGCGCGTCGGCCCACCAGCATGCATTTAATGAGAAATCAATTTTTTTTGATCCCCAAACGAACGCGGCCTAGGGGTAGAGATGCCCAAGGACGACGCTCGACCACTTTGTGATGCCAAGTGGACCAGCGCGTGCGCGTCGGCCCACCAGCAACTGGCTCTTTTCTCTGCAACGTAGCCCACACGTCCATCCTGCGCATCACCAAGTTGGCGTATCCCCTC
>CM014277.1:17439769-17457377 GCA_004135705.1 Alloteropsis semialata
GGGGGGGATTTAGATATAGTTCCAAGAGAGGAAGAGAGGAATTGTGACTTATATTGTTTATTTTGTCAATTAATTTTTCATAGTTTAATTAGTTGTTTCATTAGCTTATAATTAATTGTATTAATAAATTTAGAGAGGAGAGAAAGATTATTATGTATCAACTGATAGTATTAATTTAGTTACTTATTGGCATATATAGGAACAAGTTAGAGATGGACAAGGCATGGATGTACCAAAGATGCTCTGATTTATTCATCTGCGAGGTTGCAAAATTTATTGATGTCGCCAATGGTTATGCTGGTGCTAAAAAGTGTTGGAGATATACGAATTATTCTACCAGATTTTAATTCGAGGCATATTTCATAAATAATTGCTACTGCTATATAAAACAAATAACCAGGCATGAATATCAAGAATGAGATCAGCATGAACATCATAAATATAGCAAGCAAATATGTAACACACATATATATACGCATTGATGCACTATCACCCATCTATGGACTTACAAAATAGCGCTCTGTCCTCGTGTAGATTCGATGTAGAGGCAGCGCAGAACAAAGTCGATCAGCTTCGAGCAGTCACGCAGTTGCGCTGCCCAGAAACCTTATTGTCGCTCCTCGTGCAGGCTTCACGACGGCAAGGGCTCGGAGATACCGCTCCTCTCCTTCTCAGTGCACACCAAGAAGAAGAGCCGGCGAGATCCGGCAGCTCAGCACCACAGTACACTTCTCCCAGAATCAGAGCGAAAGTTCAGAAAGAGTTCGTGGGGATTTTCTCTTGTATTTTTCCTGGACGTCTCCAGGTCCTATTATAGAGAAATCGGCAGCCCACTGCTGACCGTTTCATCTATATTGACGCCCCATTAATTAGCAGTAGTAACCGCCCACATAACTTGGGATTAAGGCATTGACTGCGTGTTTATCCTCTCTAATGACCGTTGTCAAAACTCAAAAGATTAATACGCAGATGGCAAAAAGATTACACAAACTTCGCTTGGCTGCTCACTGAGTCACAAGTCACGCGTTTGTTTACGCGAAAAGAACGCGAATACGCGCGTGGGCGCGCGTGTGTAACCTTAGCCCTATTCTCCCTTTGTCTTCACATAGTGAGAGAGCTCTCGTATTTAAGTTGGCATGCACCAACTCAAACCAGCAGTATGGGACAACTCTATGCCATGCACTCTTGCTTTGGGATTCTATAAATGGGCCTCTCCATGGGCCTATTTTGTGACTTCAAAATAAATGTTTGGAAAGATCCAAAAAAGTTTGGAAAGATCCTGATATGAGCCGGAGACACTTGATCCAGCGTGGATTTTTGAAGAATTACATCACTTGGTCCTATGTCTGTAAAAAGCAACCAGCAGAATTTTGACCTTGGACAGAAGATCATATCGATGATAATGTGTTCACAACGACGTCATTGCCTCATTGGTACAATTGGTACACAGAGGTTGACAAATAAATGGAAAAGAACTAAGTCCATCCACAGTATATTTGTATAATCCTGTTTGTTTTCTACCTAGATTATATAATCTAGCTTATGAATCAAGGATATTATAGTAAAAGGTCACCATGGACCCCCAAATAAGCTGAAATAAGCTACCCTTGTGCAGCTTATTTGAGATTATTTGGGTGGTTCATGGTGAACTTTTACCATAGTGCACTTGACTTATAAGCTACATTATGTAATCTAGATGGAAAATAAACCTATCATCGATTGTTGACCGATCTCACGTGGCCAGTTGTATTACAGGCAGCCACGTTGCATGCTTGTCCAGGGCTGGTGTGTGTATTACTGTATATATATATATTTATAAGGGAGGGGGTGGGGGCAAGGTGGTGCGCTCCGCGGTCTCTCCATCTCCCTCTCCCTCTCCCTGTCCATCTCCACGATGACAATGGCGAGACTCCCTGCTGGCTTTGCTCTGGCAGGCATACTTGTGCTTGCCTCAGGGATTTTCCCCGGGAACGGGCAACTCCTGCTCGAAACAAATCCCGTGACGGGATGCTTGGAGCTTCCTGGTGGCAAGTTGCTACCCTCTCCTCTGCTTGATGCGTACAAGTTTCTTGCCAACTTGCAGCCGGTGAGGATAGTCGCCTGGCACAAAGACACCAATATGAGCATAGCTTCTGACGGCAAAGGCTACGCTGTTCTTGTCGAAACCAACTGCTCGGACCCAAGACAGGTGTGTATCTATCTATGGATCGATCCCTTCAGTTCATCCTTCGCGAGTGCTCGTCTTGCTTGTCATGAATTATGATTGTCCACGCTCTCTCTTTGCGGCATTCACATACATCCAGCTTTGGCTTCGCGACTCCTTCAGCCCCCAGTACTTGAATCTCACCGCCGGTCCGAGTCTCAGCCCCTCAGGTGGTGATGGCAAGCCGTTTGCTCTGGTGAGCCTCAGCTCCATAATCGACGCCAAGGAGCTGCAGGCGATGGAGCAGCTGGAGGGGCGGGGAGTCTACCCTAACGTATGTAGACATGTGGCTCACTCAGCTAATATTTCTTTTGTATGTACATCCCTCCGTCTCAAGTTACTATTTGTTTTGGTTTTTTTAAGTTCATTACTTTTTCTATGCATTTAGATATACGATATGTCTAGATGCATAGCAAAAATAATGAACCTAGCAAAATAAAAACGAATTGTAATTTGGGACAGAGAGAGTATATATGTGTGTTAATTGCCTGCCTGAATGAAAATTTAACGAATGTAACCAGATCAAGCTAGCTCGGTACAGCCCAATCTCCGTGCCACAGTCGATGCTATGGACGCAGGACACCAAGCTCTTCAAGGGTGGCTACATCATACGGCGGTTCAAAGAACCACAGAGGATCCTTAACTGCCGAGTCAGCAATCCCGAACCTAAATATGCTCACACGGTCCTTGAAAACTATTATGAGAAGGGATACTACATATGGAGGATCCAAGGCTTCTTGTCCAACAACTGATGCAGATCCACGCCTTGGTACACGTGCGCGCCTATGTAGCCTTTATTACATCGTCCTATTGTTTCCCTTCGGTTCCTAGGTCCAAAAGGCCATGCATTTGCTTCCATGTTCCGGGGTCCCCT
This sequence comes from Alloteropsis semialata, assembly GCA_004135705.1. Taxonomy (NCBI): domain Eukaryota; kingdom Viridiplantae; phylum Streptophyta; class Magnoliopsida; order Poales; family Poaceae; genus Alloteropsis; species Alloteropsis semialata. The sequence continues at coordinate 17,442,847 of CM014277.1, forward strand.
TCAAAAATATGTTGTCCTACTATCTTTTATTAAGTTGCATCACTACTTGAGAAAGTACTTTCGGCACCATTTCTAAACTATGTACCAGTTTGGAACCGGTACTGACCATCCGGTAATAATAGCTGTGTGAGGCATTTGTACCAACATCTATGTAATTGGTACCAATGCAGTTTTTAACAAATAAGAAAAAGAACACTGAATGCGCGCCAGATTCTCCTTAAGCTCCGGCTTCCACAACATTAGATTTATCTTCAAACAAAATTCACACATCCACTAACATTTAAAGAAATGATTCTTCAGATCTGAACAACATAAACTCACTAATAAACATGCTTCTTCAGATCTGAACAAAACAAAGCCTGGCTGTCCACAGATGGTGATACCGTACTATATATCAGTTTTCACCATCTTCTGCCAACTTAACTGTACACATGTTTGTACTGTGTACAAGCACCAGTTCAAGACCTGGTTGTGGAAATGCTATGAACTGATTGCAAATGTCCCTTTTTTGCACTAGGAAAAAGTGTTATGAAGTCTTGCTCGATCATTTGCTTTGGAACCCATCTAATTCATGGATCATGGGGGTGTTTGTTTCCAACATGAGTCTTCAGGAAAAAAAAATCATTTGGTAAATACCTTCCACTACCTCTGTTTTCTGTTGGCATTTAGGGGAAAAAAAGTGTTCTCTGGTCGTGGAGGTAATTATCAGGCCTCCAAAGAACATTTGATCATGTACAGATAGAAGGTAGTTCCGGCTTGTTTTTCAATTTTGTTTAGATCATCTCCAGCAGATTACTAAAACACAATACCCTATATAGTCTCTCTATTCCTTACCAATACTTTTTTTTGTATTTTTGGTAACCAGTGCTGCAGCAGATTACCAAAACTACTTTAGTGGATAGGGTATTGAGATGAATCCCCTCTATTTGAGTAAGAGGTGAGTGTGCTTTGGTAATCACAAAAAATGTTTTGGTATTTTGGATTGGATTGGTAATCTGATGGAGCACCTCTACTATCAAAATGACTATTTTTTGGTATTGGGTAGAGGGATGAGTAATCTGTTGGAGATGCTCTAAGGAAGTTCTGTTGGGCCTTCGTTTGACAAGGACTCTCACCGTGCCCTCTGGTTTTCCCCATTGAGACTGGAACTGATCTACTAGAGAGATGCCAATTGTACCATAAAATAGAAAAACCTAATACACATGTAGAGAGAAATTAGATACTCCCTCCATTCCAAATTATAATTCTTTTGACTTTTTCACCCCAAGTTTGACTGCTCGTCTTATTCAAAAAATTGTGCAAAATGTCACATATTTTTTGTTTGCTCTATTAATAAAAGTTCTTCAAGAATGACTTAAATTTGACTATATTTGCACATTTTTTGAATTAGACGAGCGGTCAAATTTGGAATAAAAAATTCAAATAAATTATAATTTGGAAGGGACGGAGTAGAAATATTAGATTTTTTATCACCAAATTCGAAACACCACCACAGGTGTTATGCATGGTCCCTACTATAAGCTATGGAGAGACCTAAAATCGAAGAGAAAATTCTATTGAACTGGTGTTGGTGCTGCTTCTGCTAAAATTGGAGTGAAGTGAAAGTACTGCTGCTGCTTGGTGTTGATCTGGGATGGTTCCTGCACCCGCTCTGCTCTCGCCTCCTATGCATCCATCTGCGTAAAATGTTGCATCTATACACACGTATAAATTCTGCGCAGGTATCAACGCATGGACAGCAGTGACCTAAATATACATTTTGGTTCCAATAAATAACGACATTTTGGCTTTTCACCTACATATACACCTCGTTCATCCTCCGGTAAATGCCATGAGGGCAGTGACCTAGAGCAAAATTTGCTGAATACATTTTTCAGCAGCACTTAGCCTTTTCAATATCTCTATCCACTACGGGAAACCAGCATTTGCCGAGTGCCTGAGGCACTCGGCAAAGAGCCAAAGACACTCGGCAGAGGGCACTCGGTGACTGTTGACTCAGCGAAAAGGCCCTTTGCCAAGTGTCTTTTTTCGGGCACTCGGCAAAGCCTTTGCCGAGTGCCTGTGGTGGCACTCGGCAAAAAAAAGTGTCCTAACGGCCAGGGGGACGGCGCGTCGGCGTCAGTGACGTGGTGGCGACGGTGACGGAGGACTTTGCCGAGTGTCCACACCGGGCACTCAGCAAAGCTCTGACAGGCCGGTTGACATGGCCTTGGGGCTTTGCCGAGTGTCTTGGGCAAAACACTCGGCAAAGCCTTGAGTGTTTGCCGAGTGTCTTGGGCAAAACACTCGGCAAAGCCTTGAGTGTTTGCCGAGTGTCAGAGCAAAAACACTCGGCAACCATTTCATCTTTGCCGAGTGTTTTTACCATGACACTCGGCAAAGCTTAAAACACTCGGCGAATTTTAACAGAAGGTAACAGAAATGGGGGCTTTGCCGAGTGTCATGGTAAAAGCACTCGGCAAAGCCCCTCTTTGCCGAGTGTTACACTCGGCAAAGTGGCTATCATGCCCCTATTTTTATTGCTCGGTCGCGTATAACGTACCCACACTCAACAAACATTACAGACAGTTCATATAAATGACAATTATCATTACAGGCAGTTCATATAGATAAAATCCACAACCATAAATCCACAATAACCATCACATGTAGTTTGACAACACAAATTCACAAGTTCACAAGTTCGTTCGTTTACAACCACAAGTACGTTCGTTCACAACCACAAATAGTTTCTAACAATCCACAGATCACTGAGGAGTGGGTAGGGGGTCCGAACAGGCTGCGGCCTATCCGTGCCGACAAATCTTCGTCCTGAGGCCCATCGTTCGACGCCGCCGCCGATCCAGCAACATTCTGCACAAAGGAGAGCAGATTGCATATGAGATACAAGTTTTACGACAGCAACAAAGTAGAACTGTTATGGTTGTCTAAGTTGACCAACGAAGTTGTCTAAGGTTGTCTAAGGTAACCAACTAAGTTGTCTAAGGTTGAAATAAAATTATAAAGTTGTCAAGTGACTCACAGGAGAAAATGAAGTAGGTGGCATCATTGGCGGAGCGAAACCACTCAGTGGTGGACTATGGCCCATCCGCTGTGCCATACTTTGCATGTAGTTGTATAGTCCAGCATCTGTTGCTGCCTCTGCCGCTCGGCCTCCATCTGCTGCATCCGCGCCTCCAGCTCCTCCCTTCTCCTCCTCTCTTCTTCCAGCTGGGCCTGCAATATTCCATCCCAATGTTACAATGCAAAGCAAAGGTATGTAAAAATGAACGAACGACGAATAAAACAGAAATAACCTGGAGTGTCTGCATCCCCAAGTGTGTAGCGGTCGGTCATTGGCGTATGTCTGGGTTAGCGCTACTAGCTCGAATCTGGGAGAGGGTGGGAGTACTAGCCGTGTCGAGTGTGCTGTCACCGAGGTAGTACCTCCCATGCTTCTTGCCTCCTCCCACCTTCAAGACGACTTCTCCATCAAGCGGGTGGACGCTCAGATCCCATTCTGGCCCATGCTTTTGCTTTGCCATCTCTAAGTATGTAGTGAGGCGATTGTGGGCCATGGCATTGCTGTACGCCTCCGGCGGGTCCTTTGGGTTCTACCGGACGTTGGACGTCGTCTTGCCCTTGTGGGCCAAAGCAATAGCCTGGAACTGTGTGAGTGGCTGGCCACCATGTGACACCGACTACAAAACACATAAAACAATATGATTAGAAATTATGCAGGATTGAGCGTTAGAATAAAAAAATGATTTGGCGTACCCATCTTTCTGAATATTCGTCGATGCTAAGGCTGCCCTGATGGTGTGCTGGACCTGGCATCAGCAAACGGCGTTCCCAGACAGCGCTGTGCATCTCCTCCCAGTTGGGGTGGCACAACCTGTCCACCATCTGCTCCCAGGCCTCGGTATGCGAGGCGCACCACCACGGAATCGCCTGCACGGCATCAAGAATAAGAAGATCAAATTATACATACTTAATCTCAGAAACAACAAAATTAAAGTTCTATATTTACCTCTATGTGTTGTTCTCGAGTCAACTTCATGTTGGTGGTTCTTGCCACAGCTTTTTTGTACTTCACTCCTCGGTCAGCCCAGTAATCAATGACGGCCTGGATGCGCGCCTCGTAGTGCATGTCCTTCACGAGTTTATGGCACGCTGCGGCAGCCACCTGAGCCGCCCTCTCCTCGTATCCCTCCTCGCATCTGTAGAAATCCTGCATATATATGCGATGTATCCGATCATTATTTCAAGAATGTCAAATGAATGCATTGTGTTGAGCAATGTAGTGCGAGGAAGACTTACCCAAAGCTCGGCAATCACCCGCAACGCCTTGTTGGCGAAGAGCCTGCCATCCTGATCAGGGAACTCCTCTGTGGCGACGTAGTAGTGGTCAAACGAGTAGGCCGGCTCCTGGCTTCCGTGGTGGTGTATTAGGCCTGGGAAGTGTGTCCTGCACAAAAGGCCCAGGATGCCATTGACCTTGCGTTTGTGAGAAGAACCCGGGTTGACCACTGTCCAACACCTGCAAAGTGTTTGATATACATTGTTAGTTTCTATTGTCATTTTCAACATATCAAATGAAAAGGTAATGAAAACATCTAAAGTTACTTACCTTTTCCCTCTCGGTCGGATCATCAGACGACGTTCAAAAGGTATCGGTCGCTTCGGGAGTGCGGAGGGACCTCGCAACCAAACTTTTGGCTGACCAGAGGAAGTGGAACCTCCTGCCGCCCCCGCGTCGTCGTCGTCCTCCTCCTCCTCCTCCTGCTGCTCCTGCTCCTCCTCCTCCTCCTCCTCCTCCTCCTCCATGGGAGGAACCTCGTACTCAGACGAAGACGATGACGAAGGTACAGGGGACGGTGCCCTGCCCTTTTGTCGACCCTTGCCTCCACCGCTCCCTCGCCCCTTGCCTCCACCGTTCCCTCGCCCTTTGCCTCCACCCCTCCCAGACTCCTCAGGTGCATCGGACCCATCCCGCGGCCGCCTCTTGGTAAAGCGACTGAACGTTCCTCGTACCGCCCACCATCTTGGCTCAATCACCTACAATTAAAAAGACAAAGAAAATATAATTAGAAAGAGATGCAAAATAAGCAAAATATATTTAGAACGAGATGCAAAATAAGCAAAATATATTTAGAAATTAACTAGGATCATACATGTATTAGAAATAATCATCATGATCAGGATTAGCAGGATCTTCAGTCTCATCATCACTATCACGCATTTCGAGATCATCATGCCCGTGCTCCAAAGGAGGAATTTCGTCGTTACTGTCATTGCCTAAACACATTTTTTCAAGTAACTCCAAGTCCCTCAAGTTATGAACCACATCTCCATCGTCCTCGCCAACATTACTTTCTTTGTCTACTTCCATTCCGTCCGCTTCGGTTAAGTCAGCCCATCTTCTTGAAAGAACTCTCTGGCATATGTGTTTGGGTCTAAGTTGTAATCTTCATTGTTTGGGGCAGGTAGTTTACCGTGTGGCGATACCTTGTACACAACATCCCAACCCTCAAGACGCTTGTCAGTCGTGCAGGGGTACGAGAGGTAATAAACTTGTGTGGCTTGTTGAGCCACAATATATGCATCTTCTCCCGAATAGACGGATGATTGTTGAATTTCGACTAGCCCAACATTAGGGGTCTGTCTCACTGTGGAAGGGTCAAACCAATGGCATTTGAATACGACAGGATTAAGAGGTTTGCATCCACCAAAATCGAGCTCGTATATTTCTTCAATTATTCCATAATACTCGACCCCATCAAGGGCTAGCGTACAAACTCCGGTATTTGTGGTCCTTCGATTGGACATCTTCTGCACATGGCTCTTTTGCGAAAACAATAACCATTCACATCATAACTGGTAAATGAGCTGACCATATAGGCACAGCCATCAGCAACCTGTCTCAACTCGGCACTCATAGACGCATCGGTTTGGCTCTTCTATTTGAACCAAGAAATGAAATTGGACCGTCTAAGAAGGGTATCAACTTCCTATGGTGTAGGTTCCCTTGATTCACGCCAGAATTGATGAAGAAATTCCCTGTACCAACGACAAACATGAGGGTTGGATGCAGAAAAGTGACTACATAATGGAAAACAGGTTTGTTGAGAACTTACGTCATGTACGGCTCAACTTCGGAAAGGTTGGTCAACACATATAGAATGATAGTGCACCACTCTTCGTATTTCAAGGTCTTGGAGGTCGCTTCACTTGCACTTCCGAGTTGCCCTCGAAAAATGCTGAGAGTCATTTCAACTTCACCAGAATTGTAACGAGTTTGTGGATTATGCACGCTAGGAAGGTTGTCAGCATAGTATTTTGTTGTGAAGTTTGACACCTCCTCCAGAATGTATGCCTCTGCAATGGAAGCTTCAATTTTGCATTTATTTTTACATTTAGTTCGAAGAACCTTTTGTCATCTTTCAATTGAATAGCATCAATGGTTCTGCATAGGCCCCCCCATTCGTGCCTCATACGGGAGGTGCAAAATCATATGCTCCATCGGATTGAATAAGCTGGGTGGAAAGATCTTCTCCAACTTATAGAGCAACACAGGAGCCATTCTTTCCATATCTGCTATCACGGTTGGAGATATCTCCTGAGCACAAAGGATGCGAAAGAAATTGCTCAGCTCTGCCAGCACTAGCTAGATACTGTCAGGGACATAGCCTCGAATCATCACTGGAAGGAGCCGCTCAAGACATATGTGGTAGTCATGACTCTTGGGCCCTTTGATTCGCAAAGTAGATAAGTTCACTCCCCTCTTCAGATTCGTTGCATACCCATCAGGGAACTTTAATGTTTGGAACCATTTGAGAACTTCTCTCCTTTGATCCCTCGTCAGGACGTAATCTGCCTTAGGCTTCTTCCAGCATTTGCCGTCTTTGGGAGGCGGTATGTCCATCTTCGATCTATTGCATAACCGGCTTTGATCCACTCTAGCCTTCACATTGTCCTTTGTCTTGTCAGGATGGTCCATGATTGTACCAAAAACTGCCGCACCAAGATTCTTTTCTGTGTGCATTACATCAATGTTATGTGGAAGAAGAATGTCATGCATATAGGGGAGCTTCCACAAGCCCAACTTATGAGTCCAAGCATGTTGCTCACCATATCCCACAAAAGCATCTTATTCTTTATTTAACCTGAGAGCGTCTAACTGAGCACAAATCTCGACACCAGTCATCATATGTGGTGGAGGGTCTTTAACAGTGACACCTTTCATAAAGTTCTTGGTGTCTCGTCTGAATCGATGGTCAAGAGGGAGGAATTACCGATGTTTGTCGAACGAAGAATATTTGCCACCCTTCATCAACCAAAAGAACTTCAGAGCTGCCTTGCATACAGGGCATGGGAACTTTCCGTGAACACACCACCCGCAGAATAACCCATACGCCAGCATGTCATGCAGGGAGTACATGTACCAAACATGCATTCTGAAGTTTCTCTTTGTAGCTCGGTTGTATGTCCATACCCCTTCCTTCCAAGCACATTCCAAATCATCAATCAGAGGCTCCATGTACACACCCATATTTTTCCCTGGGTGTTCAGGAATAATTAACGACAAGAAAATGTTCTGTCATTGAAAGAGGACACCGGGGGAGGGGGGAGATTTAGAGGGATAACAAATATGGGCCAACAAGTGTATGGGGCAGACGACATCCCATAAGGATTGAACCCATCTGTTGCCAGGGCAACACGTACATTACGAGCCTCTAGAGCTTTCTCACTATGAATCGCATCAAAGCTTCTCCATGATTCACCATCGGATGGATGTACCAGCTTCTCAGGATTGTATTGACGTCCATTTTTGTGCCATGTCATCTGTTTCGCGGATTCCTCGGTCATGTAAAGCCGTTGGATCCTCGGTATGAAAGGAAGGTACCGTAGGATCTTCACCGGGATTGTGAGCTGCCTCTTAGTGCCATCACCAGAGTCTGCCTCCACGAACCTGGACGACTTGCACTTTGGACAGTACTTTGCGTGCTCATGTTCTTTTCTAAATAAGACACATCCATTCTTACAAGCATGTATCTGCTCATATGGCATCTTAAGTGCACGAAGAAGTTTCTATGCCTCATACATGTTCTTCGGCAGAATGTGACCATCTAGAAGCATGCTGCCAAAAACTGTCATCATGACATCGAAGGCTTCTCGACTGTGGCTAAACTGGGACTTTATGGCCATTAGGCGTGCAATGGCATCCAGTTGTGAAACCCTAGTATGCTCGTGAAGGTTCTGTGCCGCAGACAACATGTCGTAATAAGCCTTTGCACTTGCCTCCGGCTCATCCTCCCTAGGTCCTTCATCGATGTGTGCTTCATCATAGTCATTTAACATGTCTCCTACCCCAGCATCATCATCAAAATCCTTGATGCATTGTCTCACGACATCGTCTCTCACACGATGGGCCTCACCGTGGCAAGTCCACCGGGTATAGTCTGGCGTAAATCCATGCTTGATGAGATGGTGGCTCATGACCTGCTTTGTTTGTCGTTTACAGTTTGCACATTGGGCACATGGACAGAAAGCACGTGTAGCCTTGGCAAATGCAAATGCTTGGTTCAAGAAAGCTTCAGCCTTGTTAATCCATTCAGTAGTCTTGTCAGGAAAGCCCGTGTACATCCACTCACGGTCGTCCATCCTCTAACATATCACCGAGTAGTATCAAACTCAATTGCATCTACCGGATGTTTATACTATCTAATAGGTGAAGATAGGTCCTAATCCCATCCGAGGATGTGTAGATGAGGTTAGTTTCTATGCTCTACTCCTATCCTATCCGAGACAGAATTTCGGCAGCACCTCCCCGCTGTTCTCCAAATACACGTCCTGTCACGGAGATTGTGTATCCGAAGAACAACAGGGAGGTGATGCCGAAACTCTACCTCGGATAGGAGTAGAGCATAGAAACTAACCCCATCTACACATCCTCGGGCTGTCCAAAAAAATGTGGACAATTCAAAACAGATACGGTTATACATATGCAAAGAACTACATACTTCCAACTGTATCTCTTTCGAACGGGAGACACCTAACTAGGTTACGCGATCTACGAACATGATATTAAAAGAGAAATGTCTTTTATGCCTCACCTTGCTATCCTGCAAAGTGACGAGTCGAGGACGGTGCAAAAGCCGATGGTGCAGTAGTCGATCCTGCAAAAAAAAGAATACAATAAAATCAGATACAAATTTCGGCAGCACTTCCCCTACATGATGAGATTTCAAAAGCTGAAACAAAACGACGGATCGATGGCCGGTGTTGACGATCGTTATTGGTACACTTTTAAGGCTGATTTGTCATTGGTTTTGGACTAATTCTTATACTAACCCACCACTTGGCACCTAAAATAACCATGTTTTCGAAATGTCTTGTATTTTGGAGCATGTTGTGATTTTACAGGAACTACGACATATTTGGCGGAGTTTTACGTGGACCAAAGCACCTACATAGATAAGGATTGAGGAGGAGGGACATCACGCGAAAGATGGAGACAAAAAGAGCCAGAAGGAGCCTAGGCCGGCCGGCCTAGCCCATTCTGGGGCCCGCTCGCACTTCCCTTTCTTCAGCATGAAGTAAACGCAAACCCTAAGGGTTCCCTCCGGCCACATTTGCCAGAGACCTATATAAACACCCCCGAGGACGCCGTCAAGATCATCATTGACAACCATTAGAGGAGATTAGATCCATTGGAGAGAAACATAAGGAGGAGGCACCGCCGGAGGTCCTAGCCGTCGTCCAGGCGCCGTCTCAAGTTGGAGGATAGCGAGGAGTCCATCCTCGCCGGAAGCTTCCACACCATGAATCGTGATGTCATTCCTAGCTTCATGGGGTAAAGTCCTTGTTTGTCCATGGGGTTGTAAGGAGATCTTGATTTGTAATTGCCGAATCCTTTTGTGAGATCAATCTATCATGTTCTTGGTTGATGGTGCTTTTCATCTTAATAGTTGGCCAACATTACCATGGGTGTGCATATCTCTCGTAGTTTTGCATGCTTAGATCATATCAACGTTTCGTGTTCCCATAGCTCGATAGGTGAGTACCCTCGTGTAGTGACTAGTATGCGGGAGGAAAGTGTTGAGCTTGGTTCACATCTTTACCATTGATAGATTAGATTGGTTTTATCTTGCTTGGCGATTACATCTCATAGTGATCCAAGACCCTATGGGCAAATGCTTCCATACCTTGTGTACTCCTCTCTACCGCTCGTAACATTGATTAGGTTAGATTGTTCTTATTACATACATCATCATTCAACCAAAGAACATTCTTACTAACAAAATTAGTGCTTAGTTAAGCGTAGAAATCCCTTGTTCCGTGGATTGATAAACATTGGGGGAATACTCTAAGGGAAAAGCTACAACCGATCCATGCGCTTGCGTTCGTAATTGGCGTGCCTAAGGGTCGTCAACAAGCTTTTCCAACGCCGTTGCCGGGGAACAAGCTAGATTGCTACGTTTGTTGGATACTAACACCTAACCTTTTCTCTAGAAAAATCTTTGTTTTTGTTTTTGTTGTCTAGATGGCTCTTGTCGTCCAACCCATGGAGGAAGGAGAAAAATCACTAAGGGATTATGCAAGCCCGCAATCGGAGGACTTCGACATGCAAAAATCGGATTCGACACTTGAAGCCACCGAGTACGAGATCAAGCCTCAAATCATCAAGATGGCGGCTGCGAATCCATTTAGAGGGGTGGAGACCGACAACCTATATAGACACATCAAGTGGTTCACGATGCTATGCAATACGGTACAACAAGATGGATTTCTTTTAGCTTGGTTTAGATGGAATCTTTTCCCATACTTGCAGATGAAGCAAAAAGATGGTACGCGCTTGCATCCTTTGAGGTGAAAGGAAATTGGAATGAGTTAATGAAAAAATTTTGTGGACGGTTCTTTCCGATATCCAAAATCCAACACACTCGGAGGCAAGTGATCAATTTTACGCAAGGAGAAGATGAAGGAATAGATCAAGCATGGGATAGATTTAATGGATTGATTGAACAAGGACCGAAGCTAGGATTCTCTGGTGATGTACTCTTGCATACTTTCTATTTTTCCTTAACCCCCAAATGCATGGAATTCGTACAAATGTGCACAGGAGGGGATCTCATGGAGAAAACACTCAGAGAAGCTGCCCAAATTCTATAAAAAAATAAGCAAGGGGGCAGCCATGCGAAGAGATTGGGAAAATCGACTTTCGGGAGACATTGAGCAAGAATCCCATGTTGGGGTGCTTGCTGGAATTTTCAGAAAAGAGACCCCGGAAGCAAAGGAGGAACAACCAAAACACGAAAAAGTTATAAGAACAACCCACGATGAAGAAGCACCGGTCCGTGACACGAAGAAGAATAAGCCGGAAGCGGAAGTTGGGAGAAATTTGGCAAATGCAAAGTCGCTAAAAGAAGTTGAGCAAATGGATTGGATCCCAATCGACTTTGGTGAACTCTTTGACAAAGGAAGATCACACCCAAATCAAAAGAAGTCCATGAAAGCCATAGAGTCGGATTTCCCACCGGATAAACATACGGGCTGCATATTGGACAAGGGATCGGCCGGAGAAATTATTCGGAAGCTTTTTGATGAAGATGGAGAAATAGACCCCGACCATGTCGCCGAAGTGAAGAAAATCATGGGAGTAAAACCGGAAGCATCTCCATTCCTGCACCTAGCCGAGGTATATGCCATACAAGCAAATCATGATGAAGGTACGCCACTACCTACACCTCACATAAGTTGCACGATCGATGGAGAATTATTTTGCAAAGCCTTATGCGACATTGGAGCCCGAGTAAGTGTCATGTCTTCAAAGATTTATGATGAGCTTTATAGTAAAACTTTGAATCTTGCTCCTACATCTACTAAATTAATTATGGGAGATGGTAGAACAACGAAACCTTTGGGTATTCTTAGAGATCTAGATGTTGCTATCTCGGGTAAAGTTATTCCAACCAACTTTTTTGTGCTAAATGCTTGCTATGATGATATAATTCTTGGTAGGCCTTTTCTTAAGTTGGTTAATGTGGTTCTTGATGCCGGAAAGGGTAAAGTCACGATTGAATTAGATGAAACTAAATACACTTATGACTTTTTGCCCGCTTCCACTACCACAAAATGAAGATTTCGTGAGAGTGACAATTTTCGTGAGAGGATTTTTTCTACTCTCACGAAATTATTCATTTTTGTGACAGGTTGTCAAAAACCGCCACGGAAATATATTTTCGTGAAGGTGCTCCACACCCCGCCACGAAAACAAGGCATATTCATGAAGGTTGTCTTATACCCACACGATACTCGTTCTTACTCTCACGAAAATATTTTATTTTCGTGGCGGGTTGTCAAAAACCGCCACAAAAACACATTTTCGTGACGGTGCTCCACCCCGCCACGAAAACAAGACACGTTAGTGGAGGTTGTCTTAGAACAAATGTATAGTCATCTTTCTTTTTTTAATTCAGAGTTAAAATTTTTTAATTGGTATTTCTCCCTCATAAGAACTTCAAATTTGATGGTTTTTTCTCCTAAATTTCTCTAAAATCACGATCTTTTATCTAGTGGTGTTTGTATGTATGTTAATTGCTACCTTTTTGATATTTTCACATGCCTTTGTTTTCTTCCACTTAAGAACAAAATAGAAAAACATTTTTTTTGCATAACAATTGCTAATATAACTTCATATTTTCTAGTGTTATGATAATTATAAGGTTGTGTTCAAATTAGAAATGTATACAAGTCCAGAAATGTTATTAGGTATTCAAACCTCAATGTTTGACTTGAGTTATATTAAAGTATGTGGGAGATATATTCATTTGTCAACAATGTATGGTCTGACTTTATTAAAATCATTTAGTTTCTTTATAGGAATATTATAGACTAAAAATATGTTGCCACATTAATTTGTAGAATTTTTTGATCAAATTTAGATATTATTGTAATTATTATGCGTTAATTTGGATCTAGAAGTTTGAATTATCCTTAGAAGATAGTTAATTTTTTTCATACCTCTAGGATATGGGTTAGAATAGAATATATGAGTCTAAATATAATTTTTGTGCAATTTTTTATATCTTATTAGATGCAGATGCAGTTGGATTTGGAATTAATTTCGATGGTCATGTAGAAATTCATTTAACATACAAAAAATAGTAAATTAGTTCCAAAATTTTTGAAACTCATAAACAACAACATATATGTAGTCTACTACATGTGAAAAAGGTGCTGAGGTATACAAGACATGTGTTTTTGCATGTTACTTAAAGGATCCCTTAACTATTTCCTAGGAAAAAATAGAAAATCATTCAAGTATATAAATGGGCCGAAATTCCAGTCCTGGGCCGTTTCTCCTAAGGCCCAACGCGTCCTAGCCATTAATCTCTGAATGGACGATCTAGATCCTCCCTCAAACCCAACATATGGTTTCCTGTGGCGGCGGCCTCTTTTCTTATCCTCTCATCTCGCTCGCGTCCTCTCGCTCTCCCTTATCCTTTCATCTCTCTCCCGCAGCCTGTCGGGGGTAGGCCCCCAGGGGTACCCAGCAGGCGGATTGGCCCAACCATCAAAGGGCGGCCCAATCCGAGTACCGGGGCGCCGCCGCCGGCCACGCCGGCACCGTCTTTATCCTCTGCCAGTATGCCCAGTTGAGTCCAAACCCTAGCCATTCCTCCGGCGGCGGCGCTCCTCAAGCCAACAGGACTGACAGCAGCGGCGCTCCACCTCTTGGCGTCCCCTACCCGCTTCGTCTCCTTGCTCTCCCAAGTCCCAACCGTAGGCTGCAGCCGCCCTCCAGTCCGCTCGTACCCTGTAGATCTGGGCATGCATGATGGGGTTGCCGAGCGCGATGCAGGCGGGCGGAGGTGCCGCTCCGGCCCTCCCTGCAGGTCCCAGTCACGGTTGCGGGGAACCCCAGTTGGCCATCGTTGCTGTTCAGTCAAATCTGTATTTTTACTTTTTTGGAGGTATGTTCTTACACTAGAAGAATTAATACCCGGTCTAGTAACTAGTAGGATGCATTTTAATGTGCTCTGAAGTCTAGCTTGTAGCAATTTTTGTTTGTTCACGTGATGCAGGCTTTTATGTGCTGTTCAGGGAAGAAGAGCATTGGTGGGAACTATGCCTCGAGTAGGAAGTGCTAAGTTTGAAGCGCCCCTGCCTAAGCAGAGACTAAATGTGATACAATTATCAGTCCCAGGAGGCTGATACACATTTATTCAACAGATAGTTCAGAACCTTACACTCCCCGAGGGGGAGGAAACTTGATACAAGCTAGGACAACCAAAAGGTAAACTACGGCTATGAGCCAGATGATGAACCAGACCGGTTCAACAAGGGGATCAGAGTCGCGCGACAGCGAAAGCATCTCGGGCAGGGCCAAACTCCACAGGCAAAGTCGGGTGCGGGCACGACCACCTACTCGGCGTCCTCAACGACAAAGTCCGGGTCTTCTTCTGAAGCAACAAATACAAGGGTGAGTACAAAAGTACTCAGCAAGTCCAACCACACCCACGGAGGGGTTAACACAGAAATATGCA
>CM014277.1:17488397-17501712 GCA_004135705.1 Alloteropsis semialata
GAAGCTCGGAGATCAAAGATAAACTAGCTGGAATTATAGGGAAGGATATCTGTAATCGTTATAGGATCGCATCCTTGTATTTTGGGTAGGTTATGATCTTCGCCGGACTATATAAGGCGCCTTGAGACCCCCCTCCAGAACACGATTACAACCCACACATTCATTCAACCTAGGACAGAACCCAACTACGGAGATCCTTCAGGAACTTCATACACAGCAATCCATACACCCAACACAGGACATAGGGTATTACGTCATCTCGACGGCCCGAACCTGTTCAATCCTTGCGTCTTGTGTTACCATCGACTTCTGATCCTCGATCTGTCCCTTGACAAATCAACCACGCGGACTACCCTGTGTGGACTGCCGGGTCCATAAATCCGACAGTTGGCGCGCCAGGTAGGGGCTGATCGACGAGATCAATCTACAAGCTCGATGGCAGATTCATCGACGACGGCGTCGGCGACAATGGGCGCCCCTGGCGCCATGGCCTAACGTGCATGGCGGCGTGACGGGACGGAGCTCCGCATGCATCTGCTCAATCTCTTCGAGTTAATTGCCAAAAGCTACTGCGCCGCACCGCCGAATTCATCTACAGGATGGATGAGCACGGCCCTTTTATTTTCTAATCTTATCTCGTTTGCATGCATTCGCGTATGTGCCTTGTTTCTTATTATTTTCCTAATCAATCTCTGTCTTATTTACGCATGTGCGTGCGTGGCCGAGTCCTGAACTAAAGCCTGCCGCCGGTGTTCAACTACGTCACGGAGCTGCCCAATAGCGCCGCTCTACGGCTTGCGTCTTTCTCATGGGCGATTTGATCAACAAAATTCTACACGGATCAGGAGAATTCCTTTCTTACTTCTAATTTTCATCTTCAGTTAGATCAGTTTTATATTGTTTCCTTTCCTCCATGGCTGCTGACGTGCATTGGAATCCATGCATGCGCAGATTGGATTTGTTTCTCTCTGTAGATTGAACAACCCCCGAGTACTCGGCGTTGATCAGTCCATACAGGCATGGGTGGTCTAGACGTCCAGAAGCCACACGGCATGTCTCAACATCCACCGGCAAGACGCAGGCTGCCGGAGGTATAAGGGACCACTTCAACATGGCGGTGATCTGCAACGCCGACAACTCAGAACATGCCGGCTACTGCACCGGCTCCACCACGCCATTGGCCGATGCGCCAACAACCTCATCCACTTGGATACGACGCCCTCTGCAAAGGCGTCACGCCGATTCTTTCACTCGGACATAAATCAAGCTAAGTCATACTTTAATATTTTCACAATATTTTTCGGTCACCACGTATCTCCATATACATGTCTCCATGATCATCGCCGACTACCCTTGGTTTGTTCCCGACTGCTTATACAGCCCGAGCGCTACACAAGCAGTCGGGCAACACCCAATGGACGCACATATAGCATTTTTCTCCATCGTTTATTTCTTTTTCCACTCTTGTACAAGTCGCTAAAGTACTTGGGAAGCACACGCCTTAATCCGTGAAGCCTCGACTCTTCCGTACGCCTACGTTACTACGCGTGCATGCGGCCCAGCTCCCTGCGCTATGGACTATGGCTATCGGGGATCAGGTGCATAAACGTAACAGGATAACTACCCGAGGAAATTAATAGACTTAAAGAGTTGGAAGTAGAAATTCTATTACATACAACGCCGAATGTTTTTCTCCAGAATTATTATTTGCTACACCATATACTACCTATCCTTCATATCTTCATTGCAGGGCACATGTTTGGATCCCGAGCTTGCCTGTTACGCTCAGGGGCTGGACCACTCCGGCATCGCCGCCAGCTGAGTACTCGAGTCAGTCAGAACTCGGGCTGGTACTACACTCCACGACGGTCGCTAGCCGAGTGCTTTGCAGCACTCGGGCTGGCGCTACACTCCACAAGGATCGCTAGCTGAGTGCTTTTGAGTACTGGGCTGGCGCCGCGGACGACTACTCGGCGTGCCTCGGACGGCTCGACTCGGCCCTCGCGCTCGGGGGCTGGGCGCCGCGACGACTACTCGGCGTGCCTCGGACGGCTCGACTCGGCCCTCGCGCTCGGGGGCTGGGCGCCGCGACGACTACTCGGCGTGCCTCGGACGGCTCGACTCGGCCCTCACGCTCGGGGGCTGGGCGCCGGGGCGACCACTCGGCGTACTTCGGCCCTCACGCTGGGGGCTGGCGCCGGGATGACCACTCGGCGTGCTCGGCCCTCACGCTCGGGGGCTGACGCCGGGACGACCACTCGGCGTGCTCAGCCCTCACGCTCGGGGGCTGGCGCCGGGACAGCTACACATCGCGCTCGCCCGACGAGTCCTCGCACTCGGGGGCTGGGCGCTGGTACGACTACTCGGCGTGCCCTGCCGGGCTCCGCCGGACCTCACGCTCGGGGGCTGGACGCCGAAATTAACGCCGGATGATTCAGTCAGATGCTCCTCGACTAACCCTTGGACCGATTCCTTCGGAATCGCTTCAAGGCTCGGGGGCTACGGCCAACGGACGCACCTCGCGGCGCATCCGTTGATTGTCTGGCAACCAAGAACAAGGCTACTAACCCTTGGACCGATTCCTACGGAATCGCTTCAAGGCTCGGGGGCTACGGCCAACGGACGCACCTCGCGGCGCATCCGTTGGGAAACGGCTCTCTCTTTTCTCTCTAGTATCACGCGGTTTCGCTTCCAACTGCAGCAAGCTCGAAGCTCATCAGATGGCACGACCTCGCCGACTTGTCGCTCAACCACGTACTACTCGGGGGCTTGTCGGGGGTAGACCCCCAGGGGTACCCAGAAGGCGGATTGGCCCAATCAGCAAAGGGCTGCCCAATCCGAGTGCTATCGGGCCGGTTTGTCAGACTGGGTGGCCCACCACTCGGGAGGCCCACCAGTCGGACGAGCCGGATGGGCACGACGGCGCACGCAGCAAGAAACAAGACGGCGTATCCCGCAAGAAGCTCGGAGATCAAGATAAACTAGCCGGAATTATAGGGAAAGATATCTGTAATCGTTATAGGATCGCATCCTTGTATTTCGGGTAGGTTATGATCTCTAGCCGACTTGTAACTCAAGGCAGCCGGACTATATAAGGCGCCTTGAGACCCCCTCCAGAACAGATTACAACCCACGCATTCATTCAACCTAGGACAGAACCCAACTACGGAGATCCTTCAGGAACTTCATACACAGCAATCCATACACCCAACACAGGACGTAGGGTATTACGTCATCTTGACGGCCCGAACCTGTTCAATACTTGCGTCTTGTGTTACCATCGACTTCTGATCCTCGATCTGTCCCTTGACAAATCAACCACGCGGACTACCCTGTGTGGACTGCCGGGTCTATAAATCCGACATCTGTGCCTCTCTAATCGTTCCTAAGGTGAGCTTGTCACGATTGACTAGTGTCATCTTGACGATTTGGAGAGAAGTGTGTTTGGGGTTATAATCGGGACATAGGCCTTGTTTCTCTGAGAGAATTTTTAGAGGCTCCCATTCACCCCCCCTCTGGTCGCCCGTTTCGGTCCTTCACTTAGTAACAAATGAACATATCAGGTCAGGTGTGGATGCTGCCATGTATAACCCTCCTGCTCCTTGCTTTACTATAATAACACCTGGTGAGACCAGGGTTGGCAACAATGCGCAAATCTTCTAGATTTGTATTAAGGTGCTGTATGGACTGGGGCAGGCATCTAAGGGCAGGGTAGCAATACTGGATGTGAAGACTATGGTGGAGAGTCTGGTGCCCAAGGACTTGGTGCAAAAGTTATTCAGCGGATGTGCTAGTAGTTTGCTCTAGCGCCCTCAGGAAGCTATTAATGGTAGTCAGAGGCGTTGGAAAATGGAACGAATCAGTAATACAAAACCACATTGAGTTGGAAATTGTAAACCGTAAGCACCCACACACCATGCGTGCGCACACATACCAAAGGAAGGAAGCATATGGAACTTGAACATTTATAGTAAAGTAAAATGAACTAGTAACAAAGGGCACGTACCAAGGGTTGGATGCTGCCACGTCTGCGTGTCCTGGGAGGCAACGGGCTATGGCTTTAGGCCCCCTACAAATCAATTATACGCACTTGGTCAATGTGAGAGACAAGGTTCCACTCTGGCCCCACTCCTTCCTCGAAAGGCCTAGCCAAATCAGGATCCTAACTACTAATTGATAATAACTCGAGAGAAGTAAGGCCTTGTATGGATTTGGGCAGGCAATGAAAGGCAGAGCAACCGTCTATATCAAGACGACGAAGTGCAGAGAGTTGTCCAATCCACTCGGGCAGGACGGTCAGTGCAGCACAATCTTTCAAACAGAGCTGCTCGCGGGCGGTGAGGTGCTTCATTGATTCAGGAAGGCCAGCACTCATTTCTGTCTCCCAGACATCCAACTCTTTTAAAGACCACAGTTCTCCCAGCCACTCGGGCAGCCTGCCAAGGGTGGGGCATTCAGCGATCCACAGTGCCCGGAGGGAGGTCAGGCTTCGAAGGCTGTCAGGCAACTGGGTCAGGTCATAGCAGTATTTAATCGTCAAGTCCACGAGTTCTGTGTGGTGCTGCGGGAATTTCCAGCCAGATGATGCTCCCCTCATTTCTATTAGGTTCAAACTCCTGAGGCGTGGGACCACCGAGTGCACGTTGCAGGACGAAGAGGATACATCTGGTGAATGAAGCTCATGTGAGAAGTTATCTGGGGGTAACAGCTGCAAGCTGTCCTGGTCCCTTAAAGACAGCTTCTCCAGAGATGGTGGGAAGTATGGTTTACTTTGGGCACTGCTGTATGGATAGTTCGTACAGGGCAGGGAAGCAGTTTTGTGCTTTCGATGCCTCCTCCCCAATTTTGAAACCACTGGTTGTTGTCCACATCTCCTCTAAATTATGAATTCTCCACAGCGAGAGGCACTTCAGCGAAAGAAACTCTGAAAGTCCTCCCATGTGCTTCAAGCTAGGAAGAGCACTTAGTTGCAGTTTAGATAGATACAAGAACTGACAAGGACTGGTTTGTTTTGACAGTGCGAATTCACAACAAGAAGAATCATTTTGCTTCATCATCCATCGTGGAAAACAGAGACCCTGGTAACCTTCAATTTCCAAGTACTCAATTTGCGATGGTGGTTCAAGAGCGTTCAGCGGGCCCTGCTCTTTTTCCACATCCGGTGCTAACTCTTCTTCTATTCCACTTAAAAACTGCCAGTACAACTTCAGATTTTTATATTGTTCTTACGCTTCAAGCAAGCCTTCTCAGCCTCACAAGGATTCTTCACATACTTAATGTTTGTAATTTTCAGTTTACCACTTAGCATATCAAGATTTTCAAGCTCAGAGATTTTCGCGTCATCTCCACCACACCCAACAACAAACAAGCCCAGCTGTCTTAAACGAGTCAGCTGTCCAATACCTGATGGCATTGGTATCCAACGCAGTTTGAAGCAGCCTACTATGTTCAAAACTTCAAGCCATTTTAACTTTCCTATATCTTTTGGCAACTCCACGAGCTCAATGCAGTCTTGAAGGTTTATACATTTTAGAGTACTAGTCCGACTAACCCATGGAGGTAGCTTGGTAACATTGGTTCCATGGAGGTCAAGAGAAGACAACATTGGACAGGACAATGTGCTTGGCAGGTTCTGGAACTGATCAGAATTAGATAAGTTAATTGTCTGCAAATTACTAAAGTCCCCGGTGAGTTCTGGCGGCAATTGTTTCAGTAATGAACAATTGGATACATGAAGGGCCCTTAGTTTTTTCATTTGACATATGGTGCTTGGTATCTCTCTGACTTTTCCACAGGAATGCAGATTCAAGGATTGAAGGTCTTGACAATCACCAATTGACTGAGGCAAACACTCAAGATCAGCAGCATTATTCAGCTCTAGAGTCTGTAGCTTCTTAAGTTTGCCAATAGACTTTGGTAACGTAACAAAACCTTTGCTTATGATAAAATGAAGTGACTGCAAGTTCCAACAATCTGAGATAGCCTCTGGAATTTTTGTGCAACTAAGGTTATGGATTTCAAGACATCCAAGATATTTAAACTTCAGTATGAATTAAGGAAATGTAGTGATATTTGTGTACTCCATAACAGCACTGTGGATACAGGGACTCTTCTTAACTGGTTTGTCAAATGTTGGATTACCCTCAGAGACAAAGAGAGCATGGACTTTGTTGAAAGAGCCCCTGTCAACCTTCTCTCCTGATGAAGTCAAAGACAAATATCTGCACCTTTGAGAACTATTCGGCAGAGAAGTCCTCACGTCATCCGACAGTATGTGCCGAGTGAGATCATGAATCAAATCATGCAATTTGCATACAAGTTGACCAGTATACCTGTCCTTAGAAGGATCCTGAAGAAAACCAATTTTTACAAGAGAATCGAAGTAGCCACTGCCGATATCTTCTGGCTGTACTCCATTCATTGAATTGATGAATCCATGGGCAACCCATTGTGCAATCAAGCCATCTTTGTAGATTTCATAGCCCTTTGGGAATATAGAGCAAAGCGTAAAGCACTGCTTCAGTTCGTCTGCCAAATGAATGAAGCTCAATTTCAAGGAAGCAAACACCCTGTCCTCTGTACCATTGGCACTCCATACATTACTCGCTCTCATGTCTTTCCAAATGCTTATTTGCATGTTTTCACAGAGGATACCGCCAAGAGTTTTAACTGCTAGAGGAACTCCACTACATCTGTTCAGGATCTCTTTACCAACCTGTATATACTCAGAGCTCAAATCATCCTCCACCAACCCAGAACTCTTTAGGAACAAGCCCCAGCTCTCAGCCTCCGTTAACAACTCCAACTCGAGTGTATGCCTAGATTTGACAAGTTCTGCAACTTTCCGATCACGAGTAGTTAGCAAAATCTTGCTTCCAGGTGCGCCACTCTTCAGGTGCACCATGAATTGTTCCCAGTCATGCTTGTCTTGATGCCATGCATCATCCAGGACAAGAAGAAACTTCTTATTACTCAATTCTTTTGAAAGTTCACGGAGCATGTGCTGTCGGGAGTGAAGGTCACAATTTGACCCAACTGTAGCTTCAAATAGCTTGTCGATAAGCTTTTCCACATCAAATTCTTGAGACACATGAACCCAAAACACTTTATTGTCAAAGTGCTCTTTTATCTTGTTGTCAAGACAGATGTGTTTGGCCAAAGTAGTTTTGCCAGACCCCCCCTAACCCGACGATTGAAATGATGGTTTGGCCATCGTCCCCTTCATCACACTCTAAAATCTTACCTATGATTTTTCCCTTCTCCAGATCTCTTTTGGGTATTTTTGACTCAACAACATTGCCCGGCATGGAGAGCTCGCCAGTTGTCCTGTTTCGGCTCCCAACAGAATGATACACTGGTATATTACTCCTTATAGTGTTGGCATCGCTTCTTTGCTTCACAATAGAAGCAAATGCCACCTTTATTGCCTTGATCTTACGGGCCACATTGTACCGGAACACAAATGACAATCTGGATTTCCCACATAAGACTATACCATGTTTGTCACTGTCACTGTGTATTCTGTGTTTCTCAGCTTCTAACTGTACCTCATCGAGCAAATCATTAATATCATAGGCAACATCTTTCAATTTAGTCACCTAGTGAAACTGTGGGTGCTCCCTGTTGATCTGTCACGAACTGCAGCCAGCCAGCTAGTTATCTCTCCATGTATGCCCTGGAGATCGGAGAGGTCTTTTGTTACTCCAGTTACGGAAACGAACTCACTAGCTATCAGTGAAACTAGCTTGCCACTTGCAGCCTTCAGCACTCCAGATGCTAAAGCAGCCTCCATTGCAGCCTAATGTCAAAGGTTCGCCTTTGGAGCCACTGTGGATGAAATACGAGAATAATAAATTAATGTATACCTCCAATGTAGCATCTGCTCGGGAAGTAAATAACGTATGACAAGTGAAAATAGGTTGTGCTATCTGGATATTGTTGGGACAGAAGCCGAAGCTAATGAACCCACACAACAGTTAAAACGGAACAACTAAGACAAGCAACAATAAATTACCTATCAACAGTATTCTTGGAATCAACCACCTCTACATGAAGGGGAGGGGTCCCCTTTTATAGGGAGACCAAGGGTCTTTTCATTCCCTTTGTACCCCTGGGATCAGGCATCATCGTTTAGACTATACAATACAAATAGCCTATGGACACTTTAGTATATTTACTCTTCCCCAGTGTGAATGCGTAGACTTGCGATTCCGTGTTTGACTTGGCTTGGACCTGGTCTTGTTGGACTTGGTCCACGCCTGCTTCGGCGGCTGCAGAAAGCCTCGCAGCTCCTGAATTCGGCTTCTTCCGAGTTGAGATGACCAGAAACTGTCCCTCTGCATCCAAAAGCCGATGGCTCCAACAAGAACCTGCAATACAGAGCAAACCGAAGCTAGCCCGTGACTCAATCATAGCTTTTGGCATTCAATAACATCAATACTTCACCAAATTGACTTCTAACTTGGTTCCGACAACGTTACTTTGACATACTGCAAAGCGATGACCGAAGCCGATTGGCTTTAGCATACAGCGAAACATGATGACCGAAGCCGATTGGCTTTAGTATATAACGAGACTTGATCATCGAAACCGATTGGCTTTAGCATACAGCGAAACATGATGACCGAAGCCGAATTAGAGATCTGCAGAGTAAATGAAGTTAAATTGGCTTCATCTCCTTTGTTCATTGCTTCCCTTACGCATGAGATAGAGCGAAACAAGCAGAAGGCGTTTATCGGCGGGCCAAATCCCCAACAGTAGCCCCTCGAGGACGAGGGCTTTCTTCAACAGGCCGAGCTCCATGAAATTAGGATTGCTTGCCAGCCTGAGAAACGCCTCCTCCTTGTTGGAGAAAGCCCCTTAGTGCTTCCATTGTTTATTGGCTTTTTCGTTTTTCTCAATGGTTGTATTTTCGTGCCATTGACATAACTTTTGCTTCGGTGTTCTTGAATTTGAAGTGGTGGCTCGTTTTCCGAGGTTTTTAATGGTCAGATTTTACTGCCCTATAAATAGGACCGAAGGGGGGGTGAAAATCACTTGCTTCGCTTTGCGAATTTTTCACCTGGCTTGTGTTTGAAGCTTTCGCTTTCTTTGGAAGCTGTTAAACTCAAGCTTTGGCTTTTCTTCTCGTCACAAGTAAGCTTTTTGCTTTTTATACTATTTGCTTTTCTTCGCTTTTGTTTTCATGACTCTTTGGTGTTTCTTTTGCTTATTGTTTTTCTGATCGTTTCAGCGGCTCGCACGAAGCAAACCGCTCGTCTGATTGGCTACGTCTCTGACGAAGACAATTCGGACGCTGTTAACATGGATTCTACCGAAGCTGCGGCTTTTGCTCAGGAGATTGAGGGCAACGTGGCCGTGGCCCCCGAAGCTGGAGCTGCTATGGTGGTTGATGATCGAGGCAAGGGACCTGCCGAGGAAGATGCAGCTTCAGGTGACGACAACACAGAGGATGCTGAATCTACGGCCGGAGATGGCCTTGAGGACGTAGAAGCCGATGCCTCAGATCTTGTGGATTATCGGAAAAAGCCAAAGACCACTGTCTTTGGTAGGTCTAGTGTTACCCCTTCGTTGATTCGCTTCTATGAGGAAAAGGGGTATTTTGAGGCCGGTCAAGGACGAGCCCTTGGCACAGAGACTACCCCGACGCCTGAGCCAGACGAAGCTGTGGTATTCAAGGAATTCTTCACTGCCGGGCTTCGGATGCCCATAGATAATGTCATTGCTGATATCCTTGGGAAGTTTGGCTTGCAGCTCCATCATCTTACCCCCAATGCTATTACTCATTTACTTCGCTTCTTTTGGGCCGTGAAGACCAACGCATCAGATGTTAATGCGGACTGCTTCGTCCGTTACTTTGAAGGGCATCGGCAGACAAAGAGTGTTAAGGTTGACGGCTTTGATTACGAGCCGGATTATGGTAGTGTTACTTTTTGCGCGCGGTGGAGGCAGACTGACAAGCAGAAAGTAGAACTTACCTTTTGTTAGAGAAACACGTGGGACAAGAGTTGGAAAAACTATTGGCTTTATGTCAAGGTGCCCGCGCTGGAGAATGTGCTGGATGATGGAACGAAACTGATGGCTTTTCCTCTGCGTAGTTCTATTGGTCCTTGTGATTTTGTGGCTTGCCCTTCCTTCGACAGAAATGCCCCCGGCTTTGATCGCTGTGAAAGTGCTTTTTTCAAAGCCAGTCGGGTCTCGAGCAGCCGGGACTTGATTGAGGAAGGACTTGCTGTTGGAGTGAATATTTTATCTGCTTCGTGGAAGCCATTTGCTGTTGAGACTAGGCTTTACAGAGGTATTCCTCATGTTTGCTTTCCCAGGTTTGGGGTGAAAAAGCCAGAGAATATGTTTGATTTTGCCTTCGTTCAGTCCATTGAGTTAATGGCTGAAATTATTTATGGGAAGTACACTACCAAGGAGCATGAGAGTTGTTTGGCTTTGGTGGATGGGGTCCGGCTTAACAGGGTGTTTGATGAGATGGGCGTTAGTTATCCTCAGCATTCGGCCCCATCGAAGCCATCGAAGAAGTTCGTTTCTCAGGATCACCCTAGCGTGCTACCAGCCCCGAAGCCGGGTCGAGGCCGTGGGAGGGAAGGGCGTGCTGGAGGCCGTGGTAGAGGCCAGTCGGACGAGGGCGGTGACGAAGCCGGAGCCCCTTCGAGCCGCTCAAGGGTAGCTGCCTCTAAAAAGCGGATTGCCTCTTCCTTGGAGACTTCCAAGCGTACTTCTGCCTTGGAATCCTCCAAGCGCCAAAAGCTTGGGAAAGCTCTTCCCATCGTTCCGCTTGCCAGCGCGCCTCCTCATCCTATTGCTTCACCTGCGGAAGCGCCTACCACTGCTGCACCTATGCGAGTTGATCCTGCAGCTTCCGCTGCAGTTGCTGTGCCCTCTTCTGGAGGTTGGTTTCTTGTATAACTTGCCTTTTTATTTTTAGCTTCGTATTGCTTTTAGCTTCGGTTTGTTTATTTGTTTTGGTCATCTTATTAAAGTTAAAGCTGCTGTTCGACCTCTTCGTCATGAGCGTATATTTGACTGCATCGACGACGACGATGAAGTGAGCTTCAGTCGGCTTTTGAGGGAGGATGAGACAAAAGATTGTCCTTTGGCTGATCCTGAAGTGTCGTCTATTCCATTCCAGCCAACGTCCTTGGACTTGTTGGCTGGTGTAGCTGCCACGCCCGAGGCGCTTGCACTGACGGCTTTTCAGCCAAATGTTGAGGAGGTAGCTCAAACGGCTTCGGAGACGTTTACGCAGGAGGCTTTTCAGCCAAATATTGAGGAGGTACAGCGAACGGCTTCTGCTCTTGAGATTGGGCAGGGCTCCGGTGATTTGGCTCCAACCACCAGTGAGCCAGTTAAGTTGGCTCATCCAACTATCGCCGAGCAATCTGCCCCTGCCAAGGACGTTGAACCAGCTCCTGAGGAGCCAGCTCCTGAATCGAAAGGTATGTTTCGCAAAGCAGTTATACTTGCAATTTTAACTCTAATAATGGCTTTTTGATATATTGATTGTTTTGCTTCAGATGCAAGTTATGCTGGGTATGGACCCTTTACAGATCGGCTTCGTCAAGGCAGCTTTTGTCCTCCAGATGATATTCCGATTGTCGCTCCAAACGGTTGGTAGTTTTTGACTGCTCATATAAAGCTGATTGATTTTTGCTTTTTTGTCTTAATATAGCTTTCTCTTTTTCAGAGCTTCAGACTCGTGTCAAATCCTTGGATTTGGACACGCTCTCTGTTTCCAGCCTTAGTGGCGGTATTCAGGTTTGTACCTTTTGCTTCGTTTTTGAGTTTGCTGTCTGGCTTTTTGGTACTTATACTTTTCTTGTTTTAGTCTATAATGTCTATGCAGGAGCTTTTCGCTCGCCTTCTGCTTCGTCTCAACGATGTTGAGAACGAGCGGGCTGAGCTCAATGCTTTAAGGAAGGAGCACGAGGGCTTTCTTCAACTTAAAAGATCTTTGGACAGTGAGAAAGAGCAGCTTCGTGTTGAGCGTGAGTCTGCCTCATCAGAAATTGCTTCGCTCAGAAGCCAGGTCACTTCGCTGGAGTCTACACGTGCACTTAATGCCCAGACTATTGAGGGGCTTCGGGACAAGGTAATCGATGCTGCCACTTTGGAGCATGACCTGAAGAATCGAGTAAAGTCTCTTGAGGCTGAGAAGGAAAAAGCTGATTTGGATGCTGAGAACTATAAGAGGGAGCTTCTTGTTGCTGTTGACTTGAAGAATTCCCTCATTTCCGAAGCCAGTCAGCTTAAGACTCAAGTAGAGCAGCTTAAGGCCCACAAGGAGAGTTTGGATTCTGAAATACTCAGCCGTAGCTCCCGTGTCTACGCCGAATACGAAGCTGCTTTAAAACAATATGGAGCCGAGCCGCTGCCCTTTCCTTTTGACAACTTTAGCGTTGGGAAGCTCTTCGACTGGCTTGATGATGAGTTCAAGACCTTACCGGACGTCTTATCCAGAGTGGGTGATTATGCTGCCTGGACGCGCATTACTAATGCCTTTAAGATGCTGGCAGATGACGGGTGCTCTCATTACAAGGGCTTTTTAAGAAGGGACTTTCAATTTCCTTCGGCTTTGAATCCTGACAGGAAAGAGCTTTTCAGCGAAGCTGTTTTGGCGACTCGCGGCCTCTTTCTCAGGAAGTTTTGGTCTGCAACAGGGAGGGAATGTGCTCGGCGCACTGCATATGATCGTCTGGTTAAGGTTGGCTTCTTTTATCATTTCGTCTATTTGTTTTGGCTTCAGGCATATCCTGTTAACTTTGCTTTCGGTATTGAACGTTCTGTTTAATGTCAGTACAACGAGGAACTCGCCCTCGAGCAGCAGCAGAAGACTGAAGCCGAAGCTGCTGCCGCTGCTACCGTTGCTGCCACTGCAGGGGCGTCCACTTCAAGAGCTGGTGCCGATGCTGGTCGGAGTGGAGCGGAAGCCGGAGCTTCTGATGCAGATCCGAAGGTTTAGCTTCGATAGAGCTGATGACTTATATTCTTTTGCTGAGGGATGTTAAAACTTTGTAAATTTGTATATACTCAGATCCCTGATGAGGGAGGTGTTCTTGAACCCATGCCGATCACTATGCGCGATGGTTCCTTGTGTGTATCTGGCTTCGCATTGGAACAGTATCGGATGTTGTATCCAAGTCAAAGAATCAACGATTTCTGGGAGTTTTGCCATGAGTTCTTTCGTCATTGCGAATTCGATGTGTTTGGCTTTTTCAACTCTTTCATCATTCAACGTTCTCCTCGTGTCGAACTTGCTCGTGCAAGAAATGCCGAAGCTGTTCGTCTGCTTCCAGTTAAGGTGGAG
>CM014277.1:17505445-17529065 GCA_004135705.1 Alloteropsis semialata
GCTGAAATGTTTGCGGCGAAGGCAAATATTGGGTTGCCATCGCTGTTGATGGATGCACAGTGTTTGAGTTTAGCGAAGGATATACTGGGCAGTATGGTTGGATAGCTTGGGAAGGGTTTTGGGTATTTGGCTGCGAAGCCGATATTGGCTTCGTTTGTGTTGCTTGAATCTTCTCTGCTCTTAGCTTTTCTATTGTTTTCTTGATATCTCGGCACTGCTCTGTGCCATGGGTGTGATTCTTGCCGTGGTATTGACAAAACAGCTCAGGTCCCGTTGGACCTCTTCCTCTTCCTCGGCCTCTGCAGGCTTTTCCACCCCTTTGAGTGGGCTCATTTCTCTGGTTGGGGTATTGGCTTTCTGGGTACGGTGGTTTGGTTTCGTAGGAAGGAGGCGGATTGTCTACCTTCATGATTGTTTGGTGGGAATAGTTTTGGTAATTGTGACTGTGGTGATGGGTTTTGGCTTGTGACTCATATTGGATTCTCATGATGGCTTCTCTAGCCAATCTCATTCAGTTGTCATTGTCAGAGCGACAGTATTTTTTGAACTCCTCATACAGGTCTGCCAGAGTAGCTGGTGTCTCTCTTGCGATATGCTGTGCAAACAATCCGGGGTGAAGCCCTTGTATTGCTGCAAATTTTGCTGCTTCATCAGGGATGTGTGGGGCTTGAGCACGTAGAGTGACGAATCTGCGGAAGTAGTCCTCTAAAGGCTCTTTCGGCTGCTGGTGTAGTGTGAGTTCAGCATATGAGAGTGATTGGTCTCCCATGATGCTAAAATTTTTGATAAGCTCCCTCTTCAGATCATACCAGCTGTTGATTGATAGGCCAGGCAGCTTCGTGTACCAGTTCATTGCTGTGCCATCGCAGACAATGATGAAGGATTTTGCTAGACCAACATCATCTCCCCCTGCCGAAGCTATTGCAGCTTCATAGCTCATTAGGAATTGCTTTGGGTCGGTGAGGCCGTTATATCTTGATAGAGAAATGGGTTTGTAGGAAGGTGGCCATCTTGCCAGTTGGAGGCTTTCTGAAAGTGGGCACATATGATCGATGGGATGAGTATGGAGTGTTTGGAAGCCAGTTTGGGATGAAGAGTTATGGTTTGGTGGGTTGATGGTGTTTGGCTCATTAAGCTCTGCTTGGAGCTCAGCGACTTGCTTTTTGGCTTTCTCGAGTTCTTGGCGCAGCTTTTCAGCTCTGGAGCTTGTGTTGTTCAGCCTCCTCTGCTTCGCTTGCCTCAGCTCCTCGAGCTGCTTTTTGACTTGCAGCAATTGGTTCTGCTGCTCCTCTTCCTCTTCTTGCATTTGTTGCTTTAGTTTGAGCTGTGCCGCATCCAGCTCTCTCTGCTGCTCAAGGCGTCGAAGACGAAGCCTTTCTTCGAGTCGGTGCATTCTCTCCTCGGTGGTAAGGGTTTCTTCATCGGTCTCCTGATCGTCGAGAATGGCTTCGGTTATTGGTGGTGGGTTTGTTGGTGGAATTGTGGGTCGGGGGGCAGCTTCGATGCTGAGGGTTGCATTTGGCATGGTGGTAGTTGGTTTGGTTGGCTTTTTTGGTGGCATGGTGGTTATCGTGGGTTTTGTTCGTGCACTGCACAAACGGTGGGCGCCAGTTGTTGGGATAGAAGCCGAAGCTAATGAACCCACACAACAGTTAAAACGGAACAACTAAGACAAGCAACAATAAATTACCTATCAACAGTATTCTTGGAATCAACCACCTCTACATGAAGGGGAGGGGTCCCCTTTTATAGGGAGACCAAGGGTCTTTTCATTCCCTTTGTACCCCTGGGATCAGGCATCATCCTTTAGACTATACAATACAAATAGCCTATGGACACTTTAGTACATTTACTCCTCCCCAGTGTGAATGCGTAGACTTGCGATTCCGTGTTTGACTTGGCTTGGACCTGGTCTTGTTGGACTTGGTCCACGCCTGCTTCGGCGGCTGCAGAAAGCCTCGCAGCTCCTGAATTCGGCTTCTTCCGAGTTGAGATGACCAGGAACTGTCCCTCTGCATCCAAAAGCCGATGGCTCCAACAAGAACCTGCAATACTGAGCAAACCGAAGCTAGCCCGTGACTCAATCATAACTTTTCGCATTCAATAACATCAATACTTCACCAAATTGACTTCTAACTTGGTTCCGACAACGTTACTTTGACATACTGCAAAGCGATGACCGAAGCCGATTGGCTTTAGCATACAGCGAAACATGATGACCGAAGCCGATTGGCTTTAGTATATAACGAGACTTGATCATCGAAGCCGATTGGCTTTAGCATACAGCGAAACATGATGACCGAAGCCGAATTAGAGATCTGCAGAGTAAATGAAGTTAAATTGGCTTCATCTCCTTTGTTCATTGCTGCCCTTACGCATGAGATAGAGCGAAACAAGCAGAAGGCGTTTATCGGCGGGCCAAATCCCCAACAGATATTCTGTTACATAATTTGGAATTCAGTTCCATAACAAGCATTAATGGATCATGGCATTCATATGAATATATGCAGGAAAACAGAGAACGGAAGATAATTGGCATGGCAATTACCTATCCAAGCAGCCAGCAACAACGGCTTGAGCTTGCTACCAGGTGATGTACTTGAGAATGTGCAGTGTGAGCGCTCACTGAGAAGAGTGAGAAAACGATTTCAGTTGGATATCGAAGAAACAAACAAGCAGGGAACAAAGCTCAAAGAGATGTGCGGGATGAGCTGTGGGATCAGAGCGTGTGTACCAGGATGTTCAGCTTCTTTCACCAACTCGGTCCCATGTATGCTGAAACGCTGCAATGGTCAAAATCTCAAGAGCTTGGGTGGGTTTCAAGACCCAGCATATCTGCACATATATGGAAGAATCAGCTGCTTAGCTAGACGGAAGAGTGTACCACTGGTGCTTTCGGTAGCTCCGGTGCTTTACTCTTAATTTAGTGACAACTATTTTTTCTTGTATGAGGCAAGTCCTTTGAGTATGCATGGTGCTCACTAAGAACAGAAGAGGCAGAACAAAACCAGAGTTGGTCAACAAGAAATCAGCTGAGAAAGCAGAAAGCCATGGGCACAACTAGTAATCCAACTGTTTCATGGATGAAAGCAAGTACCTAGAACACTCCAATTCAGAGCAGATGCTAGATTTCTCCGAATTCATCCCCATAGATGGCCTGCTATCCGCTGCGCCAATAGAGTCTGTGTTTCAGCATGCAACAACTTGGCTAGATGGGAGATGGCACAGAATCTGTATCGGTGCTTTAGGTAGCTTCAGTGACTCGGTGTAATGCTCCCTGTCATCTATACCCTGCTTGGCCCAATATTAGGTACTTTTCCTATAATGGTAGCGAGTGAAATAGACAGGCAGGTAGGTTCAGTCAAAAAATAATGGTAAAGGAAGGCACCGAGAAGCTTCCCTGCCAAACAAAAGTTTAAAACCCTCCCAACACAAGCAACAACTATATCTTGTGCTATCTTCTGTTTGTACATGCCCGACCATGTACTTCTGAGGTTTCACCTCCACTACTAAAGCACTCGTTTTGTTTGTTAATATATATTTCCATTTGGAAAGCAAAGATAGTGGATGATGATGCATCAATTCTTGTTTAGTCTATCTTGTTTCACCAAATGACTCTTTTACCATTATGAAAGCATTCAGTCAGAATAATGCGAAACAAAGTCATGGTGGGACATCAAATGGCGCCATCAGAAGGAACTACCCCTTGTTCCATGTTCTGTCTGTACTCATGTGCTGTACCGTTTTTTGCTATCAATTGCCAATAGAAAACAGAGGTAGTTCAATCTATTTGGTTTAGTTCGTCTCATTTGGACGCCCCGGGACCACATCAGGCATTTGATTTAGTTCTTCTCATTTGGCATGATGCATCAATCCATTTTCTTACTCCGGGACCCCTGACCCTGAGGCATTCCATCGAACAAACTGACCACCACTGGCCGTTGCGGGCAGTTCGGGTTTGCCATCTGAACCAAAATTCCATCTTGCAGGTAGAATGCTTAGAGTCACAGCATAGCACCTCCTGCCCCCAGCGGCCACATAAACTTGCACAGACTAAACAAAAACATAAAAAAAAACAGTGTTACAGGATGCATAGCAGAGATGAAGGAGAAAAGCTTCAGTATACCACACTGGCATAAACACGTGCTTGTGACCGGAGCTGGACTTGTTGAGAGCCCAGCCTACAGACAACTACTGACAAACCATAGTAGAACCCTTTACCTCCGTCCGTTTGATATCTACAGTTAAGGTTCACGGCATGGCTGTACTCCTCTGTTCCAACAGTCGGCGTTGGTGATGCCCAGGATGGATGGGAACCTCCATTCCGCAGGCTGAGCACCAGCAGCCAGCAGCCAAGGGCGCAGGTCTACACGGACTCATCGTTCCTGAGCATTGCAGCGAGGTCCTCGACATTTTACAACACCATACCTGTATATGCTGTCTAAGTATATGCTGTATATCGCAAAAATGTGCCTAAACATATGCTGTCTGAAGTTCATATTAATATTATTCGGACATACTAGTATTAACCACTTCAAATGGAAAAAAGGATATTTCACATTCATCTTGTGCCACCATATAGCGCCATGTCAGCACAGGATGTGTTTGACCCAACAATGAGTGTTAAGGGATTTGATTGACGCTTTTGAAAGTTACATGTAGTGCTTAGGGTCGGTCTTGGCCATTTTGCCAGATGAGAAATAAGGGTCAAACATATTTAGTATAGGGGTTCAATGTTTCTATTGTTTAGAATACCTATGAGTCAAACATAAATAAGTTAAATCAACAATAATTGAAGAATTGAAAAATAAATATGGTTTAGTAATACATAGAGTGCCACCTTGTAGAATGGGATGATATCCTTACCAAAAACGTATATATTGGATCAGAAGAGCTATTTTGCAGCAACAGAATTCAGAAAATGCAATGGGTCCAAATGGAGCAGCATGCGGAGACACTATATTCAAAATTGGACTTCATCCATTAAAATTTAGCTAAGATCTTCTTTCTTCAAAATATCTGAAAATGGCTCAAGGGTGGCATGTGGCTGCGACGGACATCTGCAGCATGCCGCAATTGATCGTTCGCAGACTCTTGGAAGCAGAGAGGCACCGTGACATCCGATTCTTATTGTGAGTTTGTGACGAGCGATGAGGTTTCCCTGCTGATATAGCTGCAGAGACACGGTGCGATCAGGCCCTCACCCTCTTATTCCTCCTCATATATTATCACGTGAGGGATGTGAGAGACAAGGTGCCAGTCCGGCCCCACTCCTTGCTTGTACCGCCTCGCCAAAGCACGGCAGCAATAAATGTCCAAACGCCGGAGAGCAGTTAGGTGTTGTATGGATTGTGGCAGGCGTTGAAGGCCAGAGCAACTATGGATCCAAAGCTGCCGAAGCGCAGATAGTTGCCCGATGCACTCTGGCAGCGCCTCCAGCGCACCACAAAATGTCAAGCTGAGAGATTCAAGGGA
Organism: Alloteropsis semialata; assembly: GCA_004135705.1. Taxonomy (NCBI): domain Eukaryota; kingdom Viridiplantae; phylum Streptophyta; class Magnoliopsida; order Poales; family Poaceae; genus Alloteropsis; species Alloteropsis semialata. The sequence goes on from CM014277.1 coordinate 17,510,921, forward strand.
GGCAAGGTGCTGAATTGAGTCAGGCAGCTGCTTCAGATTGTCCCAACCAACAATTTGCAGATTGGTGAGGGACTTTAGGCTCCCGATCGATTGAGGGAAGCTAGCAATCATTGGGGTCCACGACACATCTAGATCTCGTAAAGACCATAGTTCTCCCAGCCACTCGGGCAACGTGCCAAGGGAGTGGCATCCGGTGATGAGCAGACGCTGGAGAGAGGCGAGGCTTCGAATGCTCTCTCGTAATTGTGTCAGGTCGTTGCCGTGTTCATTTGGAGTTTGTCAAAAAATTTTCAAAAGGAATCTTGCATGCATGGAGCCCTAAACGATGTCTATTTACAAAACCTTTTCACAGATTAGTGCAACTTTGCGTGACGAATCTAACGAGCCTAATTAATCAATGATTTGCTACAGTAATGCTACAGTAATCATCCTCTAATCGTGCGGTCAAAGGCCTCATTAGATTTGTCTCGCGAATTTACGGGGGGTTGTGGAGGTAGTTTTGTAAACTGACTTTATTTAATACCCCTAATTAGTGGTCAAAACTGCATTTAATACTGTCAAAAAATTTACCGAACACGGCCAGCCCAGTGTGGTGCTGCAGAAATTCCCAGTCAGATAATGATCTGGTCATGTCTCTTACTTGTAGTTCCCTGAGGTGAGGAGGCTGAGGGACTGCCGAATGCAGGGTGCAGAGCGAAGAGGATCCATTGGCACGTGGAGGTAGCAGATGGGATAACAGCGGCAAGTTGCTATTACCTAAACACAACTTCTCCAGCGATGGTGGGAAGTATGGCTTCACAGTACTCAAGTTAGAGCAGTCCTGTATGGACAGTTCAGACAGGACAGGGAAGCAGTCTTGTGCTCTTACTTCCTCCTCCAGAATTTCATAACCAGTTGTCGATGTGCACAGCTCCTCTAAATTAGCCATTTCCGAGAGTTCGAGGGACTTGAGTGAAGGAAACTTAAAAAATCCTCCCATATGCTTCAAGTTAGGAAATTGACGTAGTGTCAGATTAGTTAGAGACAGGAACTGACAGGGAGCGGTTTGCTTTATCAACCACCGTGGCAAACAGTCACCTCTATGACCATAAATTTTCAAGCCCTTGTGAAGGTGGCTCAAGATCATTCAGCACACTAGGGTCTTGTTCCATATCTGATACTATTTCTTCGTCAGTTTCACTTGGAGACCAGTCCAAAACGAGATTTTCTATGACATTCTTCCGTTTCAAGCACGCCTTCTGAGCATCACATGGATCCTTCAAATACTTAACACTTATCCTATCAAGATTTTCGAGCTCAGAGATTCTAGCATCATCTCTACCACACCCGATAACAAAGATGTCCAGCTGTGTTAAACGGGTCAGCTCTCCAATACCTGATGGCATGCAACGCAGGTTGGTGCAGCCCTTTATGTTCAAAACTGCAAGGCTTTTTAACTTTTTAATACCTAGTTCGGCAGCCAGGGGTGTAATCCCCAAAGGGATTTAATCCAGACAGGGAATAGGTGAATCCCCCTCATGTCACCCAACCCCTGTCGAATACCTATATTAGGGGTATCCAATGACGGCGATTAAAAATAAAAAACCCCTCCCCCGTACATACATGGGCAACTGTGCATAAATGTTGTCTGGGCGACTGTGCATAAATGTTGTCTGGAGGTGCATGAATACGTGGGTGCAGATGTCGTGGCTTTTTACCACTGCTGTCAGATGCTTCTTGTTGAGTGTTCTCGGAATCTGCCTGCCAAGCACGACGGGGCCACGCGACCTGCGGCCCGAGTGGATTTCGCCCCGCCCGACAAGAATCCAAGCACGACGAGGCCACGCGACCTGCGGCCCGAGTGGATTTCGCCTCGCCCGACAAGCTGCACGCTCAAGCCGCATGCTCGCCCGACGAGCTGCACAGTTCGCCTGACTACTCTCCATGCCCGACAAGCTGCGCCCCTTCGCCCGAGTACTCTCCAACTCGCCCGACGAGTTGCGGGCAGCGCCCGGGTACCCTCCGATTCGCCCGACGAGCTGCTCCGTCCCGCCCGAGGGGCTGCACCTTCGCCCGACAAGAACCACGTCTCGCCCGGCAAGCTGCGTCCTCGCCCGACGAGACTCCGATTCGCCCGACAAGATCTCCGTCTCCGACTGGTTTGCTCCTTCGTAACCAAGCAACCTCCGAGAAGACCGTAGCACCCGGAGTCAAGCTGCTACACTGTGCCAACCACTCCCTGACGCAACTGACACCAGCAGGACATGGCTACAGTGCTCGGAAGGACGACGGGCCCCACAGCATGGGCAGGCGCGCCTCCTTTTTTCCCGTCTTACCCTTTGACTGTACTCTTTCTCTCATTCTTTACTGGCTCCCCTTGAGCTATAAAAGGGAAGGCCAGGCCTCCTGCGTGAGGCAAGGGATCGACTCTTTTCCTCTTCTCTCCCGGGCCTCCTCTGGGAGGCAGGGAGCCTCTCCTCTCTCCCGAGAAGTTCTCTCCCTCCACTTTCTTCTTCCTCCAGCCGGTCACTGGACTGAGCTCGATTCGCACTCCAGAGACTTGGGAGCTAGTCCCTCTCTCGCCCTCTTTGTACCCCCTACTACAAACCAGTGCAGATAACACGAGCAGCACGAACTGGACGTAGGGTCTTACACCCCCTGGGTGGCCCGAACCAGTATAAACCCCCGTGTCCTTTTGCACTACCACCCGAGGCCCGACGCGCAATCCCCGATATTATTTGCCGGCGGTAAAGAACCCCGACAGTTGGCGCCCACCGTGGGGCCTTTGCGCGTCACGTCTTTTTACTTGCAGGTCTCGGGTGGCCAACCACGACGACGGTGGCGTCCCCGACGGACGCAACCGCGGCGACGACGACGGCGGCGGCACCGACGGCCACGACGACGACCACGACGCCGTCAACCGCGGCGACGACGACGGCGGCGGCGGCATCGACGGCCGCAACGATGACCGTGGCGCCATCAACCACGGCGACGACGGCGGCGGCGACCCCAATGACCACAACAACACTGATGGCGGCAACAATGCTCCTGGCCTTCTGGATGAACCGAACAAGGCTCGGGGGCTCTGCCTACCAGGCACACCCAGTGCTATTTTGTATGCAGATGCACGCATGCGTATGCCGGTGCATGCAAGGAGGAGCAGGCAGCAGCAACTCGGTCACCCCTGAGAAGTTTTCCGACTTGCCCGACAAGGTCTTCGCTCGGCAACTTCAACGACAGAGAAAGCTGCAGCAGCCCCGACCAACTTCGCCAACGACGGCCCCGAGCAGACGCACCGACCAAGCTGCAGCAGCCCCGACCAACTCCGCTAACGACGGCCCCGAGCAAGTGCGATGACCTCGCCAACGGCAACCGCGACCCCGCCAACAGCGCCAACGGCGACATCAACACCACGCGGCCGCGCACCCGCGGCGCAGCAGCAGTGGGCAACCCTCGCGAGGAACACCGCGGCAGGACGACCGTGCCCAAAGTCCGCAAATGACCTCAACTAACCTGTAACGGCTTTTTGTTTTCATGATCTCGCGCAGGGCCGCCACGGCGAGGCACGCCCCCGAACGAGCGTACGACACAACGACAGAGAGGGCTGCAGCGCCGACCGACGTAATCACGTTGGCTACCAGCTCCGCCCCGGCCAGCGCCCGCTCCACCGACCGCCGCCCGACCTCGACTCCGACCGACTCGGCCGCGCCTCCAAAGGAGTGCGCGCCCCGACCGACTCCGACCGACTCGGCCGCGCCTCCAAAGGAGTGCGCGCCCCGACCGACTCCGACCGACTCGGCCGCGCCTCCAAAGGAGTGCGCGCCCCGACCTCGACTCCGACCGACTCGGCCGCGCCTCCAAAGGAGTGCGCGCCCCGACCGACTCCGACCGACTCGGCCGCGCCTCCAAAGGAGTGCGCGCCCCGACCTCGACTCCGACCGACTCGGCCGCGCCTCCAAAGGAGTGCGCGCCCCGACCTCGACTCCGACCGACTCGGCCGCGCCTCCAAAGGAGTGCGCGCCCCGACCGACTCCGACCGACTCGGCCGCGCCTCCAAAGGAGTGCGCGCCCCGACCTCGACTCCGACCGACTCGGCCGCGCCTCCAAAGGAGTGCGCGCCCCGACCGACTCCGACCGACTCGGCCGTGCGCGCCCCGACCTCGACTCTGAACGACTCGGCCGCGCCACCCGTAGAGTGGGCTGCCCCGACCCGGGTTGCTCGCTCGACTCAGCTTCAACGACGGAACGCTCGAACAGCTAAGCTTTACTACGATCCTTCGTATTTCCATGCATTTCCTTTTACAGTCCCGCATGCCTATTTTGGGTGCCGCTAAAGTACTCGGGTAGCGACGGCCTCATCCGTGAAACCTCGTCATGCGCGCCGCCTACACCTAAGCCTCCCCGCTGAGCAGTGTAGTCCGCGGTAAGCCGCCCTCTATGCGAGCAGAGGTCAGTGGGGTTAGGAGCTTAAACGTGATAAGCCAACTACCCGAGGAAATACGTAGCCCAATAAAGGCAGGGCGCACGCGACTTTTCGTTGATAACGAGTAAATCCCGACTTCTCGCTTTACGCAACGTTTTTGCATTACGCTGTCTTTTGCAGCTCGGCATGGCAAGTTCAGGTAAGCTTGCAGCAACTCCTACATACAGGGAACGACACCTTTTGTTTCGCCCGACCTCGGCGCACGGGGTCAAGCATACGCACACGATCGATTTCCGAAACGCGCTCTTCGAACTCTCTAAACTAAGCGGCTCCCGCCGGCCCTAACGGCCCCTCGCAGCCCTGCGCTCGGGGGCTGGGCATCGGGACGGACGACTCCGACAGTCGACCTGACAGGTGATCCCGACGGGGGTTCGAAGGCTGGCCCGTCGAAGGGTTCTACAGCCGCCCCCGGTCACCTTGTCGAGCGAGGGGCAGCAAGGGATGGGTCCACCAGCGGCCAGTACCCGGGCGCACGAGCGTCGCGGGCATCCCAAACTGCGTTCGAGTCTTGATGGCTAGAAAGATCATGGTTTTTCCCCCGAACGGAAAGGCAACGGGCCGCCAAGTCCCAACGAACGGACTCGGTAACTAGATGATCTCGCCACCAAGAATCTGAAGCTGGCCACCAGCTGGTCCGATCGGAACCCCTCGACCGGGATGCCGTGGCTTCACTCGAACTGGCCCGTTATCAGCTCACACGGACACCGCATTTTCGGCCAACGAGGCAAAAATACGGCTCGGTCCGGCCCCTCCACCTCTTACGAAAAAAAAAGAGATGCATGAGGGGTTACGACGTAAGGAAAAACGCAAAAAGACGAAACGAATCCCCGTCCGGACCCCGGTCTCGGGATACACACGGGGTCGAAATCGCTAACGGAGACCAGCAGCACGGTCGCATAATTCGCAACAAATCGCTACACGAATGCCATGAACCTGCGAGCAAGTGTACCACTCGCCCACAGGCTCGGGGGCTACACCCGGCGGGTGCGCTCGCGCGCCCCCACCCGAAACTCCACCGCTTTCTCGACATCGCAATAAAATCAAACCCGCGACCGAGTCTACGACTCGCTCCCAGGTTCGGGGGCTACTGTCGAATACCTATATTAGGGGTATCCAATGACGGCGATTAAAAATAAAAAACCCCTCCCCCGTACATACATGGGCAACTGTGCATAAATGTTGTCTGGGCGACTGTGCATAAATGTTGTCTGGAGGTGCATGCATACGTGGGTGCAGATGTCGTGGCTTTTTACCACTGCTGTCAGATGCTTCTTGTTGAGTGTTCTCGGAATCTGCCTGCCAAGCACGACGGGGCCACGCGACCTGCGGCCCGAGTGGATTTCGCCCCGCCCGACAAGAATCCAAGCACGACGAGGCCACGCGACCTGCGGCCCGAGTGGATTTCGCCTCGCCCGACAAGCTGCACGCTCAAGCCGCATGCTCGCCCGACGAGCTGCACAGTTCGCCTGACTACTCTCCATGCCCGACAAGCTGCGCCCCTTCGCCCGAGTACTCTCCAACTCGCCCGACGAGTTGCGGGCAGCGCCCGGGTACCCTCCGATTCGCCCGACGAGCTGCTCCGTCCCGCCCGAGGGGCTGCACCTTCGCCCGACAAGAACCACGTCTCGCCCGGCAAGCTGCGTCCTCGCCCGACGAGACTCCGATTCGCCCGACAAGATCTCCGTCTCCGACTGGTTTGCTCCTTCGTAACCAAGCAACCTCCGAGAAGACCGTAGCACCCGGAGTCAAGCTGCTACACTGTGCCAACCACTCCCTGACGCAACTGACACCAGCAGGACATGGCTACAGTGCTCGGAAGGACGACGGGCCCCACAGCATGGGCAGGCGCGCCTCCTTTTTTCCCGTCTTACCCTTTGACTGTACTCTTTCTCTCATTCTTTACTGGCTCCCCTTGAGCTATAAAAGGGAAGGCCAGGCCTCCTGCGTGAGGCAAGGGATCGACTCTTTTCCTCTTCTCTCCCGGGCCTCCTCTGGGAGGCAGGGAGCCTCTCCTCTCTCCCGAGAAGTTCTCTCCCTCCACTTTCTTCTTCCTCCAGCCGGTCACTGGACTGAGCTCGATTCGCACTCCAGAGACTTGGGAGCTAGTCCCTCTCTCGCCCTCTTTGTACCCCCTACTACAAACCAGTGCAGATAACACGAGCAGCACGAACTGGACGTAGGGTCTTACACCCCCTGGGTGGCCCGAACCAGTATAAACCCCCGTGTCCTTTTGCACTACCACCCGAGGCCCGACGCGCAATCCCCGATATTATTTGCCGGCGGTAAAGAACCCCGACAACCCCTGTGGGGGTTTAATCCCCTCATCTTCTTAATCCCTTGCATTTGTTCGGTTGGACAGGGATTAATACATGGAATATTGCTACTTTTCTGTTGAACAACATTAGTTATCCACATCAAAAAAATGGGTACAGCTAGCACATGATCAAAACATGTTCAGGACAAAATCTCTAGCCACATACACAGCTACCAGGTGGTCATTATGCTGACTTGCCGAGTACAAAAAATAAAGCAAATGTATATAGAAATTAAACAAATGAGTACATCAATATGGTCGGAGAACAGAAGAACTCTACTGGCATAAACAGATCAAGCAAGAGACTCTGACTGCTTGCAATACTGCTTGCAAGGAGACAATATGTTGTAAACATAGTATTGAGTTAACTTAGAAAACATGAGCATGTCCAAGCAGGTCGAAGCCGCGCAGGTGCTTGGCCCACCTCCGTCCACATGTCCGGCTCTTACCTGCATCGTCAAAAACAGTGTTCAGGATTCAAAATTCGGGTTCCAATTCTGTGACAAAATCATGATTCAATCGACACCACAGGTTCACTGAAGATAAGCAGAACACAGACGGTACCAGAGAAAACTGTTAGGAAGACCAGTTGTATGTAATTCAGCAGGCACCGGTGGATAAGCACTCTACTAGGCCTAGCAGTAGCAATAATCACGGAAGTTCTATAGATATGCAACAGCAATAAGTTCAGGGTAGTGCTAGAACTATTCAGGGAACTAAATCATTGGTAGCAGCAGCAGCTGCAGATCAAAGCAACAAGCACAGCTGAAGAAATAAGTTTTGCTCAGATTGACATTGAATAGTTCTAGCACCCCGCCCACCAGCTCCCACCTGTGCGTGCTCAGTGGTCACCTTCTCTGCTCATGTTACTTTGTTCTGTCTTTCTTTTTTTTTTATGTTACTTTCTCTCTGGTGATGTTTCATGAGTGTCTCACTAAAGCTTAAGACAGTACCAGAAACGCGGTGATGTTTCATTTTTAAATAAAGAAGGAAGAAATTCAGAGACTTATAACACTGCCCAGTACGTAGAATGCACATATGGTAGATTCAGAAACATGCATTGTACATCAGACCCATCACTCCCCTCGACTAGCCTTATCAATCTCACAAGTTAATCTTGATGCAGGGGCTGCTGCTTGTCCTCCCAGTTGGCCAACCTCACCTTCATGGTTTAAAAGGCGGTAAGGCGAGGCGAGGCGAGCGACCCCCTTCCGGACGCCTAGGCGAGTAAGGCGGACGCCTAGGCGACGCCATACAAATATGTTAATATATAATGCAACTAAAATTCAGAAGCATATTATGAACCTTAATATTGCCAATTTTTAGCATACATATAGAGTTTTAGACCATAATAAGGATTATAAGTAGTTCTACTAGAGTATCGTCTCCCTAGTCAGATCATTAACAGCATAGGAATCAGCAATAAGAGTCACTTTGGCACAGGAAACAGAGTTCTTTAATTAGCACAAGAACATAGAATAGAAAAAGCAATATCACTACTGCACCGTGGACACCAGAAGTGGACAATCCCATGTGAGTGCTCTGTTTTATATGCAAAGCAACCACATCCACATGCACAGGCGGCCAGGGGCTCAGCCAATCCAAGCTATAAGTAATAGAGGCCAGGCGCACAGCCAATCCAGTTGCCTAGCGAGAAGAAAGGTTGGAGCTGGGGGTCAGTGGGGAAGCCAAATTGAAGCTGGGGGCCGGCGGGGAGGTAGTAGGAGATGGGTACAGATGCCTGGCGGAGAGCAGACGAGTCAATTTTGCGATCAGAAGGCTCCAATCGAGTTGCAGACGGCGGGCTTCCCTTGCTGCTGGAGGGGGGCGACGTGCGGGCAGATCGGCTGTGCCGCAAGGAGCGTGGAATCGATGCCGCCAGCAAGAATCGACGCCCTGGGAAGGGACTGAGCGGCAGGCCTCTGGTTCCTCTGTCTAATTCCTCTCCCTCTATCTCCTCTACCTCCCGCCCTGTCTATTGCCTGATGTCTTACCGCGTAGCAGGCACGGAAGGCGGAAAGCTCTGGCGCGAGCGCGATTTCTTCCTGCCCAGTGTTTCTTTCCGTGCGCGGCCTGTTTTTTTGCGAGTAAGCGTCCGCCGTGGGCGCCTAGGCAACGCGCAGACGCCTAATCGGGCAAGGCGGACGCCTAGAAAGGAAAGGCGGATGCCTTACGCCGATCCAGGCGACCCCGACGCCCAGAAAAATTTCTCGCCTGGACGACTAGGCGACGCCTTTTAAACCATGCTCACCTTGGCTTTATCCACCTGCAAGAACTCAAAAGTCTCAAACAGAACGCAGCAAAACACTTTCAGTTCGCTTTTTTGAATTGTGGCTGACCAGCATCAATTGCAATATAATTTTTTTTTTTTGCTTTTGAACTGACATCAGCTTTAGCCTTAGTGTACTGTTTTCCAAACCAGTTGTCAAGCATTCATAATACTGTCCAAATGTGAAGAAGAACTTGATACAGTTCAAGAACTGACCTGAAACATTTTGCTTGACTGGAACTGCATAACTTTTTTTTTTTTTTTGCTAAACCTGCCTGTTCTAAGCAACTGACTACAGAAGAGGCTTGTATACGCACGAGCAGTAGACACGCTCTTAGTTAGGTAATATATCTTGGCAGAAGAATGAAAATGAGAAACCGATTTAAGCACACAAGAGAAGAGACTCTTTTCTTATGTGCCCAGCTATGTGGTTCTATATAGAAATTGTCAACTATCCCAACTTTTTTATCTTTCCTAGTGACCGCAGTTTGGCATCATAGAATGCTGCTAACATGATAAACATATAGATGAATCAATATACCTAACTTACCATCCATTTGATATATGAACAACCAATCTGCAGTCTATAGTGACAGCACTAAATCCTACTTGAAAGTTTCAAATTATCCTTCACGCAACATAACTAGGGCCCCATCTTACAATGAAGCCCACAAAATGACGAGCCACAGTTCCAGAAAATCATTTCTACTAGACAAGATCGCGGATAACTCTACAAGGGTGAAATATGGATGCATTCTTTGGATCAGAAAAGAACATGATGAATGATGACTTTCTCCATGTAAATTATGATGCCATAATAGTATGAACACTACATACAAAATGAATCTGACACATCCGTCGGAGCATGAGATCAGTATCCTATGTCATCCATTTAGAGCTGCAAAACTTAAACACCGACCAAAATGGATTTTACATGTTTGAGAGACACAACAATCTCTTATCAGTGATTATGCTTGTCAGGTTAACAAACTTATTAATATTATTTACACATTAGCAAAGAATCCACTGCCACTAGGACCTTCAGATCTGAACCAATCAATTGCACGATGGAGGAATGGCAGAGTCCCAACCCCAAATCGAAGCCACCACCGCTGCGAGTAATTTTTCTCGCCTCCCGTACATGGAGCTCGAATGAAAGAGATGTGACTCTCTTCTTTCTGTAGATCCGTAGGAAGTAGACAACCCAAGAACCAAGAACTCTGTTCATGCCAGTAGGGAAGGACAGAGGACGGCGATGAGATTACCCGTGAGAAGGCGGCCGAGGGGGTGGAATCCGGAGAGTAAAGTGTGTGTCGCCGTCGCGTCCAAGCTGCAACGCAGTCGACCTCTCTCGACCGAGTCACAGTCGCGAATGCCAGATCCGTGCTGCACCCACTCTGTCACCGCCGCAGCCGCAGCCGCAGCGCCGCCTCCGTCCCCGCCGCGCGGGCAGCTGCCGCACCGCCTCCCTCGCCCTCGTCGCGGCTCAGCCTCGCGTGGATTGATTCCACGCCTGCTGGGTCGGGGGTGAGATCCCGGGCCGGGTTGGAGAGAACGACAAGGTTTGGGCTGGGATATAAACCAGGGAGGGTTTAAACGAACAATGCAAATTTTGTGGGCCGGGAATTTTTCCAGGCAGGGGTAACCCCCGTGGATTGGGCCACAATCCCGGCCGGGAAGGGCTAAACGAACAAGCCCTAAGGGTAGGACAGCTCTTTGCAACGTTCAAGGTTTATACATTCTAAGAGTACTAGTTCTACTAATCCATGGAGGTATTACGGTAACTTTGGTTCCAGAAAGGTTAAGGGTACACAGCATAGGACAGGAACATGTGCTTGGCAGGTTCTCGAACTGTTCACAGTCAGCTAAGTTGATTTTCCGCAAGTTGCTGAACTCCATGGTGAATTCTGACGCCAATTGTTTGAGAGACCAACACTTGGATATATGAAGGTCCCTTAGGTTTTTACATATGGTGCTTGGTATCTCTCTGACGTTTTGACAGGAATACAGATTCAAGGATTGAAGCTCTCGACAATCACTAATTGACTGAGGTAAACTCTCAAGATGGACAGCAAAATTCAGCTCTAGAGTTCTTAACTTCATAAGCTTGCCAAGTGATTCTGGTAATGTAACAAAACCTTGGCAACTAACAAAAATTAGTGACTGCAAGTTCCAACAGCCTGAGATAGCTTCTGGAAATTTTGTGCAGCTAAAGTTATGGATTTCAAGATATCCAAGATATTCAAACTTTAGAACAAATTGGGGAAATGGAGTGCTATTTGCGTAGTCCAAAACAACACTGCAGATACAGGAACTCTTCTTAAGTGATTTATCAAATGTTGGGTTACTCTCAGAGACATGGAGAGCATGTGCCTTGCCAATAGAGCCCCCGCTAACAGTATCTGCATCTGAAATCAAGGACAAGTATCTACACCTCTGAGTATTATTAGGAAGACAAGTCATCACTTCGTCCAGCAATATGTGTCGACTCAGATCATGAATCAAATCGTGCATCTTGCATATTAGTTGATCAGGATACCAGTGCTTAGAAGGATCCTGAAGAAATCCGATTTTAACAAGAGAATCAAAGTAGCCACTTCCGATATCTTCGGGCTGCACTCCATCCATTGAATTGATAAATCCATGGGCAATCCATTGGGCAACCAACTGATCTTTGTAGATTACAGAGCCCTTTGGAAATATAGAGCAAAGTGTAAAGCACAGCTTTAGCTCATCCGGCAAGTGAATGAAGCTCAATTTCAAGGAAGCAAACACTTTCTCTTTTATACTGTTCTCATTCAGCAAATCACTACCTTGTATGGCTCTCCAGATACTTTTTTCCTTCCTTTCACAGAGGATACCTCCAAGAGTTCTGATTGCTAGAGGCACCCCACTGCATCTGTTCAGGATCTCTTTTCCAACCTGTATATACTCATAGCCTAAATCTTTCTCTACCCACCCGGAACTCATCAGGAACAAGGCCCAGCTCTCTGCCTCTGATAACAACCCCAACTCAAATATGTTCCTTGATTTCATAATTTCTGCAAAATCTTGCTTCCAGGTGCGCCACCCTTTAGGTGCACCATGAACTGTTCCCAGTCATCTCTGTCATGATGCCATGCATCATCCAGGACAAGAAGAAACTTCTTACCACCTAACTTGTTTGAAATTTCATGTAGCATGTTCTGGTGAGAATGATGATCGGATTTTTTCTCAATGATAGCTTCAAATAGCTTGCCAATAAGCTTTTTGACATCAAATTCTTGAGACACATGGACCCAGAATACCATATCGTTGAAGTGCTCCTTTATTTTGCTGTCATGGCAGATCTGTTTGGCCAAAGTAGTTTTCCCAGTCCCACCTAGTCCAACTATAGATGTTACTGTTCGGCCATCCTCCCCTACATTTGATTCTAAAATCTTACTTATGATTTCATCCTATTAGATATGTATAGGTGTATAGTCTTGTATTGTACCTTACTTGTACTCCAAGCCTATCCGGCCTATATAATGAAGGTCACCCCCCCTTCCTAGGGTGTGTGGTGTTTGCCCCATATTCTACATGGTATCACGAGTCCGGGTTTCCCCCTGCCGGCCATGAACCCTCCCCCTCTGCCCTAATCGCCCGAGGGACTCCTCCCTCGCGTGCCCACCTCCTGCGTCGCGATCTCGCGCCCCCTCCTTCTGCTGCTTCTCTACCGAGGGTTCTCCCTCCCCCCTGCGGCTCCACCCACCAGCGCCTCTCTCCAGGGGCGCCCACCATCAGCAGATCCATCTGTTGATGTCCGAGGTGACCAGCGACTCCTTCGCTGCTCCCTCATCTCTGCCGAAGAGATCAGCAGTTCCTCTACTGCTTCTTCCGCACCTCCTCCAATGGGTGACGCCATCAGCCCCTACGCGACGATCCCCGTCAAGTCTCATGTTCCTGTGACGCTTGACCTTCGCTCTGGCAACTACACCAAGTGGAGCTCCTTCTTCCAAGCGATGTGCGGCAAATTCGGCCTCATGCGGCACATAGATGGGACGGCCCCTCCTGCAAATCCTGATGCCGCCTGGGTCCAAGCAGACTGCTGCGTGCGCAGCTGGCTGTATGGTTCCGTCTCCGACTCCGTCCTCGACTTCACCATGGCGCCACAGCAATCTGCGCGCCAGCTCTGGTCGGCCATCGAGCAGCACTTCCAGTCCAACCAGGCCCCCCGCGCCATCTACCCGAGCCACGATTTCCACACCATCAGTCAGGGAGATCTCTCGGTTGAGGACTATGGGAATCTGGTGAAGAAGGCTGCTGATCGGCTTCGCGATGCGGGTCAGCCTGTCTCCGAGCCTAACATGGTCCTCAACCTCCTGCACGGCGCCAACCCCAAGTACAGCACCACTGCGGACTTCATTGCTGCCTCCCCCGACATGACCTTCTCCAAGGCCCTGGATCAGCTCGCCCTCAAGGAGTTGCGCCTGGCCAATCAAGACAAGGTCGTGTCATCTACTGCTCTCGTCGCCTCTTCTCCTTCCAGCAGCTGCGGAACCGCGTGCCGCTCGTCATCCTCTTCCTCGGGCCCCCAACAGCAGCAGCACCAGTCGCAGCGGCGTCCCAAGAAGAAGCGCGGCTATGGCGGCGGCGGTCAGCAGGGCGGCGGCAGTCAGCAGGGCGGACAGCAGCCGCGCTTCCCCTCCCCAACTGGTCTATGGGTCTGCTTCAACCCATGGACTGGTCCGGGAGGTGGGCAGGCGGGCGGCTGGGCTGTCCCCAACCCTGGCTGGCGCACACAGCAAGGCTCGGGCGGCTCAGGCATGCAGGGGCGGGGGCTATTAGGCTATGGTCCACCTCAAGCCAACACGGCGTTCGCTCCTGCGCAGTACTCCACTCAGTCGCCGGCGCCGTCTTGGGATCAGGCAGGACTCATTGCTGCCCTCCAGCAGATGTCCGTCCAAGGCTCCTCTCCATGGGTTGTTGACACCGGCGCCTCCACTTATATGCACTCCTCGGAAGGTATACTGCTGTCCCGCTCTCCTTCGCTGCCCTCTTCTATTGTTGTAGGCAATGGTACTCATCTTCCTGTCACGTCTCGTGGTAATTCAGTTCTTCATACACCTGCATCTAAATTTGCTTTGAACAACGTTCCTGTCGTCCCTTCCATAGTTTGTAATCTCCTCTCCATTCGACAGTTCACTCGCGACAACCGTTGTTCCATCGAATTTGATGCCCTTGGTTTTTCTGTGAAGGACCTCAGGACGCGACGCGTGATTCTTCGCTGCAATAGCGACGGTGACCTGTACACCATCGCTGCTGCCATGCCAACCACTGCCCACGCTCTTCTCGCTGCCTCCACGTCTTTGTGGCACCAGCATCTTGGTCAACCCACCCCAGCCAGTGTTGCCTCGCTTCGCCAGAATAAACACATCACTTGTAATAAAGTAGATCGCTCATTGTGTCATGTCTGTCAGCTTGGCAAACACACGCGTCTACCCTTTAGTTCATCTACCTCTCGGACATCGTCTGCTTTTGAGTTAGTTCATTGTGATGTTTGGACCTCTCCTGTTTCTAGTATTTCAGGCTACAAATATTATTTGGTTCTACTGGACAATTTTACTCATTATTGTTGGACGTACCCTCTCCATCTTAAGTCTGATGTTCATGAGTATATTGTTCAGTTTGTGTCATACGCACAGACCCAGTTCAGCCTTCCCGTTAAGTGTTTCCAAACTGATAACAGCAGAGAATTCATTAATCACGCCACCACAACATTCTTAGCATCTCATGGCATTCTTTTTCGTCATTCCTGCCCTTACACATCCTCACAAAACGGCAAAGCTGAGCACGTTCTTCGTACTCTTAATAATTCTGTACGTACGTTACTCGTCCATGCCTCCATGCCGCCCAACTATTGGGCAGAGGCGCTATCTGTAGCCACGCACTTACTAAACAGGCGTCCGTCCACTTCTATTTCTGGCGACATACCCTACACCCAGCTTTATGGCAGACCTCCCACCTATGATCACTTGTGAGTTTTTGGGTGCCTTTGCTACCCCAATCTCCAAATGACCTCCCCCTGCATGTGCGTTCTTGGGCTATCCTTCAGCACATAAAGGATATCGTTGTCTCGACCTTACGACTCGCCGTGTCATCATCTCTCGTCATGTTGTTTTTGATGAGCTCTCTTTTCCCTTTGCATGCGACGGTCCACTTCCTATTCCTTATGATTTTCTACGAGACGATGATCTGGATTGTATTGTACATTGCTCTACTAACAATGCAGCAGCAGCCTCTACGGATGATGAGCAATCCACGGTCGCTCCGTCCTTACCGGACGTCGAGCAGCCGCGGTCTTCTTCTAGCAGCTCGGGTGGGTGCGGTTCTGTACCCCCCACCCGGCCCTTCGGCCTCACCCAGTCTGGGCGGGTGTGGTCTCGTGCCCCCGTCAGGACCTTTAGCGCCCGCTACGGCGCCCGTGAAGCAGGCTGCAGCACAGTTGCAGGCGCCGGCGCAGCAAGCTGCAGCACAGGTGCAGGCTGCAGTTCCGGCATAGGCTGTAGCACAGGTGCAGCAGGCTGATCAGCAGCTTCCTGCACATGTTCAGGCGCCTCCCCCTGGACGGTTTGGACAGGTTTTTGCACGCCGGCCACCAGCATCATCAGCTCAGTAGTCCCAGCTTCCTGCTCGATGCATTGGCCAGTATCATGGGCCCTTGCCAGTGCGCAGATATGGTGCTACAGCTCGTGATCTCCAGCCGCCTGCTCCTCCGGACCAGCCCATGCGCAGCACTGCTCCTCCACCAGCGACGTTGCGTCGTCTCACTCGTCTTCAGACTGGTACCATTCCGCCTGTCAGTTACTGAAGCGCCCCTGCCTAAGCAGAGACTAAATGTGATACAAATTATCAGTCCCAGGAGGCTGATACACATTTATTCAACAGATGATACAGAAACTTACAGCCCACGAGGAAGCGGGCACCTAATACAAACTAGAACTGCTAAAAGGTAAACTACGGCGGTAAGCCAAAGGATGAACCAGACCGGTTCAACCAAGGGATCAGAGTTCTGCGACAGCGAAGCCATCTTGGGCGGGACCAAACTCCACAGGCAAAGCTGGGTGCGGAAGCGACCACCTATTCAGCGTCCTCAACAAAGTCCGGGTCTTCTTCTGGATTTAACAACAACAAGGGTGAGTACAAAAGTACTCAACAAGCCCAATCACACCCACGGAGGGGTTAACACAGAATTATGCACAAGGAATATCAAGGATAAGGCTAGGTTTTAGTTTTTGCCAAAAAGCTAGTTTTAACACATGCATGGGTTATCAAGGTAAAACTTTAGCAAAGCAAACTCTAAGAACAACTTTTAAGCAGTGGGGTTGATCCACAAAGGATCCATCTTTTAAGTGCTACCGGATTTCCCATCCGCCGTAGCTTTTGGCACAAAGCCGAACTCATTCCAAAACACACACTCCAAACCCATCCCAAAATCTTAGCATTGTGACCAAGCCATAACTCGCCCATAACCGTGGGCACGGCTATTCGAATAGATTAGGAAACTCTGCAGAGGTGTACACTTTCACCACAAGTAGGGTACCGCAGCACGATCACCTTAGTGTCAGTGCGGATCCTATCGAAGTCATTACCCACCATAGCCAAACTGCCTAGCCATCACGAGAAAAACACCAAGGGGTTTATGTCACTAAGACGGCAACCATGTCACTAAGACGGCACTTGGTTTTCCCGCTGCACACCTGCCTCCAGACAACTAACAGCACGGCTAGTGGGATTTAGACTAAGCCCTTGCACCATACAAGAGTCGAGTGGTTGTACGAGATAAGTGGGTTAGGCAAGATGACACATCACCTCGGTTTAAAACCGGACAAAATGGATATCTCCCAACTTGCTTAACCACAAAGGTACAAGCCTCCTTAATGGCATTTCACAAAGTCATGCCCATCCATTTTATCCACACAGTTTTACTCTTTTCAAACCCAAAACCCAAAACCAAAACCAACTCACACGTTTATTCTTTGATAAAACCAGTGTATAGTCATGATTAAGTAAGGGTAACAAATCCTATGCATTCTAAACCTAAGCATTCTAGAAAGCGTTATCACTTAAACAGAGTAAATCATATTTAGTGATAACTGGGTGATCAAGGCATGTCATATCAATCAAGGGGTGGCTAACCAACCGGGTTTTGAAACTAAAACAATGCAATAATCAAAGGCTTAATGGGTTGTGTTTATAAAACATGGGATAAACATGCATCAAAGGATGGGATTGGACTTGCCGTCAACAAAAGCTTCTGGGAGATCCTGCTCGCGGTACGGGTCCTCGGGGTCGGGCTCGCGGTACTCTCCTGCGTAGTCCTGCTCGCGGTACTGCTCCTCCTCGTTCACTCCGTCATCTAGGGCACGATCAAACAAACACAAAATAAGAAAACACATTCCTTAACCGATGAGTTGGAATCAGGGGAAAAACAAAATAAAATAGGAAACGGAATTATATTGGGATGATTTGTGTAAAGCTCGGCCGAAAAGGATATAAGATAGGCATGGTGGAGTTTGGTGGAAATCCGGGGAGATTTGGCGCATGAAATGACGAGTTTAGGGAGGTTTAGGGCTTAAACGGGGGTTTTAGGACCTCTTTATAATAATTATAAAGGGCCAGGGACCTAGTTGTGAAGGTTTTATAAGGTGGAAGGGCATGGTTGTGATATTTGGAAAGTATAAGGGGGTTTGGTAAAGAGCCAGGGGCTTATTTGGAATTATACAGAAAGGATAGGGGGTTTTCTTGGAAACTGTATAAAGGGGGAAGGGCTCTTTAAAGAATTCAAAGAAGGACAGGGGGTTATCGGCAAAACGGCGGCCTTTTCCCCCCTTTCCTCGCCGGCCCGAACAGGGGAATGGGGACGCCGGCGGCCCGGCGCGGCGGCGCTCGCCGTTCCCGGCGTTCCCGGCCTCGCCGGCGGCCGTGGGTGAGCGCGTGAGCATGAGGGGAATGAGGGGCACTCAGTGCTCGCCTCACCTTGGGCCGAGGGGGCTTGGGGCGGCGGCTCCGCGGGCGAGCGGCGGCGGTGGAAGAAGGCGGCGGCGGCGGGAGCTTTGGGGCGATGCGCGGCGGCTTG
>CM014277.1:17530065-17557347 GCA_004135705.1 Alloteropsis semialata
GTGAATTGTTAAGTGATAGTGTGCGGACAGGCTGTCGGGGCGGGTGATAAGATCCCGGGTTTGTCGAGTGTCCGGTGATCCGGCACTCGGCATATACTGGGTTTGCCGAGTGCCGGATCATGGGGCACTCGGCAAATATTTTTTTATTTTTTTAAATTACACCAGCGCTTGCGTCATTGCCAGCTAGGCATATTTCTCAAGTGCCCAGAACCACGGCACTCGGCAAATGTGCTGTTTGCCGAGTGCCGAGTGCCCTAGCCCCTGGCACTCGGCAAACAGTGCCACCAATTCCCTATTTTTGTTAATTTGTTGCAATATAATTTGAAAAAAATGCTAATTCCACTCTACAATGCATATCTCATGATGCTACCAACAAAAATCCATTATTTCATGTAGTTATTCGTCATAATGAGTTTATATGCATAAAATTCTATAAGTGCAGTAAATAATTTAAAAATTACAAAACGGATCCAAAAAATTACCAAAAGTTAACATGAAACAATTCATGTTGTTCATTGTCTATAGAAACTGATTTGAAGTCAAACTTCAATTGGACCGTCACTTTAACTCGAAATCTTAGAGAATCCAATTCAAACTCTACGATTCTTCTTCGGAGATGTTCCGGTTTATAAGCATCATACGTGACGACTTGTGCAAAACCTTCCCCATTTTTTACCACAGTCTCCACGTATGATATCTTAAGCTCTTGACAAATCTCGTGATTTTCAGACTTTGTTTGTTTTTTCTAGAATTTTAAAACAATCCTGACACACGTAAATCGGCATGTTTCGTTTACATGAAGTTCCAAATTTAATTTCATTACATGGATAAGGCCTCATGATAGACTCATTAACATGAATATTATTTTTCTACTAACTCTGTTCCCTTATTTGAATCACTTGCAGTTCAAATTTGACTTAAACCAAACAATTCACTTAAATGAAAAAAATTAACTAAATATAGCAAAAGGACCGAAAAAATACCATATTTTGACATGGAGTACCACGTATTGTGCGTGCAGAAAAGAAAAAGTTTGGAAGGGATAACATGAAATAATGATTTCAAGTTTGCTGAGTGTCATAGAAAACACTCGGCAAACAGAGTTTGCCGAGTGTCCAGAATGAGACACTCGGTGATCCGGCTGCCACGTCACACGGCCGCTCACGTGGCTGGCACGTGTGCCACGTTTGCCGAGTGTCTGTTAGTAGACACTCGGCAAAGGGCTAACGGCCGCTCACATGGCTGGCACTTGTTGGACGTTTGCCGAGTGTCTGTTTTTTGCCGAGAGCGGACACTCGGCATAGCTCCTATTTGCCGAGTGTCTGTCTTTTGACGAGTGTTGCGCCACGGGCACTCGGCAAAGAGCATGTTTGCTGAGTGCCCGATTTTTTACACTCGGCAAAAATTCTGACACTCGGCAACTACCAGTTTTCCCGTAGTGATCTAAGGTGTGTTATGGTAGCCGGAAAGGTAAGTACCGGAAAATATCTTTTCTATTTTGGTAAGGTATCAGGAGGTACCAAGAGATACTTTTTATATTTTGGTATAGATCCCGCCTATTTTTTTTTACCGTTTGGTTACCTTTTTCTAGGAGTGTTCAAGATTTCGAATTGCTAAAAAGTTTCGGAGGGGGGCGGTAAGACCGGTTTTACCGGTTTTCGGCCGAAATTTCGGCGAAAATCACCAATAATGCTGGTAGAACTATTTACCAGTCTTCACTGGAAGAACCGAAATTCACCGAATTTCGGTGAATACCGGCCGAAATGGAGAACCTCTTGGTACCTCTTATATCTCAACCATTGGATTCATCCTGATGGACGATCCTTATTTGTTTGAACCAAAGTTCCCCTCTCTATGGCTTACTTTGTACTCGCCACTGCCGAGGCAGAGCACCCACCTACTGGCCGGCGCATGTAGCTTGTTGCGCTGCCATGA
Organism: Alloteropsis semialata; assembly: GCA_004135705.1. Lineage (NCBI taxonomy): Eukaryota > Viridiplantae > Streptophyta > Magnoliopsida > Poales > Poaceae > Alloteropsis > Alloteropsis semialata. Next base: position 17,532,001 of record CM014277.1, read on the forward strand.
CCGAAGATCATCTCTGTAGCTAATGGTGCCCAGGTAAACACAACTTGTAGTCAATGCTGATGATGAGCTTAGACTATCTAGTTAAAAAATATCTCAGGTAATACGCGTGTTATATTAATTAAGTAGTTCTAGATCTGCCGAACAGCTACCTAGTCTGCACAAAGCATGGTTATTTGTTACTCCATCCCGGAGTCAACTGAATGCCTGATACCCGAAGATAATGCACAATACATAAACTGCATGTGTACCATGATGCCATGTCGCCATGAGATCTTCACGATCCCAAATATTTCTTACACTCCAATATCACAATTGAGTATACTTCTAGAACGCAGACACCTATCCACCCCTGTTGTTTGGATCTACTGAAAATACATCATATGTGTTTTAGTAACTTTTTTCAAAAACACGAAGGAGATTAGACCATCTCTCTTTGTGTATATATAGTACTAAATTGATTGAAGAGCCTAAATGGCCGGGGACAAATGCCCAAAAGTTACATACGCACCACAGTACGTAAAATAAATAAATGAGACCATCCATCAGCCCGAGCTAATTTGTATCTCTGAGCAAGTAGGCTAGCTAGCGGCTAGCGCTATATTGGAGGTCAAAATTGACACAAGCCTGTGCGCTTGGCTTATCAGCCACCAGCCAGCAGTACTTTTCTCTCACAACAAATCAGCACCAGCCGCCAGCCATCAGCCAGCCAGCAGTACTTTTCTCTCACAACAAATCAGCACCAGCCACCAGCCGTCAGTCAACCGAACAGGCTGGTTTTGGCTGGACAAACCGGTTTGACTGGTTACAGAAGCAGTCAGATAGGTTTGCTTATCCGGTCTGGCACAAGCAACAGGTCTAACAGGTTTGTTTATCCAGTCTAACCAGTTTATACCATTTCCTAGTAGAATTGGACACCCATGTTGATTTCGAGTTGTAAAAGGGTTTGCTTCCAGGGCAAGACCTTCCCATCCTATAAATATAGAGAGCCACAACCGATTGAGAGATTATCTAATCGACCAAACATTAACATGTCTACTTTTTCGTATTTTCAAACCCTAGCTTTTCCAACCTCTTTTGATGTTTGTTTATGATAGATTCAGAGAACGTCATAAATTGTGCACCATCTGTGCCGATTGCCATTTTGCATCACAAATCTATAGTATTGGATATGCAGCCCATAATACCATTTTATCAAATTCATCATGAACCGGACCACTACCTAGTGACATTTATAAAAATCGTCATGGATCAACATGAGGGCAAGCAATACCTGATGACATGGGTGCAGTACTTGTGATGGAAAAAGAAAAAATATGGCAACGTTGTCTATTACATGGGGAAAAATGGATGGGTGTATTTAAGATAATTTCTTTTGCAATTTATTTCACAAGGGTGCCTTAATTAGTTAACTAAAAGTTACAATATGTTTTCATAACAAGTGGCAACGTAAGTTCACACTAATAGGTGGGCTAAGGTAAGAGTCGGTCCAAATTTGAAGTGTATACAAGTAATAAAAAATTCATGGAAATTCTAAAGTACATAATTTTTGTGCTTTCTTATTTTATTATTCGAGCCTATATATAAATACGATCTAACAAGTGGCAATGTCAGTTCACACTAATAGAAGGGTTAAGGTAAGTTTGTCCAAATTTGAAGTGTATACAAGTAATAAAAATGCATGGAAATTTGAAAGTACATAGTTTTTGTGTTTTTTATCTTATTATTCGAGCCTAAATATAAATATGATAAAAATAGAAAAAACATGAGGTGCGTGAATTGAACCATAACTCCGTTAATAACGATGTAAAAGTTTTAACACTACCCTACCTACTTCTTTATGATAAGTTTGGGCATTTTCTCCCTATAGCCTATATTTTCAGCTATTACAAGTAGGTCTTTCATTAGATTTTCTCACTGATCATTTGGTAAACACTAACTCGCAGGGAAAGAAAGGTTTTTCAAGCTTTCCCAAAGGAAAAGAGAACTAAACAAAAGCGCTGATTCGTGGTAGTCATTCACAACCTCTGTTTTCTGTTGACAAAGTGGAAATTATTAGTCCTAGAGGTTCTCACGTCAAAGATGTCACTGGGAGGGTACAAATAGAGGATGGTACAAGCGAGGAGCCTGCTTCGGAAAGTAGTACAAGAAACCAATTCACCTTTGATGTGGTTTGAGTCTTTGACCAATATATGTTTTGTACACATTCCTACCCCTCGGTTCTTATTTACATGTCGCATTAGGTTTGTGCTAAATTAAACATGTATAACTTTGACTAATTAAGTTTATAGAAAAATATAGCAACAATTATACTATTGAACATATGCACTATCAAAACATATTTCATAGCGAATTTGGTGAAACAAGTTTGGTGTTGTAAATGATATTATTTTTTCCATTAACTTGGTCAAAATTCACAAATTAAAGATGTAGATGAAAATTCCTCGGTGTGTCCCAGTTCTAAAAAAAAACAGACGAAGGATCATCATTGCCATTTTTTAGAGATCTCAAACGATAAATTTAGTGTCTGGGCTTTTTGGGCCTGAATTGTTGCCTATGGGCTTATTTTCATATTGGCAAGGCCACTGTAGTTTCTTCTTTTTCTCCTTCAAAGCCCACTGGTCTTGTTAAACAAACTCTTGGCAGTTGCAGAAATGCAGACGCTCGCCTCGTCTTCTCAGGCAGCCCGGCATTCCGGCGGTGGCGTACTGCTCGATCTTCTGTCGCCGGCGTCAGCCGCCACCGGTGAGTGGAGCGCCGGCTGAAGGTGGAGCGTCAAGAAGGTTCCTTTTGCGCTATCGTCCTCCCGGTCCAATTTGGCATCTCACTGACTCCTCTCCACGCCTGCAGGCAGCACCGGTGCACGCCACCTTCTCGACGGAATGGCCAACAGGCCAAGCATCGCGTGGGCTCTCCAGGGCACAAGCGCACACGGATTTCTGCTGAGGGCGAGCATCGCGTGGAGTCGTATCCTTTTTCTTTCCTCCGATGTTCTTTGGCATCTCGTGTTGTACTCTCTTCACCTGCTTGCAGCACCGACGCCCACCACCTGTTCGACGCAATGCCCACAAACACCAAAGGAATCACGATGGCACGTTTCCTCCTAGTAAGTGCTGCTTGGGGTTGGAACTAGAGGAACATGCTCAGTGCTCTGATCCAGCACAAGTGTCATACTACTATTGCTGCTGCTCTGTCATTCCAGAGAGAGAACTTGATTCATCCGACCCACCGGTAGTTTGACGGAAAGAAAGATATGAACATATTTGTCTGTTTTGGAATATACGAAATATAACCTATTGAAAACCTTTTTTCTATTTGTAATTTTTATATCTTCAATTTATGACCTTTCTGATGGGCTGGGAAAATTATCTTTCTGTCTACAGGGATATAAATGGAGAGATTGCAAGCTGGTTGTCTACAGATCGCTATATGAATTTTGAGTCAGCTACCAACGACCCAAATGCAAATATGGCTGGTTTGTTCTGTGTATGGCACGGTCAGTTGAAAACCTAATTCTGAAAATGTTATCGAACTAACTGTGCATATGCCTTTTGTGCTAGAGATAGTGTCACTAAGTCCTGGTCAATCATTTGCATTTGAACAAGTCTTCAAAAAAAATAATTTGTTTAAGAAAAGCTAGTTACAAAGGAGATGGTTCATTATGGCAAGCTTATTGAAGCACAAATGAATGAGGTGATGGGTCCTCGTCGACTACCTCTGTTTTCTATTGGCAACTACAGAATGAAAAGTGATCTAATCATGTGGGGGCAACTATGAAGACTCAAAGGTATATTAGAGCATATACAAACAGAAGATAGTACCTTGTGATTTTTTACCATGACTCTTTTTTTGCATTACTTTAACTTTGAGGCAATAGGATTCGATGCATGTCACTTTCGAATTCTCACTAATATTGTATTAGTAATAAAGTTGCTTTCCGTTGCATTTCGGGTGGCTACGTAAGTATATTTCTATTTCAGTTCCACAAACTTATGGAACATCCCAAACACCACAACTGCCCTTCACCAGATATTTGCTTAACTTTTAGCATTTTTTTCCAGAGATATATAACACCTCCACTCTTTCTTTTTCGCTTCTATTTATCTTATTCCAGTCGTTGATCTGTTGGGCCATCACTGCGGCTAGCTAATTGCAACTTGCAGCCACCAATATCATCTAGATAATTATGTTTTGAATTGTCTTTGACAGGGAACTCTCAACTGTTCTAGAGCTGTTGCTGATGTCTCCAATTTTGCTGCATTTCTATTTGCAGCTCCTTGACTTTTATTGTTTGCCATGGAAGCTTCCTGGTAACTTGGTTTTTGCCGTTTTATTCCTTATTCTACTCGATAAGAGTAGTTTCTGCTTGGCTACTAATAAAATATAGAACCATACTTGAGTAGGGAAACGGATCTGCTACACTAGCAAATAACTACCTTATTACCTAGGAAAACTTGCGAGTAGAGAGGTCACAGATCGTTACCACTAGACGCACAGCGCAGTGAAAGAAGAGTTGGAGCAGTCGGTCCAACGTAGATGCGCGTCGGTGTAGAGGAAGTAGTCGATCACGATCGTCTCCTCCTCGTCCTCATCCGGCACATCTCCTTGCCTTCGTAGCTGATCAGCGCAGCAACAATAGCAGCGCCTCCACAGAGTCCACACATACAGGGAAGGAACGTCGCGTACCGGTGTGCTAGCACCACGTACCCGATCTAGGGTTTCGGGGGCACGAGGAGGCAAGAGCGCGGCGGCTAGGGTTTATGGCGTGGTGTGTTGCACCCATAGCCCCGTCCCTGTTTATATAGGCTGTGCTAATGGGCTTCTAGTTTAAAAACCCATTAGGACTCTATCTCCTTATTGGATCAACATCCGATGGGCCAATCCGAATTGTTATATGATTGCCTCTTGGGCATATCACCAACAACTTGTGATGCAGGCTTGAAGAGATAAGCATCGTAACAGAGCTAGCAAAAGCGCCAGTCTATGCCATCTAGCTAAGCTGCAGCATCTGCTCGGTCTGTGGTCTTGCATCCTGTACCCTCCAAATCTCCCCAATTTCTATGAGCTTCAACCACTTTTGTGAATGGAGTAGGAGGAAGCAGCTGGTCCTAGTTGGTACTTGGAACTCGAGGTACTTACTGTGTCAACTAATTAGTTCTGCATATCATCCCTCCTCACTTTCTGATCCACCGGTTAACTTTGAGTGTTTGTTCTTACTCTGCTCAGTGTGCACTGAACTTTCAGCTGGCAATCATTCACAAACATAAGACTGCTGTTCGTGCTGCTTGATCTACACTTTTGGAGAGATAATTGGTATGCTCGTTAGTCTTCACAATCTTCTTCTAAGAGAAAATTCACTGTTTGACACCACTAAAATGACTCATTACTTTCTTGGCTCTCAAAAATTTTCATTTTCCATTTTACCACGACTTCAACTTTCATACCCAAATTGACACTCTATTCGATTTTCCATCCAACCATAACTAAATGCCCTGTGATTAGATCATTTTGCCCCTTCGTAGTCGTGGACCTCATTTTCTTGCTCTCTTCCCGTTCGTTCCCGTTCTGCCTCTCCCGCGTTAACCCAAAGGGACGTGCTGCTCGTGGCCGCTTGGAGAAGAAGCCCATGCCTCTCTACGTCGACCCGGCAGCCTTGTAGACGACCCAGAGGACGTGCTTAGATCTACACTTTTGGAGGATAATTGGTATGCTAGTTAGTCTTCACAATCTTCTAAACCGGCATCCATTCAGTGCATCTCCTTTGATGTATCCTGTCACATGCATGCTCTTTGTGATGCAAAATTGTGTGCCATGGAGTTGACTACTATGCCTAAAATTCTACAAGGGAAAACAATGCAAAAGCAAGGATCAACATCCAAAGTAACTTCTTTTTCTTTTCCAGTATTGGATCTCACGAATGGTTTCTCTAAAAATGGATATGATCAACATTTATCTGTTCAGATCGATGCCATATAAAAAAGTAAACATGTGTCTAGACAACTCATGTTGTCTCCCAATTTATGTTCATTCGTGAGTTGATTATAACTGTAGTGTTCCTGTTGAATTACTTTTTTGGTTTATAATAATTAATATAAATGTTCATTTTGCAATTTTGTTCGCTGGATTCAACAAGGGAATCTTGGGAACATATATGCAGTGGAGGCTACCTTAGCTTTATCCCATGGTTTGTTGCTTCAGTGACCACTTCGAATCTCGGTCGGAGTCTTCTCACTGAACGACAGTGCTGCACACTCAAGGACTTCACCTGGTTGTAAACACAGTGCCGTTGCTTCTCCTCTTGTGCCTAGGTACACCTGTTCCCTGCCCCAGGACATCTATTTCCCTGAATATCCTCATTTGCATGCATTGACTCTGGATATATGTAATGAAATCTCTAGGCAGCACAAATTAGTTAATTTCACTTGTTTTTTCATCTTCTTTTTCCTGAGTACACACTGCATTAACACTGACGACACCAAATTAGCACTGACTTGTAAGATCAATTTCATTCACAGGGCCACCAAAAAAGAACATTTGAAGTATGACTGGAATGGAGGTTGCTTTAACTTCAGGAGTGTTGAAGGTTGCAGGTGGCAAGCTAGTGTCACTGATAGCCAGTGAGTTTGCCTCCATAACTGGAGTGAAGAAAGATTTATGTGAGCTCCAGGGCAAACATCTAGAGATAAGTAGCTGGCTGGCTGCAGTTGGTCACACACCACTTCCATTGGTGAAGGAATTGAGAAATGTTACTTATGATATTGATTATTTACTCTACGAAGTCCACTTAGAAGCTGAGAAACACAAGGTATACAGCGACGGTGACAAGCAACCACTGACTGATTGCTTCTGTGCAAAACCGAAACCAATTCTATTCCGATGCATGGTGGCCCATAAGATAAAGGCAATCAAGGTGAAATATGAGAAGATTGTCAAGCAGGGTAGTGATGCCAATACTTTAAGGAAAAATTTACAGCTGGATCATCCTGTTCAGAACAGCAACTGGAGACCTGGCGAGCCCTCCATCCTATGTGATGTTGAAGACTCAAAAATACCCAGAAGAGATCAGGAGAAGGTTGCAATCGGACACATGATTTTAGAATCTAATGAAGGGGAGGATGGTCGTCCAACAATAGTTTCCATCGTTCGGCTTGGGGGCTCTGGGAAGACAACTTTGGCCAAACACGTCTGCCATGACAAAAAAATAAAGGAGCACTTCAATGATGCAATATTCTGGGTCCATGTGTCCGAAGAATTTGATACGGCGAAACTTATCGGCAAAATTTTTCAGGCTATCACCAAGCAAAAGTCTGATCTTTATGCAGAAGAATACATGTTCAGTGAAATTTCCAAAAAAATACGTGCTGATAAGTTTCTTCTTGTCCTGGATGATGCATGGCATCAGGACAAGTTTGACTGGGATCAATTCACGGTGCACCTAAAGAGTGGCGCACCTGGAAGCAAGGTTTTGCTAACTACCCGTGATCGGAATGATGCAGAACTTGTCAAGTCTAGGCATATACTTGAGTTGGGNCCGCACGGACGACTTCACCTGGCCGCCAAGAGGGAACGATGACGACGACCACGACGGAGGGGACTATGAACACCCTGGCCAGGGGCAGGGCTTCATGGAGATCGACCTCTGGGGTGAACTGTTCCGCCGGGAACGCTCCAGATCCCCGCCACGGCGCAGCTTCAACCATCGGCGCCACGACGACAACGCACCGGCAGTGGAACTCCAAACCATGTTCGCGGCGGCATTGCGGAACAACCCTCCGACTCAGGTTCAGGCGCTCTCCCCTTCCTCTGCTTCACTTAGTGCTCACAGCTACATCGGGAGGATGTGCCATCTGGTGGACAGAGCAGGCCTGGACAGCTCACCGGGGAATGCAGGCTGGTCCGAGCAACCGACGGATGACACCAGACTGGTGCCGGTCCCTAGGGCGTTTAGCACCCTGAAGGGAGCTCTGAAGATGACGACGCCGTCGGTGGCTGAGGTGGAGAGGGCCCTGGACGCCCTGGAGCCGCAGTTCCAGCAAGTGCATGATGATGCTTCGGGGCAGGCTCATGGCGCTCAGGATGCCCAAGCTGTTCTTCTGCAACATGAAGACGAAGCTGAACAGGAGCAACAAGAAGTGCAGAGTGCTCCTGGCGGCATCGGCGCCCTGTTTGGGGTGTCGGATCCTCCTTTGCTGCCGCTACCAGCGACGCGCAAGCCAAGGAAACGCCGCACCTTCGACATGACGGCGGTGAGACGCAGCGCACGACTGGCCAAAAAACCGGCAATGCCGGTGGCTGAACGTGCTCAGAGGAACCTATGGCGCAAGCTTGGCATCTCGGACGACGAGATGGCACCCATTGAGGAGGTTCTACGTGACTTCGTCGCCATGTTCCGTGGCCCTCTGCCAGAGCACGTCGTCGCGGCTATGACGGCCATCTTCGACTTGGAGGATGGTGATGAAGACGGACTGGGCGCCGCCTTACTGCAGCATGCGGGGGCAGCGGCAGTGGACCTACTGCAGGAGGAGGCGGCGACATCTGCTTCAGCATGAGCGCTGCCACCATATGAGCTTCAAAACGACATTATGTATCTATTATCTATGCACCTTAGCGCCCTGCTGGCTGCGACCTTCGGGCGGACTATTGCGGCCCTGCTGGCATCGACCTTCGGGCATTTTCGACTTGTTAAGCAAACGACTACCTGCGCCCTGCTGGCTTCGACCTTCGGGCAGCATCGAACTGTACATTTCACCGCGAGAACGGCTACTTCCACTACTTCATGTTCAAATTTGGCGCGAGCGTCGAGTTCATCATGCAGCGCAAAAACGTAGAGATTCTTTCCTGGAACGTCAGGGGGTTGAATGATGCTGACAAGTGCCTTGCGGTGCGTGAGACAGTGGCGGCCACCCCCTGTTCAAATAGTGTGTCTGCAAGAAACTAAATTAGCCACAATTGACGCGGCACTGGCGGATTTCTTAGGCGCCTACCGCCTCAACAACTTTGCCTACAAACCCGCGTCAGGAACAAGAGGAGGAATTCTCCTTCTCTGGAACGACAATGAGGTCGACTTGGCTAATGTGAGGATCGGTCGCTACTCGCTCTTTGCGGACACAACGCTGCGGTATTGCTTGACGACCTTCAAATTGATGACGGTTTACGGACCCTCGAGAAGAGCGGAAAAGGACAACTTCCTAGTGCACTTGCGGCATTTAAAGCCGACAGACGAGGTGAAGTGGTTGGTCCTGGGGGACTTTAACCTGATATACAGGGCGCGGGATAAAAATAACCGGAACTTAAATCGGCGACTCATGAGCTCCTTTCGTCGCGCCATTGATCACTGTGGCCTCAAGGAGATCAACCTACAAAATCGCAAGTTCACCTGGAGCAACGAAAGACGACACCCGACGCTAGTCCATCTCGATCGGGTTTTTTGCAACCAAAATTGGGATCTAGCCTTCGACAATTGCGTCCTCCATGCCCTCTCCTCTTCGCACTCCGACCACTGCCCGCTCCTTCTAGCAAACCAGGCAGGGCCAAGACGACCTACGCCTTTCAAATTTGAAAACTTCTGGGCACGGTTGCCGGGTTTCCTAGAAGTTGTACAGCAGTGCTGGAACGCACCGACGCAGCATGTGGAACCTTTTCACAGGCTTGGTCACAAGCTTCACGTCACTTCACTCGCGCTAAAATCTTGGAGCAAGTCCCTGCTGTCTGATGCCAAACTCAAGCTTCACATGGCCAGAGATGTCATTTTGCGTCTGGACGAGGCACAAGATTTCAGGGAACTATCTGACGCTGAATTCTCCTTGCGGGCAAAACTCAAAAAACGCTTAGTGCGCTGGCTGGTCATAGAGAAGGCTAGGAAAAAGCAATGCTCTAGGATAAAAAACATAAGAGAGGGAGATGCCAACACCCGATTCTTCCACCTTCGTGCGAACGGCCGGCGGAGAAAAAACTTCATCCTGCGGCTGCGCAACAACGATAACTGGGCTTTTTCGCACAACGACAAGCATCAAATAATTCAGGAGCACTTCGAAAACATCATGGCCGCTCCCGCAGCACGAACATGCGACTTCTCTTGGCCTGCGCTACAACTTAATCGGGTTGATCTCTCGGCACTCGACATCCCGTTCACAGAAGAGGAGATCTGGCAAGCGGTCAAGCAAATGCCAGCGGACAAGGCGCCAGGCCCGGACGGATTCATCGGCCTTTTCTTCAAAAAATGCTGGCATATCGTAAAGAACGACGTCGCTGCGGCGATCTATTCGCTATACAACTCCAGATGCCAGGACCTAAACCTCTTGAACAAAGCTAACATCATACTGCTGCCGAAAAAAGATGGTGCTGAAGAAATCCGCGACTTTCGCCCAATAAGTCTGATCCACTCCATTGCTAAGATCATCACGAAAATCTTGGCCCTGAGATTAGCGCCGCACATGAGTGCACTGATATCGCCATGCCAGAGCGCCTTCATTAAAAAACGCAGCATACACGATAACTTCCTATATGTTCGTAACCTGGCAAGACGCTTCCACAGAAATAAGACCCCCGCCCTCCTCTTGAAACTCGACATCTCCAAAGCATTTGACTCCGTGCGATGGGATTATCTCATTTCACTCATGCAGCAGAGGGGATTCCCCGCGAGGTGGCAAAATTGGATTTCTGCGTTGTTAACGTCCTCCACCTCAAGAGTCCTATTGAACGGAATCCCTCTCGACCCCATCGAGCATGGGCGCGGTCTGAGGCAGGGTGATCCACTTTCGCCGCTTCTTTTCGTCCTGGCCATCGACCCTCTACATCGCCTTTTAGAGGCAGCAACTGACCTTGGGCTTCTCAGTAAACTGAATGGTAGAGTGGCGCGTTTCCGAGCCTCTATCTACGCCGACGATGCGGCTATATTCGTCAAACCGACTTGCCAGGACGTCACGAATCTGAGAGATCTTCTACTTCGGTTTGGTGCAACGACTGGCCTTTGCACGAACCTGCAGAAGACCAGTGTGACACCCATCAGCTGCGACAACATCGACCTCGACAGAGTGCTCTCCAACCTCCCTCTATCAAGGATACCCTTTCCATTTAAATATCTGGGTCTTCCCCTGTCAACCAAACGACTCCGGAGGCTAGACTATCAGCCAATAATGGACAAGGCTGCCGGGAAACTTTCCGTCTGGAATGGGAGAAACCTCACACAGGCCGGCCGAGTAAGCCTTACAAAGTCAGTCCTTTCCTCCCAGCCAGTTTACTTGCTGACCGCAATCAAACCATCGAAGGAAGTCCTAGATGAGCTCGATAAGATACGACGGAGATTCTTGTGGGCGGGAGATAAGGAGCTCTCGGGCGGCAAATGCAAGGTTAACTGGACTAAAACGACACTGCCTACGGAATACGGGGGGGCTTGGGGTGCTCAACCTCGACAACTTTGCGCGAGCCTTACGCATCCGGTGGCTCTGGCATGAGTGGTCAAGCCAAGATAAGGCATGGGTGGGAACGACGGTGCCTTGTGACGATACTGATAAGTTGCTCTTTGCAGCCTGCACGCACATCTCCTTGGGCGACGGCCGCAAAACACGTTTTTGGTCGGACGGCTGGGTACAAGGAAGACGACCAAAGAACATCGCGCCACTACTTTTTGCTAAGTCGAGGAAGAAAAACCGAACGGTGGCGGAAGCGCTGCGGAATAATAACTGGATCAGAGACCTTAAGCACAGGACAGGTTTCACGACTGCCCACTTCTGCGAGTTTGTCGCCCTATACACCCTCATCAGTGCGACAGAACTGCAACCGGACCAGGAAGATTCCATCGCCTGGAAACTTACTGCGCACGGAGAGTACACAACGGCTTCAACCTACAAAGCCCAATTCTTCGGCTGCACGAGGGCGCCTAGGCTTGCCACAGTCTGGAAAACTTGGGCACCACCTAAATGTAAACTTTTTGCATGGCTAATTCTGCAAAATCGTGTTTGGACATCCGACAGACTAGCGCACCGCGGATGGGATCACAGTCCATCATGCCCTCTGTGCCGACAGACAATGGAGACAGCCCATCACCTCTTGGCCGACTGCCGTTACACAAGGAGAGTGTGGGCACAAATTGCAAACTGGGTGGGACAGCCTGACCTACATCCAACAGAATGGGCACAGACCAGGACGGCTCTAAGATGGTGGACAAACATCACAACTATACCCGGCACACCCCGAAAGGCCATCCGGTCATTAACACTCCTGCTCAGTTGGGAAATTTGGATAGAACGAAATGGCAGAGTTTTCAGGAGGCAAGAGTCTTCGGTCCCGACAATGGTTGACCGCATCAAGACCCAAGCGTCGCTTTGGATTGCGGCAGGAGCAAAGGACCTAGCGAGCCTACTTGCGCATTTGTGAATACCTGTTTAGTTGTATTTATTTTCTCTTCTCTTTTCGCTTTTCGCTTTTTCGGTTCGCCGGCCTGTAACTCCTCTGCTTTTTCAATGAAATAGGCACTATTTTGTGCCCGTTCGTTCAAAAAAAAAAGAGATAGTGTCACTAAGTCTTGGTCAATCATGTGCATTTGAATACATCTGATATGTCCACCATGGAGGTGATGATTTTGAACACAAGTCTTCATAAAAAAAAAGATCATTTATTTAAGACAAGCTAGTTACAAAGGAGATGGTTCATTATGGCAAGCTTATTGAAGCACAAATGAATGAGGTGCTGGGTCCTCGTCCACTACCTCTGTTTTCTATTGGCAACTACAGAAAAAGAAAAGTGATCTAGTCATGTGGGGGCAACTATGAGGACTCAAAGGTATATTAGAGCATATATAAACAGAAGATAGTACCTTGTGATTTTTGACCATGACTTTGTTTTGCATTACTTTCACTAGAGTCAATAGGATTCGATGCGTGTCTCTTTCGAATTCTCACTAATATTGTATTGGTAATAAAGTTGCTTTCCGTTGCATTTCAGGCGAGGTAAGTAGATTTCTGTTTCAGTTCCACAAACTTATGGAGCATCCCACACACCAGTACACCATAACTGCCCTTCACCAGATAATTTGCTTAACTTTTAGTATTTTGTTTCCCGAGATATATAACGTCTCCACTCTTTCTTTTTCGCTTCTATTTATCTTATTCCAGTCGTTGATCTGTTGGGCCATCACTGTGGCTAGCTAATTGCAACTTGCAGCCACCAATATCATCTGGATAATTATGTTTTGAATTGTCTTTGACAGGGAACTATCAACTGTTCTAGAGCTGTTGCTGATGTCTGCAATTTTGCTGAATTTCTATTTGCAGCTCCTTGACTTTTATTGTTTGCCATGGAAGCTTCCTGGTAACTTGGTTTTTGCCGTTTTATTCCTTATTCTACTCGATAAGAGTAGTTTCTGCTTGGCTACTAATATAATATAGAAACAATACTTGTGATGCAGGCTTGAAGAGATAAGCATCGTAACGGAGCTAGCAAAAGCACCAGTCTCTGCCATCTAGCTAAGCTGCAGCATCTGCTCGGTCTGTGGTCATGCATCCTGTACCCTCCAAATCTCCCCAATTTCTATGAGCTTCAACCACTTTTGGGAATGGAGTAGGAGGAAGCAGCTAGTCCTAGTTGGTACTTGGAACTTGAGGCACTTACTGTGTCAACTAATTAGTTCTGCAGATCATCCCTCCTCCCTTTCTGATCCACTGGTTAACTTCGAGTTTTTGTTCTTACTCTGCTCAGTGTGCACTAAACTTTCAGCTGGCAATCGCACGCTAAACTGCCGCTCGTGCTGCTCGATCTACACTTTTGGAGAGATAATTGGTATGCTAGTTAGTCTTCACATTCTTCTAAACCAGCATCCATTCAGTACATCTCCTTTGATGTATCCTGTCAAAGGCATGCTCTTTGTGATTCAAAATTATGTGGCATGGAGTTGATTAGTTTGCCTAAAAGCCTACAAGGGGAAACACTGCAAAAGCAAGGGCCAACACCCAAAATAGCTTTTTTTTTTAATATTGGATATTATGAATGGTCCCCAAAAAATGGGTATGATCAACATTTATCTGTTCAGATCGATGGCATATACAAAAGTAAACATCTATCTAGACTACTTATGCTGTTTCACAGTTTATGTTTATCAATGGGCCACTATTTTATTTGTGACTTGATTATAACTGTAGTGTTGCTGTTGAATTATTTGGCTTATAATAATCAGTATAAATGTCCATTTTGTAATTTTGTCCACTAGGTTCAGCGACGGAATCTTTGGGACATATATGCAGTGGAGGCTACTTTAGCTTTATCCCATGGTTTGTTGCTTCAGTGACACTTTCGAATCTTACTCTGAGTCTTCTCAGTGTGCCGTTGCTGCTGTTCTTGTATTTAGGTACACCTGTTTCCCTGCCCCAGTACACCTATTTCCCTGAATATTCTCATTTGCATGCTTTGACTCTGGATATATGTAATGAAATCTCTAGGAAGCACAAGTTAGTTAATTGCACTTGTTTTTTCATCTTTCCTGAGTAGATTACAGAAACCGAATTAGAATTGACTTGTAAGACCCAATATAGTAACTTGTTCACTTTGTAATTTCATTCACAGGGCCTCCGGAAAACAACCTTTGAAGTATGACTGTAATGGAGGCTGCTTTAGCTTCAGGAGTGTTGAAGGTTGCAGGTGGCAAGCTAGTTTCAATAATAGCCAGTGAGTTTGCTTCCATAACTGGTGTGAAGAAAGATCTCTATGAGCTCCAAGGAAAACATCAAGAGATATGTAGCTGCCTGGCTGTAGTTCGTGACAGAGCAATAGGGAGCAGCACACCGCTTCCATGGGTGAGCGAATTGAGAAACATTGCTTTTGATATTGACGATTTACTCTATGAAGTCCACCTAAAAGCTGAGAAACACAAAATACACAGCAACGGTGCATGTGAGAAGCAACCAATAGCTGATTGCTTCTACATAAAACCGAAATCTTTTCTGTTTCAGTGCAAGGTGGCACGTAAGATCATGGCAATCAAGGTGAAATATGAAAAGATCATGGCAATCAAGGTGAAGCAGGCTAGCGATGCCAATACTATAAGGAAAAATTTACAAATGGATCATCCCTTTCAGAGCAGCAACTGGACACCTGGAGAGCTCTCCATGCTATCTAATGTTGAAGACTCGAAAATACCTAGAAGAGATCAGGAGAAGGATGTGTAGAATATTGGGCAAACACCACACACCCTAGGAAGGGGGGGTGACCTTCATTATATAGGCCGAATAGGCTTGGAGTACAAGTAAGGTACAATACAAGACTATACACCTATACATATCTAATACCCGCCCGCAGTCGCAGGGAAGGGTGAACGAACACCAAGACTGGACCTAAAATCAGTAAACAACTGTACAGGAAGACCCTTGGTCATGATGTCAGCATACTGATGAGACGAAGGAACATGCAGTACTCGAACTTCTCCTAGAGCCACCTTCTCTCGAACAAAGTGGATGTCAATCTCAATATGTTTAGTGCGACGATGATGAACTGGGTTGGCAGTCATGTACACAGCACTAACATTATCGCAGTAAACAACTGTAGCTTTGGAAAGAGGAAGGTGAAGTTCCTGGAGTAGTTGACGAAGCCAGCAGCACTCGGCCACAACATGAGCTACAGCACGATATTCCGCCTCAGCACTGGAACGAGAAACTGTCGTCTGGCGCTTAGAGGACCAAGACACCAGTGTGTCACCAAGATAGACACAATAACCAGAAGTGGAACGCCTCGAATCTGGACAGCCAGCCCAATCAGCATCGGAATAGGCAACAAGCGAATCAACTGCACCAGTACCAATGTGAAGACCATCAGACAAGGTTCCCTTCAAGTAGCGAAGAATCCGCTTAAGAAAAGCAAGATGAGGCTCTCGAGGATCATGCATAAACAAGCAGACTTGCTGAACCGCATAAGCAATATCAGGACGAGTAAGAGTCAACCATTGGAGAGCTCCAGCAATACTCCTGTACCAAGACGGATCAGCAACAGAGGGACCAGACTCAGCCGACAGTTTGGATTTGCTGTCCACAGGCAGTCATGGCAAACTCAGTATGAAGCCGCTGAATAATCTTCTAAAGCAAGTCAGATGTAGAGGCAGTCAAAACAATATCGTCCACATACAAAAGTAGATAAGCAATGTTGCTACCATCCTTGTATATGAACAGAGAGACATCCGTGGCTGAAGGAACAAAACCAAGCTGCTGAATATAGGCTGAAAAACGCTGGAACCAAGCTCGAGGTGCCTGTTTCAGACCATAAAGAGACCGCTGCAGAAGACAGACATAATCAGCTGCGCTGGATCAAAAACCTGAAGGCTGCTGACAATAGACAGTCTCATTGAGGTGACCATGAAGAAAAGCATTCTTGACATCCAGCTGATGAATGGGCCAATGACGGGAAGAAGCAATGGTGAGAACCGTCCGGATGGTAGCCGGTTTCACAACCGGACTGAAAGTCTCATCATAATCAATACCTTGTTGCTGAGAAAATCCCCGAACAACCCAGCGAGCTTTATGACGAGCCAAGGAACCATCAGAATGATACTTGCGTTTAAAAATCCACTTTCCAGTCACAACATTGGCACCAGGTGGTTTGGGAACAAGACGCCATGTGTCATTGTCAATGAGAGCCTGATATTCTTCTGCCATTGCTGCATGCCAGTTGGGATCAGCTAGAGCACTGCGATAATTTCCTGGAACTGGAGATTCGACAATATGCTGAGCTGAGAGATTCCGATAACTGACAGGCGGAATAGTACCAGTCTGAAGACGAGTGAGGCGACGCAATGCTGCTGGTGGAGGAGCAGCGCTGCGCATGGGTGCTTCTGGAGGATCAGGTGGTTGCAGGACACGAGCTGGAGCTCCAAATCTGCGCACGGCCAGAGGTCCATGATACTGACCAGCGCGTCGAGCATCAAGTGGTTGTCGTGCAAAGACCTGTCCAAAACGGTCAGGGGGTGGCGCCTGGACATGAAGGGGCAGCTGCTGGACTGTTAGTAGCTGCACTCTTACTCTCATCGAGAGGATGACACTCAGAGTTGGGAAATTTTCGGGTTTTTCTTCTCATTTACATGCCATGCCAACCCAAGGGGTTGGGGGTACATATTTCTAGCTGCAAGGCAGCCAAGCATATGCTAGATGCTAGTCTAAGATGCTCCTAAGATGCTGTCCTCTAAGATGCCTAGATGCTGTCCTAGATGCTAGTCTAAGATGCCAATATGCTGTCCTCTAATATGCTGTCCTTTTGGGGCAGCAAAGACCACTATGTTGGGGCAGCAAACCCACCAACACATGCTGCTGCTGCTGTCCTGAGCAGCCACCACGCAGCAGCCAGTCAAAGATGCTGCTGCTGCTGTCTTGAGCACTAGACTTATCCCATCATTCTCCCCCTAAGTCTTGTGCGTCGCCTTGTGGGAAGATTGGACCATCCCGGTCCTGGAACAGAGCTCAAGGAACTTGATCCTCCCAAGGGGCTTGGTGAGCAGGTCCGCAAGCTGATCCTTGGTGTTGATGTAGCTCGCCTTGATGCTTCCTTCCTCCAGGCAGCCTCGGATGAAGTGGTACCTCACCCGGATGTGCTTACTCCGTTCGTGGAAAACGGGGTTCTTCGCCAGGGCCAGAGCGGACTTGCTGTCCACTCTGAGCTCCACCGTTCCAGTGTCTCTGCCGAGGAGATCACCAAGCAGTCGAGCAAGCCAGAGCGCCTGAGTCGAAGCGGTGGAGGCCGCTATGTACTCGGCCTCGCAGCTGGACAGGGCCACCACCTGCTGCTTGACCGACTGCCAGCTAACCAGGCACTTGCCGAGGAAGAAGAGAATCCCGCTCGTGCTCTTGCTGGTGTCGATGTCGCCGGCGTGGTCGCTGTACCCGACGAAGTGTGCCTCGCCAGGACACCTCGGGTAGTAGAGACCGTGGTCGAGAGTCCCCGCGACGTAGCGGATGATCCTCTTCACGGCCTGCTGGTGCTCCGTCGTCGGTCGCTGCATGAACCGACTAACGTAGCCGACGGAGAATGCCAAGTCCGGCCGTGTGTGGGCGAGGTAGCGAAGGCTCCCCACAAGACGCCGGTACTGCGTAGCGTCCACCTCCTCCGCCGTGCTGTCGCGGCTCAGCTTCAGCCTCTCCTCCATCGGAGTGAGAGCTGGGTTGCAGTCGGTGAGCCCAGCCAGCTCAACGACGCGCTTGGCGTAGGCGGTCTGTCGAAGTGTGATCCCGGAGTCGTCCTGGTGCACCTCGATCCCCAAGTAGAAGGAGAGAGGCCCCAAGTCACTCATCTGGAAGGTGGCCTTCATCTCTTCCTTGAACGCCGCCACCTCCGCATCCTTTGCGCCGGTGATCACCAAGTCGTCGACGTAGACACCCACCAGCAGGGCGCTTCCGCCATTGCCCCGCCGGTAGATGGCCGCCTCGTGCGGGCTTTGCTTGAAGCCCATCCCCTTGAGCGTGGAATCCAACTTGGCATTCCACGCCCTCGGTGCCTGCCGCAAGCCATAGAGGGCCTTGCGCAGGCGAAGCACCTTGCCCTCCTTGCCGGGGATCGCAAATCCCGGCGGCTGGTGCACGTAGACCTTCTCCTTCAAGTCGTCGTTGAGGAACGCCGACTTGACGTCCATGTGATGGACGCACCAGCCCTCCTGGGCAGCCAGTGCAAGGAGGAGTCGCACGGACTCCATCCGTGCCACGGGAGCGAAGGCATCGTCGAAGTCGATCCCCTCCTGCTGCAAGAAACCGCGTGCCACCAAGCGAGCCTTGTGCTTGACGATGGCGCCGGCTTCATCCCTCTTCAGCTTGAACACCCACTTAAGGGTGATCGCGCGGTGACCACGAGGGAGGTCAGCAAGCTCCCAAGTGCGGTTCGTCTCAACCGCGTCCATCTCCGACTGCATCGCGGCACGCCATGCCGCGTGTCCCTCGGCCTCTGCGAAAGACCGAGGCTCGCCGTCATCGCACGCAAGGTGCAACTGCGCCTCCAGGTCGTGAGGCACCAGTCCCGGTACCGGCTGGTCGCCGAGAAGGTCCTCCATCGTACGGTACCGCAACGGCTCGCCGTCGTGGTACGCGTTGATGCGCTCCTCATCGTGAGAGAGCGGAGTAGCGAACTCCACCGGGCTGTGCTCGACATGAGCTGGTGTTGGAGTAGACGTGCCCGGAGGAGTGGCTGTCGGTGCTGGAGTGCGCGGGGTCACCGGCTGTGGCGGTGTCGGCGAAGAGCGCATCGCAGCCGAAGTCGTGGCCCGAGAGCGCGGCGTTGTCGGAGTAGCTGGCGCCGGAGTCGGTGGAGGCTCGGGGACTGGGGTAGGCACGCTCGGTGAAGAAGAGCTGCCTGCTCCCCCAGCTCCCTCGAAGTGGACGTACTCGACGGTGAAGTCGTGGTACGTCGGAGTCGAGCCATCGTCCACCGCCTTGTCCCATGCCCATCCTCGCCCTTCGTTGAACACTACGTCGCGCGCCGTGCGCACACGCTGTGTCTCCGGGTCGAGAATGCGATAGGCCTTCGAGCCCTCCGCGTAGCCGATGAACACTCCCGGAGTGCTCCTGTCGTCGAGCTTGCCGAGGTGGCCAAGCTCCTTGGCGAACGCGAGGCAGCCGAAGACCCGCAGGTGGGAGACCGCCGGCTTGCTCCCACGCCAAGCCTCGTACGGCGTCCTGCCGTCGAGCGCCTTGGTAGGCGAGCGGTTGAGGATGTAGACAGCCGTCACCACCGCCTCGCCCCAGAAGACAGCCGGCATCCCCCTCTGCTTGAGGAGGGCCCGAGCCATCCCCACAACCGTCTGGTTGCGCCGCTCGACGACGCCGTTCTGCTGCGGGCTGTACGGCGCGGAGTAGTGGCGCTGAATGCCCTCATCCGCGCAGTACGACGCGAATTCAGCCGCCGTTGTCGGTGCGCAGCACGCGCAGCTTGCGGCCGCACTCCGCCTCCGCAGCAGCCTGCGCGCGCCTGATGGCGTCCGCAGCCTCTCCCTTGCTGCCGAGGACCATCACCCACATGTAGCGGGAGAGGTCGTCGACGAGCAGCAGGAAGTAACGTCGTCCTCCAGGTGTGGCCGGTGTCACCGGGCCACACAAGTCCCCGTGGACGAGCTCAAGCCGCTCCTTGGCTCGGTAGCTCGTCTGCTGAGGGAAGGGGAGCCGCCTCTGCTTCGTCAAGACGCAGACGTCGCAGAACTGCTCCACATGGTCAAGGCACGGCAGGCCTCGCACCATCTCCTTGGCACTGAGCCGCTTCAGGGCCTCGAAGTGAAGGTGCCCGAAGCGCTCGTGCTACTGCCACGCCTCGTCATCCCGACGAGCTGCGAGGCAGAGGGGTTGTGCCACCTGCACATTAAGGACGTAGAGGTGGTTTGCGCCCCTGGTTACCTTGGCAAGAAGGCGACGACGGCGATCCCAAACCTTCAGGATTCCGTGGTTGATCTCCACGCGCGACCCATTCTCATCCAGCTGTCCCAAGCTGATGATAGAGTTCTTCAACGCGGGAATGTAGTAGACTCCGGTGAGCAGCCTGTGCTCACCAGACTCGGCGGTGAAGATGATGGAGCCGACGCCCTTGATCTCCACGCCGGAGGCGTCCCCGAACTTGACGGAGCCTCGGATGCTGGAGTCAAGCTCGGTGAAGAACTCCCGCCGACCGGTCATGTGATGGGTGGCGCCGGTGTCGAGGCACCACCCGTCCATCTTGTCGTCGCTGGAGCCATCGCCGAGGAAGGCGTGTGCCCTCGGCTCGTCAAGGTGGAGGAGAGCCGCTGCAGGCGATGCCACAGGAGGTGGCTCGATGCTCGCGTGCGCCAGGAGCAGAGCCGGCTCCTCCTCCTCCACCTGTGCGACGTGGGCCTGGCCGCGTCGTGGCTGTCGACAGTCCTTGGCCCAATGGCCAGTCCTGCCACAGTTGTGGCAGGCGTCGTCTCGTGCCGGCTTGGGCTTGCCAGCGGCACCGCCCTGGGCGCCTCCGCGGGCGTCACCCGTGGCGCGTCCCCGCGCCCCGGCCTGGGCGCCTCCGCGCGCCTTGCGCGGCTTGCCGCGCTTGCGGCCGCCTGTCGAGGAAGAAGGCTCCCCCTTCTTCCCATCACCTTGGCAGGCCTCCCACTGCTCCCGAGTGTAGTGGAGCTTCCCGCCAATGGTGATAGGCCCCGAGTGGAGCTGTGGCTCATGTCGATGACCTTGAGGCGACCTATCGCCTCCTCGATCGACATCGTGGAGAGGTCCAGCAGAGACTCGATCGAGCGAGCGATCTGCCTGTACTTCTCGGGGACGCAGCGGAAGAGCTTCTCCACAGCTCTCTCCTCGGTGTAGTTGTCGTCGCCGTACTGCACCATCTTCTGCTGCAGAGTGTTGAGACGGAGAGCAAAGTCATCCACGTCCTCACCTGGCTTGAAGGCCAGGCTCTCCCACTCCTTGCGAAGTGCCTGCAGCGTGGACTTGCGGGCGCGGTCGCTGCCGATACGTGCCGCAGCGATGGCGTCCCAGGCCTCCTTGTGTCGGGGTTCTTTACCGCCGGCAAATAATATCGGGGATTGCGCGTCGGGCCTCGGGTGGTAGTGCAAAAGGACACGGGGGTTTATACTGGTTCGGGCCACCCAGGGGGTGTAAGACCCTACGTCCAGTTCGTGCTGCTCGTGTTATCTGCACTGGTTTGTAGTAGGGGGTACAAAGAGGGCGAGAGAGGGACTAGCTCCCAAGTCTCTGGAGTGCGAATCGAGCTCAGTCCAGTGACCGGCTGGAGGAAGAAGAAAGTGGAGGGAGAGAACTTCTCGGGAGAGAGGAGAGGCTCCCTGCCTCCCAGAGGAGGCCCGGGAGAGAAGAGGAAAAGAGTCGATCCCTTGCCTCACGCAGGAGGCCTGGCCTTCCCTTTTATAGCTCAAGGGGAGCCAGTAAAGAATGAGAGAAAGAGTACAGTCAAAGGGTAAGACGGGAAAAAAGGAGGCGCGCCTGCCCATGCTGTGGGGCCCGTCGTCCTTCCGAGCACTGTAGCCATGTCCTGCTGGTGTCAGTTGCGTCAGGGAGTGGTTGGCACAGTGTAGCAGCTTGACTCCGGGTGCTACGGTCTTCTCGGAGGTTGCTTGGTTACGAAGGAGCAAACCAGTCGGAGACGGAGATCTTGTCGGGCGAATCGGAGTCTCGTCGGGCGAGGACGCAGCTTGCCGGGCGAGACGTGGTTCTTGTCGGGCGAAGGTGCAGCCCCTCGGGCGGGACGGAGCAGCTCGTCGGGCGAATCGGAGGGTACCCGGGCGCTGCCCGCAACTCGTCGGGCGAGTTGGAGAGTACTCGGGCGAAGGGGCGCAGCTCGTCGGGCATGGAGAGTAGTCAGGCGAACTGTGCAGCTCGTCGGGCGAGCATGCGGCTTGAGCGTGCAGCTTGTCGGGCGAGGCGAAATCCACTCGGGCCGCAGGTCGCGTGGCCTCGTCGTGCTTGGATTCTTGTCGGGCGGGGCGAAATCCACTCGGGCCGCAGGTCGCGTGGCCCCGTCGTGCTTGGCAGGCAGATTCCGAGAACACTCAACAAGAAGCATCTGACAGCAGTGGTAAAAAGCCACGACATCTGCACCCACGTATTCATGCACCTCCAGACAACATTTATGCACAGTCGCCCAGACAACATTTATGCACAGTTGCCCATGTATGTACGGGGGAGGGGTTTTTTATTTTTAATCGCCGTCATTGGATACCCCTAATATAGGTATTCGACAGTAGCCCCCGAACCTGGGAGCGAGTCGTAGACTCGGTCGCGGGTTTGATTTTATTGCGATGTCGAGAAAGCGGTGGAGTTTCGGGTGGGGGCGCGCGAGCGCACCCGCCGGGTGTAGCCCCCGAGCCTGTGGGCGAGTGGTACACTTGCTCGCAGGTTCATGGCATTCGTGTAGCGATTTGTTGCGAATTATGCGACCGTGCTGCTGGTCTCCGTTAGCGATTTCGACCCCGTGTGTATCCCGAGACCGGGGTCCGGACGGGGATTCGTTTCGTCTTTTTGCGTTTTTCCTTACGTCGTAACCCCTCATGCATCTCTTTTTTTCGTAAGAGGTGGAGGGGCCGGACCGAGCCGTATTTTTGCCTCGTTGGCCGAAAATGCGGTGTCCGTGTGAGCTGATAACGGGCCAGTTCGAGTGAAGCCACGGCATCCCGGTCGAGGGGTTCCGATCGGACCAGCTGGTGGCCAGCTTCAGATTCTTGGTGGCGAGATCATCTAGTTACCGAGTCCGTTCGTTGGGACTTGGCGGCCCGTTGCCTTTCCGTTCGGGGGAAAAACCATGATCTTTCTAGCCATCAAGACTCGAACGCAGTTTGGGATGCCCGCGACGCTCGTGCGCCCGGGTACTGGCCGCTGGTGGACCCATCCCTTGCTGCCCCTCGCTCGACAAGGTGACCGGGGGCGGCTGTAGAACCCTTCGACGGGCCAGCCTTCGAACCCCCGTCGGGATCACCTGTCAGGTCGACTGTCGGAGTCGTCCGTCCCGATGCCCAGCCCCCGAGCGCAGGGCTGCGAGGGGCCGTTAGGGCCGGCGGGAGCCGCTTAGTTTAGAGAGTTCGAAGAGCGCGTTTCGGAAATCGATCGTGTGCGTATGCTTGACCCCGTGCGCCGAGGTCGGGCGAAACAAAAGGTGTCGTTCCCTGTATGTAGGAGTTGCTGCAAGCTTACCTGAACTTGCCATGCCGAGCTGCAAAAGACAGCGTAATGCAAAAACGTTGCGTAAAGCGAGAAGTCGGGATTTACTCGTTATCAACGAAAAGTCGCGTGCGCCCTGCCTTTATTGGGCTACGTATTTCCTCGGGTAGTTGGCTTATCACGTTTAAGCTCCTAACCCCACTGACCTCTGCTCGCATAGAGGGCGGCTTACCGCGGACTACACTGCTCAGCGGGGAGGCTTAGGTGTAGGCGGCGCGCATGACGAGGTTTCACGGATGAGGCCGTCGCTACCCGAGTACTTTAGCGGCACCCAAAATAGGCATGCGGGACTGTAAAAGGAAATGCATGGAAATACGAAGGATCGTAGTAAAGCTTAGCTGTTCGAGCGTTCCGTCGTTGAAGCTGAGTCGAGCGAGCAACCCGGGTCGGGGCAGCCCACTCTACGGGTGGCGCGGCCGAGTCGTTCAGAGTCGAGGTCGGGGCGCGCACGGCCGAGTCGGTCGGAGTCGGTCGGGGCGCGCACTCCTTTGGAGGCGCGGCCGAGTCGGTCGGAGTCGAGGTCGGGGCGCGCACTCCTTTGGAGGCGCGGCCGAGTCGGTCGGAGTCGGTCGGGGCGCGCACTCCTTTGGAGGCGCGGCCGAGTCGGTCGGAGTCGAGGTCGGGGCGCGCACTCCTTTGGAGGCGCGGCCGAGTCGGTCGGAGTCGAGGTCGGGGCGCGCACTCCTTTGGAGGCGCGGCCGAGTCGGTCGGAGTCGAGGTCGGGGCGCGCACTCCTTTGGAGGCGCGGCCGAGTCGGTCGGAGTCGAGGTCGGGGCGCGCACTCCTTTGGAGGCGCGGCCGGGTCGGTCGGAGTCGAGGTCGGGGCGCGCACTCCTTTGGAGGCGCGGCCGAGTCGGTCGGAGTCGAGGTCGGGGCGCGCACTCCTTTGGAGGCGCGGCCGGTCGGAGTCGGTCGGAGTCGAGGTCGGGCGGCGGTCGGTGGAGCGGGCGCTGGCCGGGGCGGAGCTGGTAGCCAACGTGATTACGTCGGTCGGCGCTGCAGCCCTCTCTGTCGTTGCGTCGTACGCTCGTTCGGGGGCGTGCCTCGCCGTGGCGGCCCTGCGCGAGATCATGAAAACAAAAAGCCGTTACAGGTTAGTTGAGGTCATTTGCGGACTTTGGGCACGGTCGTCCTGCCGCGGTGTTCCTCGCGAGGGTTGCCCACTGCTGCTGCGCCGCGGGTGCGCGGCCGCGTGGTGTTGATGTCGCCGTTGGCGCTGTTGGCGGGGTCGCGGTTGCCGTTGGCGAGGTCATCGCACTTGCTCGGGGCCGTCGTTAGCGGAGTTGGTCGGGGCTGCTGCAGCTTGGTCGGTGCGTCTGCTCGGGGCCGTCGTTGGCGAAGTTGGTCGGGGCTGCTGCAGCTTTCTCTGTCGTTGAAGTTGCCGAGCGAAGACCTTGTCGGGCAAGTCGGAAAACTTCTCAGGGGTGACCGAGTTGCTGCTGCCTGCTCCTCCTTGCATGCACCGGCATACGCAGTGCATCTGCATACAAAATAGCACTGGGTGTGCCTGGTAGGCAGAGCCCCCGAGCCTTGTTCGGTTCATCCAGAAGGCCAGGAGCATTGTTGCCGCCATCAGTGTTGTTGTGGTCATTGGGGTCGCCGCCGCCGTCGTCGCCGTGGTTGATGGCGCCACGGTCATCGTTGCGGCCGTCGATGCCGCCGCCGCCGTCGTCGCCGCGGTCGACGGCGTCGTGGTCGTCGTCGTGGCCGT
>CM014277.1:17558347-17581715 GCA_004135705.1 Alloteropsis semialata
GCCTGAGCTTCCCATCTCTAAGACGATCTTCGGCATGCCACCGCATAAGCTTTGCTGTCTTTGCATTTGCGAACAACCGCTTCAACCGGGGAATTATTGGGAAATACCAAACGACTTTCGCGGGCGGCCTCATGTTTTGTTTGCAATCCATTGCAAGTGCTGATGAACACTTGTATCTTGAAGCATTGCAAACTGGGCACTCATCCAAATCTTCGTATCTGCCACGGTACAAGATGCAATCATTGGGGCACGCATGGATTTTTTGAACTTCGAGACCCAATGGACAGATCATCCGCTTCGCCTCGTTTATGTTCTTAGGCAATCCATTCGGGCTAGGAAGCATCGTCTGCAAAACTTCTAGCAAATCATTGAAACCTTTGTCCGACAACCCATTACTTGACTTCATCTCCAGTAGCCTGAGGTCCGCTTCCAATTTAGATATGGTACACCCTTCGTACAATGGTGCCTTAGCATCCTTTCTCATCTTCTCCAACTTTTTCAGATTTTTGTCATCAAGGAATTCCGGCTCCCCATCATGTATCATTCTGTCTAGGCCATCCAACATAGCATCTGAAGCTAAAGTCTCATGGCACCGAAAGTTTCCTGCTGTGTTTCATGCACCGTTTCTTGCACCGATTCTTGCACCGTTTCCTGCACGGTTTCTTACACCGTTTCCTGCTCTATTTCCTGCACAGTCTCCCGCACTGTTTGAGCTTTTCGTTTCCGCACGGTTGTAGAGGCTCCATCAGTGTCATTGATACCAACCTCCCCATGCTTATTCCAAATCATATAATCTGGCTTGAAACCCCTAGTTAGCAAATCATATATCGGATCTGCTCGATATTTGTGAACTGCTTCTGACTCTTGCAATCAACACATGGGCATGAAACATACCCCCCTTCCCTTGGATGACTGATGATAAATGCCTTGGCAACATCTATAAAAGACTGAACTCCTTTCACAAAATTATCACCTCTACCCAAAGAATCATACATCCATCCTCTATCCATCTGTGAATTAGAATAGAACAATTTTCGTACTTTAGTTAAAAGGCCCTAAAAAGTTTCATGAATGTAGCCTTCAACAAATTAAACCAAATTCATTTAAACATTTATTGGCCCCTAAACAAATAGCTAGTTTAGTTAAATACACTAATCTAGTACTTCAGACTATACCCATAATTTCAAATTTATGAAACGTAACAAAAAATGCTTGTAAAATTAATTATGGATAGATACTAACCTTCTAAAAAGCGATTGACGATGTTCAACCTTTAGAATTCAGCACCATGCATGTAAGCCAATTCGACAAAATGATCTAAAATAGAAAAGAGCATCTTTCTTTCATATTAAAGTCAAATTTAATAAAATCTAACCAGGCAAATAAATCAACCATCAAACATAGGGCGTACGTACCCATCAAATAACCACTCTGGACTTGTGTAACCTTCAAAACTCGATCTTCTCCATGAATCAATAGGTGAGAAATGCCTCTATAATAATCAAAGAGCAACCACTTATTCATTCTCATCCCTAGTTTGCCTAAAACTAACCAATCACAATAACAACCTAAAACAATTATGTGCACATACCAACCTTTAACCATGGTGGAGGTGTGAAACCATCCAAATTCGGCCTCCTACATGAAAAATTTGGTGAGAAATGACCTCCAAATTGATGAACACCCTCTCCACTAAATTCATCAAAAAATTGAAAATCAACCCACAAATGCATTGGTGGAAATGAGGTATAGCTAGAGACCAACCTTTTGCTAAGTTGGTGAGGTATATCCTTCAAAAATCAGGCCTTCGTGAGCAGAATTCGAAAAAGTGGCCGTAACAATGGTGAAAATGGTGTTTGTGTCGGGTTGGGGAAGAAGGAGGAGAGGGGAGGCAGCTGATATATGGGTGCGCCTTTTTCACAGTCAGTTTTTAAGAAAAACCGGCTGTGAAAACACATTTCCACAGTCGGCTAAAGAAAACCGGCTGTGAAAATGCATTATCACAGCCGGTTTTTCTTAAAAACCGGCTGTGAAAAAAGCCTGCAAATGTCAGGTTTTGTCAGGTATAAAACCGGCTGTGATAGGTGGTTTTCACAGCCGGGTTTTTAGCCGAACCGGCTGTGAAAACCTAGCCCTTTTCACAGCAGGTTCGGCTAAAAAACCGGCTGCAAAAGCCACCTATCACAGCCGGTTTTTCCTTTCCCAGCCGCAGCACTAAAAAAACCGACTGTGAAAATATTTTCTGCGCCACTTTCAAAAAACCGGCTGTGAAAAAGGTGACTTGAAAAATGGTTTCTGTAGTAGTGTTTCTCATGTTTGTACACAGGTTAGATGGATTGGTGCTGCTGGCTGACTACATTTTATGGATTGTTCAGAACTTAATTGCTATGCTTTGCTAGGAATGCGCTTCTCTATGTACCTTGTACTGCTCATCTGAACTTGTATTTGTACCACCCATGCACTATGTACCATGTTCTGCTCCAGTGACGGCTGGGCAGGCATACTTGGATATTTGTACTCTTGCTTTTGCTGTTCCTGCAAGTGGGGAGATTTAGCTTCTCTTAGATGAAGTTCATGTTTGATAAAATTGTTGGAGCATGAAACTAATTTTGAAGCACACTTTGGGATCCTCTGCTTCAGTTTGCTTGAGTTCAGAAGGCAATGATATGTTGTAAAAACATTGAAGACCATGGAGACTTGCGAGAGACTAGATCATCAACATGCAGCCAAAACTAGCGGCTTCGCATGGCTAACATTACCCGTGGAACCTCAAATTCCTCCACTTGTTTAATTGAATTTCAATAACAGATATACCACGGGGCTCGTCCTGGGTGGCTATACTAGCTAGTCCAGATGTGGAACCAGCGGCCCAGGTCCGAGTCCTCGCTGGAGCTGGAGGTTGGGTCAGCCAGGGGGGACTCTGCTGCCTAGCAATATATAACTCGGGGATACTCTAGCCCTATGGCCCTAAATATACAATATGGCTGACGAATGAGAAGGAATACATGCACATTTGCCTATACAGTTGCCCTTGTTGTTCCTGCGAGCGGATATCATTTTTTTGGATGCATTTTATGTTTGATTGAAATGTCGGAACATGAAATGTAAATCGTTGTTAAGGACATAGAGATCCTATTGCTCATCATTCTTTCCTTTAAATGTCAATAATATGTTGTAATAGCATGGAAAAAGTTATCTAAGTGTACCAGTCAACCCACTTGTCATATATGGCGAAGGAGTGGACCATGAAGAATTGGTGCTTGGATGAGGGCATGAGGCCCCTTTTGGTGTGTCACGGTGCTAACAGTTCAATGTATCGATTGAGAGAGAAATGTTGGGTTGATCATGTGAAAAGCTAGGTGTGAAAACATCTAGCCAATTGTGTGCTAAAGACATCAAAGTCAAATTGACTTAATGCCTTGGGAAGCACTAGAACCAACCCAAAACATCTATAAGGTGCTAAAGGTTGTAAACCCAAATTGGTTTGTGTCTTGATTGGAGACACTAGAATCAACTCAACATTTCTAGGGTTGCCCCCCTATGTGCAATGCTATCTATTTAAGGAGAGGCCCCCTCCCCATGGGATTTACTAATTCCATTGAAGAGCTACCAATCAAGCTTAGCATTGAAGCACTAGGGAAGGACTTCTCCAACACCAAGAATTTCTACATCAGGCCTGCATCAAG
Source organism: Alloteropsis semialata (assembly GCA_004135705.1). Lineage (NCBI taxonomy): Eukaryota > Viridiplantae > Streptophyta > Magnoliopsida > Poales > Poaceae > Alloteropsis > Alloteropsis semialata. The sequence goes on from CM014277.1 coordinate 17,562,034, forward strand.
CAGGCACGTGGACTTCAGCGAGCCTAGATGGCTAGCTCGTCGAATGATGGTATGTGTGCATGGATTTGTTTTCAGTTCATGGTGTTCTAGCTAGAGTTAGTGATCCTGTGAATCTAACAATGGCACCAGAGCCTTGCTATCTCTAGTTAGGACCCTCTGCACCTAGGGTTTTATATTCTGTTCTTGAAGTTCATGTACATGTTTATGCAAAATCTTGTGCTGTTCTTCAAGTTCATGCCCTAGGTCATGTTCTATTGATGTTATTTCCAATGATCATGATGCTATCCAAGTTCGTGCCTCTTTTCTGAATTCTAGTGGATTTATGCACTGGAATATGGCATGTCTTCACGCTCATGCAAAATCGATGTCCCCCCATGAAATTCCCCAAGATATTACCCAAATCGGGCATACCCGAACCCTAATCCAAGTAAGGCGGTGGGCTTACTCGAGTTCATCGTTGTCGTCATTCCGTGCGGCGCCGCTGATGTTCGCTGTCCACCGCACAAGCATGTGTGGCCGGCTCCTTGTGGCCCCCTCGTGGTGCTGGAGCTGTGCCTCGGGCCACCACCTTGCGAAGGAAGCATGGTCCGTGGCTGCCGTCGGCGGGACGCCACTTGGTCGTGCGCACGCCCCCACGCCTAGGGCACCGTCGAGATGCCGCTCGACGAAGCTGCGCGCAGGCCAACGCCGCACGCGTGCTCCGGCGAGGGGTCTCTTGGCGGCGCCACCCCACCACCGCGCGCGGGCTTCGCCGCCGTGCCTCTCGCGTGCCGGCGCCCTCGGTCGCCGTCGTCGCCGTCAGGCAGAGAGGAGAGGAAGGAAGGGGCTAGGGTTTTGGGGTAGCACCAGCCGAGCCGCCGGTTTTGCGTCGGGCGCAGATGGCTTGGTCCGTCAGATCGCAATCAGACGACCAGTGTCGCCCTAGGGGCCGAGCAGGCCGGCGGGTGCTGCAGCACAACGCTTTTGGTCCTAGGGCCTAGGCGGGGCGCATAGGGGAGATAACGGGCTAGGCCAAATGCGGCCCAGCTAGAAAGGTTGTGGCCTGTTTAAGAAAATAATGATTTTTTTTACTTTAAGACATTGGGCTGCACAGTAATGGGCCAAATAGGCCGAGACAAATGAGGTTTTGGGCTTGGTTGCCCAAATAAATGCATGTTTCCATTGCAAAATTATGGTGTGATTTTCTAATTGAGTTCGAACCAACGGGAGATCTCAATTAGAAAATTGCAATTTACTAAAATTTCTTAATTAAGTCCAAACCAACGAGAAGATTTAATTATGAGAATTTTTTAAAGGGACTTTTGTGAAAATTGAGTGTCACTTATATTTATTAATCTGACCAACATGTTTAATAAATATTTGTTGCAAAGGTTTATTGTTCTTATCCATTCTCTGACCAAAGCGTTTACGGATTTGAATAATAAAAGAAGGTTTATTTGTATGAATAAATGTCCACTGATGATCTTCATTGTTTTTGTAGCTTCTAATGCCTCAAATATTGCCAGATTAATCAATGGCATTGAGCAACTTAATAGGAGCAATTATCCTTCATGGAAGGAAAACCTCGAAATCATGCTTGCTCTGCAGGATTTGAATTATGCTCTCAATAATGAGGCTCCTAAAGAACCTGAAAAAGGGTGTGAAAATTACGAGGTCCCCATTAGGGGCTATGAAATTGAGAAAGCAAAATGGGACCAATCAAATTGAAAATGTCTCATGATTATTAAGAGCTCCATCATTGAGGGCATAAGGGGAGCAATGCCAGACTCCCAAACGGCTAAGGATTACCTTAGCAAGATAGAGGATCAATTTAAAGGATCCTCGAAGGTTTATGCAAGTACTCTAATTAAGAGACTTGTGAATGATAAGTATGATGGGACTGGCAGCATAAGGGAGCATATCATGAAAATGAGCAACATGGCTGCCAAGCTTAAGAAAATGGAGATGGAAATCTTGATGGTTTTCTTGTCCATTTTATCATGACCTCTTTACCTTCAGAGTTTTCTCCATTTACAATCAATTATAATGCCATGAAGGTGAAGTGGTCAATTGATGAATTAATGGCCATGTGTGTTCAGGAAGAAGAAAGGCTTAAGGCAGCAAGAATTGATCATGCCAATCATGTTAAGCACTCTAAAAAGAAGAGATATCAGAAATTCCAAAAGAAATATTTTAATCCAAAATATCCTCAATTCAAAAGGAAAGGCCAATCCTCTAAGGAGAAGCAGCAAAACAAGCCTAAAAGTGGCTCCAATGCTGAAACAAAGGCCAATGCAGATCCAAATGGATGCCACTGGTGTGGAAAAGGTGGACACATTAAGAAAAACTGTATTGGATTTCTGAAATGGCTCAACAAGAAAGGTACTGATTTTATTACCTTTGTAGATGAATCCCTTTATGCTGATTATGCCACCAATTCTTGGTGGGTTGACTCAGGTGTGATTATTCATGTTGCAAATTCTTTACAGGGATTCCCTACGAAGAGGATCCTAAGAAGAGGGGAAAGAAGGCTTAGAGTCGCCAACGGCGTTGAAGCAGAAGTTGAAGCAATTGGAGTATTGCACCTTATGTTCCACACTGGCTTTACACTTATTTTGGAAGACATCCTTTATGTACCCTCTATGAGAAAAAATTTAGTTTCTGTATCTGTTGACACTTAAAAGCGTCGTCTCGAAAGAGTAACAACGCTGAAGCGACCGACGGGTACTTAGCGTCCATGAATAAATCCGCAAGCGCACGGATACCGCTGTAGCCTTCCTCAAAGAAGAGTATTCCAAGGGTATCGAATCTAGAGGAACGTGTGTGCACACTACTCACACTAGAGATCCAAGGATAACTAACCAAGTTGAGATCTAGAGAGGATATCCTATGAACAACACAGGGAAGATGGGTTGATCTCTTGTTTTCCACTCACTTCGGGCATCGGCTTACCCCTGAACCCCAGGCGCCTCCGGCTAACAGCTCTACGACTTAATCGAATGTGGGGGGTTACGAAGGGTCCAACAGGCTGTCACCACCTGTGGTCTACCCCTACTAAACCATGGGTTAAGATGCACAAACAAAGTGTAATCTATGACTCAGGCACCACACCTACGCCACTAATTACTACTGTGGTCTGACTACACTATCTGGCACATAGTCACACCACAGCACTCCATATGAATATGAAGCGATGAACCCGTGAGTGAGAGATCGAACTTACTTCTACTTATGATACTGAATCATAAAAGATCAAAGACACTTACTACGTAATTACTTGATAAGAACGAAAAAGCATCCCTAGGAATACATGAACAGGTTTGAGTATTGATGATGAACATCAACACTCACCCCCACACTCATTCTCTCCCTCTCTCTACTCTCTATCCCTACTCTAATCTGAACTACACCATAAGACTCTCCCCTTGGAGGAGTGGAGAGGCTTGGAGGTGAGTAGAATGAAGCTTGAGGGATGAATGAGGTGAATGGGAAGTGTGTGCCTCATTTGGACCCCCTCCTCTAGTATTTATAGGCTATGGAGGTCGGTAACTCGAGGGTAGATTCTAGAGAATATTCCATAACCGCCTTTAGACTAGACACATGGAAGCTTGAGACGAGAGGGACCAAGGGTGGTTCGGCTGACCCCCTGTGGGCCCCACACTCAACCGTCTTTGCACAGGAGGCTAACAGGTGGTCCTCACTTGGGTACAGGGGTGCCTCGGGTGTTTCTTGGTATTTTACCCCCTGATGTGGGCCCTTCAATCCGTGTGCTTGCACGCGATTGGTCAGAAGTGTGTTTCTTTGCTCTTGTGGGGCCATGGATCCGTGGGAAGCCTATGTGGCAGCCTCTGGTTGGCTGGAGTTGTGCTAGTTTAGCCACTTTAGTGCATTCCTACTTCATTTTCATAGATAAATGACCTGCACACAAATATTCACCAACACTTGTGGAACTTGTTAGCAATAACTCCTACCTCTAGTGTTGATGTTTGCATTTCGTACATTTATGCAGGACTTGACGGCCTTAAAATGGCACTTAACAGCCGTCAACAACACCCCCACACTTAGCCTTTGCTCTTCCTCGAGTGAAGGAGAAAGGACTAGGTGCACTCCCAAAGGTATGAAACAAGCATAAGAGATATTCCAAACTTTACCTTATACCTGTGAACTTTGAAGTATCTATCATGTCATCTTGAATAGTTGTAGAGTGGAACAATCTTGAATCAAATCACTTCAACTCTTTTTGTCAAGTAGCTTGGGATTTTTGCAATAAATTTTAAAACAAAACTCCTGCTTAGCTCCTTAATTAATACTCTCAGATCACTCAAATATGTATATCCTTAACGAGGCATTCATTTTGCCTTTTCTTCATCCTATTTCTAATGATATCTATATGTGGAGCTCATGGTAGGATATGAAGAATGGGGCTTACTCGAATCACTTTTGTTGCAAAGTCAAAGAGCAGATCCAAGCAGAAATCAAATCATACAATCGGATCAAGATGTGCACGTGTATAGATAGGGTGGATGACAAATGGATAATGAGTCTCTGTTGTGTGACTCCTTCTCTCCTTGCTTTTCCTTTTTTGGAGACTTGGGCTATCTCTCTTTTCTCTTTTTTTTTGACATGCTTTTCAAGCATGTGGCATGCCTTCTTTGGATATGCATCTTTTTTTTCATAGCCCAAGCTTCTCCATTCAAGGATCACTTTGAGGAGAAGGGTCATGTCATCAATGAGAGATTTTATTTATGGATTGGTATGGTGGTTAAATGCCAACTTCTAGGATAGAAGCATAGCAAGGGGGGTATATGACGTGCACATGCATCTTGATCACAAGAGTACAAAAAGAAATTCTTACCGGGGTCACACCATTTGAATAAGCTCAAAGTAATAACAAGCAGCATAAGAGTATAAGGTTTTCATGAAGGATCATCTTATGGCTCTGGTAGGACTTGGCATGATCAAGAGAGGAGCTTGCATGGAGATTTTCAAAATTTTCAAATAAAACTTTCCAAGTACTTAAACATCAAGAGCAAGCATCATGTCATCAAGTCATATCGCAAATTCAACTATTTAGATGAGCATGAGGTCCCTCGGTAAGGAATAAAACATATGCAAGTCAACTTTTGTGAAGTGGGTAGAACAATGAAATGTGTGGATCCCTTTTAAACCTTCATGGTTTGAGTTGCTTATGTAATTCAGCATTAAAATTTATCAAAAACTCAGGGACCAGAGAGAATAAGGATGTGGGGACACAAACCGACGCGTGGGAAGAAGATGGGCCAGAACGGGCCTATGCCTGGGTCGGCCGACCCAGTGGTTCGGCCGGACCCACCTGGCTCAGTTTAGGTTCCTGCTTCGTGTGCGTGTAGATTCAGCGCGGTGTGTTACGTCCTGTGGGTGTTTGATCAATGTTCAGCTTTGGAGAGACCGTGGCTCGCCCCCACACTTATTTCGTTCCTAGGTGCTTCAATCATTCAAACACAAGTTATGGACACAAGGCTTCATCGGGTTAGATAACCGATGAGCCAACTTTATTTTATTCAAAACAAATATTGAGGCACTTACAATCTGAATTGGAAATATAAATTGGAAAAGGAAATTAAACTAAACAAAACCTAAACTATAGTGCCTATGGAAAAGGGAAATGGTCGGGGCATGCTCTTTAGATGGGGGCATCATAGAGCTTAGCGTGCCCCGTGGCCTTTTAAAGGCACTGCAGCTTAGCGTTAAGGCCACGACGGAGAGTGTGGAAGTTATCCTTCAGCTCATCTACGTCTACTTTACGCTCAGCTAATGCCACACTAAACTTCCTATTTTCTAAGCGAAGCTCAGATACTAGAGCGGTAAGCTGCTGAACTGAGGGGCCCTTGGGTGAGACCTCCATATCATCACGGTCCCCTGTATCCTCCATCTGCTGCTGCTGGTCCTTCCGCTTGATGGCCTTGGAAGGCGACTTGAGAGCCTCAGCCATGCCCCTCTCCAATGGAGACGGGCCTAGCCTAATTCCACCCCCGTTTCTGGCCTCTGACGTGTGTACCCCGAACAAGTCTTGGCGAAGAGCAGGCGGAGGAGATCTGGAGAATGAGGCCGCATCAGAGCTGTTTTGCCCCGATGCCTTGGAAAACCCCGGGATGTCAATCCCGTGATGTGGTCGAGCGATCGCTGCCCCCTTAGGGCGAAGGTCACCCGTGGTCGGCCTTTCGTAGGGGCTACTGCCCCGTGCACACGACCTTGGTGCCTTCCTTGACGAGGGTGAGCGCGCAGACGAACGGGTAGCCGAGGCCACGCCGACCTGGTTCGACCGAACTGGGGGTTCGGCCGAACACCCAGTGGCGCCCCTCGCACCCCTACTTGCTCCTTCAGGTGGCAGCACGGCCAGAGGCTCCACCTCCAGTACCTCGGCCAGATCCCTCAACAGATCACCGATTGGGGTCGCAGCATTCGCAGGGGTGATCCCCCGTCGAGATCAAAGGTGGGTTCATCCTCGATGAAGGGAACGAACCTCTGATTGGCCATGGTGGTGAGCAGAGAAGGAAGGTGTGGAGTTGAGATGGATCTTTGAGTGGGTTGAATGAAGGTGAGAGTGAATTGAATGAGGAGATGGGGAGGATAAGGATTTAAGGACGAATCCCTCTCCTCGGCCACTCAAATCCAACCGGAAACCGAAGGAGGGGCAAAGGAACGTTGAGAGGAGCGGCTACACGAAGGCTGGGAGGCGGCGGCGCTCACCCTAGTTCGATCGAACCCTGGTGGGCTCCACCGAGCCTCGTGTTGCTTGTGCGCATGAGTGTACCAGAGGTGAATTGAGAGATGGTGGGCCCACGTGCAGAAATGCGCCAAGTCTAAGGTAAGAGCTAGGTAGAGCTAGGGTCAACAAGTTGACCATTGCTTAAACTTTACTTTCACCTAAGCTAGACAACCTTTCCCAAAGAGTTTATGAAGTGAGCCATATCTTGATGACGTATCTTTGCCATCTCGGGGCATCGTTGCCCATGAATGATGATGCATCGATAGGATTCTGGTGCGGATAAGGGTGACGCCAATTTTCTCATACTCATCCCCTTGATCTTGCCTCCTTATTCTTGTAGTTGCCCATGTTTCTGTAAAGTTAGTGTTTGCAAATACCCGAAGGATAAAGAATTTCCTTACTTAAAGTGGGACATTGATTTTCAAATTTCCTTACTTAAAGTGGGACATTGATTTTCAAAGAGGGAAATCTTAATCCTGGGTGCCTCTTTTGTCCCGTGTTCAGCCACTTGGGTGTCCTCCTTCATGCCGGTTTTGAGAAGATTCATGAATTCTTGGCTGCAAGGTTAGTGCTCACAATACAACTACAAGCCCTGCATAAATATTATGATAAGCAGAATCATGGCACAACCTTTCGATGGAAACTATGATAGGTGACCCTAGGGTGATTGTACGGCTCGTAGTGCCTTGGCATTAAGGACGAAAGATTCGGAGATATCTAAGATGAGCATGATTTCTGAGATGATCCATGATGAACTTTATGCTCGTAGAAAATGGGATCTCCGAAGTGATCAACTCCAAGATGTTCAGAGCCCCATGATGTGAGAGGATGTGCAACCCTGTGGGCTTAAGCGATCTTGAGTTAAAGGTGTGAGGGGATTGTGTAAACGAGTCCCCTCCCTAGGATGGAGAGCTCCATATTTCTCAAGAAATAATCACGGTGCTCGAACAATCCATCCTAGGCTTCCAATGGAAGTCCATGTAGTGTGAAGGATGAACTTAACTTTCATTGGCATCCAAGTCAAGGAATAGGATGAGAATCTATTGAATCACTTGACTTGATCGACACTGATCGAAATCGAGGATAAGGATGTGAGTTTGATATCTCTCGATTTGATCGATACGGTCGTTACAATTCCTTGACCAAATAGATTAAGTCTAATGGGACTATAGAACATGATCAAGTACTAATGTGAATTCTTTGGTGACGTAACGACACCTCGGACGTTCCCTTAGAGTGGAAGCGTAACGTACCCTTCCCTTATGCCATTTCCTTCTGGGAAGTCACAGTCGGTCGAAGCGGGTCATGAAAACGACCTTGTCTCTCAACCATTTCTTCCTTTACCTCCTTCGGGACAAGTCCTAAAGACGGTTCCGAGGGAAATACAATAAGGGGACCTTGGGGTAGGAGTTGCATGAGGCAGTCTTCCCCTAAGGTTTCTATTGTTCAGAAAAGGTATCTGCAGCCCGAGCTTATATATGTTAGAGGTATGAGCTCGATCTCGGCTGTTGATAGTCCTTTGTGACTCAGTGTTCTCTCCTCCTGACGGGGCATCATCTTGCTGGGCAGTTGGGGGAGTAGTCCCTTGGATATGATCCAAGAGTTTCTTTCCCTCAGCTGAACCCAAAAGCAAGAACGAGCCTTCGGAGATAGCATCGAGGTGTAGCTTAGCGTCTTCTAATAATCCAATCCAAAAGTGTTGTAACAACACGTGGTCGGGTATTAGCAATACTGGGCAAGTGTCTACGAGAGTAGAGAAACGAGCCCATGCTAGAGCTAATGATTCTTCCTCTATCTGACGAAAGTAGAGGACCTGAACTCATAAAGAAGTAACGCGTGATAGGGGGAAGAGGGAGGAACAGAATGCTGCCCTCAGCTCATCCCATCTAGTCACACTTCCGTCTAGATGAAGGTACAACCTTCTCACTTCCCAGGAAGGGAGAGCGGGAAGAGTTTTCTCTTAAGAGCCTCTTGGGTCAAACCAGGTACATGCTGGCAAGAACACAAGTGCTTAAACTCTCGCAGAAGATGATAGGGGTTCTCATAGTTTAACCCAGAGAAAGAATTCTTCTGAACAAATGCTATGAGTGAGGGAGGAATCTGGTAGCCGAATGAGGAATGTGCTTTTTGATGGTTTGGCTCTACAGATTGTCCCTAAAGGTCGGGAGGTATGTACAAGGATAACCTTCCATGGGTAGCAGGGGTAAAGGTAGAATCAAGGAAAAGATAAAAGATATGAGGATCCTAGGTTCGTAAAGATGCAGCAACCGTTCCCCAGCAACGACGCCAGAAAGCTTGTTGGCACTTACTACCATCATCTCGAAAGAGTAACGACGCCGAAGCGACCGACGGGTACTTAGCGTCCACGAATAAATCCACAAGAGCACGGATACCGCTGTAGCCTTCCCCAAATAAGAGTATTACAAGGGTATCGAGTCTAGAGGAACATGTTGCACACTACTCACACTAGAGATCCAAGGACAACTAACCATGTTGAGATCTAGAGAGGTGACAGACCAAGATCCATGGGAGTCCTTATGGGCTATAAGCCCGCTTGGAGATTGGGCTGACAACTCTGACAGATAAGGAAGAGGCATACAGCTTAAGGAAACTAGTCGGCTACTAGGAAACAACCCGGCCTACTCATGTTAGGACTCTATATTTAGTATCCGACTAGGAGTTTGTATTTCTTGCCTTGTAGACCCTGTCTCCCAAATATATAAGGAGAGGCAGGGACCCCTTGTAAAATCATAACCATCAATACGAAGCGATCCACCATACAGGACGTAGGGTATTACACTCTCTACTCGAGGCGGCCTGAACCTGTCTAAATCGTCTCGTGTTCACCATCGTGCTTCTGGTTCCGGTGAGGCCCTCATGAACAACTCGACTACTTAGGGACCCCCTATAGTAGGCTAGCCGGTATAAAAAACCGACAGCTGGCGCGCCAGGTAGGGGCTCTCGTCAAGAATCATCAAGCAAGCTCGATGGCACCAGTCATCATCAACTGTGATGGCGACATGGCATTCGAGAAGGGTGCCACCTTCGTCTTCGGCTCCTGGGACTGCACGGCGGACGATGGGAGCAACTTCGATCGCCTTCTCAAGCCACCGACTCCAGAGCAACTCACCGACAAGCTCGACGAGATCGCGCCCCCGAGTCCGAATTCAACTTGGGCTCAGGAAACCTCACGTCCCAGTTCGACTCCAACTCGGACTGAGAAGATTCCAAAGTAGTTCGAGCCAATTTCTGAACTATCGGTCACGCCGAAATCCAACAATTCAAAAACCCAGAAGAAGAGGAGCTCTGCCACTGCTAAACGCGAGGCTGACACCCCGAGCCAGTTTTCCTTTGGACTCGCGGGCATCACCTCTATTTTCCAGGCGGCGTCTTCAAAACAACTCCGATCTCTGGTCGAATTCAACGAAATCCCCCTAAACGGGATACAAGTCGGACTCGTCATCACCTCAACTCCAGAGGGAAGATCCGTCCATTGGCCTGGACGCAAGCCAAATCTCGGAGCAACACCGCAAGAAGACCTGGGCATGTCTCGCATTATCGCGTGCATTGATCCACTCCCGTTCCAACCCGGGCAGCCCCTGGACTCTTCAAGCGGGCGCGGCTCAACTGTCCCAGCCACTTAGAGCATGGGAAGCTATTCTCCAGGTGCCAAGCCATGGTGATCATTGGCTAAGAAGAAGAAATCTCCAATGATGAGCCAACAGTGGAGCACGAAGTTGAAGCCGACTGAGATCGGTGCAGAGAACGAAACGTTGCTCGTGCAGAGCGTCGTCGCCGGGACAACCGCAGACTTCCTCCGCAGAACCTCAACGAGAAATTCATGTAAGTCGCCGGGCAAGATGTCTACACCAACGCTACAGCCAACATCTTGGTTGTCGCAACAGAGCTTGGGCAGATGGCCCAAACTCCGGAGATCCAGAGGATGAAGACGATGCTCGAGACAGCGGCGATCCAGCATGACACAATCAACCCTGCCAAAACCATCACCAGATCCAAGGCACCAAGCCGCCACGCGAGCAGCCGACTCGCTGAAAGTGGCAACCGCGACAATCAGTCCTATCACCCAAGCAGAGTCTGCCAAGATGGCGGCAACAAGGGAGGCATGGTAGTCGGCGCCGGAGATAGAAACCACGGCGCCGGGCCTAGCCACCACGTTGCTCAATAGAGTCACAATGGTGGACGTGACGGCAACAGGGACAGAGACGCACGCCGGCAACTACCGCGATGATGACAGGGATTTGCGACACCAGCTGCAGAGCAAGGACGCGTGCACCGTCATCTCTGCACGAGTTCGCGACCGGAAAGAAGATGAACGCAAGCGATGCCAAGAGTATGACTAGATCTATGGGCCCCCGGGCCGAGGCTACCACAACCTTGGCAAATACGAAGTGTTCCCGATCTTCTCAGACCGCATCCGCACCACTTCCTGGCCCGAGAATTTCAAACCAGCTCATATCGAATGATACGACGGAAAACGTGATCCCGAGCAGTAGCTCCGCATCTACTACTCGGCGATCAAAGCGGCAAGGGGCGACACCGACACTATGTGCACATACTTAATAGTGGTCCTCGAACAAGCTCCACTCAATTGGATAGAAGGGCTAAAACCAGGATCCATCGACTCGTGGGATGCACTCTGCAAGGCGTTCATCAACAAATTCTAGGGTTCATGGCAGAAGCCGGGTACTCACTTTGACCTAGCCCAGTGTAAACAAGGCCAAAACGAGTACCTTCGAAGCTAGAACCATCGGTTCTGGGAGAAGCGTTCAACATGTGCCGGCCTCTCCGACCAAGATATCATCGACTGCTTCCACAGTGGTCTCACCGATCCCATGTTGCATCTCGACTTCAGGAGAAACATGCCAAAGATGCTTGAACCCATGCGGGAACTCATTGGTCGTTGGGCCGACGCCGAGGACCTGCAGCGTGAAAGTTTCAACCGAAATAGGACGGGGGGCGACCGCAACAACAACAACAATCGCAACAAGGGCAAGCAAGTTGAGAACAGTGGCAAGTGCGACTTCAACGACAAGAAACGCAAGCCCCAAGATTCGGTCAATGTTGCTGAGAAAGGTCCCTCACGTAAAAGATTCGAGAAACTACTCGACAAGCAATGCCCTTTCCACCCAAAGGACAAGCATTCCAGCAGGGACAGCATCGGGCTCAGGAAAGCTTTTGGCACCGAAGGTGGCCCCAAACCCGACGAACCCGGCAACAATGGAGGCAAGGGTGACAAAGACACCGGCTACCAACAAGCCGACAAGGTTGTCAATGTCATCTTTGGCAGGATTGCTCAGACAGACTCAAAGCTCAAGCAAAAGATGATCCATTGCGAGATTGGATGCATCGAGCCTACCTTCCCCACGTTTCTGAAGTGGTCAGAGGTGCCGATCAGCTTCTCTCGTGACGACCAATGGACCAACATCAAGAACCCGGGAAGGTACCCTCTGATACTGGACCCGATAGTGGCAGGCGCATGACTCACGAGGACACTGATCGATGGCGGAAGTGGACTCAGCATCCTATTCACCAAGACATTGAAGAAGATGGGCTTGGACATCACTAATTTGCTCAAGCCCACTGATTCACCCTTCTATGGCATCGTCCCAGGCAACACCGTCGTACCACTCGGCCAGGTATCACTTCCAGTTACATTTCGTACCGAGGCTAACTACAGGACTGAGTACATCACATTCGAGGTCGCCGACTTCCAATCCTCATACCACGTGATCCTGGGAAGACCTGCTCTGGAGAAATTCATGGCGGTTCCACACTACATCTACCTCGTCTTGAAGATGCCAGGCCCTAAAGGGATCATATCCCTAAAGGGCAACCTGAAGACCTCCTATGATTGCGACACTGAAGCAGTGACGATTGCCGCAAGTATGCAGCAACCGAGCTAGGTAGCAATTGTAGCAGCTATGGCAAAACAACTCGGCGAGGCTGAGTTGGACATCCCAACAAAAAAGCCTGCCGTGTCAACCATGAAGCCCTCCTAGGAAGTACCAATCAAGGCAATCAACTTAGGGACGGGCGACCCCTCCAAGACGGCGCTGCTCGGCGCTGACCTGCCTGCCATATAGGAAAGCACGCTCACCAGCTTCTTACAGGACAACAGTGACATCTTTGCATGGAAACCATCTGACATGCCGGGAGTCCCAAGGGAGTTGGCTGAGCACAAACTCAATGTCGATCCAGCTGCTAAACCCAAGAAGCAACGCTTACGACGCTTCGCTCTGGACAAGAAAGAAGTCATCCGATTGGAGCTGGCAAAACTACTAGCAGCCGGGTTCATTAAAGAGGTGTTCCACCCCGACTGGCTTGCTAATCATGTCCTGGTGCGAAAAAAGAACAACAACGAGTGGAGGATGTGTGTCGACTACACCGACTTGAACAAGCACTGCCCAAAGGATCCTTTCGGGCTACCACGCATTGATCAAGTGGTGGACTCCACAGCCGGCTGCTCTCTGCTCTGCTTCCTTGACTACTACTCGGGCTATCATCAGATAAAGCCTGCATGAAGACGACCAGATCAAGATGGCATTCATCACTCCGTTCGGCACCTACTGCTACACCACAATGTCCTTCGGACTCAAGAACGTGGAGGCAACATACCAGCACGCAATTCAGAGTTGTTTGAAAGCTCAGATTGGCCGCAATGTTAAAGCCAACGTTGATGATGTCGTCCTGAAGACAAAGAACCCGGACAACCTCATTAATGACTTGTCCGAGACCTTCGCACATATTAGGGAATTCCAATGAAAGCTCAATCCTACAAAGTGTGTGTTTGGCATGCCCACAGGTAAACTGCTGGGCTTCATAGTCAGCCATTGGGGAATTGAGGTCAATCCCAAGAAGATCACTGCCATCACATCCATGGCGCCTCCTAAATCCCTCAAGGATGTCCAGAAGCTGACCGAATGCATGGCAGCCTTCAACCGATTCATCTCAAAACTGGATGATAGAGGATTGCCTCTCTTCAAACTCCTCAAGAAGCAAGACAAGTTCTTATGGACTGCAAAAGCTGACACGGCGTTTGAAGACCTCAAGAAATTCTTCCAAACACCTCCAGTACTTACTGCACCAGCTGATCAGGAACCACTACTCCTCTACATTGCAGCCACAACTCACGTGGTGAGCACTGCCATTGTAGTTGAGCAGAAGGAACCCGGCCATGTATTCAAGGTACAGCGGCCAGTCTACTTCATCAGTGAGGTACTTACAGAATCAAAAGTACGCTACCTCCAGGTCGAGAAGCTACTATATGCTGTCTTGATCACATCTCGCAAGCTGCGCCACTACTTCAACGCTCATTGGGTTGTTGTAGTCACCTCATTCCCAATCGGTGACATTCTCCACAACCGGGACACGATAGGGCGAATTTCCAATTGGGCGGTCGAGCTGGGCTCTCACGCCATCGACTTCATCCCACGTGCAGCCATCAAGTCACAAGCCCTGGTGGATTTCGTTGCTGAATGGATAGAAATACAACTAGTGGTGCCAGAAGAACCATTCAAGCATTGGATCATGTACTTCAACGGATCAATGAAGCTTTAAGGAGCCGGCACAGGAGTACTATTCACATCCCCAAAAGGTGATCAACTCAAGTATGTGCTCCAGATCCTCTGGAAAGCCACCAACAATGAAGCCGAGTACGAAGCTCTACTACACGGGCTACGCCTGGCTGCTTCCCTTGGCATCAAGCATATGATGGTCTACGGCAACTCCTCGGTGGTCATCAACCAGGTCTACAAAGACTGAGTGCACCAAGGAGAACATGGATGCATACTGCATGGAGGTCCACAAACTCGAAAAGCACTTCCATGGACTCGAATTTCATCACGTCCTTAGGGACAACAACATGGATGTCGATGCACTCTCCAAGCTAGGTTCCCACCGAGCACAAGTACTGGGTGGCGTTTTCGTCCATGAGCTGTTACAACCATCCATCAGAGAGCAAGAAGTATAGCTGACTACAATACCCCCACATCAGCAAGTCATGGTGATTACACCTGAGTGAACAAAGCTCTTCATCGAGTACATCCCACATCAGAAAGAGCCCGAAGATAAGGTGGAAGCCAAGCAAGTCATCAGGCGAAGCAAGCACTACGTAGTAGTCGGCTCCACCCTCTTTCGACACGCTCATCATCCGGAGTCTTGATGAAGTGTGTCCCTCCAGAAGTCGGACGGGAGATCCTTGAAGAGATCCATGGCGGAAGCTGTGGCAATCATGCCACCCACCGAACAATCGTCAGCAAGGCTTTCCGGTCCGGGTACTATTGGCCATCCGCAGTGGCAGATGCAAAAGAAATCGTGAAGACCTGCCAGGGCTGCCAATTCTTTACCCAGCAAGCTCACGTCCTGGTAATCGTGCTCAACACCATACCACCCTCTTGGCCCTTCGCATGCTGGGGGCTCGACATGGTTGGACCACTCAAGACTGCGCCAGGAGGATTCCGGTATCTCTACGTGGCGATCGACAAGTTCACAAAATGGATCAAAGTCAAGCCGCTAGTCAATGCTATAGCGTCAAAGGTGGCCGAGTTCATCCAGGACATTGCTCACCGCTTTGGCGTCCTGAATCGCATTATCACTGATCTTGGATCCAAATTCACAGGGAGCGAGTTCTTTGACTTTTGCGACAACCTGTGAATTGAAGTCCGCTATGCATCGGTGGCGCACCCACGTGCCAATGGACAAGTTGAGAGAGCTAACGGCCTCATACTCCAAGGACTCAAGCCAAGGCTCTATGAACCGCTCAAAAAGTACGGCGGCAAATGGGTGCAAGAGTTGCCAGCCGTGATATGGGGGCTCAGAACCCAGCCTAGCCGCGTGACGGGGCAATCACCCTTCTTCCTAGTCTACGGCTCCGAAGCAGTACTCCCGGTGGACATCGAGTACAATGCTCCAAGAATCTAAAACTACTCGGAGGAAGCAGCAGAGCAGAGTAGAGCAGAAGACGTGGAGATGCTAGAAGAAGCGAGGCTAGCTGCGTTGATCAGGACAACCAATTACCAGCAAGAGCTCAGGAGGTATCACGACCAAAACGTCCAAGCAAGGTCGTTCAACATCGGCGATCTAGTTCTCTAGAGAATTCAGAGTACAAAAGATCAGCACAAGCTATCTTCGCCTTGGGAAGGCCCATTCATAGTATCAAGGGTCATCGGGCCGGTACTTATCAGCTACAGCGGGAAGACGGAACAGAGGTACCCAATGCTTGGAACATTGAGCACTTGCGGCGTTTTTACCCTTAAAAGCTATTAGGAGATGTTAAGAGTCAATAAAAGTTAGTCCTTTCAATGTACTGATATCAGCTTTTCAGCCAAACGATAATAAAGTGTCTATATTCCATTGTCAACAAGCTTAGAATTCAGATACATGTAACATGCTACGCTTGCTCGCCAAGTAACGCATATACAAAAACGATTTGAATTATGCCGGGTTGTTTAAAAACAACCCAGATAGGCTACATTCGCAATCATAAGCCATCTACTTTCTGTTTCAACACAGAAGGATCGGGCAAACCAAAATACAGATAACAAGTACTCTTGTTGACGAAACATTAGTATTTACATCTGCCAAGTTCATTACATAGGTTCTTCTTACATAAAAAGAAAACCTAGAACTTAAGGCGAGAGACTATCTTCTCTGCCATATCCTTCTCCTCCTCCATGTAGCCGTCAAACATGTCACAGGTACAAGCCAGGTTGATCCTCCCGTGAGTAACGCTCAAGGGCTGGGCAGTGAACCAAGACCAGACCAAGCCGAGTACTTGCCTAGTGCAAGACTGGGCGATCCGTTGGCAATATGCCCGCACTTGCCCAGGTGTAGCCCAGACATTATCAATGAGAGGAGGAGCAGGACTGCCGACGGGTACTTTGGCGTACACGTCGACCAGTGGCACAACAGCCTCCTTGAGGGAGTCGAGCTCCGCGCCGAGCCGGTTGACCTCCGCACGAATAGTCCGGATTGTATCATCTTGCTCGTGGATCTTCATCATATCCCGAATGAGCTAAGCATCTGCATCCTGGCGCATCCGTTTCTCCTTGGCTAGCTCCACCATGCAGTCACGCTCCCGCTACTCGGCTTGATTTGCACGCTCTTGATGCCGATAGAAAAGATTTTTCGTATCGATTACTTCGGCCTTCAGAGACTCGATCCTCTTCTCATCCTTTGCATCAAACAAGTCTTATTGTTTTTGATATATTCCAATTTGTGCTAACTATGGGAAGAGGAGGTCGGCAACATACCTGCAAGCTTCTGCTTAAGCGACTTGGTCTTCTCCAAGACATCTTCGCGTTGGTCCTGGTACAGGTTTATTTTTTGATAAGCGGCGTCCAGTTCCAGGCGAAGCTTTGCCTTTTCTTCATCCCATGAAGACTGACCCTTGGCCAAGTCATTCTCCGCCTTCTCCGCTCGCGTAAAGCAGGCACTGGCCCTGCGGAGCATCTCCCATTTTTGGTGCGAGCGGTGAAAGATGCTCTGTTTTCAACAACAAGACGGCAGAATCATTAGCACAAAATTCAGCAAAGATAAGTATACTTGCAGTATTGATTTACTTCATACTAACCTTTGTGAGCTTGCTGAGTTGTTTCTGAAGATCTGCCAGCTTCTCTAGATCTTCTTGATCAACCTGGGAGTTGAACAGGAAGGCGTTATCATCATCGGGACCGGCGCCCAGAGTTCCAGTATAAATCTGGAATGGCTCCAGCGTTGGCTCTCGGATCTTCGTCTTCTCCCGGATGATCTCTTCAATGGTCGCCACCATCACAAGTCTAGCAGCTGCATCAAGCTCCTCGGTACGTAGGCTCGCCATCCGGGTACTTTCTGCCGACTTGGGCCATGCCCCTTGAGCAGAAGTACCAAGAGCGGCTTGCTCTGGTACTTTGGAGGATGACGAAGCTGTGGCGCTTGATTTTTTATGGCGGGGCTGCGGTGACACCCGGGGGCTCGGCTCTTGCTCCACTTCCTCCTCCTTGGTCTGGGTATCCACGGGCGGGTTGACCTCCGGGATCTCTGGCGATTGAGCGGGTGGGGGAGTGGGCAGCCAGCTGAGCAAGGCAGAAGAACACAATGATCAATCTACTGGGTATAGTGAACAAACAGATGGCACAGAATAACAAAATAGAGCACTTACCTGGCGAAATCCATGTCAAATTCCAGCTCATCCAAATCAAAGGAGATCCCTGTGGATGGAATATCTTGAGGCTCAGGGGTTTTCTCCTTTGATGAGGGTTCTTTTTCCTGCATCTGTTGGATAAAAGAACTCGGATCAGGAAAAAGAACTCGGAATAGGTCAAAACGAAGGGTTTCAACTATAATCTGACATACCTTGGGCAGGGATGCATGCAGTGGGACACCTACTGGCATTTCGGCATCCGTCTCCGTCTCGGTGCCAAGCTCTTCCGCTACGGGCAGGCCGGCGTCGGCAGGCTTCTCCGTGGAGGGTACAAGCTTCTTCCGCACAGGACATCTTTTCTTGGGAATTTGAGGGCTTGGTGCATCATCGGACATGGGCCTCTTCAGGCCTGACCCTCCCTGACCAAGAATCTTCGGAAGAGGCTGTGGCAGCGTGTCTTCATCCGATGAGGAGCCTTCTTCCAACACCACCTCGTCGGTACCTGGTTTTGCTAACTTCTTTCCCTTCCCAGACCTACTAGCGGATTGCTGGGGCTGTGAGGAAAGGGGTGGCTCAGACAGGCCAGTTTGGCTTTCTTCCACTGCAGGAGGTGCGGAGGCAAACCTTGTGCGTAGATCCTGCAATTGGGCATAAGAAAATTTATCAGACCATGTTCAGAAAGAAGGCAGATATCAAAGAAATAGAATTCGGGTTGATTTTGAACTTACTACTGGTGGAGGACGACTTGCTGAGTACTCGGCTATCCGGCACGGTAGCTCCTGCGCATCCATGAATAGAGCCTGGACGCGTACGTCGACTTCATCGGATGATAGGTCGACGACGGTGACCCTGGTCGGATCATTGGGGCCGGTATAGTAATAGCCAGCGTGCGCCCGCTTCTGGCAGGGTTGCACGCGACGGCGGAGGAATGAGCTTGCGACCCCAATGGCTGTCAGGCCCTTCTCCTTCAGATCAGCTATCATCTTTAACAACCCAGCGAGTCCTGAAACTTCATCCTCGCCGAGTGCTTCATTCCAATTGCTCTATGGCTGAGGCAGGTGGCCAGAATGCTTGGTCAGCCTTGGGGGCTTGATCTCTACATAGAACCACTTGTCGCCCAGTCCTTAATTGAATCATTCATCTTAAAGTCAAAATAGACATTCTTCATTCCTTGACGAAGCTTGATTCCGGCGCCGCCAATTACCTTGTCCTGGCTTGACTTTACATGGAAAAGAAGCCGGAATAGGTTGAAATGGGGATTGATTCCAAGGAAGGCTTCACAAAGGTGGATGAAGAGAGATATTTGGAGAATGGAGTTAGGGTTGAGATGGACCAACTCTTACATATAGAAGGCTAGCAGGCCACGGAGAAAATCATGAGCGGGAAGGGCAAATCCATGCTCATAGAAGGAGAAGATGACAACAATTTCATGGACCTCATCAAATGGCCACGGATTCCCTACATTCGTGCGCCAGCAAGAAATAGATTTGTCAAGGAGGTAACCTTGATTAACGAGATCTTGCACCATCTGGTCTATTGTCTTGGATGGCTTCCAGACTAAAGCGAGTGCTGGAGCAGTCTTGAACACCGGCATCCCAGTGAACAGGATATTCGGGGCTTTCTTGCTCGCCGCCGGCTTGCTCGTCGTGGACTTGCTTCCCACGGGCTTATTGGTTGCCGGCTTCCTACCCATCTTGCCAGCCGAGGTCCTTGGGAAGAGGATCTTGAGCAGGGCTGGAGCGGATATGAGGGCGCGCGCGAGTATGAAAGATTGGAGATTTGTGAATGGCGGCTGGAGCAGATGTGAATGTGAAG
>CM014277.1:17582715-17593142 GCA_004135705.1 Alloteropsis semialata
GCAGCGCAGGAGGAGGTCGATCGGGGTGGCGTCTGGCGTGGAGGAGCTCGGGGGCGGCGGCGTCGGGCGTCGGGCGTCGGGGGCGGCAGCGGCGTCGGCCGTGGAGGGCTCGGGCGTCGGGCGTGGACGGCGTCGGGCGTCGGGCGTCGGGCGTGGAGGGCTCGGGCGCGGCGGCGTCGGGCGTCGAGGAATGGCGCGGCGGCGTCGGGCGTCCGGGAAGGGCGGCGGCGGCGGCGATTTCGCGAAATGACTAAGTGTGGAGAAAGGAACGGGCGCGCGGCATTATATAGCCCCTACATCATCGGTACCGGGTGATGTCACCACCCGGTACCAAAGGCCCTTTGGTACCGGGTGGTGACATCACCCGGTACCGATGGATCGACCCTTTGGTACCGGGTGATGTCACCACCCGGTACTACCGGGTGGTGACATCACCCGGTACCAAAGGGTAATTTGCGCGCCAATCTGAAACCCTAAGGTACCGGGTGGTGTCCCAACCCGGTACCAAAGGGCCCCCGATTCAGTTTCCCGCCACCTCTTCTTTTTATCCTTTTATTATATACTCTTTCAATATTTGGTATTTTGTGTTACATTCTTTGGTATTTTGTATTACATTCTTTGGTATTCTTTGGTATTATATACTCTTTCAATATTTGGTATTTTGTATTTATCTTTGGTATATTATTTTCTTTGGTATATTATTGTTTTTTATTGTTCCTAAATTGTTTTTATTTATCTTTGGTATATTATTTTCTTATAATAATCTATGAATTTCCTTTGCATGAAATAACAAAATATACATCAACTAACAAGTATAATTTCTTATAATAATGTTTCAATTTCCTATATATTAATTTCTATATATATTTTATTTGGTATTAGTAATATATATTAACTCCTTTGATATTAGTAATATATATTAACTCTTTTACTATTCTAGATTCATATTAGTATTTAGTAATATATATTAACTCCTTTACTATTCTAGATTCATATTACTATTTAGTAATATATAATAACTCCTTTACATTACATACCATAAGTACAACATTATGGTTCAACATAAGTACAACATTATGCTTGAACAGCAATAATCAGGGTCCTTGCACGCCATGCTTCTTCATGAGATAGAAAGGATAGTTTATATCGATAATCTCGATGCCTAGGAACCTGTGGACATAATCAAGTGCATATATGTATGCACTATCCTGTGCCTTGTAACGTGAATCCAAGACCTCTCCATAAATTGTGATCTCAGCAGCATTGGCATGACTCAAGGTTATATTAGCTTGGAAACCACCATTAACTCGATAAGCCCCTGGCATCGTGTGTGCATACCCTAAGTTTCCAAGGACTTGATAAAGGACTGCACGTAGACCAGAACACGCATGCATGAATCCACAGTAGTAGTCATCCTACAATAAGATTAATAAAACATATTGTTACAGATAAAGATAGATAAATTATAATATAATTACACAACTAAAAATAAAACTAACTTACATAAATCGATTCATATGAAGGACTAATCCTTTTAGACATCTGTGTCACGTCTGGCTCACCCGTCTCAAGAGCTTTCAACTTGAAGTAGCTGTAGTCCGGGAAAACATGGCCAGTTTGACTTTCTATTTGGGCTAATGCTTGCCTCACAGCATCACACGAGGCCACATGGTCTTGCTGCCACGCGCCAGAATGAACGTGGATAATAACCATGTCACCAGGATTTGGGTCATGGGTGGCATTTTGTTGAATGCTAACAGAGATCATAACCCTACCAGTATTTTCGGTCACATTTTCTCTTAGTACCAAAGGACTTGATTGACCGATGTTTGCATCTTTTAGCCATGTAATTGGATTAATGATCTGCATTATTAATAATTTCTATTCTCAGTGACATAGTGATTACATTCAATGCAACTTGCAGAGGAATATCATAACCCTACCATATTGTAGCGAAGTTGCTGAGGTGTGGGAATTGGGACATGATCAACTTGTTGAGTTGTCGACCATCCAGGCTCGTGAGCCTCTCGAATCGGGATGGTAGGTGGCATATTAGTAACATAGCCACCACGTCTAGCTGCCTGACGCTGTCTCGGCATGATACTATCCAAAATAAACCGTAATATATTACTAGTCAATTTAAAATCTAACTAAATAAGAATATCATTTATAATCTCAAAAACTCCTAATAACCCTAAATATCAACGTCATTTGAAGCCTCTAAAAAGATGTAATTCTAAATTTCGTAATAAGCCTAAATATGAATTTCATTTATAATCTCTAAAAATCCTAATAACCCTAAATATGAATATCATTTCTAATATCTAAAAATCATAATAAGCATAAATATGAAAATCATTTAAAGTTTCTACAAATAATCCAAAAATCTAAACAATGTCTAAAAATTTGTGCATCATCTCCACACATGCAACAACTAACTATATATTTATTCTCTATTACAAATTCATAATAAAAATGAAGATTCAATCTAAAATCTCTTATTTCAATCCATTCCACAAAACACAAATTACTCAAAACATAGAGCATGAAATAGACCATACTAAACGTCAAAAGAGAGAGGATGAAGTTGCTAACTTTCTAGCGGACTTGGTTTGCAAAATCTCCAAAAGTTATGGAAAAAATCGGGCATGAGCTCCCCCAACCCGAGCTCAATGGAGGATGAAGAAATGAGCCATGGCTCGGGCTGGGGGAGGAAGAAGGGGCCTTATACGCAGAGCCCCTTTGGTACCGGGTGGTGGCACCACCCGGTACCAAAGGGGCTCACATTGGTACCGGTTGGTGTCACCAACCGGTACCAAAGGCCCCGAGGCTCATTGGTACCGGGTGGTGACACCAACCGGTACCAATGTGGCCATATAGGTACCGGGTGGTGCCACCACCCGGTACCAATGAGCTCGCAGAATTATTGGCCGTTGGACCCGGTACCAATGCTTCCATTGGTACCGGGTCCTTTCCATCCGTGACCGATTACGGTGGATGGATGGCGGGTTCTCTGGTAGTGCTTGGACATGGTATTAAACTTGCGGAGGACACTAGGAGAACTATGTCACTACCTTCTTGTGCTCTCGGTCCTCATCGTTGTCGAACATGTTCTGAATAGCTCGGCTCATGGTGCTCACGATGTGCTCGACGAAATGACTGAGAGTGACTTGGTTCTTCTCGTCCATGTCAGGGAGGATGAAAGAGAAGATGCCCATCTAGTCAGCTGCCATGTCAGTACTAACTGTTTATGTGGAGGGATATGGACCTACATGACACAATTTAACAAGTTTGTGTACTCAGAAATGCATTTTTGGAGTTAGTGGACCTAAGTGACACCCCCTTACAAGTTGGTGGACCTCTGGTGCATTTTACTCATAATCAAACCTTCTTGCCAGTATCTTCTAAAGATTCATTCAGAATAGTCATGGCACTCGTGGCCTATTATGATTTAGAGTTGCATCAGATGGATGTTAAAACGACATTTCTAAATGGAGACTTGCATGAAAATGTTTATATGGCTCAACCAGAAGGTTTTGCTGTAGAAGGAAAAGAGCATTTGGGGTGTCGGCTTAAGAAATTCATTTATGGATTGAAACAAGCATCAAGGCAATGGTATCTCAAGTTTGATGAAATAAAAATAAAATTTGGCCTCAAATAAAATGAGAGAGACAATTGCATATATGTCAAGTTCAGGGGGAGTAAGTTCATATTCTTAGTCCTTTATGTTGATGACATTTTGCTAGCCAGTAGTGATATGGATTTGCTACTGGAGACCAAAAGGTTTCTGTCCTCTAAGTTTGACATGAAGGATCTCGGTCAAGTGGCCTATGTTTTAGGCATTGAGATACACCGATATAGAGCTAAAGGCGCATTGGGGCTATCACAAAAAGCATATGTTGAGAAAGTATTGAAAAAGTACAATATGCATAAATGTTCTGCGTCACCTGCTCTGATAGTAAAGGGCGATAAGTTTGGTACATTTCAATGTCCGAGAAATGAGTATGAAGCTGCACAGATGAAAGCAATACCATATGCTTCAGCTGTCGAAAGCGTTATGCATGCTCAAGTATGTACTTGCCCTGACCTGGCATTTGTGACCGGGATACTTGGCAGATTTCAATCAAATCCAGGTCTAGATCACTGGAAACTTGTTAAGAAGGCTTTGTGTTAGTTGCAAGGCACTAAGAGTTACATGCTCACATATAGAAGATCCGATAACCTTGAGGTTGTAGGATACTCAGATTCAGATTTTGCGGGGTGTGTGGATAGTAAGAAATCTACATCCGGTTACATCTTCACCCTCGCTGGTGGAGCTATTTCATGGAAAAGCTCTAAGCAAAGTGTTATTGTATCGTTGACAATGCAGGCAGAATTTGTAGATGGTTATGATGCTACTGGGCAGGCTGTATGGCTCAAGAATTTTATTCCCGGATTAAGAGTGGTCGACAGCATATCTAAGCCACTCACTTTGTACTGCGATAATCAACCAGCAGTAATGTGACACTCGGCCCAATTTGGATATGGCCCAGTTGTGGCCCATGAGTGCAGGTGCACATGTTTAGTACCACATTGTTAGTTGAGCAATGGTGGAACTAGCTTATAAGTCTTTGTCCTCTAGCCATAGCACCTTCGGGTTAACCCTTTTACACGAAGCGAGGATGAAGGTATAAGCAGGGTGCTATGTGTAAGCGGGCGAGCCCCTACGGAAGGGCGGCGCTGTGCTGTGTTGGAGGGCGGGGTGTTATAAGTAATCTATAACAATAAGTCAAGTGGTGCTGCCAAACACATTGACATTAAGTATCATGTTGTGAAAGATAGAATCCAGGATCACACGATTGTTGTAAAGTACATAAGTACGAAGTTGATGTTAGCGGATGCGCTCACTAAAGGCTTAGCACCCAGTTATTTAAGGAACATGTCGCAGGCATGGTTTTGGTAGAAACCCTTTGATTTTGGAATAAAGCGGGACCATTATGTAAATATTCCCTTGCATGTATAGGGTGAACTTTTATTTTGAGATGAAATGATGTACTATAGTCATTAGGGTTCAATGCTACTTAATTGACTATTGTAATCCTATGTCTTGGTATATTATTTTATTAAGAAATAAGTTTGTTAAGATAAGACACGTGATCAAAGGGGAGAATGTTGGCTTTGTGTCTTGATTGGAGACACTAGTATCAACTCAACATTTTTAGGGTTGCCCTCCCCATGGAATTTACTAATTCCATTGAAGAGCTACCAATCAAGCTTAGCATTGAAGCACTAGGGAAGGACTTCTCCAACACCAAGAATTTCTACATTAGGCCGGCATCAAGCAGGCACGTGGACTTCAGCGAGCCTAGATGGCTAACTCGTCAAATGACGGTATGTGTGCATGGATTTGTTTTCAGTTCATGGTGTTCTTGCTGAGTTAGTGATCCTATGAATCTAACAAGAAAATATGGCACCAAGGTTTCCATTTATGTTGACCTAGTTTTCAAATAGGAAGGCCCAAAAGTTTCCTTCAGAAAAAGCACACATGCGAGTGAACTCTTTCCGAGAGAAAGAGGCCTATATTCTTCACGTTATGCTCGCCGCCTTAGGCAATCTGCTCTGTCCCGTACGAGAAGCCGCTCGGACCAGCGGCCCGCGGGTCGGCGGCGCGAGAGAGCCGCGGATGAGGCGGACAGCCACGGGCGACGGGAAGCAGCTTGGACCTGCGGCCCGTGGGTCGGGGGCGCGAGAGAGCCGCGGACGAGACGGACAGACGCACCAATCAATGGAGGAGCCGTATGTGCTCAAAATCGTCTAGGACAGATAAGAAGAAATCTAAACCTTAGTTTGGCTCTGTACCATGTTACGAATAGCACTTGTATTCAATATGGGGGCTCTAGGCTCAAATATATACATGTACAGGTATTAGAAAATATATGCCCAAAACCCTTTATACAATGGGGGAAATACAAGAGTACATTATACATACTAGCAAATTTGCCCGTGCGTTGCTACGGGTGAAGATGTAGAACAATCATTATCAATGTTTATAGAACACTCATATTTATTTTCATATGCACTTGTCAAAGCATGACATGTGTTTTATGTGAACCAGGGACCTATTTGCAATTTATAGAAGACATCACTCAACGTCTCAATACATGAGGGTGTTTTCTGCATACTTGTCATACTTGGTCTGCCTTTTGGCCTGTTTTAATCCGGTTTAAAAACCAGCAACATATGTCAAACTACTCTAGCTGTCTCATTGTCCTCCTTAGGTTATCTATCGTCTTCGTCGAGTGTTGTTTTCTTTGTTTCTGTTGTTATTTTTAGCATGTAACCTGTATTTTGTAAACTTCCTTCTTCTTTTGATGAAATACGTGTTAAACACATTCTTAAAAAAATCGTCGTCCCTTTCTCAGGCTATATTGATTAGCTAGCTACGTCCTCGCTGGCATGCTGTGTCGATAAAATGGGGATGGTAGCACGTAAGTGTATATGGGTGATGGCATAGGTGCAGCGGTGGCTCATGTGCCCGCGGCCATGGCGACGAGCACACGTGGTTTCAGTTGCCAAGTTATATCAAAGCAATGGCAATGACATGGTACCGACGTGGCTTGGCCACAGTTGAAGGTCAAAAAGGTAAACGTGAAGGTCTCGAACGGTTAACTCCCCAATGGGCTTCTAAGTTATGTGTGATGTGGGTTATCTAGATGGACTATTTGAAAGTTTTTTTTACTTTTTTCTAGTTACGTAGATTTTGATTTCATTTTTATTTCGAAAGACTAGTACAAACGCAGACACTCATACGCACACATACTCACCCCTATGAATACACGCATGCAAATCCTACTTCTATGAGCACCTTTGAGAGACTGGGTCGGCTGTTCCGATCTTGAGATTGACGAAGTCACCACAGGCGCCTCGCTATCGACGGGCACGTCGCCTACCATTGAAAGAATAGCACCGGTTAAATCCTAGAATAAATCCAGGAAAATATGACACTCGTGCCGAGTCGAAGACTCGAACCCAGATGATCAGGTTCCACCACAAAGAACCTAACCAACTAAGGTACGCTTAGTTTCACAGATTTTGATTTGTGGGTCGGGTTTTCCCCTTGGTTCTCAATGGCAAGGAGCCACAGGCTAATCCTATAATTCTAGGATTTTTGAGATAAATTGGCGTGAAATTCAAATACTTATTATGTGTTCTAATTAACTGTGATTCATTCTCACGAGAAAACGAGTAAACTGAACAGTTTGGCTTCAATTAATAGCACAGGTACTTTGATACATAAGCAAGTGCAATCAACACCAAGCGTGTTGTTTTCGTAGGTTCGAATAATTTGTGTTCTACTAACTTACCGAGCTGGTTTAAAGCCACAAATTTCATACCGTGGAATCACAATCTTCTAATGAAAGCAGTACAATCGTAGATTAATTTATGAAAACTGTTGTGCATGTCAAATTGCCTGTCCAGCCGGCTCATGTTGCGTTGCTCCCGTTCCTCCGGATAAGATTAAAAAAAAGGGTGTTGTTGCTGCCTTCCTTGGCCCATGTAGCATCTAACCGGCCTGTGCATGAGCTTGGCAGCTGGCCTAGAGCAATCTCGTACGGCCACTCCTGGCGCTGGGCCGTAACTGCAGCGGGCCGACGAACAAAAACATGGAAAACGGGCTGCTACACATGAGAGGAGACGTATACCAACCCGGCCCTGCTGCAATGTGGGGTACATCGACGCGTTTTGTCCGTAATTGTTTGGGAACGGACGACGGACGAAACACTCTTCTCTTTAATATAATATTATTATATAATATATATATATATATATATATATAGGCAGAGATACACCTAAGGCTCACCATGGACTAGGCCATTAACGCGGTCTGATAGTGTTGCATGGTCTCTTTCTTGCTATTAGGTCTTGTTTAGATCCTGCGAGTTCCTGCAATTCAACCAAAAGTAGCGCATTGAAAAATATGCACCTCTCTCTGCAACACGCTTCCTAATGTATTTTTTCTACAGGAAATTCAACCAACTTTCACGAACGCCATCCGGAGAAAATTTGGGCAATTGCATTTTGTGGTGTTCCGTAGCTACTGGATGACAGATAAGAACGCTGAACAACTGGACCTCCTACCTTCTGCAACTCTGCATCCTTGACCCGAACCGAAAGCTATCCTTTTTTTTTGGTCGACCGCACTGTGCAAGACAGAACTCTAGGTACTTGCTTTGATTCCTTCTGCATATCTATCTTCTATTTAATTCTCTGTTTAGAAAGTTATTTTCGTGGTAATCAGTTGCTGCGCCCCTGGCCTTTGAGAGAGGTGCATTTGTATGCTAATTAACCTTCCATCCATAAATCTTTGTATATGGATGGAAGGTTATCAATCTATATCCTCTCATGTGCATGTGATGTTTGTAGTCGATGGTCATCTGGAGCATACAGTATACACAAGAGTTATTTATTAATAGATACTCTCTCCGTCCCAAAAAAAAGACATCCAGCAATTCAAAATTTGTCCCAAAAAATAAGTTATTCTACCGCATTTAGTCTGTGCTTGTATGCATGCGGACATGATGCAGTCAATTAGCTCTAAATATAGCTAATAAACAGGGGTAAGTATGGTCATATTACATTTTTTTAATATGTCCTAGAATTCAAAGGATGTCTTTTTTTTTTGGGACTGAGGGAGTACACAACAGAAATTAATTTGTCCTAGAATTTATAGGATGTCCAAGAATTCAAACCATGTGTTCATAGTTTTCTGAAATTAGGTAGTATAAGGTATTAAATTCCATTGAGTTCCAATATATACATAATATAATCTCCTGATAACTCATGCTAATTTGTAATCTTCAGATCTTTTATCATCCATTGTTTGATTGTAGAGTTCACAATTAATGTTGCAAGGCGGTAAGGCGACCCATTTTCGCTGTGTGTGCCTTATCGCCTAGGCGCCAAGGCAGAGCTGTTCTCCAAGGCAAGCTGGGTCCGCCTGGACGACTAGGCAACGCCTTTGAAACACTGATTAGCACGTCCACCTTATTAGTTTCAGCACGTGAAAATGATATAACAATTCGTTTTGCAATGCCTTCCACAGGGGCTTGGCAAGAGAGCCTTCAAAATATGTAGAGGTGGTGCAGGTGAGTGGAGAAGGATTCGAACCAAGCCTGGGGAGCCTGCTTCAGACCGTAGAGTGATTTGCGGAGCAGCCATGAAGAAAGGCGTTCTTGACATCGAGCTGATGTACCGGTCAGTCACGCGCTGCCGCTAGATGCAGAATTGTGCGTATCGTTGCCGGTTTCACCACGGGAGAGAATGTTTGATCGAAGTCCAAGCCGGGGTGCTGCGAGAAGCCGCGCACGACCCAGCGAGCTTTCCTGTGTTCCAAAGTGCCGTTTGCATGGAATTTCTTCTTGAAAATCCATTTTCTTGAAATGACATGAGCACCGCGAGGTTGACGCACTAGCTCCCAAGTGCCGTTCTCCTGGAGCACGTGGTACTTGTCCTGCATCGCCACGAACCAGACAGGGTCCCAGAGAGCGGCGCTGACCATGCGCGGCACGTCTTCGACCTCCACAGTGTTGACGTAGCGCGGATTAGGCCGGACAATGCAATCCTTGCGTCACGTGACCATGGCATGTCCCACGGGCGGTGGCGGAGGGCATTGCGTAGGCTCGCTGGGAACGGATGCCGGAGCCGGAGGTGCTGGTGCAGGCGCATCGGGAATGGACACCAGAGCACAAGGTGCAGAATTCGTGGCCGTGGTAGGCGAGGAAGGGGATGATGGCATGGGAGGCGCCGACGGCTCCAACACTTCTGGAGCAGCAGCCGAAGATGGTGGCGAAGATGTGCACGTGGCCGCGGGTGGCACTGTACCCATAGGGCAATGTCGAGGAACCGGGATCGGCATCTGCTCAATGGGAGGCGGCGGTGACGTCGTCGGCACTGTGGTGGAGACTGGTCCTAGAGAAAAGGAAACACATGCTCATCGAAGATGATGTGCTGTAATGTAAGAACACGCCGTGTGGTAGGGTCGTAGTATCAGTATCCTTTGGTGTCGTCAAGGTAGCACAGGAACCACTACCGGAGAACCCTCCATTCATCCTCCCTAATAGGTCATGGTTGTAAATGGCCCGGTACCAAAAGAGTCATTGGTACCGGATCTAAACTTGGTAGCCCTCGAGGACCTTTAAGCACCGGGTCGTAACATCACCCGGTACCGAAGGGCACCCTTTGGTACCGGGTGGTGTTAGCCCTTCGGTACCGGGTGATGTTACGACCCGGTACCGAAGACAATCTCGCGCCATTATATCTCATCCTCTCTCTCCCACCCGGATCGAACTCTATCTTATCCCCTCTCTCTCTCACCGGACTCTCTCGGGCGGGGCATGCGAGGCTGGCCGGCTCCAGGCGCGGGTCGTCCCTGCGGCGGCGCGGCTCCA
>CM014277.1:17593610-17642354 GCA_004135705.1 Alloteropsis semialata
ACTGTGGCGGAGACTGGTCCTGGAGAAAAGGAAACACATGCTCATCGAAGATGACGTGCTGTGATGTAAGAACACGACGTGTGGTAGAGTCGTAGCATTGGTATCCTTTGGCGTTGTCAGGGTAGCCCAGGAACACATAGGGGACAGAGCGCGGCGCTAGTTTGTGGGGCACTGCCACGGTGGTGTTGGGAAAGCACTGGCAACCGAATACTCGAAGGTGCAAGTAGGCAGGATCCGACCCAAAAAGAAGGGGGAAAGGTGTGACGTTACTGCGAGGAGTGCAGGGTCTGCGGTTGAGCAGATGGGTTGCAGTGTGCAGCGTGTCGGTCCAGAATGAAAGCGGCACGCCAGCATGGATGAGCATGGTGCGGATGCAGTCATTGAGGGTACGCAGGATGCGTTCGACATGTCCGTTCTGTTGCGAAGTGTAGGGGCAAGTAAGCCAGAGCACGATGCCACGTGCGGCGAGGAAGGAGCAAAACGCGATGTTGTGGAACTCGCGGCTATTGTCCATCTGGAACACCATGATCGGCATGTCGAACTGTGTCTGCACAAAGGCATGAAACAAAACGAGCGTAGATAGAACGTCGGACTTGTGGCAAAGCAGGAATGTCTAGACGTAGTGAGAGTAGTCATCAAGCACAACAAGATAATAATGGAAGCTGGAATTTCTAGTAACAGGGGATGTCCATACATCATAGTGCAAGAGACAGAAAGGAAAAGGAAAAATAGTATTTGATTCACTAAAAGGAAGCCAAACATGTTTGCCAATGCATCAAGAGATGCACGAATGCTTATTAGTCGGCATACAATGAAAATCTAAAGAATGCATGACGCGAGTGAAAGTAGGACGTCTTGGATGACCCAAGCGAGCGTGCCATAGGTTGACAGTCACATGGAGACCAATGGACGGCGACGGGGTGGTGGAGCGCAGAGGACAGAGGTCGCCGAAGCTCTCACTGCGGAGAAGAACTGCCTTGCTGTGAAGATCCATTCTGGAGAAACCGAGAGGGTCAAATTCAACAGAGACAACATTATCTTGTGTAAGGCGACGGACAGAAACATGATTATGAATCAAGGAAGGAGAGACAAGAACATCACATAGGTAGAGAGAAGACGAACATCAGGAAGAAGTGGGAAGGGAGCTATGGTCCGTGCACTGCAGAGGCAAAGAGGCCCCGTTCCCAACAATAATTCGAGAGGCTGACGGGGAGATGGAGGACTGCATACCAGAATATCCTACCATGTGCAACGAGGCGCCGATGTTGAACATCCAGTCGGTGGCGCTTGGCAGAGTAGACTATAGTGAGAGGCCGGTGAGCGTCTGGTAGAGAGCAGGCGGCAGCATGCCAGCTGGGGCATGCTGGGCATTCATGGACTGGTGTGGCGCATCACCTGGACGCGCACCGAGAACGCCAGGAGCCGACGGGGTCGTCGAGAGGTGGGCGAGGGGCTAGGCTTGCACGACACCAGTCCAAGGGTTCCAGGACTCCACGAGCGTGCCGCGGGACGCATCGGTGATGGCACCCGCGTTCGGGCCACCGAAGGAGGAGGAGGAGGAGGAGGAGGAGGAGGAGGAGTTGGAGCGGCCAAACTGCTTCTTCCGCTTGCATGGATGATCAGAACCGCCGGTAGCACCGTCGCCGGGGTTGGCCGATGGAGTTGTTGGAATGGAAGCGGATCCAGCGGCAGGCGCGTTGGTGGAGGCGCCGGTGGATCAGGAAGCAGAGAGAAGGGCGGTAGTCATGGCCTTTTGTGCCTGATTTGCGGCCCAGACCTCATCCTAGAGAAGGAAGGATTGCGCCTGGAGGAACGTCATGGGTGGCCGCAAAACAGAGATCGTGGGGATGTTGTTGGCGAATTTCTCGTTCAAGCCGCTCAGAAGGTTGATGACGAGTTCTTGATCGGTGAGAGTGTTGGTGATATGCCCAAGAGGCAATCATAGAACAATTTGGATTGGCCCATTGGATGCTGATCCAATAAGGAGATAGAGTCCTAATGGGCTTTTAACCTAAAAGCCCATTAGCACGGCCTATATAAACAGGGGCGGGGCTATGGGTGCAGCACACCACGCCACAAACCCTAGCCGCCGCGCCCTCGCCTCCTCGCGCCGCCGAAACCCTAGATCGTGTACGCGGTGCTAGCACACCGGTGCACGACGTTCCTTCCCTGTACGTGTGGACTTCGTGGAGGCGCTGCTGTTGTTGCTGTGTTGATCGGCTGCGAAGGCGAGGAGCTGCTGCCGGACGAGGACGAGGAGGAGACGATCGTGATCGACTACTTCCTCTACACCGACGCGCATCTATGTTGGACCGACTGCTCCAACTCTTCTTCCGCTGCGCTGCGCGTCTAGTGGTAATGATCTGTGTAGTTATTTGCTAGTGTAGCAGATCTGTTTTCCTACAGTGGTATCAGAGCGGTCTTGCATAGTTTTTGGTTCAGATCATGCACGGTTTTGATTAGATCAATTGGTCATAAGGGGTTTTGGAATAGGTATGGGTTGATAGCATCATGTGATCAAAAAATTGGTTCGTGCTCCCTCTATGATGTTCGTGCAACTTGTCCCTACCGGCTGGAATCACCATCGGGACTAACCGCACGCACAGTCGATAGATTGAGCCAACAGATCGAGATCATGTGTAGCAGTCTTCTCAATTGCACCTATCGCAAAGGTCAATATAATGGCCTAAGTGAAAATTGAGACATACTGATGGCTCGGATTTGGGTGGATTTGATCGACCTGATGAGATTTTCATAGCGATTTCATAGATGGGACCGCCATTGCTATCTGCTGTAGAGATATCCTGAGCATCATTTCGGTAGAAAACGTTCTACGCCTAACTTGTTTTTGCAGGGTATGATGTGAATGGTATGGCCTCAATATCATGTGATGATCTGTGTGTAATTTTTAAGTAGCTGCGTTGTGCAAGTTAACACAACCGGGTTGAGGTTGTTCCATTATTGTATAACGGCCTGCGTGTCGACTTGTGATGCTTGATTCCTCATGTAATCCTTTCATTAGTTATTAGTGTAGTAGCTTTTTATATATTCATGGAGGCTTTTCAAGCATGGTGGCGATGGTGATCACCATAAGACGGGAGGTGTGGCGATGGAGATCATGGTGGAACCATGACGATGGAGCTCACTATGATTCCAAAGGCCATACTATTCACAATATGATATGATTATATGCCTGTGATGTTTACTTTCCTGTCTTACTATTCTGTTCATGCTTTACATGTGGTGGATGTTTTTGTCATGATAGAATAGCTTCCCTCGGAAAAGTTGAGTTTTTGATGCCTTTTACCAATAGCTGCACCTATAAATTTCGATCGTTGTGTGGTAGGTTTGCCAAAGTAAAGTACCACCAACTATCATCATGAATAGGATGGATGTCGGACATCCTCATGCATAGTATTGGTTTACTCAACAAAGCTATCAAAACAGTTTTGGGCTTTATGGCATGGAGTTGGGAGCCAGGGTATTGGATACCGCCCAACAAACAAGAGTCATATAGGGATATAATTAACAAAGTTGTTGTTTACCTATGTCACTAAGCATCTAGTAGTGAAGCCAAAGCTCACTAGGTTTTTAGTGAATATGGATCTTGGACCACTATATGTCGTTAGAGGGAAGACGATGTTGGTATAGTGGTAGTGTCTTTTATTAATCTTGTTAATAGAAGGTTCACATAAACTTAGTGCTAAAATCTTTGCATGTTAATTTATGTTGTAGATCATGGCTGCGAATAACACTTCCAGTTTTAATTTGTGATCTGTCCTTGAGAAGGAAAAGCTCAATGGAGCTAATTTTATTGATTGGTACCGCAATCTGAGAATTGTTCTTAGGCAAGAGAAAACTGAGTATGTTCTTGAGCAACCATACCCAGATGATCTCCCTGAAAATGCAAGTGCTGCAGACCGCAGAGCTTATGAGAAGCACTGCGATGATTCCCTTAACGTTAGCTGTCTCATGCTCGCCACCATGTCCTCAGATCTACAGAGACAGTATGAGCATGTGGATGCTCACACTATGATTGAGGGACTACGTGGGATGTTTGAGAACCAAGCTAGGACTGAGAGATATAACATCTCAAAGTCCCTGTTTGCGTGCAAGCTGGTAGAAGGTAGCCTGGTCAGTCCTCATGTGATCAAAATGGTTGGTTACATTGAGACTTTGGACAAACTTGGTTCTGAACTCAACGACGACCTGGATATAGACGTCATTCTCCAGTCACTCCCGCTGAGCTATGAACCGTTCATCTTGAACTTCCAGATTAATGGCATGGAGAAAACATTGGCTGAGTTGCATGGCATGTTGAAGATAGCTGAGGAAAGCATAAAGAAAAACCCACATCATGTGATGATGATCCAGAAGGAGGGCAAAAAGAGGAAGCGTTGGACGCCTCCCAAGGGCAAAGGCAAGGGAAAGGCCGTTCCCAATGAGCCCCCGAGCTCTAAGCCTAAGCCAAAGGTCAAAGCTGGCCCTACTCCTGATGATGAATGCTTCCACTGTCATCTCAAGGGACATTGGTCGAGGAATTGCAAGAAGTACTTGGAGGAAAAGAAGAAGAAAGGAAGTGAGACTTCCACTTCAGGTATAAATGTTTTAGAAATCTATATTGCTACATCTTCTAGTGAATCTTGGGTATTTGATACCGGATCGATGATTCAAACTTGCAAATCGTTGCAGGGTCTAAGTAATGCTAGAAGGTTTGCAAGAGGCGAGTTGGATGCTCGTGTCGGCAATGGAGCAAAGGTTGCGGTCAAAGCTGTCGGCACTTACCACTTGTCGTTACCCTCAGGATTAGTTTTAGAATTAAATAATTGTTATTGCATTCCTTCTCTAAATAAGAACATTATCTCTTCTTCATGCTTGAAAGAAGTTGATGGTTATGAGATTGTAATAAAGAACAAACGTTGTTCAATTTATTATAATGATATTTTCTATGCTCATTGTCCATTGGTGAATGGATTATATGTTCTTGATCTTGAGGATAAATCTATTTGTAACATTAATACCAAAAGAGCTCGGCTGAATGATTTGAATCCTACCTTTATTTGGCATTGTCGCTTAGGTCATATAAATGAGAAACGCATTGAAAAACTCCATAAAGATGGTTTGTTAGGCTCATTTGATTTTGAATCATTTGACACATGCGAGTCTTGTTTTCTTGGAAAGATGACCAAAGCAAGTTTCACTGGTCAGAATAAGAGGGCAAGTGAGTTATTGGGACTTGTACATACTGATGTATGCGGACCAATGAGTTCTACAGCCAGAGGGGGTTTTCAGTACTTCATTACTTTTACTGATGACTTTAGTAGATATGGGTATATCTACCTAATGAGGCATAAGTCTGAATCATTTGAAAGGTTCAAAGAATTTCAGAATGAAGTACAGAATCAACTAGGCAAGACAATTAAATTTCTGTGATCTGATCGTGGAGGTGAATATTTGAGCCAAGAATTCAGTGATCATCCCAAACAATGTGGAATTGTTCCGTAGTTGACTCCGCCTGGAATGCCTCAATGGAATGGGGTCTCCGAGCAGAGGAACCGAACCTTGTTGGACATGGTTAGGTCGATGATGAGCCAAGCTGATCTTCCATTATCTTTTTGGGGTTATGCTCTTGAAACTACTGCGTTTACACTGAATAGGGTTCCAACTAAGTCTGTTGAGAAGACACCATATGAGATATGGACTGGGAAACATCCTGGATTGTCTTTCCTCAAAGTTTGGGGATGTGAGGCGTATGTCAAACGTTTGATGACAGACAAACTCGCTCCAAAATCAGACAAATGTTTCTTTGTGGGGTATCCAAGGGAAACCAAAGGATATTATTTTTACAATAAAACGGAAGGCAAAGTGTTTGTTGCTCGCAATGGTGTCTTCTTGGAGAAAGAGTTTCTCTCAAAAGGAGTTAGTGGGAGCAAGGTGCAACTTGAAGAAGTTCAAGAAACACCTGAAAATGTTTCGGCACCCACTGAACTAACACGGGATGTGCAAGATGTTGTACAACCCATTGTTGAAGAGCCACCCCCACGGAGGTCTACGAGGGCACGTCGCGCAAGGCAAAAGTTGACACTCCTAACCACGGAGCAGCGTGACATATTGTTGTTGGACAATGATGAGCCCATGACCTACAATGAAGCAATGATGGGACCTGACTCTGAGAAATGGCTTGGAGCCATGAGATCCGAAATTGAATCCATGCATGACAATCAAGTTTGGAACTTGGTTGACCCGATTGAAGGTGTGAGACCTGTCGATTGCAAGTGGGTTTTCAAGAAAAAGGTAGACATGGATGGAAATGTTCACGTCCATAAAGCATGATTGGTGGCGAAAGGTTTTCAAACAAATTCAAGGTGTTGACTATGATGAGACATTTTCACCCGTCGCAATGCTAAAGTCTAATCGGATTCTCCTAGCAATTGCTGCATATTTCGACTATGAAATTTGGCAGATGGATGTCAAGATGGCTTTCCTTAATGGAAACCTAAGTGAGGATGTGTACATGACACAACCCGAAGGTTTTGTCAATCCAAATAATGCTGGGAAAATATGCAAGCTTCAAAAGTCCATCTATGGATTAAAGCAAGCATCTCGGAGTTGGAATCTTCGTTTTGATGAAGCGGTCAAAGGGTTTGGCTTCATCAAGAATGAAGAAGAACCTTGTGTATACAAGAAAGTCAGTGGGAGCGCACTTGTTTTTCTGGTCCTCTATGTGGATGACATATTGTTGATCGGAAATGATATTCCAATGCTTGAAGTCGCTAAGTCCTCGTTAAGAAAGAGTTTCTCGATGAAAGATTTAGGAGAGGCGGCTTATATTTTGGGCATAAAGATCTATAGAGATAGGTCAAAGAGGCTAATTAAAGCCAAGACACGTACATTGACAAGATATTGAAACGGTTCAATATACTGGATTCCAAGAAAGGCTTCTTGCCAATGTCACATGGTATTACTCTTAGCAAGACTCAGTGTCCAACGACACCTGATGAGCAAGAGAGGATGAGTGTGATTCCTTATGCTTCGGCTGTTGGATCCATCATGTATGCCATGCTTTGCACGCACCCAGATGTCTCCTATGCTCTAAGTGTTACGAGCAGGTATCAATCAAATCCAGGTGAGATTCACTAGATGTAAATGGTTACATTGATGCTAGCTTCCAAACCGATAAAGATGATTACAGATCGCAATCTAGTATTGTGTTCTGCCTCAATGGTGGGGCGGTAAGCTGGAAGAGTTCCAAGCAAGAGACAGTAGCTGATTTGATGACTGAGGCTGAGTATATTGCGGCTTCTGAAGCTGCAAAGGAAGCTGTTTGGATCAGAAGGTTCGTTTCTGAGTTGGGTCTTGTTCCTAGTGCGTCCAGTCCAGTGGAACTCTATTGTGATAATAGTGGATTAGTGGAGCCATTGCACAAGCAAAGGAGCCTAGATCGCATCAAAAGTCTAAACACATACTGCGACGCTACCACCTTATCCGTGAGATCATTGATAGAGGTGATGTGAAGATATGCAAAGTGCACACGGATTCAAATGTTGCTGATCCGTTGACCAAGCCTCTCCCACAACCAAAGCATGAGGCTCACACTAGAGCTATGGGTATTAGATACTTGGAGGAATGATACTAGTGTACGTGGGAGATTCTTGCGTCATGTTTATGTATTATTTAATAAAGTGTTATTTGTTCCTTAAATAATTATTGTACACATTAATTGGCAAGTATGTGACTTGCTCGTGAAACTATGTGTTTGTTGTGATACTATTCTAAATGATCCTTAGTCTATAATTGTTATATGGGACAGTAATGATGTACAGACTAACACATGTATTAATTGATGATCATGTTTCATGGATCATAGATATGGAGATATCAAATTAATAATGTGGACACATGTTAGTGAACATGGTGTTGGATTGACTCACTCCGAGACGCTGCTGGGATTGTTATTTTTATGTGCCATCAGGTGCTCTCGAGTGATATACCTGCTAGATCCTTTGACCAGAGATCGCCGTTGTTTCTCACTGTGCGTAGTGGTGCGCTTTTGGGGCTGCCAAACGCTACACCGTAACAGGGTAGTCATAAAAGCAGTTTCTGGGTGTTTCATGAAACATGGAATGAGATGTGAGCGGATCAAGATGGAATTTGCCCCTCTCAAATAACGAGAGAGATATCTCTGGGCCCCTCGAGATAGATGGATTGGAAAGTGCATGGCCATGCCAATATGATTAAGGAGTTAATCAAAGATGACTAAAGAGTTAGTCATATTGAATCCACTATTTGGTCGAGTGAAATAGTATCACAGGGATGGCACGCATCTTGCCTTGAGCTTGACTGGTATCGTGTGGCAAAAGGATGAGTGTATGAGTATATCTAGGTTCAGTCAATATGATCTTTATGTGTATTTAGAGTTAACATGTCCTGCTAGGTGTCTCTATTATGTCTCTATTAACTTGTGGTTCAGAAATGGTTTCTGTTCACAACTGTCTACACATGAACCTAACGGGTCACACACTTAAGGGGTTGGATTACTGAAAAGCTTGCCTATATGATTGTCTCTAGTGCAAGTGGGAGATTGTTGGTGATATGCCCAAGAGGCAATCATAGAACAATTCGGATTGGCCCATTGGATGCTGATCCAATAAGGAGATAGAGTCCTAATGGGCTTTTAACCTAAAAGCCCATTAGCACGGCCTATATAAATAGGGGTGGGGCTATGGTTGCAACACACCACGCCACAAACCCTAGCCACCGCGCCCTCGCCTCCTCGCGCTGCCGAAACCCTAGATCGTGTGCGCGGTGCTAGCACACCGGTGCATGATGTTCCTTCCCTGTACGTGTGGACTCCGTGGATGCGCTGCTGTTGTTGCTGCGCTGATCGGCTGCGAAGGCGAGGAGCTGCTGCCGGACGAGGACGAGGAGGAGACGATCGTGATCGACTACTTCCTCTACACCGACGCGCATCTACGTTGGTCCGACTGCTCCAACTCTTCTTCCGCTGCGCTGTGCGTCTAGTGGTAACGATCTGTGACCTCTCTACTCGCAAGTTTTCCTGGATGATGCGGTAGTTATTTGCTAGTATAGCAGATCCGTTTCCCTACAGAGAGGCGCGCCAATGTCGCGTAGCGTGTCCGCCAAGGCCCTGATCTTGCCACAGTATGTGGTCACCGTCATGTCGCCCTGGCTGAGGGCATCGAGCTTCTGCCGCGCCTGAACCGTGCATTGCACAATGTTGTCTAGGAACTGGGAGCTGATGGCGGACCAGGCGGTGTAGGTGTTGTCATTGGGCTGGATGACCGCCGAGAGATGGTCAGCGGAGAGCGTGGTGTAGAGCCAGGAGACGATGCAGGTGTCGATCTGCATCCACTCGACGTCGGCGCGCATGGCGCTGGCATCAACAGTGTTTTCGACATGATCCACGAGGCCGAACTTGCGGAACACGATGTTGAAGAAGCTGCGCTAGATGCCAAAGTTGGAGTCGCCGAGACCAAGAGTCACGGGAACATGAGACTTGATGTTGATCAGCTGCGTCGTCGCCATGGAGATGGCCACCGGCTCACTAGCAAAGGGGTTAGTGGAGTCAAAGGAAGCAGAGCTTGACGGCATGGTGGAGAAGAGAGAGATGAGAAGGAGTGGAAGCAATCACTACTACAAAAATCATTTATAAGAGCCAGAGTTTTTTTTAGGGGCGGACTAAAAGGCGACGCGCCCCTACAAATGCGCGCGCGCTACTGTAGCTAAGGGCCGCCCCTAGAAATGCATTTCTAGGGACGGGTCATGGCATGAATGAGGATGAAGTGCAACGCGTAGGATGTAATGCCCTTCACTGGTGTACATATACAGGCTGCCCACACGCCGGCCGAGCTGCACGGACGCCGAGCATGGCGGACATCGCTGCCGGACGAGACAGAGCGAGGCGAGAGACTCGGACTGCTAACAGAAGATGCCTATCCTATCAGCTATACAACAAGGCTCAGTAAGCCACTTTTACAGATCAAAATACTGCTTCCCCATCATGTCCGAAATATGTATAACAGGCTGACCGAAATTGATTGTGAAACCCTGCTTCCCACCACCATTGGATATGCTGTCTTTTCAAACCCCTCCTGTTTCATCAAAAGAAAATATGCTGTCTTTTCAAGAAAGCAACGAGCACCTGCATGCTGTCCCCAAATAGCTTCTTCCATCCACTTCTTCCACCTGTGTGCTACATTCACCTGTGAGTTCGTCTTTAAATTCGTATGCGTGGGAGTTTGATGAATGTGCAGACTTGGTGGTAACCGGTGAACTGATGTAATTTCGTTGCTATTACTAATGAAATTTCTCGTTCGTCCCGCTTTGGGCAAAAAAACTAATTATGGTTTGCTAATATAAATACACATAGATTTATTTGTGTTTGGTTTTTATTACCATTAAGCCCCACGAGGAGATACATACTGCCCTTCTTTTGTTTCAGTTATTGCGGAAACCAACATACTAACAATAACTAAGAGAAATGCATTATTGCGTCAGTATTAACCATAGGATAGTAACAATTTACTACAGCACTGATGGAACATTCTGACACACATACAGACACGAAATTGGAATCAGAACAGGTGGATTGTCACATTTCAACAACATAAGGCTCATTGATGAACTAATCCAATCAGAAGATCGTCCAGTTTCCCACGAATACCGTTCTTCCGCTTGTGGGTAATTAAGCTGAATCCCTGGAAGTATGGTAGCCAGTTGCAACGACGACAGAAACTGCAGAATGGTACTCCACCGTCACATCGCCAAAAGCCTGTGCCTCCAGGAAGCGATTGCGCTCTGCATCAGGCCTTGCTGGAATCACCGGCAACTTTGCTTGTGCAGAACGCAGGAAATCCATGGCTTCCACAATGGATGGTCGCTGGCTCTGGTCGGGATGCGCACACCAGAGACCGGCAAGAAGCACACTCTCCATCTGCTGCCGATCAAACTCGCCGCTCAGCCTTGGATCCGCCGCATCAAGAATCCTGCTCTGGTCATGATGCAAATCGAAAACCCAGTCGAGCAGTATCGGGGCTTCATTTGGGTGTCTGGAGGCCGGCCTCTTGCCGCAAGCGACTTCCAGGAGAACAACACCGAAGCTGTACACGTCCAGCTGGGTGCAGCGCCAGCGGTTGTTGATGAACTCGGGGTCGATGTATCCAGGTGTCCCTGCAACAAATTGTGTCGATGGCGGATCTGCTCCGTGCTCGATGAGCCTCGCCAGCCCGAAGTCACCGAGCTTAGCATTGTATGATGCGTCAAGCATTATGTTTGCAGGCTTGATGTCTCCGTGCACAATGCATTTCTCGCAGCCTGGTGGAGGTACTGTAAAGCACAGCCCAAACCAAGTACGATCTTGTACCTAGCAGGACAAGTTTCGAAGCTAGTCATCATGCACTTATCGAAAGTATATGTTTGCGTGTCTATATATATAAATATATATATATACACATACACACACACACATATATATATACACACACACACACACACACACACATACATAGGCATATATATAT
Source organism: Alloteropsis semialata (assembly GCA_004135705.1). Classification (NCBI taxonomy): domain Eukaryota; kingdom Viridiplantae; phylum Streptophyta; class Magnoliopsida; order Poales; family Poaceae; genus Alloteropsis; species Alloteropsis semialata. The sequence continues at coordinate 17,605,151 of CM014277.1, forward strand.
ACATATATATAATAGCCGTATTGAATCAGAAAGATAATAAGCTAAGCTCGGAGATAGAAGGGCTAGATAATTCTGGTACCTCTGGTGCCATGTCAAAATTTTCTCAGGGTGGTGGTAGAGATGCATGTCAAGGCTGCCTTCGCTTATGAGCTCGTAGACGAGCAGGAGCCCTTTACGGCGGCTATTGCACCAGCCAACAAGCTGGACAATGTTCCTGTGCCTCAGCTGGGTGAGTACTTCCATCTCTGCCTCGAACTCCTTGTGCCCCTGGCTGGACGATTGTTTAGCCCACACCTTGATCGCCACATGGCGATCCTGTTCCGTCAGGTAGCCGCGATACACCGGCCCAAACCCTCCTTTCCCGAGCTTCAACTCCTCGGCGAAATTGTCCGTGGCTTGCGCCAGTTCATGGTAACTGAATCGCTTGGGCTGGCAGATACTACTTCCACTTTCAGTGTCCGGGGGCTGCCTCTTTGTGTCGGCCTGCCGCTCGATCTCTAATCAGCTTGGAAACCACCTTGGAAATTAGCTTGGCAATTACAGGGCTTATAGCTGCAGCAGCTGCTACCTCTATTCCGGTCATATTTCAAAGTTTCTTTCGCTGAATCCTATCAAGAAAAATTGCAAAATCATATAGCCGTGTAGCCAGCCTTTACAATTCAAAACCAAGCCAAATCGACACCAATTCATTAAATTGCAGTGCACTTCAAAAAACCACATGCAGATATAGCTACACCGATTTGCACGAAGTAGCAAACTGTTGTTGTAAGACATCTCCAACAAATTTTTGTCAAATCCACTTTAGTTTTAATGTGTTAACATGAGTTTTTAATTGAAGGTTCCGACTTTGGACTTGGGGCTAAAATGTAGATATGGCGACATCAATTTGCATGAAGTATCGGACTGTCATTTTGAGACATCTCCAATAAATTTTGGTAAAATCCGCTAAGATTTTAAGTTGTGAACATGAGCATTTATATTCTTGGGTCCGGCTTTATTGACATGTGGATCTAGCTACACCAATTTGTACAAAGTAGCGGATTGTCATTCTGAGACGTCTTCAACAGATATCAGCCAAAATAGCTCGAATTTTAATGTGTGAACATGAACTTCTAATTTTAAGATCCAGCTTTATACCTAGGTCACACATAGCCATATAATTTGATTTAGTTGAACCGATTAAAACCATTATTATTGTTATCCAAACCAAACCATTATATATGTCAACCCATTATCCATCAAGTCAAGCTATTCTAATTAAAATCTAAACCACTAAAACTAGTTTGAGATCAAACCATTTCCAGTCGCGGGCACGGGTGCGCGGCCAGGCCAGCCGCTACCGCCTCCGCCATGGCCAGGTCATGCGAGAGCGCCATTGTGCCGTGGAGATTAGGTCTGGGTAATGTTTTCTTACTTCGGTGAACAGAGATCGATTCAGTGTGATTTTGTAATTGATTGTGTGATTTGTGTGAACATGAAGAACATTGAGAATAATTGTGTGATTGATTCTTTGAATGATCTGTGAGACTGATCTACCGATTCAGTGTTTTGTGATTGAGTCGTTGAATGATGTGATGGAAACGGGAAAAAGGGAAGGGAATAGCGAACGGGATCGGAGGGGAATAGGAACGAGCGGCGACCCCCTGGCTAGTGATATTTTTTTATACGAAAAAATAGGTTTTAGTCCCAGGTATATACCTGTCCCGAGTAGCTAGTCCCGGTTGGAAACAAACAGGACTAAAGCCCGTTCCCAACTGGGAGGGACTAAATCCATTTTCTGTAGTAGTGATTGGTGCTGCTAGTGGCCTCACCGTCCGATGGGAACAGCTCACATCCGACTTTCGGGCGCTAGCAAGCGCCAAACACATATAGAAGCTATGTTATCCTAGATGCTAAATGCTAGACAGTCGCACACTCTCTGTTTAGCGTTTAAACGGTTTAGACGACAGATTAAACTGTTTAAACGGTTTGCAGTGTAGCTATAAAAAATATAAAAAAATCCTAATTCCATACTATATTTTTTTGATATTGAAATTTAAGGTATGCATATAATTCACAATGTCACAACATTATCATATTACACATAATACCCATATACTCGCTACTCTAACTCCTATTTTTTGTCTTAAGACGCGCTTATGGAACCTATATTCAACCGCCGACGCCCAATTATTCCACCAAAATATGTTCCTTAATGCCAAAATGATCGTTTTATGTGTGTAAACGTGTTTAACTTCTGTTTAATCTCACTATTTACACCATTTTTTGACCAAGTTGACCGTTTACACACGTTTAGCGTTTAATTCAGTGACTAGAACTACACGCATACCCTCCGTTTACAGTTTAAATGCGTGTAAATGACGGTTTACATGCGTTTAGGCGAACAATGTATAGAAGGCACATGGAAGTGCAATGCCAAGGAAAAAAAACTATAAATATAGAAATAAAATATAGAGTAATTGGCACAACAGATTAGCTGGGTCCTAAGTTTTAGGGATGGATTCAGATTGGATACGCATGAAATCAAATTCGGATGTCATCTTTTATCATATTTTAATTCAAATATGAATCTTATCGGATACAAATATGAATACGGATATTGTCCATTTTTATCGAATACTAATACTCGAATATGGATTCACATTCGGATAGATGGCTTCATCACGTGTTAATCCTTCGCTGATACAGATAATATCGGATATTTCATTTGTTTTCACATTTGTTTCAAATACGAATGTTGATTGGGATGGATAAAAATAATGGAAAATTAATTCTTATACATCCATTTAACATTCAAATTAAAATCGAATACAAATACGGATATCCGTATTGACATTTTAAACCAAAACGAATGCGGATAAGTCGGATGTCCGACATCCATATCCATCCTTACTAAGTTTATCAACAAACTTCTAATGCTTGTGTTTCTTAATATTCTAGCTCGTGCAGGAGCAACAAGTTGATAGACTATAGTAAAAATAAGAATAAAAATAAAATGGTGACCTATCCTCACGATGGCATAAATAGCATGTAATCTATAGAGCGGGTGATTACTTGGCATATTTATTGCTTATATACTACCTCTCCGGAAGACCAAGGCAACTCTAGCAACGTCAGTGTGACCCGTTGCCAAAGCTGATCAGGCGGCCTAGATCTTGCCATTAGCGACCAGAATTTGAAGGAGATGTCTATTTACAGAAGAATTTAACAAGGAGAGAAAACATGGGGGAGAGAGAGATGGTGGTTCAAATTAACTGTAGTTTTGTACTTGTTTCGGAGCGATTGTTTACTTTTTCCTACTGTGTTGAAGGTGGACATAGACAATTTTAAGGAAACAGAGGGAGTATATATAAGGATACGAGATAGAATGGGATGAATCCATTCCTGGTTTTTGGGATAGAATGATTCCATCTTTGTGTTTGGTTGGAGGGATAGAACGATTCCAATTTTGCGTTTGGTTGGAAGGACGAGGAAAAAGAGGATGACAACATCTGTTAGGTCCGTTAAGCAGGGCCCACATGTCGGTCTCTGGAAAAAGAACTTGCTCGGAGCCTCCCTTACTTCCTTGTTCCAAGCAACAGCAGCTGCTAGGTCCATTGATCTCTCCTTTTGTGCTCCAAATCCAAGCAAGAACAGGTGACCCCCTCCCTAATCCATCACGCCACCATGGAATTATTGCTGCGTCTCTCCAGGGAGCAGCACCAACTACCGTCGGCCTCCTTTCTTCTCCAATCGGCAGCAGTAGCTAGCTATCTCTCCCTTTCTGCTCCAAATCCAACAAGCAGTAGATGCGGTTCGAACCCAAGCACAGGCGTCGGACCAGTGAAGAGGCCTCGTTGTCCTCCGGCTTGCCCGCGGGCATGAGCTTCTGCAGCTGAGGCGGAGGGCGACGCCACGGGCCGAGCAGAGGGCGGCGGCAGTGCGGCACGAGGGAGCACAGATGGAAGAGGGAGGAGACGGCTTCAGACGCCGTTCGCGTGGGACGAGCGCGTTCCACCGGATTTTTGGGACGAGTTCGTCCGGCATCTCCCGAGAATATTCTGATTTTGGAATCGCTCCATCCCTCCGTCCGGTGAACCAAACATGCTGTAAATGTGTTGGATCTGAGAGAGGTATGTTTATTGGGGAACCACAAATAGCACCAATCTGAGAATATTATTGGCTCCTTTCGTAGAGCTTTTGTTGGCTCAGCTTAACTTGTTTTGCGCAAAACGAGACACTGTAGCGAAATTGTTTCAAAAAATGATGCAAAAATAAACTGAAAACCGTGCAAATTAAGCTGGTTTTTTTAGCTTCGTCATAACAGATTCTCCAATAAAACTGTTTTTGGATAAGCTGTGCCAAACGGCCTCTAAGGGTTAGATTGATAGACCATAGTGTGGTTAAAAGAATGGAAGATTAGTTAGCAGAGAAGAAATTACCTTTTCAGAAGAGCGGCCGCAACGGCGACCCGTTGAAGACCTTGGAATGATAGATATGCCAGTACCTGAGTGGCAAGACATCGTTCATTGGAGAGAGACAACTTAATCAGGTACTGATCAGTAATTGGACAACTGATCATGCATGGAAGCAGGGAGACATGTGCAGTCAGTGGCGGACCAAAAAATTTTTCACGCCTAGGGCCACTTTTCAAAGCGGATAGATCACCAAAAATATCCCACGTCTAGATAAACGGTAGTAACAATAGCGATAGCACACATAGCCATAAAAAAGCATAATTTAGAGTATATCTCAATTTAAAATTTAAACGTACAATGAACTTGATAAAAACTTGCAGAAAAATAATGCAGTATCTAGCTAGTGCCAATTTGGTTAATCCTCGTATTCCTCTACCATTTCTTCATCAACAGTAGGAAAGCGAAATCGAGCCTACACAAGAAGATTGGACATTCCAAAGAAATTAGCAAGCAATATAAAAAGTAAGTTGGTAAGAAAATGCTAATTGGCAATGCAACATACCACTTGCACTATTTCGAGGTAATAAAAACTTTCTGGCAGGACTCCTTGGTTCTTGAAAATGGTCTAAAATATTTTCATCTGTAACGAGGAAATCAACTAGGGCCTGTTTAGTTTGGAAAGAAAGTTTGCGAAAGAAAGTTTCCAATTCTAAATCGAAGATTAGGAGGACTAAACATGATCTAATTATAAACTAAATACACGGATGGACGGGAAATCGCGAGACGAATCTATTAAGCCTAATTAATCTGTCATTAGAGATTGTTTACTGTAGCACGACATTGTCTAATCATGGCCTAATTAGGCTCATTAGATTCGTCTCGCAAAGTTACCGGGGGTTATGGAATGGGTTTTGTCATTAACACACGTTTAATACTTCATGCATGCTTTGATGAATAGTGAAGTTTCAAAAGTTTCATGATGATCTAAACAGGAAAGTCATTGAGCATCTCAGTGTCACTTACCTTGGATTCAGGGCAACAGAAGCATTGAATCAGTGAGTCAGGGGCTGGGGCACTGGCCACTGGACAACCAGGCAGCGCTGGGCCGCCGCACGCCTGCCCCAGCCCCGGGCTCTGGGCGCACGCGCCCAAGGCATGCAGGGTGGCAGGCTGGCAGCCGACTGCGGCCACCGCTCACCGGCCAGGCTCGCCGTGCTCGTGCGCAGCACAGGCGAAGCAGCAGGAGCCAGGGAGGGCCGGAGAGGGGGCAGCGGTGCCGGCGCAGCGTTCAGGTAGGGGGCGACGCCCGGATTCGGTGCACTGCCGTCTGCGGCGGCCGGCGGCGCTGGTGTGGAGGCGCTAGAGTTGGGCTGTTGCCGGGCTGCGCCGTCTGTAGTCTATGCGCGTGCGGGAGAGAAAAAACGAGAGAGCAAGAGACAGAACCGAGAGAGCGAGAGGGATTCTGAGGGGCCGAGTGTGCTGGTCTGGCCGCCTGGGCCGAGTGATGAGATGGGCTGCGACAATAGACGAATGTCCCAGTTAGGCCAGGCCTAGGGCCAATTCACAGAAATAAGCGCTGGTCCATGAAAAATGAAGATGGGTACAAGGAGCGATATGGGCCACGCCTAGGGCCACGGCCCTAGTGGCCTTAGGCCCATATCCGCCCCTGTGTGCAGTTCTTGCTGTAAAAGATTAGGTACCTAAATTTTGAATTCGGACCAGCTTCTTTCTTCACTGCACTACTACAAAAACAAACTGTAAGAACGCCTCCTTTTTGCAACAGGGGCGGTTCGGGGGCGGACCGTTCTTACAGCGACGGAACAGCACCAGGAGCTGACCAGCCGCCCCTACAGAATTAACAGTAGGGGCGGCTGGAGTTACGAACCGCCCTTACTGTTGTACGGATTAGTAGGGGCGGTTCAATCACCAGCCGCCCCTACTGTAGTTCACAGTAGGGGCGGCTCTATATTGAGGCCCTCCTACAGTGTTTTGCCAAATTTTGAAATGAGACACTAGAAAATACATTTTTTAAAATGACCTCAGATGGAAAAACTTCCTAAATAAGAATTGTAGATCTCGAAAAGTTATGAATCTTTGTTGTTGACCACTTTTTGAATTGACTTTATTTGATGCCTCAAAATGTGGGTTTGAATGTCTAAATTTTGAAATTTGAATTTTTCAAACGACCTCGGATAGAAAAACTTCCTAAATAAGAACTGTAGAGTTCGAAAAGTTATGAAACTTTGTAGTTGTCCACTTTTTATTTTAAAATCATCTTGTCATGCAAAAACTACGTTGAAATGTCTCAAATTTGAAATTCAAATTTCGTAAACGACCTGGGATGGAAAAACTTTCTGAATATGAATTGTAGATCTTGAAAAGTTATGAAACTTTGTAGTTGACCACTTTTTGATTTGAATCCATTTAGGGCCTCAAATAGTCAATTTTCACTCGGATTTGTATAATATGTGGGAATCCGGAATGGAGTAAGAACACATGTGAGTGTGTAGCGCGGTGGTGGCGACTCTTCGCGCGCGAGCGAGAGGTCTCGGGTTCGAATCCCGGCCACCGCGTAGCGCGCGATTTTACGCGAAAAATTATGTAACTTGCGAGCAATTTGCGATAGGGACGGGTGGGGGCCTCCCCCTATTTAATAAAAATGTTTTGGTATTTTTTTGAATTTTGAAAACCCGATTTCCTGGAATTCACTGTAGGGGCGGCTCATACAGTAGGGGCGGGGGCGGTTGCATCACCAGCCGCCCCTACTGTGGTTCCACTGTAAGAACGGTTGATTAAGGGCGGCTCGTAAAACCGCCCCTACAGAGGCTTACGAGCCGCCCCTACTGAAACTTTCTGTAGTAGTGCTGCATCCTTGAAATCCTAATTGCCGCGTATGCCGAAATCGAAGAGATTTTGGGTCGAGGATGTAGAGCTGCAGATCTGAAGGCAGGCGACGTTGATGCGGAACTTGATGAGCTGATAGACAGGGAAGAGAGACCAGCTTCTTCTTCGCTTGTCCCAGCTCTACGATGCTTTTCAGACGGAGTGACAGCTATTTCTTTTCCATACAATATACTAGGTAGAAACAGTCAGAGAGGGACAAAACGTACGGACCCAATAAAAAAATCGAGCCTTGTTTAATGATTGAAAGGTACCCGTGGGTAATTTCAGGTACTTTGCTTTCTAATTTTTCGTAGCCGTCAGATCTTAGCAAGGTAATTATAAATAATTAAATCAGTAGTAGCAAGGGTATTATATATTCCCTCCGTTCCAAATTATAGTTCACTGTTGACTTTATTAATGTACATTTGATCATTTGTCTTATTAAAAAATTACATTAGTATCATTTATTTCGTCATTACCTGTTTTATTATGAAAGATATTTTAAGTATAACTCACATAGTCACATTTTTATTTATCTGCATTAATTTTTGAATAAGATGAATGGTCAAAATTGTATTTCAAAAGTCAATAATGAACTACAATTTAGAACGGAAGAGTAGTAATTAAATTACTAATCATAGTTTTCTTATTACTATTCGGAGCGTGGACTCTGGACTCTTTCTCACGACGAGGCTCTCGCCTCGTCCCCGTCAGATGAACACGCTGTTGAACTCCCCACCTAGCCACCAAACCTATAGCTTAGAGATCAGCACATACGCAAGAGTTTGTTTATATATAGCTAGGGAGATATTATGTTTATGGCCTTGTTTAGTTCGCTCGATTCGATCGAATTCGCGCTCTGTTTTACGCATTGAACAACGTGTCCACTCTCTGTTTTTTTGATTCCCAATGCATTTTTCTACAGTGCATTCGATCGAATTTGCGCGAACTAAACAAGGCCTATATCTGTGAACCACACGTCTAGGATAGGTGTCGCCAAGTACATCAGAGACCTGCCGCCTCCCTGATTTCGGAAATTTTATATGACATTCACGCACTAAAGGAATAAGTCAACTTACGACTACATGGAACAAGCAGATTAACCGATTAAAATGACTAATCCAATTGATAACGACGCAACAGCTACCTCTAGCAGTGGCTCTGTCCCAGGGTACAATCTGAACCTTCTCTTGTTCTTTATTTTGTTCTTATTTAATATAAGATTAAACTTGAATACGAGCACATATTATGTTGTCACAAGATCTATAATGGTTATCATGATATACATGTTTAAATTTGAAATTGAAATATATAAAAAAATGCCTATAGTTCTAACAATCCAAAAACTATATAATTGTGATAGGTTTTAGACGGCTAGTTTTGCAAGCATGCTTAAACCACATGTGTTTGATGGAACACATTACATGAGAAGTCACTGTAAGTTATCCCTCTAGTTGACCTATATGAACTGCTTTTACGTCGCATAGGGGAAGCCACAAAAGCTCTCTGCAGATGATGAGTGAGCTTTTTAGACAGCCGACAACCTCTTTCAAGGCGTCGTAATTAGTGTTCTTGCGGACCACCTTGTGGACAGCTATCTGTCATTGGATACTGGCAAATCGTTGTGGGATGCGCTTGAGGTCAAGTTTGGTGCTTCTGATGCTGGCAGTGAACTTTATGTCATGGAGCAGTTTTGTGAATACAGTATGGTTGATGACCGTCCAGTAGTGGAACAAGCTCATGAACTTCAGCCACTAGCAAATGAGCTCGTGTGCCTTAAATGTGAGTTATCCAATAAGTTTGTGGCCGGAAGTATGATTGCTAAACTGCCGCTTTCTTGGATGGACTTTGCTACTACTATGAAACATAAGAGGCAATTGTTCAGTGTCTCTAAACTCATTGGGTCAAAGGACACTCGTGGAAGAGGAATTATCAGATCTGCCAGTGCCAATTGGTGCAGAAGAACAATTCCAAGGCCTTCCAGCATAAGAGGAACATGAATAAGTTGGAGATCAAGGACACTCAAACAACTACTTTTAAGAAAAAGAAGAACCAGCCGAGCAAGGGCAAAGGCAGGTGCTATACTTGCGGTCTTCAGGGGGGCATTAGGCTAAAGACTACGAGAAAAGCAAGTACTGGCCAAGGTCGGATAACATGGTCATTAGCGATGAGAATGGAGGTACATTGGAGTACGGTGATTATTTACATGTAGTTCTTTCAAGTTGTCACTCACCTGATTGGTGGATTAACACAGGTGCTAATATTCATGTCTGTGCTAACGTTGCTTTGTTTTCTTCTTATCAGGTCGGCGGGACTACCTCCTTGTTGATGGGAACAAATCACATGGTCATGTTCTTGGTGTTGGTATGGTCGATCTGAAGCTTACTTTGTGAAAGACCATGCAGTTGAAGAAAGTGCAGCATGTCCCCACTGTTAAGAAGAACTTAGTCAGTGGCTCTCTACTATGTAGAGATGGTTTGAAATTAGTGTTTAAGTGCAATAAATGTGTACTTTCTAAGTATGGAATCTTTGTTGGTAAAGGCTATGATTGCAGAGGTTTGTTCCACTTTTCTTTATTAGAAGCTTGTAATAAAGTGGTGAATCATGTGATTAATGATGATGAGTCAAATATTTGGCATTCACGATTTTGTGACATTAACTCTGGTTGCATGAAGTGTTTGGCTAGTTCGAATTTGATTTCAATATTTGCCTTAGTAAAAGGTTTAAGTGCCATGCCTATGTTGAATGAAAACAACATCACAAGCCTCACAAGGCTGCGGAGGCGAAGAACTTGGAACCAGTGGAACTTATTCATTCTAATCTTTGTGAAATCAATGGCGTATTGACTAAAGGGGTTAAAAAGTATTTCATGACTTTAATAGATGACTGCACTAGATTTTGCTATATTTACTTGTTGAAGTCAAAAGATGAAGCACTACACTACTTTAAGATCTATAAATCTAAAGTAGAAAACCAAGAAAGATCAAAAGTGTAAGGTAGGATCGTGGTGGAGAGTATTTTCACTTTGTTTTGTGAGGAACATGGCATAGTTCATGAGAGAACGCCTCCCTATTCACCTCAGTCAAATGGGGTTGCCGAAAGAAAGAGCCTCACTCTAATGGATTTAGTTAATGCCATGTTAGACACATCAGGACTTTCCAATGAATGGTGGGGCAAGGCTATATTGATGGCATGTCATGTCCTGAATCATGTTCCTCCAAAGAATAAAGAGATAACTCCATTGGAGGAATGAGAGAAGAAAATACATACACTTTCCTATTTATGAACTTGGGGCTGTTTAGAAAAGGACAATGTGTCGATAACCAAGAACGTAAACTTGGACCTAAAACTGTGGATTGTATCTTTCTTGGTTATGCTCTACACAACATTGGTTATAGATTCTGAATTCTGAAATCTGGAATACCAGACATGAATGTCAGTACAATCATGGAATTCAGAGATGTTATATTCTTTGAGGACATTTTTGCTATGAAAAAAATGATAACATTTCTAGTAGAGAATTTTCCAATAATTTTGAACTTGCTGTTTTGACATATCACACTTGTGGAAAATCCTGTCGAGGATGACAATGAAGCTCCTAGGAGGAGAAAGAGATAGAAGACCGCAAAGTATTTTGGTGATGATTTCATTGTGTACCATGTGGATGAAACTCCCAAAACCATTGAAGAGGCATATTCCTCTCCTGACGTTGACTATAGGAAGGAAGTGGTACAAAGTGAGATGGATTCAGTTATGTCTAATGGTACTTGGGAAGTTGTTGAGTGTTCTTACGGGTCCAAACCTATAGGATGCAAGTGGGTGTTCAAAAAATAAATTAGGCCTGATGGTACTATTAGGAAGTACAAGGCAAGGCTTGTCGCTAAGGGCTATACTCAGAAAGAAGGAGAAAACTTATTTGATACTTACTCACCTGTTGCCCAATTGACCATAATTCGAGTGCTACTTTTCCGGGCAGCCTCTCATGGTCTTCTCGTTCATCGGATGGATGTGAAGACAGCTTTCGTAAATGGAGAGTTGGAGGAGGAGATCTATATGGATCTATATGGAGAGTTGGAGGAGGAGTTCCAGGTACGTTCATCCTGTCGAGGATGACAATGAAGCTCCTAGGAGAAGAAAGAGACAGAAGACCGCAAAGTATTTTGGTGATGATTTCATTGTGTACCATGTGGATGAACTCCCAAAACCATTGAGGCATATTCCTCTCCTGACGTCGACTATTGGAAGGAAGTGGTACAAAGTGAGATGGATTCAGTTATGTCTAATGGTATTTAGGAAGTTGTTGAGTGTTCTTATGGGTCCAAACCTGTAGGATGCAAGTGGGTGTTCAAAAAATAAATTAGGCCTGGTGGTACTATTAGGAAGTACAAGGCAAGGCTTGTCGCTAAGGGCTATACTCAGAAAGAAGGAGAAAACTTATTTGATACTTACTCACCTGTTGCCCAATTGACCATAATTCGAGTGCTACTTTTCCTGGCAGCCTCTCATGGTCTTCTCGTTCATCAGATGCATGTGAAGACAAATTTTGTAAGTGGAGAGTTGGAGGAGGAGATCTATATGGATCAGTCGGATGGGTTTATAGCAGAAGGTCAAGAAGGAATGGTGTGCAAGTTACTAAGAATTTTGTATGGCCTAAAGCAAGTACCTAAACATTGGCATGAGAAGTTTGATAAAACTCTCATGATTGTTGGATTTGTCGTGAATGAAGCTGACAAATGTGTGTAGTATCTCTATGGTCGGGGCCAAGGAGTGATCTTGTGCTTGTAGGCTAATTACATACTGATATTTGGGACAAGTCTTGACATGATTAAGGAGGTCAAATACTTGTTGTCTCAAAACTTCAATATGAAGGATTTGGGAGAAGCTGATGTTATCCTAAATTTAAAACTAGTGAGAGAAGGTGATTGTGGGGTGACGCTTACATAATCCCACTATGTGAAAAAGATCTTGAGTTTCTTTGGGTATAGTGACTGCAAATCTGGTCCAACACCTTTTGATGCTAATATGATATTAAGAAGAATAAAAGGACAATGAGAGATCTGCTATGATACTCTTAAATCATTGGCTCACTGATGTACTTAGCTAGTGCTATGAGGCCTAATATCTCATTTGCAGTGAGCACGCTTAGACGGTTTGTTTCAAACCCAGGAGATGATCATTGGAATGCCCTTGATAGAGTAATGCGCTATCTGGTGGGTATAATGAACTATGATATTGACTACACCAGGTACCCAAAGGTACTAGAGGGTTTTAGTGATTCAAATTGGATCTTTGATGCTGATGAGATTAAAACCACAACTGATATGTATTCACTTTTGGAGGTGGTGCTATTTCCTGGAAGACATGCAAGCAGACCATCTTAAAAATGTCAAGAATGGACTGCACTACATCAACTCTGTATAGCTACATCAAACAAGGTCAATTGATTAGTATGACTAATCCAGTTGATAACGGCGTATCCACTGCCTCCGGCAGTGGCCCTGTCTCAGTGTACAATCTGAACCTTCTCTAGTTTTTTTGTTGTTGTTAATATAAGATTAAACTTGAACATGAGAACATATTATGCTGTTACACAATCAATAATGAGTATCATGATTTACATGTTTAAATTTGGAATTAAAAAAGTTAAAAATCCTATAATTCTAACATCCCCTGGCTGCCCGATTCAGTCCATGGTCTAGCTGCTACTGCACCGATCCCCTTCTCGCCCTCTGGGCTGTTGCTATCCGCGCCGATGTGGGAGTCCCTTAGGGCTTGGGTTCCTAGGATCGGAAGGAAAACTCAATTACCACTGGGCCTAGAGGGATCATCGGGGAAGCCAACTCAGCGGTGACCATTGGTTGGTGGGTGGGGCAGCGAGGCAAGACGATGGAGTGCCGCTTGTCGCTTGTGGTAGTCGTGGCAGCCTAGACCAGGTCGAGGTAGGGGCGTCACGCGCATCCGGGTTAGTGGAGGACGCAACAGTGTGGTGGCGGTGGGAGCTAGGTGGTCGGTGAGGCATTCAAGTGACCGCTAATCGGGTGGGTGGTCGAGGCTAGCGGTAGCAGGGAAGTAGGAGGTGGACAGCAAAGGAGCTAGCCATATGGTGGCTGGCGGCGGGGGGAGCATCGAGTCATCTTGCTTTGGAGAAGAGGAAGAGGAGAGAAGAGAAAAAGAAAGAATGATGCGCACATGCCAAGCCTTAGTGAACATATTGATTTGTCCAATAGCCAAAGATACTGAGTTACATCCGATGGGCATGGCTTACACAACAGACTCGAGGATGAGTCCTTTTAAAGAGGGGGAGAATGATGAGGACATTCCAGCCATACACATCCAATGCCCATGGTGACACCGGAAGCATCAATTACGCCGGTTACGCCTGCAGCAACAACAGTTACTCCATCGATTACACCGTGGGTTAAACCAAGTCCAACTCCGTTTACCTATGAAGAAAAAAGTGCAACATCAGTTACATGAAACCAAGCATCGGATACACGCACACAAGCTTACGAAGAACCGGTTACGTGTAGCCGTGCTAAGAAACTACAACAAGAGGTAAACATTTTCCTCTTTGGGTTACATATTAATATTTGATGAGAATTATATACTGCCTAAGGGTCCCTTTGGTTGGACTTTTGGGGCTGCTTTTGCTTTTTAAAAAGCCAAAAGCCAACCAAAGGGGTTGGCTGTCACCCAAAGCCACAGCCAAAAGCAGCTTTTGGCTAGTACCAATTTCAGAGCACCCCTTCTCCTGCTTTCTCTAGCTTTTGGCTTCCAAGTTTACGTGAAAATAACCCACTGCCACTGGTTATGTTGCGTACCGGTTTGTTTTTTCTTCTCTTTCTGACGCCCTCCGCCCCTCTGCCCGACGCCCCCCGTCCCCCGTCGACGCCTGACACCCCTCTGCTGTCCGACGGCCATCTGCCCAGCGCCCCTCTGACACGCCGTTTGTCCGCGGTGGACTGCGCGGAGGGGAGGCGTTGATGTGCGGTCTGGTAGCGGCGCAAGACTATGGGTGAAGCGGTGGCGCAAGGCGACAGGGCCCGGAGGTCTACTGCTCCTCGTTCCGTTCCTGCAGCGTTTTTTTTTCTGGCCATCAGGATCTCCTTCGACACCTCCGCCTTCCCCTACCCGCATTGCCGTGGCTACCGCTCCAGCATCCGCATCTCCCGCATCGTCTCTAGGACTCCCCGGCCGGGGTGCGCTGGTTTGTTATGGGCGACGACGACACCGTCTTCTTCCATGACAACCTCCTCACCATGCTCAACAAGTTCAACCACCGCTATCCTACTACATCGGCTCCCTCTCCAAGAGCCACATGCAGAACATCTACTTCTTCTACGGCATGGTGTACGACAGCGGCGGCTTCGCCATTAGATGCCTGCTTACCGAGGCGCTCGCGCGGACGCAGGATGACTGCCTGCGCCACTACCCGGTGCTCTACAGCAGCAACGACAGGAACTGTTCCACAGCTCACAGCCCAACCAAACACACCCTAAATCATGTACTCTAATTTTACTCAGTTTTACACATGAAGCTACCCCACTGGGTAACATGAGGATATAGAGGGTTACACGAATAACACCAACACTGCTCCCAAGTTGAAGAGAGTTATACACACATGATTCATGGTTACGCAGCAAAAGCCTCAACTTCACGTCCAAGTCTGTAATATCTCGAGTAAAGATGGGGGGAAAGTCATACATGGTTGGAAGCTCCTTCAAGTCTATTTTCCAATGCAACAAACGGAGAATCATTTGGACATTCTAATAAAGAGTTATGACCAAATTACTGAAGACTGCACAGAAGGCCAGGAGACGCGCGAGAATTGATGATCACCTCGTGAATGCTCCACCAGTTGGCCTTCCAACTTCCGATGTGGAGACTTTAGTTAAAACCTATCCAGGAGAGTTGTTCCTAGTATCAATATCTCCTCTATGCTACCGCAAAAAGAATCTTTGATCAATATGAATTGTTAGGCTCTATGGTTTTGCAGCCACGCTGCTGAGTGCCTTGTACACCCTTGTTATTTCCTGTTCTTCGAGGACTTGTGAAGAGATCTCTCAAAGGTCCCCTAATTCATGCTCTACGGCTTCCAGTTCGGCTGCACCGTTTTGTGTGGATTAGCCCCAGATTTTGTGGGCGTTCGGTGATCGAGTTGAAGTCTTCAAGGTTTTGGTGCCTCTCACCCTGTCGCTTTGTCGCATCCACCCCGGAGTGGTCCTGTAGTCGTTCTGAGATCGAGTCGAAGCTTACTTTGGTGCCTCTTTCCCCGGATTTGGTCGTATCCAACCTTGGTCAGATATAAACCTAGTTACCCCACTAATTTAATCAAGTTATCCTTGTTACAAAACCTAAGATCGCACCATCCTAAGGATCTTTCTTGTAACAGTCCCTATAAAGAAGATATGGGAGAGGTGGTGGGCCTGGGCGTGGTCCTGACGCGCAGCCAGAGGCCAACAGCCCTCTCCCCCCCCCCCCCCCCCCCCCCCCCCCCCCCCCCCCCCCCCCCCCCCCCCCCCCCCCCCCCCCCCCCCCCCGTTTGATAGGGGAGTGATGCCGCCACCTGGTTGGATGCCCTGCAATGACCGCGAGGCGCCTGCTGAAGACGATGGGGAGACTGTTGGCCTGATTGGATTCTTGTATGGTCTTAGCCTGGCTCGCACCAGTTGGTCAGGTCCTGCTCGGCTAGGCTGAGGCCATGCAACTGCCATCTGATTGGTTGCCTGGATAAAAGCAGCATGGACGTGGAGAGCGTTTGTTTGGTTGCCTGGATTTGCATGCTCGGCAATTGTTTTACCGTAGCGTTCCTGTTCTACTCGCACGGCACGAGCCAGGCTCGGCAAAAACGCTGAAAATTTCTGCACCTAGCGAGCCTGGCTGAAGAGGGCGCGTTGCATCTCGGGAGCCTGGCCCGATGCCTGGAGCAGCGATCCAATCACGGGCAGGCTGCATCCAGCGAGCCTGGCCAGGCTGGATGCAGCCATTCAATCAGCCCCCAGCCCCCGTGCTGCAGACATGGTGTTAGGGATCCCTACGTGCATTCACCGACGCAGGGTATCGCCCCCGGGTATGTAAGTCCAATAATTTCAGAAATTGCATGTTTTGTGTGCGTATCAGGGACTAGTTAGATTTGGCCTATGTGACAGCAATATAATGTGATTGCATGATGAGCGCTGTATAATATTTTGCCTTTGATGGATTTTGCAGAGATTGCACCATGTTCATAATGATTTTGTTTTATTCGTATGCAAACAGGAAATTCAATGATGGATATTCCGAATAGCATATTCCCCGCAGGATCCGATCAATTAAAAATTTCAGCCAGCATCCAAACAAATGGATCCACACTTTGGTGATGCCGTCAATCAATAGGAAATGCATGCCGTGAGGGACAGAAGGCATTCAGTGGTTGTTTGTTGGTTTGGAGCTCAGGATCTAGTATGGACAACCCATCGTCCGTCCTGGCATTAGTGCTGGCCAGTGTTGAACCCCAGATTAAAGTCGGCACTAGTCCCGGCCTCCCGGGCCATTACTAATTCTTCTTTTTTGTAATTATATTCTTCTCCCAGGACACATGAAAATGATTAATCCTGATTTACCTGGAGTCTTGATTTAATAAATCTGGCTTATGAGAGTTTCTTTGATGTTTACTGCTGTTTTTTCCTCGTCATATTTCTGTAGATTCAATTTTCTAGCCATGTCACTTCTACTCCAGTTTATTTTTGTGCTTGTGCTGCTTGACAGTATCCATTGGGTAAGAAGTCTCATCCATCTAGCATGGTATGGTTTCAGAATTTGCCTTTTCAGGTAGTTTTGCTTTATTGCTTCTGTTGTGAACATAGTTTATCATCATTTTCCTTTTCAGATGACAATAGCAAATAACCGCATCTTCATCTTCTTTCTAATTGAATTACTGATTTACTCTTGTAATGGAACACCTCAGCATGACGCACTAATGCAGGGCGAGTAGTCGCCTGAACATTATTCACAAAATGGCCAATATATTGGCCTAAACTATTCGATCAAGTTCAATTTGATCAAAATTTAATCCAAGTTCAGTTCTGCTCCATGTGGATTCTTTTTTAAGCGCCATGCCAAGCCACTGAAAACTCCCATTAATATGCCTGCACTACTACAAAATGCGCCTTTAGTCCCGGTTGAGAACTAGGATTAGTCCCGGTTGCTCAACCGGGACTAGGCAGGCAGGACTAAAGGTCCTCACTTTTAGTCCCGGGTATATACCCGGGACTAAAGAGTACCCTCGGTCCCGGTCAGTCATACCAACCGGGACCAATGTGATTTTCAAAAATTAAAAAAAAAACAAGCTAGCGTCAGCTTCCTCTCGCTTCTACAGAAGCCACAGCTTCTACAAACTCACAGGTTTCACAGAATTCATAAGAAAACTCACAATCATAGATTTCATGAAAAATCCACAGGAATCAATCATACAAATTTCACAATCACAACAACTGAGCATCACACGAACAATTCTTACATCAAGAATCACAGAATCACAAAATCAATTATACAAAAATTGCTCACACGCATCCGCGGTCGGCGTCCCGCGCCCCCACGCCCACGGCGTGGCCGGCGGCGGCCTGAGGAGCGCCCTGCGGCGGCGGGCNTGAGAAAGAGAGAAGGAAGAGATAAGGCTGGAGGATAAGGTTTGAGTGGAGGGAGGGGAAGATACAGGAGAGAGAGGTTTCGGGACTTAAGAAAAATTTCGCCTGGGTGTTTTGTCCTGGGTGGTTTCTCGGCCCGGGACTAAAAGGGTTGTTTTAGTCCCGGGTCTGGACACCACCCGGGACTAAAACCTTTAGTCCCGGGCTGTGGTTTTAGCCGGGAATAAATGTGATTCTTACCCGGGACTAAATTCCCCTGAGCCCCCCTCCAATTGGACCCGAGACTAATGCTCCCTTTAGTCCCGGGTTCAATTAATACTGGGACTAAAGGCCCGAACTGAAGGTGTTTTGTGTAGTAGTGCTGACATGAAGGGTTGAGATGTATTCTAATTGACAGTTTTGGTTTTCACAAAAAAAGATGACGGTTTTGGTTTATCTGGATTGAAGTTCTTCTGTAATATATGTATTGGGTACTTCTTTGATTATATCTAGAGATTCCTTTATAGGATCGAGCTTACAAGTTCTACTCTTGTGTTTCCTCTATGCTCCAGTGAGGTCGAAGAAGGTGCATTCCTATCCAAACAGGATGTAATAAACTGATTGGGAACGATTAGGCTTACCATCGGTGGGGATAGGTCACCCGTGTGCAGACCTGGTCATTCCGTGGGGGATGTCGGGTCCCATTGGATCTCTTGCTGAGTACTGTATTGCCTTGACTGTCAAGGAAGCTAGCGAGACAGCACATTTGGATGTGGAGCGAGATCCCCTCGGTGCTTGTGCAAGCAAGATTTCTCTTGCTACGGCAGGAGAGCCGAATCGGCTCGTCCGGTCTGGTAAGAGCCTCGTTGCCTGCGCCAGCCCAAGCAAGGCAAGGCGAGGCAGGATTTGCCCAGAACCAAACGGACCCTAATTTTTTATCTGACGCCATCACCGGTCATCTGCTCCAAATGAGGTTGCCGATTTGGGAGGGTGCCTCGTGAAATCGTGAGAGGGGAAGGGTCGTCATTAGGCTGTCACCGCCGCCGCTCATGGCCAGCTGCCATGCGCCGTGGCCCATGGTAGATCATGTCGCCGTGGGAGACATGATAGAGGGTGGGGAAGGACATCCAAGGAGCAGCGGACCGGAGGTCGCCGGGCCAGATGCCGCGCCGCAGTCAGGCGACGCCGCCGAGGAAAACTCGATGGGGGGATTGGATTTTTCTCAATTTTAGGGCGTTGATTGGTTTACTGCCTTTGTTAACAGGTAGAGCCAAGCCGAGCCGGAGACTTAGGCGAGCCAAGCTGTGCAGGGATGGGTGTGCTGTGGTTGGTTGGCTCGGAGTAAGGCGGGTCCGCGGCTGGTCGTTTGGGTCCGGGCACAGAATTAGCTATCATCATACTATATATATATATATGTGGCTGGGTTGAAATTTTAATGGGCTGTCATCGTATTGGCCTGGGCTGTCATTGTGCCGGACCTGGGCTGGCACTACATGCCGGGCAGTGGCCTAGACCCGCCCTATGGTCGGGCCAGGGCGGCCCGAGTACTAATATGGTCGCCCATTTGGCCCAGCCCTTTTGCCCATCTATATCGTGAAGAGAAAGAAATGAGTACATGGAAAGCCATAACTCCATAAGAAGACAGCGATTTATGGATCAATGAGGATATAAAAGACAGTGTGTTTGCTTGCTTGAAATTGAGCTTCGTTGACTTGGCAGATGAACTAAAGCAGTGTTTTATTTTTTGCTCTGTATTTTCGAAGGAATATTAAATCTACAAAGATGGCTTCATTGCACAATGGATAGCCCATGGATTCATCAATTTGATGAATGGAGTGCAGCCAGAAGACATCGGAAGTGGCTACTTCGATTCTCTTGTTAAACTCGGTTTTCTTCAGGATCCTTCTAAGGACGGTATGCTGGTGAACTTGTATGCAAAATGTCTCACTCGGAACATTTGGGCCTAAATTGTTGCCTATGGGCCTATTTTCATATTGGCAAGGCCACTATAGTTTCTTCTTTTTCTCCTGTTTGTGTTAAACTCTAGGCAGTTGCTCGCGGCTCGCCTCGTCTTCGTCTTCTCTGGCAGTCCGGCGGTGGCGTACTGCTCGATCTTCTGTCCCCGGCGTCAGCCGCCACCGAGGAGTGGAGCGCCTGCTGAAGGTGGAGCGTCAAGAAGGTTCCTTTTACGCTATCCTCCTCCCGGTCTAATTTGGCATCTCACTCCTCTCCATGCCCGCAGGCAGCACCGGCGCCCGCCACCTGCTCGACGGAATGGCCAAGCATCGCGTGGGCTCTCCAGGGCTCAAGCGCACACAGATTTCTGCTGAGGGCGAGCATCGCGTGGACGTCGTCACTCCAGGGCGCGCTGGCTGCACGTGCATCGAGCACTGTTCTTTCTGTAATGGAAACCCACGTCCGTTCTGCACATCAAGCACCAACGCTGACGGATCGGAGTGCCTGGAGGAGCTCAGAGACATTGTCAACCATCCTCTTTAGTTTGGAAGGACCGGAGGTAGTGATTCTCCACACAACTGCCGTTCAGGGCAGTTTGTTTCATTCACCAGTTATTTTCTTTTTCTTCTACAGAACCTGTTAAACTGTTTCCTCTGCTTTTACTTGCTTTCTTCCATTCTTTCTTTCTTCCTATATGCTGACCTGATTGTAGTTTTCCGCTAACAAAGTGAATAGTTAACATGTGCACATGTCCCAGTCTCACGCGTTTCAACAATTAAATAAAATCTATCTTGCCAATTGGGCAATGACAATACGGTTTGCACACTGCCAGTTGGATTTTGTCTGCTTTCTAACGTATGGTGGAAACCTGCTGCTGCTTCTGATTTGAGTTTTCGTTGAGGGAACTTTCGCGGTGCCTTCTTCGTCCATTGACTTGACTGGCTAGCTCTTCCAGCATCTTTTTTCATGTCTCTTTCTCGTTGTTATTTCAGAATATAGAAGTGTCTGCCGTAGAGTTTGGTGGTGTTAAGTAACTATACATGAACATGACAGGGAAGAACTGCACTAGAGCTACCAAAGGCTCTATTATTGACCGCCCTGCAATCTAGCTAATCTGCAGCACACACCATCTGCAGCCCTGCATCCAGAACCCCAGATGCTGAGTTTGGTGGCCATGAAGTACAAGCTGGGATTCGAGGTACATGCTCTGAACTCTGAGTCTCTGATCCAGCACACTATCTAACTAATAGGTGAAAGTGGCTGATTACATCTATTTGTGCTTGCTTCTTCGGTAACCACACCATGCTTTGTTCTGACTTCCTTCTCAAAAGTGAGCGCCACACGTACAGATGACAGACTATTAGAATTGGAGCTACCAAAAGCAACATGGTTTTCCAGCTATAGCTACATATACTCCCCAAAAACTGCAAACCATCTAGCTAAGCTGCACCTACCTTCTGTGGCCCTGCATAGAACTCCAAGCATCTCTGTTTTCGGCAGCACAACAGAGCACAGCGGCTTGCATCCACATCAAAACACAGATAGAGAGCAAAAGTAGTAGTTCATCCTGAGTGCTATCTCGGGCGATCATTCAAGCATGGATCTTGTGACCGGGGCAATTAGCAACCTCGCTCCCAAGCTGGGGGAGCTTCTTAAGGAGGAATACAAGCTACAGAAGGGCGTGAGGAAGCGAGTTGAGTATCTGCAGATTGAGCTTGAGACCATGAGCACCGTCCTCCACAAGGTGGCCCAGCTGATGCCAGACCAGCTCGATGAGCAGGTCAGGGCATGGGCCCATGAAGTCAGGATGGTGTCGTATGACATGGAGGACATCCTTGACACCTTCCTTGTTCGCGTGGAGGGCCAGGAGCCTGCTACCTCGGCCAAGTTCAAACGGCTTCTGAAGAAGATGGCTAAGCTGTTCAACAAGACAAAGGCACGCCATAAGATCGCCAATGCCATCAAAGATATCAAGAAGCAACTCCAGGAGGTGGCTGAACGGCGTGGTAGGTACATGCTTGGTGATATTATGGCTAAGTCAACTGTAACAATTGTTGATCCTCGCCTATCGGCTCTGTATAATGATGTGACAATGCTTGTTGGCATCGACAAGGCAAGTGATAAGCTCATGTCCATGCTCTCATCCCAAGGACAAGATGGACCATATATGGACAAGGTGAAGAAAGTCTCTGTTCTTGGACCTGGTGGGTTGGGCAAGACCACACTGGTCAAAACAGTGTATGAGAAACTTAAAATGGGATTTTGCTGCGGGGCCTTTGTTCCTGTCGGCCAGAATCCAGATTTTAAGAAAGTTTTCAAGGACATTCTCATTGAGCTTGACAAGCAACACTATACGTCATGTTTCAATATGATGATACTAGATGAAAGACAGCTCATTGACGAGCTTCGAGGATTCCTCAAGAACAAACGGTACACATTACCCACCCAATCGTTTATAAGGGCGAGTGGTTTTTAGAACCCAATGCAATTATCTTCTGAATGTTACCTTGTGTGACCCTCTACAATAATACATCTTTGACTTGTAGGTTGATTTGTGTATCTATAATCAGTCTAGAATTTTTTATATTTTAGTCACTTTAATTAAGTGATGGATTTTCCCTGAGATGTTAAATTTTAGATGTTTTTGGAATTAAATCAGCCTATCGATAGGCTCTTCGTATAATTTACACATAGAGTAACCAATGCCTACTATATATGCATAATATAAGTCCATCCGTGCAAGATCAAACAGTTAAAGCACTATGCACATAAATATAAGAAGTATTATTTGGCTAATTAAGATAAGCTAAAAGAGTGGGTCAATTAATCCATGTAATTAAACTTCATGTTCATTATCTCAAATATATTTTTTATGAAAAATGTCAAATATAGTTATAGGTCTGCATATGGAGATCTGTGTTGCTGCTGTGGGTTCGTCGCTATTTTCAAAAGAAAAGGAAAAGAAAGAAAAATGTGGGTTCATGTATCAAATGAGAAGTGCAGATATATAGTCAGCTCAACATCAGTTCAGGAAAAAAGATAATTATTTGTTAGCTATACAATGGAAAAATACCACTAATATTCTGAGCTCTAATTAGTCTATAATACAATAGTTTTGGTATACTACAGAAATAGTTAGTCTTCAACTGAAGGCAGGATTGTCAAATACTTATTTTGCTGATGGCATTATGAGGTATGGACCAGTCTTTGCTGCTCAGTTGGGGAAAATCCATCAGAAAATATATTTGTATAGGTTTATGATGGATAACAAGTTAATAGCCATTTTGTGAATTAATGGTCCACTCTAGTTGCTTAGGTGCTCTAGATAGTTTTGCTAACTCAAGGCTCTTTGCATTTTCATGCATAGGTACTTCATCGTTATTGATGACATATGGGAGACACAATCTTGGGAAACAATCAAACTGGCTCTGATTGAGAACAACTGTGGAAGTAGAATAGTAACCACTACTCGTAAATTCAAAGTTGCCACAGAAGTTGGTGAAGTTTACTATATAGAACCACTTTCAGATGATGAGTCCAGAAAGTTACTCTATACAAGAATATTTGGTGTTGAAGCCGATAATCTTGATTACTTACCAGATAAGGTATCTGATAAGATATTAAAACGATGTGGCGGTGTACCATTAGCAATCATCACAATGGCTAATTTGTTGGTGGGTAAACCAATGGAGGAATGGCCTGAAGTGCACAATTCTATTGGTTTTAGCCATAAAGATAACCATCAGTATGAGAGTACAATGAGAATATTGTCTTTCAGCTACTATGATTTGCCTTCTCATCTAAAGACATGCTTATTGTATCTAAGTATGTTTCCAGATGATTCCATTATAAGTAAAGATCCTTTGATATGGAAATGGATAGCGGAAGGTTTCGTTCATGAGGAAAAAGGAATTGGGTTATTTGAGCTTGGAGAGGGACACTTCAATGAGCTCATACATAGAAGCATGATCCAGGCAGTGGAATTTGAAGAAGAAGAAGGCATCGTACAAGGTTGTCGAGTTCATGATATGGTGCTTGATCTCATTCGTTCATTGTCCAATGAAGAGAACTTTCTGTCTATATTAGATGGATTAGACAGCGAAGAAACATTATCAAAAAGCAGTGCCCGCAGACTAGCTCACCAAAATAGAACTGTGAATCATAACTCTCAAGCTAGAAATATGGGAATGGCACAACTGAGGTCATTTGTTGCCTGTTATTGTTCTATTGACAAGATGGTCCCACTTTTGAGTTTTCGAGTATTACGTGTGCTAGCTATTGAGTATTGTGATTTTATGGAGGGCTACCAACTTGAGCATCTCGGGAATTTACTTCACTTGAGGTACCTTGGACTAATAGAAACAAATATCCGTGTGCTCCCAAAAGAAATAGGGCATCTAAGTTTTTTGCAGACACTGCTGTTGAATGGAACGGGGATAGAAGAACTGCCATCGAGCCTCCGGTTGCTGACGCAGTTGATGTGCATACGTGCTGACTGGAAGACGAGAGCACCAAATTGGATAGGTATGCTTACATCCCTGGAGGAGTTACGGATATACCGTGGTGCTGATTACAGGTCTGCAAGACGGTTTGTGAAGGAACTGGGCAGCCTGACAGGACTGCGGTTACTCCGTGCTGGAATCACTGTGTTGGATGAGAGCATGGAGAAAGATTTAGTGAAGTCTCTAAGCAATCTGAGGAAGTTACATCATCTACAACTAGAAATTGTACTTCCAGATATTGATGATAGTGTGGATGCTTCTCCCTGGATGAGTAAAGTCAGCTGGGAGGCAGAAGGCTTTGTCCTCCCTCGACATCTCCGACGTCTGCTGCTAGGATGTGTCATCTTCTCTAGGTTGCCGTCGTGGATTAATTCCTCCTGCCTTCCCAACCTCTCCCACTTGTGTGTGCATGTGGTTTCCATGGATGAGCAGGATCTCAAAGTCATCGGTAAGATGCCAGAGCTTCGTGATCTCCTACTTCCAACAAGCTCCACGGTGACAATCAATAACATTGCCGATGGTGGCTACTTCCACAAGTTGAGGTCCTTCTCGATGCTTTCTTCAATGGTTCAGTTCCTGCTAAATGAGGACTCCAGCATTTCATTCCATGTGTGGAATGGCGAGGATGATATCCCCTTTGGTCCAAAAATGGATGTCGAAGGCAGAGTAGCACCTACCATTATGCCAGGTCTTGAACTTCTTGAATTCTTTTTCTTCGTCCGGACCTTTAAGGATTGCAATGGTGACTGCAGCAATATCGGTTTGGAATGCCTCGTGGCGCTTCAGAAAGTTACTGTCAGGATTGGCTGTCAGGGTGCCTCTGTTTTGGAGGTGGAGGAAGCAGAGGCTGCGTTGAGACATGCTGCAGAGGTTCATCCCAACCATATCTCCATCGAGCTAATCAGACATTTTGAAGATAAGATGATGTAGAATCTGACCACAACTAACAAGGAGGAGGCCGTCTAGTGCTAGCAAGAGCTCGAACGGATGAACATTACTTTGGTTCCTCAAAAAAGGAACTCTGTTTGTAGGCACCATTCACCTCTGCTTCTGGGCACCATTCGACTCTGTTTTCACAAGTGGGTCTACAATCTGAGACAGCCGCATTTGGTGGCCCATGTCATGGTGCTACAAACCATGGGTTTCTTTCTTACTAATTCTTCTTTTTTGTAATTATATTCTTCTCCCAGGATACAAGAAAATGATTAATCCTGATTTACCTTCATCTTGATTTAATAAATCTGGCCTATGAGAGTTCCTTTGATGTTTACTGCTGTGTTTTCCTCGTCATATTTCTGTAGATTCAATTTTCTAGCCATGTCACTTATACTCCAGTTTATTTTTGTGCTTGTGCTGCTTCACAGTATCCATTGGGTAAGAAGTCTCATCCATCTAGCATGGTATGGTTTCAGAATTTGTCTTTCCAGGTAGTTTTGCTTTATTGCTTCTGTTGTGAACATAGTTTATCATCATTTTTCCTTTTCAGATGACAATAGCAAATAAACGCATCTTCATCTGCTTTCTAATTGAATTACTGATTCACTCTTGTAATGGAACACCTCAGTATGACGCACTAATGCAGGCAGAGTAGTCGCCTGAACATTATTCACAAAATGGTCAATACATTATTGGCTTAAACTATTAGCCCAAGTTCACTTTGGTCAAAATTTGATCCAAGTTCAGTTCTGCTCCATGTGGATTCTTTTTTAAGCCATGCCATGCCACTGAAACTCCCATTAATATGCCTGGCACCTCAAAGCAATATATATGAAGGGTTGAGATGTCTTCTAATTGACGGCTTTGATTTATCTGGATTGAAGTTCTTCTGTAATATATGTACTGGGGACCTGTGATTATATCTTGAGATTTCATTATAGGATCGAGTTTACAACTTCTACTCTTGTGCTTCCTGTATGCTCCAGTGAGGTCGTAGAAGGTGCATTTCCTGGTTAAGATTTCTCTTTCAAGTACACAAACGAAAAGTTAGGATTGATCTGGATTTACTGAATGTTTCTTTTCACGAAATTTGTTAGTTTCTTTACCACATTCAGATCCTGATTCAACGCTGCAAAACATGAAACTGTAAGTCTGATTAAGATTCTTTTGTTGTGTGACTCCAGATAAGATCTTACTCTTGCTTGATCATCTGAACTACAATTAGAAACCTAAATGCTGTATTCCTTGGCTCCACGCACTAACCAAAGGTCTCACATGAAAAGCACCCCATCAGCTGTTGGACTGATCAGTTCTTTCCGTTGCATTCCATTTCAACAAATGATGAAGTCTAAAAAAGTGGCCTTATTCTGTTCCTACTACATTGTTAGGATGCAAAGGAAAACAGTAGTTTAAGCATATGGCCGTAGGACCCAAACACTGACCTCAAAAAGGGATATCTGTAGGTCCCTGAGATCTTGTTGTTGATCATTTGGTAAACACATACCCACCGGAAAAAAAGAAAGTAAAGTTTCCTAAGAAAGGCAAGCTCCCCAAAGGAGAAGAACACTAAACAAACTATCTGATGCGTCATCATCCACAACCTCTGTTTTCTATTCACAGGTACTAACAAAAAGTTACATTAGTCTCTAAAGCCAAAGGTGCCATAGGACATGTACAGACAGAAGATAGTACAGGACAGAGATATGTGACTGCGTCAAGAAAATACAGAAGATACTGCCATAAGCCACTGCCTCTCAGTGTTTTGTCCACATTAATCTATGATGTGTGAACCAGTCATACTATTGTAGGCTAAATTATTTGTCCTTTTGTTTACACCATGAAGATCACATGCCATCGAGAAGAAAAAGTCCGACAATGCCAAAGATGCCACTATTTGTGTATAAAATCAGCCATTGCATGATCTCTGTATCAGTTCAGGTGTGGAGATTTGTTGCCTGCTTGAGCTCCTTGTGCTGAGTGACAATGCTGATGTTTTCCATGAACTGGTCATCGGAGATGCATTTTCTGTTTTCAATGTGGCCTTGTCATCATTCTACTCCTGGCCTACTCCATTTCTGCCCTTGTTTGCCCTGAAGAAAGCATAGCACCCAGTTCGCTTTCTGAAAAAACAAAGAGGAGCTGATTAGACGAGTAATGATTAGACTAGCAAGATCGATCTTGTCATGAACTGAATTGCATATGGTCCAATAGTTTGTGGGAATGTGATGATTTGTCTAGCAACGGCAGAATGAGACAAAGCATGGATGCAATGATTGGGCTTCAGACGAGTAATGATTAGACTAGCAAGATCGATCTTGTCATGAACTGAGGGCCTGTTTAGTTTGGAGTTGTAAGTTTGCGAAAGAAAGTTTTCAATTCTAAATTGAAGATTAGGAGGACTAAACATGATCTAATTATAAAACTAAATACACGGATGGACGGGAAATCGCGAGACGAATCTATTAAGCCTAATTAATCCATCATTAGAGATTGTTTACTGTAGCACGACGTTGTCTAATCATGGCCAAATTAGACTCATTAGATTCGTCTCGCAAAGTTACCGGGGGGTTATGGAATGGGTTTTGTCATTAACACGCGTTTAATACTCCATGCATGTAAGATTCCTTTTGATGAATAGTGAAGTTTCAAAAGTTTCAGAGGGATCTGAACAGGCCCTGAATTGCATATGGTCCAATAGTTAGTGGGAATGTGATGATTTGTCTAGCAACGGCAGAATGAGACAAAGCATGGATGCAATGATTGGGCTTCGGATGAAAATAAGCCACTCTTGAGCTTTTCATGAGAGAAATTAAGGGCGAAAGTAGCTAGGCAACATGATCAGACATGCCATATATGTTACTAGGTCTCAAAATAGATGAATGATTGGATCCAAGTGCATTTGCTCAAAAGATGCTACAAAGATGCAATAGCACATTAAACAAATTAGAAAATAAAATGTAGCAATACGTTATTACCTGATTATCATATTTCAAGGATAACGACTAGCACTAGTCGCATTTTCTATTACTACTCTAATTCCTGGAATTCGAAATCTAAGTAACCAATGCATAGAATTCGTATCATGCATCGGCAAGATAAACAGGCATATGCGAAATCGTCCCAAACTCAAGAAACTCTGGAACTAAAGTAGAAGACGACTTGAGAAAGGGTCATGTGAAGTCATGCCCCCTTTTGGATTTTGGCAAAGAAGAAAGATCGGCAGCAGGAATTGACTGCAAAGTTGGGTCGTGATGCAACAAGAATTGACTTCAATAGATGACTCTGCCGTGTTGACCAGTTCGTCTCCATTCCATACTTTATGACTTCACATTAGCTTCCAGAAAGGGGCACAGTGAGTTGAACCGATTTTAAGCAGCCTGAACCGTGCAATTTTTCACATAAAACGTATTTGCTGACGAAATGGGTGTCCTTTGATTCAGTCAATTGTCATCTACATTGTTGAATTTTTATTAGTGGTTCTGTGTGTAACTAGGACTTCAGTAGTTGGTGTTTTCCAAAAAAAAAAAAATGTTCTAGAAG
The DNA here is from genome assembly GCA_004135705.1 of Alloteropsis semialata. NCBI lineage: Eukaryota > Viridiplantae > Streptophyta > Magnoliopsida > Poales > Poaceae > Alloteropsis > Alloteropsis semialata. The sequence goes on from CM014277.1 coordinate 17,633,969, forward strand.
AGTAGAACTGTACAAGTTGAGAACAGCTGTTTGTCTCCTCCATCTGTTGAAAAAATTTATTTGCTCCTTTTTAATAGAAAAAAAATCTTCTTGAACTGATATTTGTCTCTTCCGTGTGTTGAAAAGTTCCTTTATTTTGTCTCTATCTTTAATGCCAAAACCAAAATTTTCTCGCCGCTTCTGCTTTTGAAGGAAAAACTGTAGAGTATGGACACTGAAATGTGCTAGTTTCTTGTTGAATTCCAAAATTTAAGTGACATTTTTACGCATTCACTAACTTCCAGTAATCTTTAACGGTATCAATTAGATTTAAGAGACAATCCAAACAACTAGAGAAGTTTCATTAACCTTAATAGGCACTGCAATTCCCCCACCTGAAAACCCAAAAACGCCCAAACAAATTTGCATCCTTTTCAACAAAAATGGAGAATTTGTAACAAAACACTAAAAGACTCCCAAACAACTTACTTTTACAGCTAAAAATTGCCAAGTTCATTTATAACCTGAACCAAAGCAAGAACAAATTGAAAAGGGCAGAGAAATTACCTGCTCCAACTCCTGGATGGCGCTCGTGGTGGATTGCTGCTGCCGTTCACATTCCTGATGCTGCCGGCGCTGCTGTTGCTGCTGCCGGTGCTGCTCGTCCGGCTGCTGCTGCCGGCCTCGCTGAACTCGCTCTTGGTCCACCACTCCTCTTCCTGCGCCGCCATAGCCGCCGCGTCCTTGTTCTTCTGCCTCTGCTTCTTCTTCTCCTTCTTGTTGCCGTTCTTGCCGGCGTCGGGCTTGGGCGAGACCTTCTTCTTGCCGCCGATGGAGAGCGGCATGAAGAGCTTGATGAGCAGGCCGGTGTCGAGGCTCACACTCCGCTCCAGGCTCCGGCTCCTCTGCTTCCGCATCGTCCTCTGCTTCCTCCCCTGCTTCTTGCCGGAGCTGCTCTGCTTCTTGCCGTCCTCGACAGCCGCCGCGACGGCGTCGTTCTTGGCACCGGCAGGTTCGTCGTTGACCTTCGTGGCGGCGGCGTCGGTGTGCTGTTGTCGGGCGGCGGCAACGTTGGACGGTTGCGGCAGGGGATCGGGAGGCGCGGGCGGGGAGGACGACGCCGGGTGCTCGACGATGTCGCGGAGGGAGAGCTCGTAGGCGGACTCGGGGAGGCCGCGGACGAGATCGAGCATCTGGCGGCGGTATCCGGCGATGGCCTGCGCCCGCGACGGCGAGCTCCCCGCGGACGCCGGGTACTGCCGGTGGTGCAGCTGGTGGTGGTCGGGGTGGTACGCCCAGAGCTGCGGCGACGGCGTGCCGGAGCTGTGGTCCGGCGAGGCCTGCCGCGACGCCTGCAGCCACCGCACCTCCTCCTCCCCGTACCGCGGCGCCGGCGGCCGCGGCGGCAGCACCCCCCGCGCCGCCGGCGAGCCCGGGAAGCTGAACTCCGCCCGCCGCTGCATCATGTCACGACCCAAGAAGTCGAGCTCTGTACTGTTCGGAGCAGTACAGAGCAGAGCAGAGACGAGAGAGAGAGAGATCAGAGGTGGGGAAGGTGGAGACGGTTGGGTAATAACGGCGTCGTGGAATGGAGAGGCAACCAGGGGAGGGGAGGGGAGGAGAGGGGAAGAGGGTGATGAGGTGAGCGGAAAGCGACGGCGGGTGGGTGCGCGGCCGGAGTCGTCGCGGCGATTTAAATCACCGGGGCGGCGTTAAATAGGCGTGCCGGATCTGATCGGAGCGGTGGACGACGGTGAATCGCGCGGCGGTGGCGCGTTCTTGGACGCCATGGGCACGCCACGGCGTGGCGGCTTTTATTTCCGGGGACGGGGAGTGAATGAAGGGCATGGCGCCGTTCACACCTTTACACCGTGGGAGGGGTTCGAGTGTTGTCGGTGTGGGTGGCTGATAGCGATCAAAATGCATGCCACGTGTATATTTTGAATTGCAATTGATATGCTAATAACCGAAATGGGGAAATTTTGGGAGACTTCATTTTCGTTACAATGTCGCTGTGAAGGACTTGAGTGGTTTTAGCGTACCGTATGGTGCGACGCGTGTTGTAGATATTGGCGTGACACGTGTTGTACGGCGAACTTAGTGATAAGTGGCATATGGTTTATGGTATGGTGCGACAGGTGTTCAAAATTTGGGACGGAAATTGTGGGAGTTTCATGAAATCCAGTCTTTTGAATTTGATCATCAATAGATACCTATTTTTACGACGAAAGGTACCGTTTCACAACATTCATTTTCACTACGGATGAAAAATAAAAAAATCACATCCCCGCTTAGTGTAGAGTCTGGGACTGAGATCCTCTCTAGCTGCAGAGGTGATTGCAGCCACTCGCGCGTGAGCCAGGCCCCAACGTTAGTGATTGAGTCCTTTGCAGTTACTATAGAGGAATCGGTTCCGAGAGTGGAGCGGCTCACAGAACTGACAGAAGTTAATTCTACCTAATTTCTCGCGCGTGAGCCAGGCCCCAACGTTAGTGATTGAGTCCTTTGCAGTTACTATAGAGGAATCGGTTCCGAGAGTGGAGCGGCTCACAGAACTGACAGAAGTTAATTCTACCTAATTTCTTGTGTTTTCTTCCTTCCTCTTTGCCTAGTGCAAAACTAGAGGAATATGAATGATAGTATGTGCTAACGACATTCTGAAATCTTTTATTACCGATCCAAGATAGGTTTCATCGCATAATTGGATATTAGAAGATTCACGGTAGACATTCACTACATTATAATAAATTTCACAAATTAGTCTGTATATCTAGAAAACAGATAGCAATTTGGTTTGTCAAAAGACTTCACCTTTGTCCACAAGGAGAGGTAAATTCCACCAAGTGATTAACGTCATCGTGCCACGTGTGTGGTGCAAGTTTGGACAAATCCTGTACACAGGATCTAGTGCNGCCCATGCCTTGATGCTTCTGGCAGCTGCCGTCCCTTATTTTTTTTTTGAATCGAGACAATCCCCATTTCCATTACTTGAACGGAAATACCGAAGTTCGTTACAGAAACAGACTCGGTAAGACCCAGAAAAGAAGGACAGACCTAGGAAAGAAGATGATAAGTGCCATTACAAGATGCATCTGAGTCAGAATGATCTTGTAATGGCAAGCCTCGCAACTGCTACAGACTAAAAGATCCAAAAGCCAGCGTTACAACTACCGGCAGACAGAGTTTAGAAGAAAAAGACTACAGACTAGAGTCAAAAGATCAGAATTAACTTCAAAAAGTCAAGTCACGTGCTGTAATTTGGAAATTAAGCTTGATTTTCGATCTTGAGTTTCCAAGAGTAATTTGGAAATTGGTACAAGTCTCATGTGTGGCTGTTGCGTATCATTTGCTATGACTACTATCGGACCAAGCACATATCGCATATAGAAAACATTTCACCATGTCACAACAGTTTAACATTAGTTTTTTATATATTTATTAAAAAATGTTCAGTAACATAGTTCTCGCCAATAAAAGATCGTCTGGTGTATGTTGTCCAAATGGACAAGCTAAAATGACCGAGTATATACCATGTCACTGTGCCACGCGAAGTAAACTGAGAGGGTTTCTTATGTGTTTGGCTCTCTAGAAATTTCTATCCTAATTTCAAACATTCCAATACATTTGAAGTCTGGCAAATTTTCCATGGAAAGACTTGATTTTTTTAATTGAACAGTCAATTTCACATCACCATCCACATAGGTGTCTCTGTGATGGAGAGTGGTGCTGGAGAAACATGGCAAGAGGACAAGAAAGTCATGGGCTTCTAGAGGAGCATGGCTATGCAACTGGTTGAGGCGCGCGCACGGGATTCTGAAGCGAGTCTAGAACGAAACGGCGTTTGAAAAATGGGCGCCAGTTTCCTGTTGGGTGGACATATCTCACTTTCCATCGGATTCTGCCTTTTCTTTGCTTTCAATTCGCAGTGACTTTGCAAAGGTTTTTCTATGACAGAATGAAAAGAAATATAGTTTATATGTGTGGTGACTGGTGCCGACGGATTTTTTGCTTTCACTGACAAATTAATGGACCGATGTTGATGTCCAACTTTAAAGTTTTTATAATAGCTGATTTGTTCATGGGGTGTTTTCTTATGAAAATAAAAAAAATTCTAAATTCCAATATATATTGTCATGATCGATGCTCCAAGTTTTGTAGGGTTATACGTATGTAGTAAGCAGAACATAGCAATGTTTGGGTTTGTGCAATGTCAAACATTCTATCTTTGACAATGTCCATCTTTAAAAATAAGTTATTTCAAACAGAACAAATGCATTTTAAGATAGTTGTTTTCACCATGAATCTACTAATTCATTTTGATGTAATCAAACTTTATGATTTTTTTGTTATTTATAGTCAAAGTTAGAACAAATCTAAACTCAGTTATATTGCGGGAGGGAATGAGTATGAGTTTGCATGTGTCAGTGCGTGACATATGCATTAATATAGAAGAACAAACATCTTTGAGGAGTGGAACAAATTACCCTCCGTGTCAAAATAGTAGTATTTGTCATTATTGATTTTTTATAACGACTTTGACGATTTGTCTTATTCAAAGTATTATGTATATATCATTTATTTTGTTTATGATTTGCTTTATAATTATATCCATTTTAAGTGTGACTTATCTTTTTTGCATTATTTGCATAAAAATTTTGAAGAAGACAAAATGATGGATATATTAGACAAAGTCAACAACGACAAATATTTAGATATGTAGGTAGTAGTAATTAATAAGGTGCTGTGCATATTAAAATGTGAAACGATTTTAGAAGATATGGTGTCGCATATTGTCTACAGAAGTATTGGTATTATCAGTCAAGATGATATCATTATGAATACGAAGAAATATGGACTTCATGCGTGCGCGTGCGTGTAGTTCGGTTGGTCTTGTGTGTTTACTTGACTAACGAACCATGACCGAGCTCCTTGTCTCTCTGCTTACATGAAAATTTTGCTTATATTCTTCTTCAACCAAACAATCTGAATAGATTATTTCTCACAGATCCATCAAGTAAATCTGAAAAACCAGACTACGCATGCATTAAATAAAAGGATGGATTATTCCCCACAGATCGATCACAATAAATTACTACATATACACCGTTCTAAATTATATTTTTTTTAACTTTGTCCTAACTCAAAATTGTGTATGTCTGACAAAGTTTAAAAAAATAGATATACGTTAAACTGGCCTAACATTTGATAGCGGCTCTCAATCTACGTGCATGAACAAACCACAATACGTGATTTAATTCAGCAAAATCCACAGTACACTGGTCAAACATTTCAAAATCGAATTCGAGAACCATGAATAATGCTAGTCATATAGTATCGAGACAGATATGGATATGAAGAGCTGCATGATGGTTCTACACTATAGAAGTTGACATGCCTCGACTAGCCACTCCTTTCGGTCACTATTCTCTTGCAAAATTGCCCAGAATCCCTTAAAAAACGCAATTCAAAAAATCGTGAACCGAACTACAGGGAGAGAGCTATCTCGTTAACGCACGGTTGAGAGCCATCCGACCAGTAGTGTGGGCCCCACACTCCACCTTATCCTTTTCCACCCTCAACCCGTGTATGTCTCGTTGGGCATTGGAGGTCCGTTCTCCTCGCTCCTCTCTCTTAATTTTCCCTCTCTCCCCTTCCCTCCATCCACACCCATTGTAAAGAGCGAGGTTCCCCACCTCCCCCACCAGCCCTTCTGGCTCTAGCGCCACCGTCACAAGATCCACCGCCCACAAACCTCCATAGCCTACCACTATCTTGCCTCCCTCCCACCCGACCCTCTCCAACTGGATTTCTCATCGACCTTTGTGGCTGACGCTCTCGCTAGCTCACCTCCGCCGTCTCCAACTAGCCTCCTCCTCCGTGCTGGCCACTACCCATGACAATCCTTTAAACCCGCCAGCATGGAGCCTCTCTCCAACCCAGAAACCCACACCTTAACCCTAATCCACCAAGCCGTCCGCCACCCACGGCCATCTCTCTAAGCGTGCCGTCCATGGAACCTCTCCCCAATCCCGAAACCCAAACCCTCACCTGATTCGCAAGCCTCTTTGTCTACAACCCGCCGAAGATGAAGGAGATCATTGTAGGAGTAGGGGCGCGATGGCTCACCGATGGTGTTACTTTCTTCCATATCTTTTTATACATCAAGTGCCCTCTCGATTATCATTTAGAAAAAAACTATTGGCTTCTTAATTAAATTTTAGCATTTGAGAAAGTACATGTAAAGGACCGGCAGCCAAAATTTGTCTTACCATGCACATCATAGAAAGGACCTCGGATGACTGAGACATGCAAGTGGCCTCTCGAAAGCGGCACTCAAATTAACACAGGCGATGGATCTCATGCGCTCGACGGATTCGTCGACTGATCGCGCTGGCCCTATCTCCTCGCGACGAGCTGGATTGCACCATAGTATCAAATTTAGACCCGGTACTAATGACTAGCATTGATACCGGGTCCAAAAAAAAATCCAGTACCGATGGGCGTTGTTTTCGTAGTGGCAAACCGCGAACTGCCCCTCTAGCTCGAGTACGGCGGCGGGTCCTGGCGCCGGCCACCGTCCGACAGACAGCGGCACAGTTTGGACACATAACTGGATCAATGTTGATGCATATGGATCTCTGTCAGCTTGTCTCTTCCACATGATGGAGTACAGAGAGGTCGTCATCGTCACAGACGACTACGAATAAAATCGATCAAGCGTGGCAAGCTTTTCCCTCGAGCCGGCCGTGTGAACGTGATCAGTGAGTCTAGTGCCGGTGGAAAAGCTGGACAAAAAGCTCTATCAAAGAGGTGCATAGTTTTGTTCACTCAAAGTCTAAATGCTTTCGTCCGCCGTAAACAGAGTGTACAACTCGTCTACAGCATCACCATTCGATATGCGCAGATGGAGGCCAAGTTTGCACAGACGGAAGTTGATCACAGCCCGAGCACTCCATCCAAAGGTTGCCGACCAAGCGCCAAGGTTTGGCGCGAAGAGCGGTGCCTAGCCCGACGCGCGCGCATGGCGACGCGCTAGCGCACGTCACTCCATCAGTCTATCTCTTCCACCTCCTCACCCTCGCCCGCGTGTCGTCGTCCCCTGCTCTCAGCGTCGCCTACTAGCTCGCACACGGCGCGCCGGTGACACTGACTGCACACACATACCCATAGCTTCTTGCTTCGTTCATTCACCTTCTCGCTCGAGGGCCCAAGCGGCGGCCAAAGCCTAGATCGCGCGGGCGCACAGCGCAGATGGCCGAGCACCACCTCCCGCCGGAGCCCGTCGTCGTCGACCACCACCACCACAAAGGCGGGAGGAAGGGTATCCACACCGACGACCTCTCCCGCGGCCGCCGCTACAACTACAGCTACTACTACGGCGGCGGCGAGGGCGGGGGCGGCCGCGCCCTCTGCTTCGCCCTCCTCGTCCTCCTCCTCGCCGCGGGCGTCACCTGGCTCGTGCTCTACGTCGTGTACCGCCCGTCCCACCCCACCCTCGCCGTCACCTCCGCCGCCGTCCTCGCCCTCTACAACGCTACCACCAACGCCGGGCCTGGCCCCACCGCGCTGGCCGCGTCGTTCCAGTTCGCGCTGGTGCTCCGCAACCCGAGCGGGCGGTCCGCGGCGCGGTACGACCGGCTGGCGGCGTACGTGGCGTACCGCGGGGAGCCCGTGACGGCGCCCACGCCCTTGCCCCCGCTGGCGCAGGACGCCGGCACCGCCGTGGAGGTAGCGCCCGTGCTGGGCGGCGGCGTGGCGGCGCCGCCGGTCCCCGTGTCGCCGGACACCGCCGCGGCGCTGGCGGCGGACGTGGGTTACGGCGTGCTGCCGCTCCGCGTGGTGGTGCTGGGCCGCGTCCGGTTCCTGTCCGGGCCGTTCCACCGGCGGTGGCACTCGATGTACGCGCGCTGCGACGTGCTGCTCGGCGTGCGCGACGCCGGGGTTGGGAACGGCCCCGGTCGCGTGACCCAGCAGGCGCCGCTGCTCGGCGACCCCGTCTGCAACGTCGACATGTGACGCCTCGAGCTTGATACGCGTGATAGTCTGATATGGATCGCATCTATACCTTGGTCCCCCTCTTGCTCGTGCCTTCGCTTACGTGTGTGCACGCGTAAGAGTAGAGTATACCAGTATATAGTACATAAGTTACGCGTGGGCTGTGAATGTGTCTGCGTATTTACATATATGCAAAACATTTACCCGAACTTTGCCTCGTATGAACATTCGTTTCTGAATAACTGGTATATAGCTTTCATCAGTACATGTTTTTTTTCGAAAGACCAGTAACGCACACGCTCACACATGCACGCACATTCACCTCTTTAAATACATGCACGTAAACCCTACCTTATGAGTAGGGATGGATATGGATTTCTGAACATCCGAATTATCCGTATTCGTATTCGCT
>CM014277.1:17655263-17667496 GCA_004135705.1 Alloteropsis semialata
ATCTTACGGATTTAAACAGGGCCTCCATCTGAACCAAAGTCACCACAACAAAATGAGGGCATAGATCAACAGCCACAAGAACAACTATCTGAACACACACCATTTGTTGTTTAGCTTTCTACCACTCCTCAACGCCAGAGTATCAGGCTAGCCAACAAAGCAAAAAAGCAGAGTTGGAAAAGGAAACAGAGCAATCCAATTGGCACAAGAGTTGCTTATAAAAAAGTTTAAAGATCTGTCGCCACCACAGCAAAATCCAGACACTGATCTGTTTGAGCAGTTTGCCTAGCACTTCGAGCGACCAATTACCAAGGAAAAATTGGTGGCAATCACAATCCTTGCCAAGCAGGGTCAGTCCAAGCGCAAGAAAAGGGTTCCGGGCTAGCTTCCATGTATCAGTTGATGAAGTCGACACTCGACGGTTGCCTCTTGGTCTCATGCCGATCAAGTCCGTTTAAGAGTCCTTGTTCTCCTTAGTGGTGTCTGTTCATCTTGGTTGGTAGTCTTGTCATTTGTGCCCTTCTTTTTGTTTCAGTGTTTAGTCGAGCTTAGTGCTTCTTCCGGAGCAAGTTGTTCTAGTAGTTAGATTTGGTTTAGGTGGGCCACGCTAGTGCTAGATTTAATTGTACTAGATGCAGCTGCTTTAGGAGTTCATGGTTGTTTTTCTAGTTGTTCCTTAGTCGTTGTGAAGGAGGCGTGGCTCACTTGCTAGATTTAATTGTACTAGATGCAGCTGCTTTAGGAGTTCATGGTTGTTTTTCTAGTTGTTCCTTAGTCGTTGTGAAGGAGGCGTGGCTCACTTCTAGTTGTATGGTTTTTTTTTTGGCCCATTTTTTCTTAAAAAACGGACCAACATTTATTTTTTTCTTCTCCTAATATATTTTGTGGCAAAGCTTTTGCCATCCTTTAAAAAAAATCAGCAAATTGCATGAGCCAGCCTATCAACGGTTTTTTATATGTAACTAACTCAAAATTACAATGACATTCAGCTTTTATATGCTATTTTTCGACGGTGTCTTTACTTGTTAATTCAGTATATTTGAAATATAGTTTCCTAACGAGAGACAAAAAACCACCAATATATATGCAACATTTATAGTATTGTTTTACTCATCTCCTCATGCAGCAGCGCGATGGATCAAATGATTTTCATAGCAGACATTCAGTTTCAATGACAAATGTTCTAATTATTGAAAAATACTCACATCTCCATACGGACAACTCAAAAAAATGCTTAACAAAATGCCTTGTCGATATAGAGGTTTAATCACATTGGTCTGGTTTAGAAATAATTTATCTTAGGTGGTACTTAGTTGACCGTGGGGTTTGGGTCGCACCAGTGGATGTAATAATATCTGCTTATACGTAAAAAATCAGTGGGCCGGTATTCTATTTAGCAAAAGACTTGGTACAAAATTGAGCAATAACTGGCATCAGCGGGACGCAGTATATTGTTAACGAATCTGTTAGAGTACTGGACACCTCCGCGTGCTGCTGTCCACTAAAATCTGCAGAGGTGATGCGGAGCAGGTAGGACCTCCAGAGGTGGCGCCAGCGCCGGCCGAGTACGCACGGGAGGAAGCCAAGCACGTAATGCAGAACCTCATCTCTGGAAGGGCATCGACCCTAGACCTCGGGGAATTAGAAGGCGTACATTCACATTTCTGTTGGAGATCCGTCGATCACAGCCATAAACACAAGAAATTAAGATATAAAAAATACACAGCAATTCATTGGATCGATCTTTACTAGCATGAAATTAAACATGTATTTGCATTGATATACAAATCAAGATACAACATACATGAGGATGACTAGAGAGTAGAGATAAATCGATCCCCCCATGAACTGGTACAAAAACCAAGCCCAGAAATTAATTGGTACAAAAACCAAGCCCTCTCTACCTGGGGGAACAGGGAGCCAAGAAGTGAATGGGGGAACTCCATGATCACAACACAACGCTCCTCCGGCCTGCAGGCTACATCCGCTTGGGGAAGGATATATAGTTCTTGATGCATCTTTTGCTTATCTTTACAAATGATGCTTCTGCAAAGATACTTATTATACTGCAAAAGTGCAAATGTCCCGCTCACCCTCTCCAGGCACCAGAGTTTTCAGTGCTGCAATATCTGCACTTGGCTTTGAACCTTGCATTAGTGACATGTGGGGTTTGAAAGATGTCTTGTGATGGCAGGGACCATATAGTGTACATTGAACCTAGACACAATCTTTACCTCTTTTTGTCTAAGTATATGGTTTTTGGCCTTTTGAGATTCTTTGGTGTCATGCCGTCTCAGCTTTTATGTATTTTTTTTAGGCTAGTCTCAGTGCACAGTTTCATCGCACAGTTACCAAGACTGCAAACTAGGTAACTGTGCCAGAGGAGTGTCATGGGGATGCAACTCCTCTCTCATCCCATGAAACTCCAACCTTCTCTCTCATTGCCAAGTCATAAAAAATGCTGATGTGGCATTGAATTTATTGCCATAAAACTTTTCATGAAATTGCCACTGAGAATGACCTTATGCTGTCTACTCATTAGTTTTGGCATATGACGACACAACTCACAGTGTCACACTAGGCTTGGACAAATTTTATTATAGGAAATGCCATATTATAGGTAATGTGTTTTACCATTGGTTCTTGTATGATAGGCATCATGTACTGAATATTGCCATTGCATGGAACTTTTTTTGCTCCTACATACATGTGCATAAATGTAGCCAGAAAATGTGGGTTACAACAACAGAAGTTAATCAGTAACAGAATTTGCATGCCATGGAGCTTTTTGCTCCTTGTGCTTTCTGCGATTCGTAGTTCACACGCAGAATTAGCTGAGTGCTGGCTAAAGGCCTCATGAGATTCCCATAGCTCCCTAGTTCAAGTTAACCTAGGCTAGATCACGGCTAGATGCATTGCCAGCTCCATCCACTGTACCATGTTCACATGAGCTTGCTGTTCAATCTTAACTTATATAAATAGATGCCAGCTATGAGCTCATCATCAGGTGTGGAATAAACAAGTGTAGTTTTCTAGAGGAAATGAAGTGTGTCCGAGTTGGGTTGCGTGTCACCTGGAGTTCTCCCCAACCCACTTCAGTAGCTACACCTAGCTCATTTCCTGGCATGTTTGTGTGCTTGGGGCTAGTAGAGCTGTGTATATAGTGAAGTGCTTGGGGGAACTCTGGGTGGCAAGCAGCAAATTGTGTTAGGTCCATGAGTGCAGCATGTACTTTTGGATAATGGAGATTGCAGTAGACCAGCATATATAAGATAGTGCCTTGAAAGAATTATTAGGTTTGGTGTCACTAGGAGTTCTCTGCAAGCACTTCATAAGAGACACTGTCTCAAGAGCTTTTGTGAAGTGTTTGGGGGAACTCTCAGTGTTGCTAAACATTTTGCAAAAAATGTTGGTCATCATACAACATGAGTTGAGTTAATGATGAACAAAGTTTGGTATAGCCAGGAGTTCCCTACAAGCACTTCACGAGGCCTAAGCTTGAGGGCTCTTGTGAAGTGTTTGGGGGAACTCTTGGTGCCACCGAGCATTTAATATTTATACATGATGGTAATGTGCCTTCAATGCAACAATAAACAAAAATCTTCAGTATTATATGAGTTCCTTTGAAACACTTCATATGTGGTACCATTCAAATTATCTTTTTTAAGTGTTTGAGGTACCATGATATGTAATGTTTGGGGGAATTCTCGGTGATACTCAGCATCCATGTGACCCTTAAAGTTGGTGATAGTAAATATTCATGCAAAGTCACAACTCTTGTAACATGCTGGCTGCACATATATATGCATGTGCTATATGAGTTCTAGATAGGTTTACTCTTTGTTTTCTTTGCTTTGACCACACTTACTAATTAAAATGCCACTAGTTAGTGTTGCCAGAGCCAGATTCACGTTTCAGCAGTCACTCAAGTTAAGTCAATATCTATAGGAACTTAAAAGGCATTTTCACACTTTTTCTGCATCCACCAGCACTATGTAAGAAACTATCAAAAAAGACACCATCGTAGGAGATGTGGTTCTAATAAGCGTCTCCAATAAATCAAAGGAGACGCTTGTTAATGACCAGTGTCTCCTTTGAGTCTGCCAAAAACCGGCATGATTTGCCCGCGAGGAGACGCGTGTTTTAAGCCCGCGTCTCATTTTAGGTCGGACACATTGCAGATGATGCTTTACTAAGACGTGTCTTCTTTTTGAGCTCAAAAGGAGATGCGTCTTTAGAAAACGTGTCTCTAATGAGTGAGAGCTCATTAGAGATGCTTCTCCTCAACCCGCGTCTCCTATGGCTTGGTTATAGGAGACGCTTGTTGAAACTAGGCGCGTCTCCCTTAGCGGTTCCAACAACAAATCAACACACTGCCCTAGACACTCTACGCGCCACACACTGCCCTAGACACTATCTCCTTCGCTCGGCCTGCCTACCATGCCGCCGCTGCCCCCTCATGGTATGTATAGTTATTACCCTCGCCCCTCCAAAATGCTATTTGATTAGTCTCTTGTAAAATCCATGTTTTATGAGTATGTACATATGTTAGTTTGTGTATAGCTTGTTTTCATGTAAAAAATGTATGTTTCAGTGATGTCATAAGTATTTTCTTGGATATTTAGCAATTTTCTTGCATGGTTGTATAGATGGAGGACCAGAGCTGGATGTATCTTAAGAACTGGACTTGTGGAGAGTACTTAAATGGTTTTGAAGTCATTCATGTTCATGGCTGAGGCGGACAAGTAAAATAAGGGCAAGTCAACCATGTGTTGTCCATGTGTGGATTGTGAGAATGTCACAAAGTTCTCAAGTTCATTGCATGTGCATGCTCATCTCATCATCCGGGGGTTCATGGATGACTACTATTGCTAGAACCAACATGGCAAGGGAGGAGCAGCTGTGCGTCCGCCTCTGAGGCTGCAGGTGGGGAGCATGATGGAAATCCTTTGCCCGAGATTGAGATGGATGTGCGTCCAGATCTTGGCGAAGATAGTATAGACCTATTGACAGAGCCCACACCATGTGCCCTACAAATCAAGTATGCTGGTCAACAAGTTGAGGCTGCATGGGGTCAGGTTTATCCTAAACAAACTGAGATGCATACAGTTCTGATTAATGAAGAATGTGCAGTGGTCAAAGTGGAGTATGTAGTAAGTTACTATAAAGATTTTTTGCTGCATTTGCTCTTAATGACGAGATCACAACACTTGGAGAAGCTGTCCTCCAGAGGATACATTGGAAGAGGAGTTACAATGCTGTCAAGGAAGTACCAAAGGAAAAAGCTCCTTCACAAACTGTGGGCAGACCTTCCATCCCCACCACAGGACCCAAGGCCAAAGGGTAGCATAAATGATGCATCTGATGGATCCATAATTTCACCCAATCCCCCTTCAAAGGAAAATTCAGCACCAGCAACTAGTGCTTCCAATGCCCAAACTGTAGCAGCACCAGCCAAAAGTGCTCCCAGTGTCCTCCCTTCAAAGAAAGTTGTAGCAGCACCCAAGGGTTCTGCCATTGTTACTTCAAAGGAACGTGCAGGAGCAGTAGCTAGGAGTCCTCTTATCCTTCCAGCAAACGAACTTGCAGAAGCATTACAGAGTGCTCTCTAAACACATGCTGCACACTGAACTAGCACCAAACACCTCAAAGAAGCAGAATCTCACAACAAGGTCTAAGAAGGCTGCAATTAGAAGCAATCTCCCAAAAGCTCTCAAAAGGCTGCTAAGAAGAGGGAACCTACTAAAGTGTCAGCAGTATGGACAAAGGAAAATCCAAATTTCAAATTTGGACAGCCAATTCTTGCTGCTGCTGAACTCAAGAGTGTTGGATCTGCAATCACTAATCTCCATGAATACTACATGGAATGTTGTAAGCAAAAGGACAAGGATTTGGTGATTGTGGTCTTGTACAAGCGTTGGTCTTGTACAAGCGTTGCCATTTTCTGAGAACAGAGGACAACAAGTGTCTCTATGTGGGTCTCAATGACTTGTATGACCTCTTTAAGATAGATGCTTTAGATGTGTCACTTGTAAGATGCTTCACACTATAAATTGCTTCAAACTTTAATCTGCTTCTCACTAATCATTTTCTATCTAAATATGCTTGTACTGATGTAGCTTAACACATGATTTTGTTTTTTATTAATCTTAGGACCATGATTGTAGAAACTAAGGCAAAGGCTGTGTCTGTGGGCTTCCTTGATCCTGAATTGATGTCCTTGTCCACTATAAGTAGTAACAAATCTTATGTGGTGGAATATCTTACAAATGCCTTACAACACCATGCTAAAAAGAGATTGATCATGTTTGCACATAACCATGATGGCCACTGGTTTTAGTCGTAGTCATTCCAAAGTGGAACAAGGTCCTGTATTTTGATTCATTGAGGTCTAGAGAGCGTAATCATAGAAAGTTGAAACAAGTTCTTAATGAGTAAGTTTTGACCTTTTTCCTCAACAAACTCTGCAGAGTTTATTGATAAGAGCCCTAACCAATGTTGCATATGGTTTGTTGTAGGGCTTTTATTTCTTACTGCAGCAGCAATAACAAGTTGGATAATAGCAACTTGAGAAATGTCGTAAAGTTTGCGGTATGGTACCTGCCTATGAAAGCTAGTACTGAAGCTTAAGTTTCTTTCTTCTCAGTACCTTTTGTATTTATATATTTTTTGCAGTGTCACCAGCAAGCTCCTGGGAACGCCTACAGCTTCTATGCTGCCTATCACATGATGGAAGCATTGGAATTACTGGCTTTTAAAGCTGATCCTGAGGTACTTTATTTTGATTTCCATTACCTTTCTTGATCTGAGATGTGAAGTGGTTTGGGCACTGCACTTCTAATTTCTATCTACAATATATGTTGACCTTGTCAGATAAGGCTGTGTACACATTTTGAGTCAGTTCATGGCTATTCTTGGTAGCTTTCAGTCCTTGGTGATTTCTCGGCGCATCACAATCAAGGCTGATTTCCTATTTCAGTCCTAGGTCTTACTCATAGGGATGAGTAGGGTTCCAAGTTATTGAATTCTTGTTCCCCTGCATTGCATCAATCCTGGGTCTTGCCTGCTTTAGAAGTTTTTTCTGTAAGATTTCTATTACTTTACCAATGCACATGTTCGGTTATCATGTATGCGTGCTGACTTTTGTTATATTTTCCTCAGATCAGGAATTAGAGGTGATGACACCCCCCTCGACACTGTTGACCTGGAACACATTTGCGAAAAAATTGTCTCGTTCATTATCACGTAGGTGATCCCCGAGAAAGGGGAATTTTACTGCTCCAACCCCTAGCTAACCAAATTTATCATCATTGATGTGAGATGATGAACAATGTGTTCATGTCAATTTGTGAGATGATGAACAATGCTTTAGGTAGTCTTTCTACTTGTGAGATGTTGAATAATGTTGGGTAGTCTTCCTTAACTTGTGATATGCTGAAGGTTCCTGTGAATTTTGTGACATGCCAATGATGTGTTGAATCCTGTGCACTGTGAATTTTCTTAACTTTGTTGAGCTTGCTGATGTGTTGAATCCTATGCCTAAACATCCTGTGAATTTTCTTAACTTTGTTGAGCTTGCTGATGTGTTGAATTTTGTTTAGCTTGCTGATGTATGTGAATTTCTTCTCATTGAAGCTGTGATATATGTATTCTGTGATTTCTTCTCAATCTTGAAGTTGGAAGGTGCTAAATAGGGCCAAAATTGAGCCTATAAAGGAATCTTAGGAGACGCGCATTCTTAACACACGTTTGCTTTGGCACAACCAAAGAAGACGTGGGTTAACAACACATGTCTTCTTTGGCTCAACCAAAGGAGACGCAAGTTAACAACACGCATCTGCTTTAGTGAAACCAAAGGAGACGCGAGTTAAGAACACGCGTCTCCTTTGGCGAAACCAAAGGAGAGGCGGGTTAACAACATGTGTCACCTTTGGCGAAACCAAAAGAGACGCTGGTTAGAAACACACGTCTCTCTTAACTAACAGAGAAGATGCTGGTAGAGACAATTCGGAGACGCGGTTAAATCATGTCTCCTGTGTCGTTCATAAAGGAGACACGCTTTTTCAGCGTCTCCTTTGGTTAGTCATCAGAGACACAAAAATGCAGACGCAGAATTTTCGCGTATCCTTTGAGGCTTAACACACGTCTCCTTAGGTGTACATAGTGCAACTTAGTGTGTGCATACACGTTAACTATATCCCCTTGAAAGCTAATAACATATATTGTATCTCTACCTCACCTGATAATAAAACAAGTGCATGTACATGTGTGTAGGATTAATTATTAGAACACATTATTAGTATCCTGGTGATTAAAACCATCATTTAATTGCTTGACTATTCACTCGATTTTGCAGTGGATTACTAAATTGAATGAGCCATGATTACTCTTGAGTCACATAGATATGAATATTCACTTCCTTAATTAAACCCAACCAAGTTGCCTTTGAATAATTTCTCTCCAGCCATATCGGATGGAAAAATTCAACTTGATTGCTTAGATGTCACATTATGTTACAATACATACCTGAAAAGCTACTTTTAACTATTGTCCTTTTTTACAAACAAAAATACAGAGTACATTTATATTGGAAAGCTCACAACTGAATAATGATTACAAATATCACCAAAGACCCTTAATCAATGGCAATGATTATAATACTGAGTACATTAATTACTGCTTCGTCACATGATGCCACGAACCTAGATGATTTGCTTAGCAATAGCAATGATATGTCAATGACGACTACATTATGGTTGATCATGATGGTTGTGATCTAGATGATGAGAGTAATAAGACAGATGACGATGGTGCCAGCGAAGCGGTCGACGTGAATGAAGATCATGTCAACGACAATTGGGGATTGAAACCAGCAGAGCAGATCCTCCCCCCCCCCCTCCCCCCCGCGTACCTTTGGGCTTTTTTGGGTTACTTTTAACTGGTGGCTTATTAGGTTCATACCAGGCCGCCCTTCTGTTGTTGTCATAATGATGACTGAACTATGGCATGACAGGCATATGGCAGCCTTTATGTATGTGTTGGAACTTAGCTAAATATGCAAGACATTATTGCCTTAAAAAGCTAGTCTAATGGTTCAGTGAGTGCCGGTCTCCTTGATCATATCTGTGCATGCATGTACTAGATATATATATTTGGAATCTAGGTCGACAATTGATCTGTACACATATATCGTGGCCGTGCAAACGTATTTTCGTGATGGTTTTGCACTCATGCAAACATCCTGGTAGTGTTACCAATTTTTTCGTGGCGATTCAGTACTCTCATGAAAAAAGGTTTCGTGGTGGTGGAAAATATTTTTGTAGCGGTTTGAAACCCTCATGAAAATTCTTTCCAGATCATTTTTCTGCATGTTTCCATGATGTTTACCCGCCACGAAAAGAATTTTGAAAACATGATGACATTCTTTTTCCCTGGAGGTGGTCACCCGCCCCGAAAAAGGTGTGCCGCGGCTGACCGCCATGAAAATGCTATATGGTGACTTATTTTGGGACAAAAAATTAATCCTAGATGGACACGATGGAGTAAGCAATAACTAGGGTGGTTAACAGAGGCGGTTTGCACCCTTGACTGACTATATCAAATACTGGGTTGATGCTCTAATGCGCTATTCAAATAGGCGTTTATGGTGACTTTGTCAATTTCAAGATCTATTAGCCTCGTCTCTTGTAAGTGTTCATATGATAGGGTGTGCATGCATTTGTTCATACGGATCAGTATGTGTGTATGTGTAGTATCTTGTTCAGATTAAAAATATTATAATAAAATAAAACACCATAATTTGAATAGATGCGGGTGATCACATAATGTCGCTGTAGGTTTTGTAAATTTCCTAGGGACCTTTTTACAATTTATTTACTTAGCTAAACATCCAAACATGGAAACTTTTTTCTGACAAAAAAGCTCGTGGGCATATTACCCAATTTAATTATATCAAGATCATTCTCAATGGAGGTTTTCACAATGATGTTTCCAAGAATGCCGCATAAGCAAAATATATTTATTAATGCATAGTTTCATCAGTTGTTGTTTTCTAGGCTACATGTAAGACACAAGAGTCTTGGAAATACTATATACAGAGTTTCATCCCATAAATCTCACTTCATGTCTCTCTTCATACTCTGTTGACCCAGCTGCATTTTCTTCATTGGTCTGTGCCATTTAGTTTAAAGTCAGTTGTAGGATAATCTGGGTGCCCCATCATGAGTAAGAGTTCCATATGGGTCCATCCATACAGATATGAGATATCCCTTGGAGTACCCATGAATGTTGAACCAAGATTATTTGGAATATTGCTTCCTCATTTGAATATTCCTTGTGATCTTTCGCGAGACACCGACCTCTAGTCCCCCATAGCTTAAGTAGTTGGGTTGTCATGGGCGTCATTAATAGTATTGTGAGCATGACTCTATAATGAAAAAAGAATCAAGGGTGCCCCCACTTGAAGTGGACACACTGGCCAACCATTGAGAAAAAATAATAAACAGCTCATGGTACTACAAAAAACAGATTTTTGAAACGTCACATTGAGTTCATCGATCATAGGTCTTAGGAGAATTTTAGAAACATTGCAGTTTGATGAGCTATTATTCACTTGTATTTTTTCCTCTTTAGTTAATCTACAATCTAAACTGCCTGAAGCTCAAGCAAGATGTGGCACAATAAAAGCTGCATATCTCTTCTCATACCAGCATCAAGAAAAAAAGCTACATGAACTAGAAGGTACACACATTCGCGTTTCAGCTGGCGATCCATCACAACCATAAAAGGCAACAAGAAACTTTGAGCAAATAATTTAAAAGGCAACAAGAAACATAATTTCAATTGATGTTAAGTCTCCAACATCTTATTGGCATCGACACAAACCAAGATACAACATATTCCTTCATGAGGATACATACATGAGGATAGATGATTAGTAGAGTCAAATCCATCTCCGCATGCATACTTACATGAGAACAGGAACCAAGAAGTGAACGGGGGAACTCTCCATGGCAGACCCGCAGGCTACATCCACTTTGGGAAGGATAGTTCTTGATGCATCTTTGCCTAGAATTACAATGATGCTTCTGTAAGATACTTATACTGCGAATGTCCCGATCTCTGTTCCCCTAAAGTTTTCAGAGCTGCAATTTGCACTTGGCTTTCAAACTTGCATTGACATGTGGAGTCTGAAAGATGCATGCCTTGTGGTGGCAGGGACCATATCCTGTACAATGAACCTGGACACAATCTTGACCCTTTTTCTCTCTTTTGAGTGTATATGGTTTTGGGCCTTTTCGGACTTGAGAATACAAGCCCTTGATTCTTTGGTGTCATGTCGTCTCAGCTTTTTCACCTTTTATGATGCCTGCTCTTCAGTTTCGCACGATGACACAACTCACACTGCATTTGGACAAATTTTATTATTGGAAATTCCATATTAGATAATGTGTTCTACCATTGTTTTTTGTATGATAGGCATCATTATTGAATGGCGCCTTTTTCTCCTTGTGCTGGACAGTGGCCTCATCAGATTCCCTTAGGTTTCCTACATCAAGTTAACCTAGGCTGTATCATGGCTAGGTGCATTTCCATCTCCATCCACTGTACCATATAGTTCATAGAAGCCTGTTCTTCAACCTAGATTTATAAATAGCAGCCAGCTCTGAGCTCATCATCAGGTGTGGAATAAACAAGTGTAGTTTTCTAGAGGAAATGAAGTGTGTCCGAGTTAGGTTGGGTGTCACCTGCAGTTCTCCCCAAACTACTTCAGTAGCTACACCTAGCTCATTTCCTGGCATGCATGTTTGTGTGCATGGGCCAGTAGAGTTGTGTATATAGTGAAGTGTTTGGGGGAACTCTGGGTGGCAAAGCAGCAATTTGTGTTAGGTTCCTAAGTGCAGCATGTACTTTTGGATAATGGAGGTTGGAGTAGACCAGCATCTGCCTTGATGAAAGAATTATTAGTTTTGGCATCCCTAGGAGTTTCCTGCTAGCACTTCACGAGGCACTGTTTCAAGAAATTTTGTGAAGTGTTTGGGGGAACTCTCGATGTCGCTAATTATTTACCAAAAATGTAGGTCACATAGCACATGAGATGAGTTAGTTACCAACAAAGTTTGGTATCACCAGGAGTTCCCTACAAACACTTCACGAGGCCTAAGCTTGACGGGCTCTTGTGAAGTGTTTGGGGGAATTCTTAGGCCTTGTTTAGTTCGCGCAACTTGGGTTGC
>CM014277.1:17673551-17716521 GCA_004135705.1 Alloteropsis semialata
AAATATGTTCCCAATAAATCAAAATTCGCCGATTATATGAAATGAAAATTAGGATACAAGGTTATCAAAAGAACTTTACTGAAGAGCTTTGACGAGATCGTAAGCCAGGTCATGTATAGAATTTTCAGGAAGCTTCTTATCCTGCATAGAAACATTATCAATTCTTGGCATTGTAGATTATGTTTAAATCTAGAATATCTATATGCATTGATGCATATAGCCTATACTTGCTAACTTAACAAATTGGTTACAAATGTTTAAGCATACAAATACATGTCTGCATTGTGTATCCTTTTAGAACTAGAGAAAGCCACAAACTGTACTTAAATGGATGAGCAAGATACCTGCTCAAGCAAGCCCTTCAGGTCTCCACCAACGCAATACTCCAACACTAACCAGAAATGTGCAGATGTCTCATACCTGGGAAGACAGGTACAACATAAGTAGTCGTCGGAGGAAGGGGGGATGCGGGGGAGGGGTCCGGGGAGGGTTCCGCTTCTAACGCCCGATTATGGGCGCGCGGTCCCTCCCAACTCCTGAGGCGGCCGATACCCCCAGCACACCGTCCGATGATCCGACCTAGCGGTGCAAGGTAATAAACTTTATATGTTATCATTCTATTTTTATTTAATATGTTGAATATCACTATAGAAACTAACAATCTATCTTGATCACTTTGCAGGGGTTGGGACGTGGTAGAGCGGGGTGCTTCTCACAGCCAGAAGGTCAACGGCATCCTGGGTCTTCTGTGCAGGGCAAACTTCCCTGGCATAGTTACGCACCAAGGAGTCCAGGAGCCGGCGGAGTCGTTCGCCCACTACTACGACGCCACGGACGACCAAGAGGACCGGGAGGGCAGGAGCTTCCCCAACAAGGCCCAGCGGGTGCTTGCCGAGCTGTGGGTAAGTGTTTCCCGCAATACATATTTCAACACATATATATATATGCATGCTTTCTACATTTGTCACCACTATATCGCATATATATGTAGGATTTTTACAGATGCGCCCCGGGCCACGAGGTGGAGGCAGGTGAGCAGGCAAAGAGGGCGGCTCACAAACTGGTCAAGGACATGTACTACGAGGCGCGGATCCAGGCCGTCATTGACTACTGGAAGGACAAAGGCACAAAGTACTCCAAAGAGCAAGCCAGAACCATTTACCTGACCCACGATCAATACATCTCGGTAAATATAAAACTTTAATTACGATTCCTTATATGATTAAGCACGTATAATCTAATCTTCTTCTACATCATCCTGCGTAGGTGATTCCCTGGTGGTGTGCCTCGCATCCCCAGGCTTGGGAGAAGTGGGTGGCCTACTGGTGCTCCCCTGAGTGGATGGAGACACACCTGGCTGCCCGGGAGCGCCGTTTGCAGATGCCAGGTCCAGCACACCACCAGGGCAGCCTTACCCTCCCCGAGTACAAACAAAGATGGGTATGACATCTCATTTTATAATTGAAACGCTCAATTCTGCAATATTTGTAATCATATTTTTTTTGTGTGTTTTGTAGTCGGCGGCACATGGAGGCGAGGAGCTGACTGATTTCCAGGCTATTGCCGTGTCCCACATGGGCAGGGCCACGTCCGAAGTCCGCTACAACCCCGAAGCCGGGCCGGAGGCGTACAGCAATCCCATGGTCCACGCCCGCCTCACCGCCTACTCGGATATGGGAAGGCAAAAGCATGGGCCTGAGTGGGATCCGGCCGCCGCGCCGCTTGATGGAGAAGTCATCATGAGGATGGCAGGAGGCAAGAGGCATGGGAGGTACGCCGTCGGCGACAGCACGATCGACACGGCCAGTACCCCCACTCTCTCCCAGATCCGAGCCGGTAGCGCTAACCCCGACATACGCCAGCCGCAGACCGCTAGCCACTTCAACATGCAACTAATCCAGGTTATTTCTGCTTTATTACACTTTAGTTCATTTTTCCTTACCGTTGAATTCTAACGCTTTGATGGAATATTGCAGGCCCAGCTAGAGGAGGAGAGGAGGAGAACCACCATGCTGGAGGCCCGGCTGGATGAAGAGCGGCAGTGGCGGGAGGAAGAGCGAAGGCGGCGGGACGAGGAGCAAAGGCAGCGGGACGAGGCCGAGCGGCTCCGCATGCAGCAGATGAACGAGTGGTACAACTGGTTCAACGGCATGGCAAGGGACATGGGCCGATCTCCGCCTCCGCATGCAGCCAGATGAACGAGTGGTACAACTGGTTCAACGGCATGGCAAGGGACATGGGCCGATCTCCGCCTCCGCCTCCGATGACTTTCGCCCGCCAGTGATGCCACCTCCGACATATTCTCCTGTGAGTCACCGCTGAAACTTTATAATTTCATTTCGATCAATGACAACCTTAGAAAACTTAGATTCACAACCGTAGCTTAGAAAACTTAGCTCTACTTTGTTTCTGTCCTAAAACTTGTGCAGAACTTTGCTGGATCGGCGGCGGCGTCGAACGAGGCTCCTGCGGCGGAAGAAGACATGCCGACACGCCTCAGCCGCAGTCTGTTCGGCCCACCGCCTGGGCCTACTCAGTGATGCTTTATGCTTATGAACTTTGTGATTATGAACTTAGTGTGTTTGTGAACGAATAAACTTTACTGTGCTTGTTAGTTGTGAACTTATGGATACGATACTATTTGTGGATGAGATACTATTTGCTATGGTTATTGTGGATTTATGGTTGTGGATTTTATCTATATCAACTGCCTGTAATATGTATATATATCTATATGAACTGCCTGTGATGTATTTTCAGTGGGGGCACGTTATACCTGAGCAAACAAATGAAACAGGGGCAGTTTGGCACCTTTGCCGAGTGTACACTCGGCAAAGAGGGCCTTTGCCGAGTGTTTTTGACCATACACTCGGCAAAGGTGCTATTTCTGTTACATTATGGTCGCCCTTTGCCGAGTGCCGAGCCTTTGCCGAGTGTTTTATTTCGGGCACTCGGCAAAGGTGCACCATAATGCGACCTTATGGTCAAGCTTTGCCGAGTGTGTTACCCGGGACACTCGGCAAAGGTTGGAGCTTTGCCGAGTGCCACGTGGCAACACTCGGCAAAGCCTGGCTCTTTGCCGAGTGTTGCCAGGTGGCACTCGGCGAAGGCCCGCCGTCAGCCGTCCGCCGCCGTCGCCGCCACGTCGGCGTGACGTCAGCAAACGATGGCGCGCCGTCCGCCGGGCCGTTATGTGCTTTTTTTGCCGAGTGTGGGCCCAGGCACTCGGCGAAGCCTTTGCCGAGTGCCCGAAATAATACACTCGGCAAAGAGCCCCTTTGCCGACCCGAGCGGTGCCGAGTGCTCTTTGCCGAGTGTAACACTCGGCAAAGGCTTCGCCGAGTGTATTTGGCCCTTTGCCGAGTGTTTCAGACACTCGGCAAATCTGAGGTTTCCCGTAGTGCGAGAAAGCCATCTTATTACCACCTACATCACACCATGTGCAGACCTATATCTTCTTGTCCAAAGGTGCTGAGACAGTCTTTGTGCACAAGAACTTACACATTCTGTCAAATATCAAAGAAATCAGAAGAAGATAACCCTAGTGAGTTGAGCGCACTGCAGGAAGTGGGAAGTGACTCTTTTTACTTTTTATTAGAGTGTTCTAAAGCTTGCTAATCCCACTCTTTATGAGGTTGCATTTCTTTATGTTATCTATTGTCTATGTTATCCTATCATGGTCTATGCAATTTATGATGTTGCTTAGTTGTAAGAATTGCACGTGATTTAGCACTTGATCATACATATTGGATTATCAACTATCCATTTTATTTAAAATATATGTGTATCACAGATTTTTAGAAATTATCATATAAGCACATGGTAGTATCAATATTGTTAAATTTCTCATGTACCCATGCTCCACATTCATGTTAGTAGGACATTTGTCATAAATGTTAATCCAACAATAAAAGATAATGCTTTTTTTAAATCTGCCGCATTTATTAAAAAGTTATGGGTTGCCATGGAGAAAATGAAACTGCGCATACTTAGGAACATAGTAGGTACAAAGCATCATTTGAGAAATTTGTAACTGGCCATTGGCGATCATGCATGTAAAAAGACAGCATAAGCCAATAGTTTATGGTTCAAAGAAATAGGGGATCTGAAGCAACATAAGTAAATGAAGTAGGAACAGTTATACCATCCCTGGTCCAGTCACCAGCTCCAAGCTTTCAGCCTGCGACAAACCGTTGAGAAGCACACATTTTTTGATTTTATCACCACAATTATTGCACCTGCTATTGTTGCATGATACTCCAAATTCTTCTTTATCACAATAGTCTCCAACAGAGTCATGGACTCTAACAAATGCCTTTATTAATGATGGCATGCTTTCAAGCAAAGGAGTCTGATCAAAGTTATCACTTAGTTCCAGAAAAATAAGCCATGGAGTAGAAATTCGTGTCCGGTTGCGTCCTTGAAACATGCAGCCAATTGTTGGATATGTTCCAAATTCTATTTGGGCGGACAACTTCTGCCGTAGCGAAGCGGAGGCCCGTCGCCGGGAGGCTTGGGCCGGAGTGCTAATGATATCTTGCAAGAAGTGCTGCAGGAAAAGACTGCTGCATCACTGTGGCTCAAACTGGAATCGATCTGCATGTTGAAAGATCTTACCAGTAAGATGCATATGAAGATGAAGCTGTTCACGCTTAAGATGGAGGAGGGTGGTTCGGTGTTGAACCACATATCTGTTTTCAAGGAGATCGTTGCCGACCTAGTGTCGATGAAGGTGGAGTATGATGATGAGGATTTAGGCCTATTACTATTATGCTCTCTGCCCAGTTCGTTTGCTGGTTTTTGTGACACCATACTTCTAAGCCGTGATGAACTAACCGTTTCGGATGTTTATGAGGCACTCCAATCCAGGGAGAAGATGAGAGGCATGGTGCACTCTGATGGGTCGTCCTCCAAGGGCGATGCATTGCATGTGAGAGGCACAACTTCTGCCGTAGCGAAGCGGAGGCCCGTCGCCGGTACGGTACATGTTATATACCCTGTGTTAGGGTTTCCACCGAAGGATTGATCCATATTCTTGTAAGCCGCCGCATTGGCGTTGTAACCGAACCCCGACATAGTGAAGTTCTTGCTGGCTGGCGCCCGTGGTTTTTCCCTCTCGCATTGGGAGGGTTTCCACGTTAAATCTCGTGTCTCCTTTGCGGTTTGATTTGTTCTTATTCATCGTTTATTCGCTATCACTCATAACAAGTGGTATCAAGAGCCTTGTTCTCAGATCAGGGTTTCGCGATGGCGTCGATGAAGTACGATCTACCGCTGTTGGATCGCAACACGAGGTTCTCGCTGTGGCAAGTCAAGATGCGGGCTGTTCTGGCGCAAACTCATGACCTAGATGAGGCGCTGGAAAACTTCGGGAAGAAGTCGGTCAAGGATTTGACCGATGAGGAGAAACGCAAGGATCGTAAGGCTCTGTCCCTAATTCAACTTCATCTGTCTAATGATATCTTGCAAGAAGTGCTGCAGGAAAAGACTGCTGCATCACTGTGGCTCAAACTGGAATCGATCTGCATGTCGAAAGATCTTACCAGTAAGATGCATATGAAGATGAAGCTGTTCACGCTTAAGATGGAGGAGGGTGGTTCGGTGTTGAACCACATATCTGTTTTCAAGGAGATCGTTGCCGACCTAGTGTCGATGGAGGTGGAGTATGATGATGAGGATTTAGGCCTATTACTATTATGCTCTCTGCCCAGTTCGTTTGCTGGTTTTCGTGACACCATACTTCTAAGCCGTGATGAACTAACCGTTTCGGATGTTTATGAGGCACTCCAATCCAGGGAGAAGATGAGAGGCATGGTGCACTCTGATGGGTCGTCCTCCAAGGGCGATGCATTGCATGTGAGAGGCACAACTTCTGCCGTAGCGAAGCGGAGGCCCGTCGCCGGTACGGTACATGTTATATACCCTGTGTTAGGGTTTCCACCGAAGGATTGATCCATATTCTTGTAAGCCGCCGCATTGGCGTTGTAACCGAACCCCGACATAGTGAAGTTCTTGCTGGCTGGCGCCCGTGGTTTTTCCCTCTCGCATTGGGAGGGTTTCCACGTTAAATCTCGTGTCTCCTTTGCGGTTTGATTTGTTCTTATTCATCGTTTATTCGCTATCACTCATAACACCAATCATAGTCAGCTTTTCAAGGGATTGGGATGATATCTCATCACTTTCAATGCAGCAAAATTTCATCCATACAGTCTTCAGTGATGGGCAGTATGAAAGATCAAGAAAGCCACTTACTAACCTCACACTCACAAGCTCTAGTCTTGTCAAGTGCTGAGAGATGAGATGCAGGTTGTCTAGCATCAAATAGTAGCCATCAAGATAAGCACATCGTACCCTGAGAATCTGAGCTTTACAAAGAAGAGCTCGTTGGATCCATAAGCTGATTTGTTCGTCATCATCCTCCCAGGAAATGTAGCCTGGTGGATTGATATGGAATTCACACAAACGCAGTGGTGCATTGCAGTCCCGACGGAGCAGGAAATTGTTCACAAAGATGTTCAGATCGTGGAAGCCTTGCTCGGTGATCGGTTCCGACTGACTTCCAGATGTGACGCGCAGTGTGGACATGGACCTCCAGAGGTGGCGCCAGCGCCGTGCAAGCACACAGGTTCGCACAGCCTCCTGCAATGGCAAAAATGACAGCACATGCTGCAGTGCCTCATCAGGAAGGTTGCCAAGGCCTACCATAGGTGTTCTCAGGTTCTTGCGCCGGCAATAGACCTTGTCTTGTCCTTGTGACATTATGCTGAATAGGTGGTGAGCACCAATCGTCTGGGGGGAAACATGAAATGAGAAAATCAAGAAAGGTGAATTCCAGGCTCCCATCACTGACCACTATATGACCTACCTTTGGAGCTTTGAAATTGGTCTTTCGGTGGGCCAACAGAGCAGACTAGCTAGCTGCCATGGCGTGGTTGTCGAGACCACTCTTCCTGCCCCGACGCAAGCAAGAAGACTGCAGATGGTGGCTTGGACCGTGCAGGGCTGAAGCTTCTGGAAGCAGGATCAATTGGTTCCTGGTGTTGTAAAAGGTTAGCATATACAAGTTTCAGAAATATTGCAAACAGAGGCAGGAAACTGCAAACGTCGAACAGAGCAGACAATCTAGTTTAACTTATAACCCAAACTATCGTGAATAAAAATGGTAGGCAAAGCAATTTTGGCATGAAAAAAAGGACTTTTAGCAAATGCCATTCATTCTTTCAGTTTGTCAGAATTAAAATCCATTTGTATTTATTTTATGTTATTTGTTTATTTGAGAGTACCATTCGCTTTTCATGAACAGCACTAGCTGCCTGCTTACTCATAACTCATCCACACATTATTCCCAAAAAAAAAAACTCATCCACACATTTCTTACAAGAGGTAGCACAACAATGAATGTGGAGCAGAGTGGTGTACTGCAACGCCTTAACGCCTATATATTTCTTCTTCCGCGCAAAGTAACTGGGCCGGCAGGTTTTTAGTAGGCTCGGCCTGGAAAGCCCGAGCGCCTTAATGGACTGGACCTTATCAGTGCTTTCTCAGAATAAAAAAAAAAGCGAAATGCACGCTGGCTCGTTGAACTATTTTCGAATTCTTGTTTAGTCTATAAACTTTCAAAGATCATCTACGTCTATCAACTTTGCCAGTGATTCATTCTAAGTTGTCTCGAAATCCCGTCATGGTTCTCAATTCACATTTTTAAGCACAAAGTGATCTCCTCTTTCAAGGCCGTGGTACAAAGACTTTTTTGTTAGTACCGAGTGGAGCAACCACCCAGTACTAAAAAACTGGTAGTACCAGGTCGAGCAACCACCAGGTACTAACTACCGGAGCTAGTTTTTGGGCCCGGTACTAATGCTGGGCATTAGTAGCAGACAATCTAGAACCAATACTAAATGTCAATTTTTTTAACACCCAAATTCCATCACACAATACAATGTAAGAAACTTGGTATTTATTTAGATTTTTCTTAAGGATTTAATGAATTTTCTTAATTAAATTGTGGCCTTAATTATTTAAACAACAATTAATTTTAGTACAAAAAGTGAATGTTGCATTCATGCTCTTTTGCATTTGGTTTTTGTTTGATTTTTGTTTGAATTCCCAATCCAAATCTCATTCAAACTCAAATCTAATCCACAGAAAACATTCAAACCACTTCTTTTCCCTCCCCCTATTTTGGCCCGGTTGGCCTTTTCCTCCATGGCTCGGCCCAGCTCGCCACTCTTCACCTGTCTCTCTTTCTTTTCCCCTGCCCGGCCTGCCTCCGACCCACCCGGCCCGCTTGGTCACTCCCCTTTTCCCTCCGCGTGCTCTCTCTCTGTGCTTGCGGGGCCCACATGTCGGCGCCATCTTCTACCATCCGTCGCATGGCAACTCC
Source organism: Alloteropsis semialata (assembly GCA_004135705.1). Taxonomy (NCBI): domain Eukaryota; kingdom Viridiplantae; phylum Streptophyta; class Magnoliopsida; order Poales; family Poaceae; genus Alloteropsis; species Alloteropsis semialata. The sequence continues at coordinate 17,681,935 of CM014277.1, forward strand.
CGAGCCGCCGTGCAATCCCGCCTTCGCTGCTCTCGCACGCGCATTTCCCTCCCTTCTTCACTCCGAGTGAATGCGCCCGCGTCTCTCCCCTCCCTATTTTACCTCTGCAATGGTCGCCCAGGGCATCAAGGCCATCAATGGCCGGACCTTCCGCCCCCTTCTCAATTCTCTCTTCCCCGAGTCCCCTCCGCTCCTCCTCGACCCTCTATAAAGCGAGTCGAAGCTCCCTGCTCACGCGCACACACTCCCTTTGCCGTCCGAGCTCCTCTGACCCTCCCATTCTCTTCGCCACCTTCACAGGACCAACTCGACGTCCAAGAGCCGGAGCCGACGCCGGACGCCCCTTCTCACCGTGCGACCGAAACCGCTGTCGCTTCCGCACGTCACTGACCCACTTCGGCCATCAGTGCGTTCGCAAGGTGATTTGGAGGCCAATGGTGCCATTTGTTTTTGTCCCCTTGCCTTGTACCGCACTAAATCTCTCGACGTTGCTCAGGAGCTCTATCGCCCGCCACCGATCGTCGTCGAGCATCTCCGATCTTTCCCTGACGCTGATAATCCCTGTGGTGAGTTCGCCATGCTCCTCTCTCTCTCTCCTAGTGTTTTTCCTTGTAGCGCCACGCAGCAGCCCTGCCGGCAAGCCTCCACCGTGGCTCGAGGCTGCGCCGCCGCCGGACTTGCCGCCAGCCACTGGAGCACATCCCCGCCGTCCGATCTGGAACCAACGGTCCAGATCAGTTCCAGCGCACCGGTCAATCCAGTGAAAACCTGTCGGCCCCGCCAATTTTGTTAGATTGTTAGTTTGTATTCAACCCGCAGTCCATTGCCTATACAAAATATTTACATATATGCCCTTATCTTTCATGTTTAGGCCCCTAAACTCTTTATATATCGAACCCACCATCCATGTCTGCTCTTTTTATGAGTTTGCCCATGAGTTTTTATATGTAATTATGTTTATGCCCTCGGTTTTAGTCAAAATAGTGCGAAAACTTAAGTTTATTTGCATATTAGTCCTTGCAACCTTAGAAATAATGTATCTTTGTCGTTTTAAATCCGTTTTGGGCGATTTTTTGCGTTCACGCGATCGTCTCTGCATGATCAATAGTTTTCGGTTTTTGTTCTGTGCTTTTGGTATTGTTTGGTAGACTGTTTTTATTTATTTTGTTTTATTGTCTTGTGTGATCGTTTAGAAACCGTGCCGTTAGAGAAAGGAGAGGAGCAACAGCTGTACGAGGAAGACCAGCAGCAGTTCGTTGAGGAAGGCAACTGGTCTCCCCCTTAATAATTCTTATTCGTCCCAGTAATATCATACAATTCGCCCTTACATTTCTGTTATTGCATTAATTTGATGGGTCACCTATTAATGACATGCCTAGTCTTTGGCCTTGAACCTTGAATCACTTGGTTATGAAAAGGATAGAAATGCTTAGTTGCTTATACTTGGGTTAGTCATGTTAATCTCATGCAAATGTTAATCATGACTTTATTTTATCGCTATACACTGGTTTAATTAATTGGAACATGAAGAACCACACAAGAAAATGTTGCAACCACAATATCACATGGCTCTGATCTTAGCTAATTAATTATACATGAGGCTAACTAGTGACCTTATCGTAAGGGCAAGGAGGGGATGGTGAGGGGTCATTGCCCGGTCCTCTTGGAGGAGTAGCCTTTGCTAAGGTACAATATCTCATTAGGGATGGTGATGGACCTCACCGCTTATGAAATTCTAGCGGGCCGCTAGTTGTCTTTGTGTCTTTGTAAAGGCTTCGTAGTGAACCCCCGCCACTCACCAAAGAATGTGTTTAAGTGCCTTGCAAACCCGGGCGATTTGGGGAACACGAGCTGTGGGGAAGTGTACAACCTCTGCAAAGTATAAAACGGATATATCAGTTGTGCTCACTGTTAAGAGCGGCTTGGACTCTCACATGATAATTGAACTTAAAGATGATTAACTTGTGGTTCTTGGTCTCTTTTGGAATATATGGCTATCCTGCTTAATTTGGGTTGGTATATACTTACATCTAGAAAATAGGTGCTTGCTAATAATAAGACTGGACCAACTAAAAGTGTTAACCGCATGAGCCTAAACCCCCTTTGATGGCTTTGCATTTATCCCCCACTTGTTGAGTACCAAACATAAGTGTACTCACCCTTGCTAACAAAAACTGTTGTTTAGAAGAAAATGCTGAAGTGGAGTACTACAACGATTACGATGAGTTCTAGACGCATCAACCAGTCAAGTGCATGTGGATGAAGTCGTGAAGCTGTTTCGTATTAGGATTGTCGGTGAACGATTAAGACCTTCTATTATCTATGAGTGCAATAAAATTATATACTGTCTTTTATACGCTTTTGTACACCGTCTTTTGATATTTTCACTGATGATGTCAACATATGTGTGATAAACAGATCCTGGCACACATATGCAATGCATTCGATTTTGTCCTTAAAATCGGGTGTGACAATTTTGGCTTCGGATGAAAGATCGATTCTCCAGTTGTGTAATGAAAAAGATCAAGGTTGCCCTCACTTTTCACGCAGTGGTCAACTTTTGAAAACAAAACATAAACAGCTCATGTTCCCACCAAAAGCACATTTTCGAAGCATCCCACTCATTTCATCGATCTACGGGAGAACTTTAGAAAGATTGCTGTTTGCGCTGAGCTATTATTCACTTATCTTTTTTTCTCTTTAATTGATCTACGGTCTAAAATGCCTTAAGATCAAGCAACAAGTGGCACCAATAGAAGCTGCATATACATTCTCATACCAGCATGAAGAAAAAAGCTACATGAACTAGAAGGCACACATTCGTGTTTCAGTTGGCGACCTATCATAACCATAAAAGGCAAGAAACTTTGAGCAAGTAACTGAAAAGACAACAAGAAACATAGTTTCAATTGATATTAAGTAACCAATAATTTATTGGCATTGATACAAACCATGATACAACATATTCCTATGTGAGGATAGGTACATGAGGATAGATGATTAGTAGAGTAAAATCCATCTCCCCATGCATACTTACATACATGAGAACAGGAACCAAGAAGTGAACGGGAGAACTCCATGGGAGACCCGCAGGCTACATCCGCTTCGGGAAGTATAGTTCTTGATGCATCTTTGCCTAGCTTTACAATGATGCTTCTGCAAGATACTTATATTGCGAATGTCCCGCTCTCTATTCCCCAAAGTTTTCAGAGCTCCAATCTGCACTTAGCTTTTCAAACTTGCATTGACATGTGGAGTCTGAAAGATGCATGTCTTGTTGTGGCAGGGACCATATCCTGTACAATGAACCTGGACACAATCTTGACCCTTTTTCTCTCTTTTGAGTGTATATGGTTTTGGGCCTTTTCGGATTTGAGAATACAAGTCCTTGATTCTTTGGTGTCATGTCATCTCAGCTTTTTCACCTTTTATGATGCCTGCTCTTCAGTTTCGCACGATGACACAACTCACACTGGGTTTGGTCAAATTTTATTATTGGAAATTCCATATTAGGTAATGTGTTCTACCATTGTTTGTTGTATGATAGGCATCATTATTGAATGGCGCCTTTTTCTCCTTGTGCTGGACAATTGGCCTCATCAGATTCCCTTAGGTTTCCTACGTCAAGTTAACCTAGGCTGTATCATGGCTAGGTGCATTTCCATCTCCATCCACTGTACCATATAGTTCATAGAAGCCTGCTCTTCAACCTAGATTTATAAATAGCAGCCAGCTCTGAGCTCATCATCAGGTGTGGAATAAACAAGTGTAGTTTTCTAGAGGAAATGAAGTGTGCCGGCGAGTTAGGTTGGGTGTCACCTGGAGTTCTCCCCAAACTACTTCAGTAGCTACACCATGCTCATTTCTTGGCATGCATATGTTTGTGTGCATGGGGCCAGTAGAGTGGTGTATATAGTGAAGTGTTTGGGGGAACTCCGGGTGGCAAGCAGCAATATGTGTTAGGTTCATAAGTGCAGCATGTACTTTTCGATAATGGAGGTTGGAGTAGACCAGCATCTTCCTTGTTGAAAGAATTATTAGGTTTGGCATCCCTAGGAGTTCTCTGCTAGCACTTCACGAGACACTGTTTCAAGAAATTTTGTGAAGTGTTTGGGGGAACTCTCGATGTCGCTAATTATTTACCAAAAATGTAGGTCACATATAGCACATGAGATGAGTTAGTTACCAACAAAGTTTGGTATCACCAGGAGTTCTCTACAAGCACTTCACGAGGCCTAAGCTTGACGGGCTCATGTGAAGTGTTTGGGGGAACTCTTAGTGTCCCCAAGCATTTAGTATGTATATACAATACAATGGTGACGTGCATCAGAACTAAAACATTGAGCAACTATGATGAATTCCTTTCAAGCGCTTCATAAGTCGCTCCATTCAAATTACTCTATTTTCGAGTCGGTGCAATGCATATGAAGTGTTTGGGGGGAATGAACTCTGTACTCAACGTCCATGTGACCTTCAAAATCGGTGATAGCAAAAATTCATGTTAACTTCAAAATCGGTGATAGCAAAAATTGGTGTTGGGTTTTAGCCGAAGCCAAGAGACCCAAGCAATAACCGAGACAGAGAACAATGACAAGCAACAGTAAATCACTTATCAATATTCTCGGGAATCAGCTCTTTACACGTTGGTGGGAGGCCCCCTTTTATAGGGAGATCAAGAGGCACTTTTTACATTCCCCTTATACTCCTGGAAATTAGGTATCATGCTCTAGACTAAACAACTTAAACTTTCCAGGGGCATTAGAGTACATTCATATGTCCTAGTGTGAATGCGTAGACCAGTAACTCCGTCTTTGACTCGGTTTGGACCTGGTCCACGCCACCTTCACCGCGCCTCCAATGACCTTCATTGCCTTCACCACCTGGTGCATTCCCGTCGGCTTCACCATCAAACGCCTGTTCGGCAGAGCAGTGCCTTCTCCCGCTCGGAGAGGAACGGACTGCCATGCCATCACCCAACCTTGCCTCAAGACCTGTAAAAGTGAGCCGATCATACGCAATATTTGATCATTACCTTCGCATCCTCATAAAGGCGAGTTAGGGTAGCGAAGGCAATGGGAGACCATACAATGCCTTCGCGTGGGCTGCAACTCGTTCGTTGGTACCAGAGGCGACGCATTGCCTATCGGTGTCTGATAACCCGGCGAAGGCAATGGCCTTTTAACCGCCAATGGCGAAGGCAAATGACTTGGGACTACAGGCAAAAAATCGGGTGAAGGTGTTTCCTGGACATGCCAATCCCCCAACAGTAGCCCCTCGCGGACGAGGGCTTTCTCCAACAGGCCGATGTCCTCGAAAACTTAGGATTGCCTTCGCCTGTTCCAGAGAAACGCCTCCTCCCGTTGGAGTAAGTCCCGAGTCGTTGTCTTCGCTCTGGATTTGGCTTCGCATCTCTTGTTTTTTCTGATTTTTCACTTATTATTTATTTTTATTTGTACTGTCTTTTGGATTTTTCCGGGCCTTTTAGATTTCCATGCTGCAGTAACGGTCACTTTTTTACTGACCTATAAATAGGACCGAAGGGGTCCCCCCTTTTACCTTTCTTCGCTTTCGCTGTCAATCGCTTTCAGCTGTGGAGACTTCTTCGCTCGCATAGGTCGTGAGCTGACATTTGCTTTTCGTGTTCACGCTGTCTTCTCTTCCGATAGCCACTGTTGTACAAGTAAGATTTTTGTCTTTATGTTTTGGCACTTGTTCTTTCCGATTTTCTTCGCTTAGGTAATGACAATTGTTATCATTCTTGCAGCGGCGCGTGTCAAGCAAACTGCTGTTCTTATTGATATGGCCAGCGAAGGCAGCCCCGATGCCCAACGAGCGGGAGTTTCTCCTCGTCTTGGGTTGGATGATACCGAAGCTGAGCGGCTTGCTCAACAGATTGAGGAGGAGACTCTAGTTGCTGAGGAAGATTCTGGTGACGAGCGCAGTGGTGACAAAGAAGGCGAAGAAGAGAATCTGGAGGATGTCGAGGCTGATGTAGAGGAGCTGGTGGATATCAGCAATAAGAGGGAGAAGACGCTTGTCTTTGGGAAGTCCAAAGTTGGCACTCGTGACATCAAGTTCTACGAGGAGAAAGGATATTTTCCTGTGGGTTGGGGCCGTGCTCCTGGCAGTGATACCACCCCTGCCCCTCGCGCAGACGAAGCCGTGGTCTTCACGGACTTTTTCATTGCGGGCCTAAAAATGCCGATTGACAACATCATTGCGAAGATGATGGCGCCTTATGGCCTGCAGCTGCATCATTTGACGCCAAATGCCATCAGCCATCTTCTTCGGTTCTTTTGGGCTATGAAGACGCATGAGGGAGCTGTTACTGTGGATGGCTTTCTTCGACTTTATGAGGGTCATAATCAAAGCAAGTCATCTGAAGTTGATGGTGAGTTATTCACGCCAGACTTTGGATGCGTGACTTTCACTGGGCGCCGCCGGGGGGGTCATTTTGCGAAGGTGGAAACTTCCTTCGCTCAGAAGAACAAGTGGACCAAAGATTGGCAGAGGTATTGGTTTTATGTGAGGGTGCCTTCGGAGGAGAGGGTTATGGAAGATGGGACGAAGTCTATCTCTTACCCTCTACACAGCCATATAGATTGGCTTAAGTTTATTTCCTGTCCACCCTTCAATGCGGACAACCCTGGTTTTTCCGATTGTTGGAAGCCTTTTCAGACGGCTTCGCAAACGATATGCAGCCGTGACCTGATTGAAGAGGGTATTGCTGCTGACCTTGCTTGCGGGATTTATCCCCTGTCGGCCGGTTGGGGGCCTTTGATGTTGAATGGAAAGGTTTGAAGGAGCACACAAAGGTTTGTCTTCCCCGCTTTGGAGCCCGCCTTCCCGAAGGTATATCTGCGGCGGCTTTTGTTGCTGAGGTGGAGCAACGTGCAAATGATATTCTTGGGTTGTACAACACCAAGGAGCATCGTAGCTCCGAAGACAAGTTTGTTCATGTCAGAATCAACCGTGTCTTTGAGGAGTTGGGGATTTCTTACGGTGAACGCGAGGTTCCCGTTTCTTCTAGGGAGAAGAGAAAAGACAAGAAAGACAAGGAGAAGAAAGATAAGAGGGGGAAGTCGAAGGCGAAGGAGCAAGATGATGACTCTGCTCCTTTGCGTGCTCCTCGCGGAGGAGGACGTGGCCGTGGGAGAAAAACAGTCGCGAAGGCTGCTTCATCCGCGACTCCGGCCAAGCGAGGCAGCAGCAGCTCTCATGAGGCTGCGGAGAAAAGGCGTCGCCTAGAGCCGGCAATTGCTGCCGTGCCCTTATCGGCTATGGCTCCGGCTACCAGGGCCACTTCTTTGGCTTCGCGTGGTGGTCTTCCGCCTCGTCCACCTCGGCCAGCCCCGGCGGCGCCAGCTTCTGTGCGGCGACCGTCTTCGCCAGTCACGGGGTTTATGAGCTCAGCTCCCCGAAGCGGAGATGATATTTTCTTAGGTGAGGTTGCTCTCTTTGGGAATTATTTTCAAGGCACAAGTCTTCCTTTGCTAGGAGACTACTTGGCGCAAAATCCCGTGATTGATGTTGATATTGCTTGTGAAGGCGTTGATGAAACGGCCGAGGGCGCTAGGGTTCCAAATCCATTCGACGATGGCATTGATATTAGCATGTTCGAGGATACCCCTGTTCGGGATGCTCCTATTATAGAAAATGTGCCAGAGGATGTTCATGACGAGGGTAGCCTTGAAGAAACCAGAGCCGAAGCTCCTGTGAACATTACGGCAGTTAGCCCTCCGTCGTCGGCTTTAGCTTCTTCCCCACCTGTCCAAGACTCTTTGGAGGTTCTGGCTCATGCTGCCGGGACAGTTGAAATTGATGCCGAAGCTAAGGGGAGAGAGGCTGCCGAAGCTGCTGAGAGGGCTGCCGCTTCTACATCTTATATGTCTTATATGGATGTTGATATGGGTGGGAGTATTCCTTTTCCCGAAGGTACTCATGTTGTTTCTTCGCTTTTTCCTTTGGCGGTGTTACTTGCTCTGTTTTATGCTAATGCAATTGAGACTCGATTACTAGGTGGCGAGGGAGATGTGCCATCTCGCGTGCGTGAAGGTGGGCCTCTTCGAGATTTTGATTTGGAAGGTGTTTTTTGTTTGGGATTATAGCTGGTTTTTTTCCTTTGGCTGTATTGCGAAGGTAACAATGTTATCATCATTTTTTCCTTGCAGCATATCAATGACTTATCCAGACACTTGATCCTAAAAGCACATGTTCCACTATTTTGGTTTCGGGAATGAAGGTATGTCCTCATTGCCTTCGTCTTGTGATCTTGTTTTTGATTTTAGCTTCGGTTCGTTTATTTCGTAATACTGAACTGTATTCTACCATAGGTTGTTGTAGCTATCAATGAGTTAGCCGCTCAGGTTCCCAACCTCAACTTAGTTGCTGCTGAACGCAAAGAGCTGGAGAAATTGCGAAGGGAAAAAGCCGAGCTCCTCCAGATCCAGGCAACTGTTGATAGAATTAAGCAGGACATTGAAAATGAAAAGGCTCTGTTTTGCCAGGACCAGAGACTATTGTTGCTGAGAACAAGTCTTTGAAGGAAAAGTTACAGCTTTGGAAGCTAAGGCTGGCGAAGCCGATTCTCTTAGGGAAAAGGTTGCTGCCTTGGAGGCTAAATTTGTTGACAAGGAAGACACCATAGAAGGCCTTCGCATGCAAATTGTTGAAGGAACTGAGTTAGTTTTGGTTCTAAAAGGTGAGGTGAACACACTGACTGCTGCTAAGGAGAAACTTTCGAGCGATGTCGATACATATCGGACTCGCAGTGAAAACTTTGAGCGTGAGGTATTGCAGCTTCGCACATCAAACCTTAATCTTCGCAAGGAAAATGAAAGCGTGGTTGATGTTGCCTGGGAGCAAGGTCTGAAATTATATCGCTTATACAAGGAAGCCTTACGACAGTTTGGTGCGGAGCCAGCTCCCTTCCCCAATAAAGAGTATAGCTTGGACAAGCTCTTTAATTGGATAGAGAACGAATTTGCTTCGCTTCCTTCTGTTGTTGAGGCTCTTGGTGACTTCGCTGTGAACCTGTGCTCATGCAACTTGTTGAAAGTTCTATCAGATAACGGTTGTGATCATTATAATGCCTTGGTTCGATAAGGCTATCCTTATCCGGCTCCCAGAGATCCTGCCGATACTACTTATTTCCCAAACCAGCTGTTAGTTGCGAAGGCACTTTTCCTTAAGCAGTTTTGGGTTGTCAGTGGTCGTCCAGCGGCTCAGAATTTAATCCGAGAACGACTCGCGAAGGTATTTTGTTATTTACCCTCACTTTCAATTTTGATTCTTTTTTATCCTTAATTTTTCGTTGTTTTATTTGATAGCTTTTGTATTCTCAGTCCAAGGAGCTGAAGAAGCAAAAAGCTGAGGCTGAAGCCGTCGCGAGGGCTGCTGCTGCTAAGGAAGCTGCTGAAGCCGGAGCCGGGTCAAGCTCTGCTGCAACTGCGGCCGCTACTGGCGAAGCCAGCGCTTCTTCTTCGCAGGGCTAGAGTGCTCAGGTCTAAGGACCTTTTGAATTGTAATTATTGTAGGACTTGTTGAGCGGGCAGCTCTTTTGAACTTGTACATTTGTGTATATTCAGGGCGATGACATGCTTGCACTTACTCCATTGGCCATGCGTGATGGGCCGCTTTGTATTTCTGGCTTCGCATGGAGGGAATTTCAACGACTTTATCCAAACACAAGCCATCATGATTTTTTGGAGTATTGTCACGAGTTTTATCGTCGCACGGAGTTCGATGTTTTTGAGTTTTTTACGGCATTTATTGCCCATGGCTCAGATCGAGTTGAGCTTGCTAGGCAGAGGAATACCGAAGCTGTTTCCCTAGGCATTCCGAAGACAGAGCCATTGGAAATTAGTCCTGATGTCAGGGACTTTGCGTGTGTGTATAATGCTCCTCGGTTTAGGAGATCTGGCGAACAGTTTTATGGAAATGTGTTTGAGATGTTTTGATGGTGCGTGATGTAATGAACTTTGTAATGTGTAAAGTGACTGACTGAATAAATATGAACTCGTTTTGCCTTCGCTCCAGAGAGAAAGGCCTCCTCCCCCCAAAGCGAGTTTATGTTTATTCATGCAAAGACAAAATTGTTTGCGATATGTGAGGTGAATGAAAAAGATTGAACTCGGTTTGCCTTCGTTTTTGAGAGAAACGCCTCCTCCCCCCGAAGCGAGTTTGTGTTTTTCATTCAACACGCTCTGACTGCGATGTTAAGCGTTTAAACCGGGAATTGTCTCCGCGTTTGCCTTTTTTGGAATTGATTATCCTTTTAGCGTTTTGGAGAGTAATTTGAGCCGAGGCCACTTTAACTCCATAGGGTAAGGGTTTTTGTGTATATAAAACAATCTGAGCCGAAGCCCGTTTTACTCCTTAGAGTAAGCGATTTTGTGTATATAAAACAATCTGAGCCGAAGCCCCTTTTACTCCTTAGAGTAAGCGATTTAGATCTGAATTGGCCTTACCTCTGGTAGGGTCATTTCAGTTCTATTTGGTTTATCGAATACCAGCGATCTGGTCGAAGCCAATCGCTTTCGATGCAACTTGTTTGGGGAATGACTCGTTTATATATTTTTCACGAGTTACAATTGGCACCGCCTCGTTAAAAACCTCACCCCTTGGTAAGGGTTCCCCTATGAGGAAAAGAGTACGGGCCTTTTTTGAAGGAAGAAAGGAAATCTACTCTATCAATTGACTTCGTTTATAGACTACGAAGCCAATTGTTACATGATTCTCACAGGTAGTACCTTCGCAGGCTGTCCGCATTCCATGAATGCGGCAGCTCATTGCCTTCTCCATCCCCCAGGTGAAATGATCCTGGTCTGTTACTCTTGACGACTAGGAATGGGCCTTCCCATTTGTTCTGTAATTTTTCTGAAGGCATACTCGGGTTCTTCCTTAGCACCCAGTCGCCTATCTTGATGTCTTTCCTTACCACTTTCCTGTCACGCCATTTTCTGGTTTCTTCCTGGTACTTGGAAATGTTCTTCGCTGCTTGCAGCCTGTAGATTTCTGTAAGGTCTTTATCTATAGCTTCGCTATCTTTTGGTGCTTCCTGCTGAGTGCGAAGCCCCTTATGAAGAATCTCTTCGGGACACATTGCATCTTCGCCATATAATAGCTTGAATGGTGTGAATTGAGTTGCTCTTGATGTGGTGGTGTTATGAGCCCAGATTACCTTCAGCATTTCTTCTACCCATTTCCCTTTTTTCTTGCAATTTGCAAGGCATTTCCTGACGGCTGTGAAGATGATGCCATTAGCTCTCTCAACTGCGCCATTGGACTGCGGGTGATATACTGATGCGAATCTTGCCTTCGTCCCTATGGACATGCAGTACTGCCTGAATTCGTCACAGTCAAACTGCTTCCCATAATCTACTGTAATTTTCCTTGGGACTCCAAATCTGCAAACGATTTGCTGCCAGAAGAATTTGATAACTGTCTTCGCCGTGATATTTGCTAGTGGCCTTGCCTCAATCCACTTAGTGAAATATTCCACTGCAACTATTGCATACTTGAGGTTTCCTTGGGCCATTGGAAGAGGACCCACCAGATCGATGCCCCATCTCTGCAATGGCCAGGTTGGAGTTATCAGCTGTGACGGCTCCGAAGGTGATTTTTTGGTTGCCGCACATTTTTGACATTCGTCGCAAGTCTTGACTGTATTTGTTGCATCATTGATGATTGAAGGCCAATAAAACCCTTGTCTCATTGCCTTTCCCACAATTGCCCTCGCTCCAAAGTGAGCTCCGCATAGACCACTGTGTATCTCTTGAATTATCTCTCTGCCTTCGCTGATGGAAACACAGCGAAGCCAAGGGGCCACGACTCCTTTCTTGTATAGGATGTTGTCAATGATTTGATATGACCTTGCCCTCTGCTGCATGGTTTTGAGATCTTCTTCATCAATTGGTTCATAGTATCCTTTGAGGTATGCCATTATAGATGACCTCCAATCCTCTGAGTTTATTGCGTTGATCAGACTTGGCTGCTCATCAAGTTCCTCGATCGAAGGCGTTGTCAGTGTTTGGAAAAAGACGCCGGGCGGTAACTTGTCCCCCTTTGCTGCTGCTTTAGTCAGTGCGTCGGCTTCTTCATTCTTTGCCCTCGGGATGTATTCGATTGTGAAACCTTTGAATTTTTTTCTCCATTGCTCGGACTGTGGTGAGGTATTTGATCAGCTCAGGCTGCTTTGCAATACTCTCTTTTTCGATGTGGTCTGCCACCACCTTCGAGTCTGTTTTCACAATGAAACGCTGCGCCCCCAGCGCCTTCGCTTTCCTGAGCCCCAATAGCACGGCTTCATATTCAGCAACGTTGTTCGTACTTCTGTCGGTATTTTTGCAGAACTCCAGGTTCGCTGCATATCTCATTTTCACACCCGAAGGCGATTGTACAATCGCTGCGATGCCAGCTCCCTTATCTCCCCAATGGCCATCACTGTGTACTAGCCAGCTTTCTTCTCTGGTCACATTTTGTGCCGAAGGTGATGTCTATTCTGCAATGAAATCAGCCAGGACTTGAGATTTGATAGCAGTCCTCCGCTCAAGATCCACGACGTATTCTGACAGCTCTGCAGCCCATTTCCGTATTCTTACTGAGGCCTCTTTGTTACTCAGTAGCTCTTTTAGTGGTTGATCTGTCAGCACTTTAATATTGTGCCCCTCAAAATAATGCCTTAGCTTTCTGGATGCCATCACCACTGCATAAATCATTTTCTCAATCTCAGTATAGAACAGCTTCGACCCAGCCAGTGCCTCGGAAACATAGTAGACCGGTTGCCGTATATTTCTTCTTTCGACCAGCTTCTCCGCAATGAGTGCAGCACTAACCGCTGATTGCGAAGCTGCAATATATAATAGTAAGGGTGCCTTCGGGTCAGGTATTGTCAGTTTCGTGAGCTGCATCAGATATTGCCTTAGCTCGTGGAATGCCTTGGATTGCTCCTCTCCCCATTCAAACTTTGATGCGTTTCTGAGAGTTGCGAAGAAGGGTAAACTGCGCTCCGCTGCCTTAGCAATAAATCTGTCGAGTGCTGCAATTCTGCCAGAGAGTTTCTGCACGTCTCTAATGCATTTTGGCTCTTCCATGTTGAGGATTGCGTTGATCTTATCTGGATTGGCTTCGATCTCGTTGGCTGACACCAGACAGCCGAGTATCTTTCCTCTGGTCACTCCGAAGACACATTTCTCCGGGTTGAGCTTGCGACCTGCTTGTCTCATTCGAGCGAAGGCAACTGCCAAGTCTGAGACATGATCTTGTCTATTGATGCTTTTGACCAAGATGTCATCAACATATGCAAGTATAGTTTTGAATAGTTCTTCTTTGAATACGGTGCTGGACATGCGGCAGAAAGTGGTACCAGCATTGTGAAGCCCCTCTGGCATTCTGATGAAGCAAAATGTACCAAGCGGAGTGATGAAGCTGGTTTTCTTCGTCTTCTTTTTTCATCCAGATCTGATGATAACCAGAGAAGCAATCGAGGAGAGACATCATCTCACTTGCGGCAGCCTGATCAATGATCTTGTCAATTCTTGGGAGTGGGAAATCATCTTTGGGACACGCTTTGTTGAGATCGGTGAAGTCAATGCACATTCTCCACTTGCCATTTTTCTTTTTTACGGGCACAGTGTTTGCTAGCCACTTGGGATATTCGACTTCGTGTATAACGTTCGCATCGAGCAGCCTTTGCACTTCGGCCTTGACTGCGCTCACTTTTTCTTCGGACATTTTCCTCAGTTTCTGCTTCTTCGGCCTCATATCAGGGCTGATTGATAGTTTGTGCTCAACTATGCTTCTGTCAACTCCTGGCAAATCTTTGCTTGACCATGCGAAGACATCTTTGTTATTTCTCAAGAACTCGATGAGTCTTTCTTCTTCGTCTGGCTCAAGATCTGAGCCGATGATGACTTTTCTATCGAAGACATCTGGCTGCAATTGCATCTCTTTGGTTTCTGTTGCCCTTTGCATAGTTTTGCTGTCTCTCTCGGCTTTTGGCTTCTCCTCTGGGTAAATGGGATCGCTTTCTTCGAGAACATGGACTTTTCGCTGGCCTGGGGTGTTAGCATATTCAATTCTTCTCGCCTCTGTTTGGTCACCATAGACTGTGATTACCCCTTTGAGAGCTGGCATTTTCATGCACAAGAAAGCTTGCCTTATGATGATGTCGAAGGTATTTATGACTCCTCTACCGATGATAACATTCTAGTCGAAGAACATGTCAATAACGTCGAAGCTAATGAACTCTGTTCTTGCATTTGATGTGTCGCCAAAGGATACTGGCAATGTGATTTTTCCCAATGTTGCGGTGCGCTTCCCCCCGAAGCCGACCAAAGGTGTGTCAGATGGCTCTAAGTTATCTGGGTTGATGTTTGTCATCGATCTGAGAGTCTTTGCCAAGATGATATCAGCAGAGCTGCCTGTGTCCACTAGCACTTTCCCAATTCTCCAGCCAGCGATGTTGGCTTCAATCGACATTGCGTCATTGTGTGGAAAGTTGTGGAGTTTGAGATCTTCTTCGGTGAAGGTGATTGGCATGTGAGACCATTCCGACTTCTTGTAAGGACCGTCAACCGAGATGTTGTTGACCTGGCGAAAGTAACTCTTTCTCTGCTTCTTCATTTCGAAGGTGAATGATGATCCTCCAGTTATAGGCATAATGAGGCCGTAACTGGGCAGGGGATTTGCAGTGTTTGGGTCTTGCTGTTTTTGGGGAGGTGGAGGTGGAGGTGGTAATTCTTCTACCTTGATGTCTTTGTTTTGGGTAGGCTGGGTGTTTTGAGGGTAGAATTGTGGGTACATGGTCTGTGGGTAGTAATGCTGGAAAGTTTGGGGCGAAGGCGAAAATTGAGTCGCCATCGCGGTTGTTGGGTGAACAAAGTTTGAGCTGAGGGAGGGATAAACTGGGCAGTATGGCTGGATAGCTTGGGTTTGTGGCTGAGTTTGAGTGTTGGGTGGCGAAGCCGAGAATGGCTTCGTTTGGGTAGCTTGGATTTTCTCTGCTTTCAGTTTGTCGATAGTTCTTTTGATATCTCGGCACTGCTCTGTGCCATGGGTGTGATTTTTGCCATGATATTGACAAAATAGCTCTGGTCCCGAAGGTGGACCTCTTCCTCTTCCTCGGCCTCGGCCGGTTCTTCCACCCCTTTGGGTAGGCTCATTTCTTTGATTCTGGAACTGGTTTTCTGGGAAAGTGGGTTTGCTTTGTGAGAGCGAAGGCGAATTTTCCACGCTCATGATGGTTTGGGATTGGTAGTTTTGGTAATGGTTTTGGTTGTAGTGATGCTGCTTGTTTTGGGAATCATACTGATTTTTTAGGACGGCTTCTCTGGCAATCCTCATTCGATTGTCATTGTCAGATCGACAATACTTTTTGAACTCCTCATAAAGATCTCCAAGTGTTGCTGGTGTCTCCCTTGCAATGTGCTGAGCGAAGGGACCCGGCCGAAGCCCCTGAATTGCAGCAAATTTGGCGGCTTCGTCAGGAATAATGAGGAGCCTGAGAACGGAGTCCGACAAACCTGCGAAAGTAGTCCTCCAGAGACTCCTTCGGCTGTTGATGTAGAGTTAGCTCTGCATATGAGAGTGCCTGGTCTCCCATTATGCTGAAATTCTTGATCAATTCTCTTTTCAGATCATACCAGCTGGTGATGGATAGCCCTGGAAGCTTGGTGTACCAGTTCATTGCCGTGCCATCGCAGACGATGATGAAAGATTTTGCCAACACCACATCATCTCCCCCTGCCGAAGCTATTGCAGCTTCATAACTCATGAGGAATTGCTTGGGGTCGGTGAGGCCATTATACCTTGGTAGAGAGATTGGCTTGTATGAAGGCGGCCATCTTGCCAATTGCAAACTTTCTGAGAGAGGGCAAGTGCGGTCAATTGGACGTGTATGCAGCACCTGGAAGCCAATTTCTGATGTGGAAATGTGATTTGTTCCAGCACTGCCGAAGGCAATTGGATCGTTGAGTTCGGCTTAGAGTTGAGCAACTTGTTTCTTGGCTTTTTCGAGTTCTTCTCGGAGCTTTGCAGCTCTAGAACCAGTGGAGTTCAGTCTTCTTTGCTTCGCTTGCCTCAGCTCTTCCAACTGCTTCCTGACTTGCAGCAATTGATGTTGCTGTTCCTCTTCCTCCTCTTGCATTTGTTGCTCTAGTTCGAGCTGTGCAGCATCCAGCTCTCTCTGCTGCTCGAGGCGTCGAAGACGAAGCCTTTCCTCAAGTCAGTGCATTCTCTACTCAGTGGTAAGGGTTTCATCATCGATCTCTTGATCATCAAGAATAGCTTCGGTTACTGGTGGTAGGTTGATTTGTAGGGTTGAGGGTTGAGAAGCGGCTTCGGTATGAGTGGTGTCTTCAACGGTGTTGGTTGGTTTGGTTGGCTTTTTGGGTGGCATGGTGGTTATCGTGGGTTTTGTTCGTGCACTGCACAAACGGTGGGCGCCAGTTGTTGGGTTTTAGCCGAAGCCAAGAGACCCAAGCAACAACCGAGACAGAGAACAATGACAAGCAACAGTAAATCACTTATCAATATTCTCGGGAATCAGCCCTTTACACGTTGGTGGGAGGCCCCTTTTATAGGGAGATCAAGAGGCACTTTTACATTCCCCTTATACCCCTGGAAATCAGGCATCATGCTCTAGACTAAACAACTTAAACTTTCCAGGGGCATTAGAGTACATTCATATGTCCTAGTGTGAATGCGTAGACCAGTAACTCCGTCTTTGACTCGGTTTGGACCTGGTCCACGCCACCTTCACCGCGCCTCCAATGACCTTCATTGCCTTCACCACCTGGTGCATTCCCGTCGGCTTCACCATCAAACGCCTGTTCGGCAGAGCAGTGCCTTCTCCCGCTCGGAGAGGAACGGACTGCCATGCCATCACCCAACCTTGCCTCAAGACCTGTAAAAGTGAGCCGATCATACGCAATATTTGATCATTACCTTCGCATCCTCATAAAGGCGAGTTAGGGTAGCGAAGGCAATGGGAGACCATACAATGCCTTCGCGTGGGCTGCAACTCGTTCGTTGGTACCGGAGGCGACGCATTGCCTATTGGTGTCTGATAACCCGGCGAAGGCAATGGCCTTTTAACCGCCAACGGCGAAGGCAAATGACTTGGGACTACAGGCAAAAAATCGGGTGAAGGTGTTTCCTGGACATGCCAATCCCCCAACAATTGGTTACAGTGGCATGTCAACAATTGGCGCAGGTGGCCAAAGAGTTTTTTACCCAGACACATGAGTGGCAGTCTAGTCGTCGGATTGAGTGTCATTAGTGTGTTTTTGTTTCTCTTCTTGTAAGGCTGTGTGCATCTTGCTGCAGAGGTCGGGAGTGTTCCAAGGTTTGCATATCATCTTGATGTAAGAATCTTGGTATTAATAAAAACTTCCCTTATCGAAAAAAAACTTCAAAGTCCCCATTATATGTGCTATGCTAGTTATAGATAGGTTTACTATCTGTTTTCCTTGTTTTGACCACACCTACTAAAATGCCACTAGTTAGAGCCAAATTCACTGTGCAACATCACTCATGTTATGTGCAGTAAATTCTACATCCTAGCAACTTAATTAGTGTCTATAGGGTAACTATATACCTTGAAATAGCTTGACCATTTTCTCGATGTTTTACTGGATTTCTAAATTTATAGAATCATAATTACTCTTTTACTCACCTGTCTTTGCAGCCACATACTCAAATCGGACGCACAATTTTAATCTTGATTGCTCAGATGTCATCACTACTTCCAATCACAATTAATGCTAGTGATTTATGTCTCGTCAACAAAACTTATTATGCTAGATAGACCACTAGCGGTGAAAGTGGAGCGGATAATTTCCGCATCCGATCCGATCCGAATCCGATTTTTGCGGATATGGAGAAGAGTTTTTGATATCCGTGTGGATATGGATAATCCAAATCCGATTGTATGCGAATGTGGATTAGGATATGGTTTCTGTGAAATCCAATGGATATGGATTATCCGATAATTGAATGCGGATTATCCGAACCTTATAATAGGATATCCGACTACTCTGCAAGCTCAACATGGCCAGCAACCCAAATAATTAGACGCTCATGTGATTTTTTGGCCCATAGAGGCCAGCAACCTGTTGACGCAGAAAATCGGCGGTCGTATCCTCCACGTGCAGCACAAGAAGACCAGGGAGATCTGCTTCACTCCAGTGCCAGCCTGCACTTTGTTCAGGTTCGCGGCGTGCCAGCCAATTTGACCTGAAATTGACAAGGGGATAAAACAGTTAAATTACTCTTTGATTGTGCCGGCTCTATTCCAAATGGTATAGGCACGTTGGATTTAAGCCAAGACCCAATCAGACTTGCGTCGGCCGATGCCAATCGGACCTCAAAATCGGACTTCATAAACAACCTCAGTCGGACCAATATAATCGGACCTTAATCAGTCATCTAATCGGACCTCAGAATCAGACCAATCAGGATCGGACCTTGTAACAGATCAGCCTTTAAATAAAATAAAGCATAAAATATGGCCAATATGTAAATAATGGATCAGTTGTGCCTTTGGACAAGATATTAAATAATCAAAGTGTAAGCCGATACATCGTCCATCTTGCCTAGTTGCCAGTTTGATTTATCTTATCGGACCATCTAACCAGCCAATCGGACCAGAACCTTTTCAGAGAAATCTAGCTCCGACGTAGGGAATCTAGATTTCTCCAGCAATGATCAGATCAGATAGCTAGACAGTCAAACTCAACTCATCAACCTGTCAACTAAACAAGATGCTCGCACAGGTGTTAATCAGATTAAGCAAATAAGCAGATAAAACATTAACAGGATCATTCTGATTCTAAGGTATGCTATCGAATAATCAAGCAAGACCTAGCTCCGACGTAGGGAATCTAAATCATACATAACACTCAAATAGCAATCGGGTATAACCAAAGCTTCCTTTGACTAATCAAGATGAATCTAGCTCCGACGTAGGGAATCTAAACCAAGCATGACAATCAAAGATCAATCTTATCATATTATGAACATCTAGCTCCGACGTAGGGAATCTAAACAAACAAAATACTCAAAGAACAACCAGATTAAACCACAAAGCATGATCGGACCTAGAACGATACTGTAAGATAAATATTGCTTAAATCAGACCAAGACCAATGCTCAAAGCCGTTGAAGAAGTAGATTAATTCACATGGCGTAGATCTAAACCAATCTAGCAACTCCAAACAAACCGCAAAAGTTGCCTTTAAATAACCAAGATGAGTCTAGCTCCGACGTAGGGAATCTAGCCTAATCTTGATGATCTAGCTCCGACGTAGGGAATCTAGACATAAAGTGCAACCCGATAAACGATCAACTGTTGAATAATCAATAGTGATCTAGCTCCGACGTAGGGAATCTAGATCAATCTTGCTTATTCAAAGATAAATCGGTTGAACAAAATAAACGAGAAAGGGCGATGCGCCTCAATTCAAAGCCTATACTAGTTCGATAAATTGACTAACTTACTGGTAAGCCGGAGATCAGAACTGATGCAGCCCGTCCACCGATAAGCTTCGTCGAGATACTACTCCTAGGGTTTTTGGCGTGAAGCCGGGTTGTATTGATTGTGAGAATAGTTCTTTACAATGGACGAGGGTTTATATTTATACCCTGGTCATGATGAGTCCTGATCGGACCAGACTAACTTGTAGATAAAGTAAACTTATTCTAAGATAGAATGGGACTTTTAATACGCCTTCTGAAAAGGAAATAGTCCCCGTTCATGCCACGCTTCCTTTTTAGCCGATGTATATTTTCTCATTCACCATCAGATCGGACTCTCTCTCTTCATCGGACCTCTATCCCGCATCGGCTCCCTTCTTCGGCATCAACTGTTTGACCATTCAACGGG
Source organism: Alloteropsis semialata (assembly GCA_004135705.1). Lineage (NCBI taxonomy): Eukaryota > Viridiplantae > Streptophyta > Magnoliopsida > Poales > Poaceae > Alloteropsis > Alloteropsis semialata. The sequence continues at coordinate 17,701,820 of CM014277.1, forward strand.
CCCACTGCGCAGTTTCAACCTCACCACGTCACCATCTGACTCAGCATATCAGGTGCGAAAATCTGGTGTCAACACATGCCCCCCAATTTTGGAATAAAATATCATTTTGTTCCAAAATTCGTATCTATCATCACAAATCCTTCACCGATTTTCGTGCCGAAACTTTCATCATTGCACTGTGCAATTCCTCGATTCTCGGATCACATCCATTTTTCCTTATAAAACATTTCCATCGCCAGTCACTACCAAGGATCTGCACCACCCACCTTCTTCTGACAACGAACAGTATATGGAATCCTGCACCTTATGTTACGGGTATCCATATATTTACTGACCCAGGCGAAATGACTCTTCAATGCAGTTCCTCAAAAGACGCCCCTCTTTAATCAGCACTGAATCAATGACATCTTCACGAGAATACTGTTCTTCTTTGGACAGTTTTAGCGAGCATCTTTCAGATTCCCTTCTTTCCTTTAACTCCTTCATCAATCGCCAGCTATAAATACCTGTCTCAGGTTCTCCTTTCTTCACCACTCCTTCTCGCCATGGCGCATCCAATATTCATGACAGAACACAAACTCCTTCTCTTCGACATAGGAACCAACCCCTTCTTCCTCTTCTGCTAGAAGAATTCTCGTGAAATATCATAGGGTACTCCCCCCCTTTTTTGATCCTATAGTGAATCCAGGTGGAACCTCTGCTAGGAGAATCCTCGTGAGGTTTCCTCATGGTTTTACTAAAGGGAAGATTTTTCAGAGGGGTTTACTGGGGTCCCTTTCTTCAGGATAGGGATAGAGCCACTGGTCCGCCGGTGCGCTCTTCAAGGGACTGCTTCCAGAGCATATCTCCTCAAACTTGCGGATTTCTTCGAATGAGCCAAGCTGTTCAAGAATATGTCCCAAGGAAGAGGATGTTTTCTTAATTTTATGTTTTCTCTTGCCCTTTTCCTTCTAGACTTATTCTGGCAATGATGAACAAAGTACATCGGCGCCTATTAGATCTTTCTGTCTTCTGAAATCCCTTTGTATGAGAAATAGATGAATATATATGCAATCCCTTTTCCAGCAGCCTGCTCCGCCATCGAGCGGCTTGATGATGTAATATATTTTTCTCTTATTGTATATAGCCCTTAATGTGATGCATATCGCATCGGCTCTTATTTTTTGTTCTTGAGACGATTTTTCCATCGGCTTCTAAGCCTGACGCATAGCATCGGCTTCATGAATTTACCCAAATGCTAGGGTAGTACTTCTTCAGATATTTCCCGTTTAATGCCTTAGGAAACACTTCTCCTTCAAGTGTTTGTAGAATATAAGCATTTCCAGGAACACATCGGACGACTTGATAGGGTCCCTCCCAGTTTGGTGACCATTTGCCGTACTTGGGATCCTTAGAACCAATCGGCAGAATAACTTTCCAGACAAGATCGCCCTCTTTGAACTCTTTCCCTTTAACTTTCTTATCATAATGCCTCGCAACTCTGAGTTTGTTAGACTCAATATTTTTGAGAGCGCGCAGCCGACGAACAGCCAAGTCATCGGACTCACTATTCATGAGCTCCATGTATTCGCCGGCCTTCAATTTATCCTGAAGCTCTATACGTCTTGATCCAATACGAATTTCCCATGGAAGAACGGCTTCATGTCCATAAACTAGTTCATACGGAGAAACCTTGATCGATCCATGACAAGCCATTCGATAGGCCCATAGAGCTTCAGGAAGCACAATATGCCATTTTCTTGGATACTCCTCAATCTTTCTATCAATCAACTTGATCAAACTTTTGGAGGCTTCAGCTTGACCATTGGCTTGTGCATAATATGGCGATGAATTAAGAAGCTTGATACCCATATCAGCAGCAAAATTTTTGAATTCGTCCGATGTAAACATCGTACCTTGATCTATTGTGATCGTCTGTGGAATTCCAAATCGGTAGACAATGTGCTCTAACGAATTCAATAACATTCTGTGACTTTACCTCCTTCAAAGGAATAGCTTCAACCCATTTGGTGAAATAATCTGTTGCCACTAATATGAATTTGTGCCCCTTGCTTGAATGTGGAAAAATTTGGCCGATCAGGTCAATTCCCCATCCTCTAAACGGCCATGGCTTGATAACAGGGTTCATGGCCGATGCTGGAGCCCTTTGAATATTTCCATATCTTTGACACTCTTGGCATCCTTTATAATATTCAAAGCAGTCTTCTAGAATCGTCGGCCAATAATACCCATTTTTTCTGATCATCCATTTCATCTTGAACGCCGATTGATGAGCCCCGCAAACTCCTTCATGAATTTCTCCCATTAAAACCTTGGCTTCTTCAGGTCCGATACATCTCAACAGGACTCCATCAATCGAGCGAAAATAAAGCACCTCTTCAACCAAGACATGCCTGATCGATTTGTAGCGTATCTTCCTAGAAGTCTTGACAGAAGAATCCCTCAAATATTCGATGATTTCTTTCCTCCAATCTCCTTCTGGTATCTCCTGCATCATCACATCGGACATAGGCCGATAGCCAGACGCTTTTTGCGCCAGCCGATTTGCTTCTTCGTTATGATGTCTTGGAACATGCTTAAGAGTTACCAAGACGAATTGACCAATCAAATCTCGGCACTTTTCAAAGTAAGATAACAAAGCACCCATCTTGCAATCATATCTGCCGAGTAACTGATTGATAATCAGCAAAGAATCTCCAAATACCTCAACAAACTGAGCGCCGATTTCTTTAAGAATCTGGAGACCCTTCATCAATGCTTCATATTCCGCCTGATTATTTGTGCATTTTTCAATTGGAAAGCAAATTCAAACCTTGCCCCCCGAGGCGAAATAATAATCAGGCCGATTCCGCAACCATCATTGCAAGAAGAACCATCAAAGAATATAGTCCAAGGAACCGCGTCAACCACATCAGCCTTTTTCATCGGACCAGATACATCAAGCTCCATAGTGCATTGCTCAACAGCATTAATGTTAGGTCCACAATGATCAGCAACTAAATCAGCCATTATCTGCCCTTTTACCGCTTTGGCCGATTCGTATCTAAGATCAAACTCTGTCAGAGCAAAAACCCACTTGCCAATTCTCCCTTTCATGATTGGCATCGATAACATATATTTGATCACATCCTCTCTACAGATCACAGTACATTCAGCCGATAGCAAATAATGCCTTAATTTTGTACAAGAAAAATACAAACAAAGGCAAAGCTTCTCCACATATGAGTACCGAGTCTCAGGATCTAGTAATCTTCGGCTTAAATAGAATATAACTCATTCCTTCCCATCAACCTCTTGAATCAAGACAGAGCCGATTGCATGATTAAAAGCCGATAAATAAAGCTTGTACGGCTTACCCTTTTATGGTGCAATAAGAACTGGGGGATATGCTAAATATTGCTTGATTTCATCCAATGCCTTTTGATGTTTAGGCTCCCAAACCAATTCTTCTTCATCTTTCAGCTTCAACAGAGGAGTAAACGCCTCCAATCGGACCGACAGATTTGATATAAACCTCCTCAGGAAATTGATCTTTCCAATCAAACTCTGCAATTCCATCTTGTTTACTGGAGGTTCAATATCATCAATCGCTTTGCGGTTTCGATCATTTACCTCGATTCCTCTCTCATGTACCAGGAAACCGAGAAATTGGCCGGCCGATACGCCAAAAGCACACTTGAGCGGATTCATCTTCAATCCATGTTGCCTTGTGCACTCCAGCGTTTCCTTCAAATCGGCCAAATGATCTTGATAAACTTTTGATTTGATCACCACATCATCAATGTAGATTTCAACTATCCTGCCGATCAGCTTATGAAAAATATAATTCATAGCACGTTGATAAGTAGCACCAGCATTTTTCAAACCAAAAGTCATAACAACCCACTCATATAAACCGAGAGCACCTGGGCATTGAAATGCAGTCTTGGGAATATCTTCTTCTGCCATGAAAATCTGATTATAACCAGCATTACCATCCAGGAAACTCATCACTTTATGGCCTGATGCATATCGGCCACCGGCATCGGATACTCATCCTTCGGAGTTGCCTTGTTCAAGTTCCTGTAATCAATGCAAACACGTAGCTTTCCATTTTTCTTATAAACAGGAACTATATTTGATACCCACTCAGCGTATCGACATGGCCTGATAAACTTAGCTTCAAATAGCTTCGTTATTTCGGCCTTAATTGGTTCATACATCTCTGTCTTGAACCTCCTTGCATACTGCTTGTGTGGTCGATATCCTGGTTTGATGGGTAGCCGATGTTCAACAATATTACGGCTTAAACCTGGCATTTCATAATATTCCCAAGCAAAACAATCAGAATACTCTTTCAAAAGTTTTATTAAGTCCTGCTTATACTCGGGATCCAACTTAGCACTGATATACGTCGGCCTTGGCCTATCACCAGATCCTATGTCTATCTCTTCTAATTCATCGGCCGACGTAAATCCAAATTCTAACTTACCGAATTCACTTCGGTCTTCAAAATCTTCTATACAATCGGCCATTTAAAATAAAGTCTCAGAGCCGACTGCTTGGATCGGCTGTAATCCCTGATCGGACACCTTGAGGAAGTCACCATCCCATGTTTTTCCTGATAGGCATTCAATCCCTTCAAATTCCCAAATCGTTGACTCGGCTGTTGCAATGCTAACCAAATCATCAGCTAGAACAATCTCCACATTGTTGCCTTGCCACTGGATCAAACACTGATGCATTGTGGATGGGATACAGCAGTTGGCATGAATCCAATCTCGCCCGAGGAGCATGCTGTAGGAACCTTGTCCATCAATCACAAAGAAAGTGGTCGGCAATGTCTTGCTGCCGATGGTCAACTCCACATGAATTGCCCCCCGAGGCTCTGAAACATTACCGCCGAAATCTTTGAGCGTCATGTTTGTTTTGATCAGATCATCAATCCCCTTGCCCAACTTGCGAAATGTTGAATAGGGCATAAGATTGACAGCAGCTCCTCCATCAACCAGCATCTTGGTCATCGGCTTCCCATCAACATATCCTTTGATGTATAGAGGCTTCAGGTGCCGATAGCCATTCGCATTTGGCTTCTCAAAGATCGCCTTCTTTGAATCAAGAACTAAGCATGCGGCAGCTTCTTCTAACTCATAATCAGCCTCATCATCGTCCTGTTCATCAGAAGCGGCAAAATCAAAAGGCAATATTAAAACCATGTTTACCGGGGCCGATGTGCTTGCTTCATCGTCATTGGCCATCTTAGCGCGCCAAACTTTCTCTTTGGCTAACTCTTGCTCCTGAATCTGCTCATGATAGCACAACCTCTGAACACGTCTCTTTTTGGACCTAGAAATCCCTGATGGGCACCACTGTCCAGGCTTCATTTGAGGTTCTTTAATCCGATCCCGAACTGGAGCCTTTTCTTCCATTTTTTTCAGGGCCAAGAGCATCAACCTGGCCTTCGATATTTTTATGGCCATGAGCATCAACTCGGCCTTCATCTCCTTGATGATGATCATCAATCCTGACGCCGATCCGTTCATGAACTGATCGTCGACCTTTCTTGAAAGCTCTGTATTCTTCATACTGGAGGCTGCATTCAGGACAATCTGTTTTGGATGGTAATCTAAGTTTCTCGTTCCAGCAGAACACGAAGAAAGGACATCTCCAGTGACCATCATCTTGATCGTACTGCTCATAGGTCTGACGTCTGTCCATATACCAATCGGACCTATCATTGTACCAGCGTCGTCTATCGGACCTATCATCATATCGGCATCGGCCATCGGACCTTTCATCAAACCGCCTCGCCTGATATTCACGCCTCTGACACCGTCGTTCCTCGCGTTCTTCCCATGCTCGAGCTGCTGCCTGCTGCCTTTTGTACTTGTTAATCAGCATCTGGGAAGTCACACGTGGCCGATATCCACCAGGAGTATTAGATTCACGCCCAAATGCCTGATGATTCCTCCGCAGCTCTTCAACAGTAACTTGAACTGCAGGATCAACGGCACCAGAACTCTTGGCGTGGTCCGATGTAAGCACCTTAAACTTCCCCTTCTCATCAGCATCTACCATATTAATGGAAAAGGAGAAATCAGCAAAATTATTAGGAAAGGGATGACCATCGATCTTCATGGCTTTCTTGTTGTCTTCAAATTTGATCTTGCCAGATTCTATAGCCAATTGGATCTCCCTCCTGAATACCTTGCATTCATTTGTCTCATGAGAAGTTGAATTGTGCCATTTGCAATATTGGCGCTTCTTCAACTCATCGGCCGATGGAATAGAATGATTTGCAGAAAGTTGGATAAGTTTTTCACTGAGCAGCAAATCAAAAATCTTATCGGCCTTTGTTATATCAAAACCAAACTTCTCAGGGTTCTGTTTGCTCCATGGCAATGATACTGGCTTTTTAGACTTGGTCCATTCAGCTATGTTGATATCAGCCTCTTCTTCAGAATCAGAGAGATAAGATACTTGTTTGGAAAACTTTGTGCGCTTCATCTCTTGATATCGGACCTCATGGGCTGACACCTTCTGCACAAGTTGTCCCAGCGTCTCAAACTCCTGAGCCGAAAACCTTTCCTTGATCGGCGTGAGCAAACCCTGGAATGCAAGTTCGGCCAACTGCATGTCAGATAGCCTCAAACTGTAACATCGATTCCTGATTTCACGGAACCGTTGAATGTACTCTTTAACGGACTCATCATTCCTTTGCCTGACAGCAATCAAATCAGAAATCTTCATCTCATTGAGACCAGAAAAGAAGTATTTATGAAACTGCTTCTCCATATCGGACCATCCTGTGACTGATCCTGCTGGCAACGACGTAAACCAAGTAAACGCCGGCCCTGATAGTGACAGAGGGAAGAATCTAAGCCTGAGTCCCTCTTCTGAAGCAGCCTCATCACATTGAGCCAAGAATCGGCTCACATGTTCGATGGTGGTCATATCATCCTGCCCGAAGAATTTTGAAAAGTCCGGCACTCTATAACGTGGAGGAAGTGGCACTGCGTCAAAGTAAGATGGGTATGGGTGCCGGTACAACCTCGCTTCATCTTTAGGCTTCAAGCCGAATTGATTCTGGATCACCTCGGCTATTTTCTGTGACCAATCGGACTCCTGTCCTCCGAGTGGTATTCCACCAGCTTGATTCACATCCATCATGTAATTGTTGTAATCACCGACCATACGCTGATGTGGAGAAATCTCTGCACATAGCCTTGCAGCTGCAGTTGCTTTTCTTCTTCGTTCAGAGTCCTAGTATATTTTTCACCATGCGGGCCGACAATCATTCCNCCATCAACCAGCATCTTGGTCATCGGCTTCCCATCAACGTATCCCTTGATGTACAGAGGTTTCAGGTGCCGATATCCGTTTGCATTTGGCTTCTCAAAGATAGCCTTCTCTGAATCAAGAACCAAGCATGCGGCGGCTTCCTCCAGTTCATAATCGACCTCATCATTGTCCTGTTCATTAGGAGCAGCAAAATCAAAAGGCAACATCAAAACCATGTTTATTGCGGCCGATGTGCTTGCTTCATCATCATTGGCCATCTTGATGCGCCATGTCTTCTTTTCTTTTGCCAATTCCTGCTCCTGAATCTGCTCATGATAGGGCAACCTCTGAACACGTCTCTTTTTGGACCTAGAAATCCCTGATGGGCACCACTGTCCAGGCTTCATTTGAGGTTCTTTAATCCGATTCCGAACTGGAGCCTTTTCTTCCATTTTTTCAGGGCCAAGAGCATCAACCTGGCCTTCGATATTTTTATGGCCATGAGCATCAACTCGGCCTTCATCTCTTTGATGATGATCATCAATCCTGACGCCGATCCGTTCATGAACTGATCGTCGACCTCTTTTGAAAGCTCTGTATTCTTCATACTGGAGGCTTCATTCAGGACATCTCCAGTGATCATCATCCTGATCGTACCGGTCATAAACTTGACGCCTGTCCATATGCCAATCAGACCCATAACCGTACTGACGACGATCGTCGACTCTATCATCAAACCAGTGTCTGCCATCGGACCTGTCATCATATCGGCGTCGGCTATCGGACCTATCATCACGTCGGCGCTGATCATCAAGCTCTTCATCAAGCCGCCTTGTTTGATACTCGCGTCTCCGACGTCGTCGTTCCTCACGTTCTTCCCACGCTCGAGCTGCTGCTAGTTGCCTCTTGTACTTGTTAATCAACATCTGGGAAGTCACACGCGGCCGATATCCACCAGGAGCATTAGATTCACACCCAAATGCCTGATGATTCTTCCGCAGCTCTTCAACAGTAACTTGAACTGCAGGATCAACGGCACCAGAACTCTTGGCGTGGTCCGATGTAAGCACCTTAAACTTCCCCTTTTCATCAGCATCAACCATATTAACAGAAAAGGAGAAATCAGCAAAGTTATTAGGAAAGGGATGACCGTCGATCTTCATGGCTTTCTTGTTGTCTTCAAATTTGATCTTGCCAGATTCTATAGCCAATTGGATCTCCCTCCTGAATACCTTGCATTCATTTGTCTCATGAGAAGTCGAGTTATGCCATTTGCAATATTTGCGTTTCTTCAACTCATCGGCCGATGGAATAGAATGATTTGGAGAAAGCTGGATAAGCTTCTCACTGAGCAGTAAATCAAAAATCTTATCGGCCTTAGTTATATCAAATCCAAACTTCTCAGGGTTCTGCTTGATCCATGGGAGCGATACTGGCTTCTTGGATTTGGTCCATTCAGCTATGTTGACATCAGCTTCCTCTTCAGATTCAGAGAGATAAGATACTTGTTTGGAAAACTTTATACGCTTCATCTCTTGATATTGGACCTCATGGGCTGACACCTTCTGAACCAGTTGTCCCAATGTCTCAAACTCCTGAGCAGAAAACTTTTCTTTGATCGGCGCGAGCAAACCCTGGAATGCAAGCTCGGCCAACTGCATATCAGACAGCTTCAAACTATAGCACCGATTCCTGGTGTCACGAAACCGTTGAATATACTCCTTGACGGTCTCATCGTTTCTCTGCCTGACAGCAATCAAATCGAAAATCTTCATCTCGTTGAGACCAGAAAAGAAGTATTTATGAAACTGCTTCTCCATATCGGACCATCCTGTGACTGATTCTGCTGGCAACGACGTAAACCAGGTAAACGCCGGCCCTGACAGTGACAGAGGGAAAAATCTGAGCCTGAGTCCCTCCTCTGAAGCAGCTTCACCACATTGAGCCAGGAATCGACTGACATGCTCAATAGTGGTCATATCATCCTGCCCGGAGAATTTAGAGAAATCCGGCACTCTGTAACGCGGAGGAAGTGGCACTGCATCAAAGTAAGACGGGTACGGGTGCCGATACAACCTCGCTTCATCTTTAGGCTTCAAGCCGAATTGATTCTGGATCACCTCGGCTATTTTCTGTGACCAATCGGACTGTTGACTTCCAGTTGGCATCCCATCAGCTATATCCATCATATAATTATTGTAATCACCGACCATACGCTGATGTGAAGGAATCTCTGTACGTAGCCTTGCAGCTGCAGGTTGCTTTTCTTGTTCGTTCAGAGTTCTAGCATATTTTTCACCATGTGGGCCGACAATAGATCCATCGGCCATCAACAGAAAACCGTTGGCCAGTTCAATAGGAGGTGGTGGAGCAATCGGAATCTGCGGAGCAACGGTCATTACATTATCTTCAGTTTCTTTGCCTTTCCCTGATCCTGATGCCCCTGCAGAATCTGCTATAAACACTGGACCTTTCAAGAAAATAGCATCATCCACCACCTTCTTGATGAGATTATCTAATGAATTCATCAAAGTGCCTGATTGGTTAATCAATGCATGATGAACAGCTTGGTGAATCATATCTGTCATGTTGACCTGGTACTCCCGAGCATCAGTTGTCTTCTTGATCAATTCTGGATCTGGGAGAGGACCTTTGAGTATAGGTCCTGAACGATTACGTCCAAATTGGCCAAGGCAGAGCTTCTCAAATGCATCAATTTGGGCCGGAACTGCATCTAATTGAGCTTTAGACAGATCGGCCTTTGTAATTGGAATGGCCGTCTCAGACGTCTTGTTCTTGTCGTTCTTAGCCTTCTCAGCAGCTTCCTTTTCAGCAGCAAGTCTTGCTGCAGTTTCTTGTTCAGCATCAGACGACGACATCTTGGAATTTGCCTCTCGTGTCCCACTGGGCGTGCCAAAAATGTGTTGACGCGGAAAATTGGCGGTCGTATCCTCCGCGTGCAGCACAAGAAGACCAGGGAGATCTGCTTCGCTCCAGTGCCAGCCCACACTCCAGTTTAGGTTCGCAGCGTGCCAGTCAATTTGACCTGAAATTGACAAGGGGATAAAACAGTTAAATTACTCTTTGATTGTGCCGGCTCTATTCCAAACGATGGAGGAACGTCGTATTTTAGCCAAGACCCAATCAGGCACGTGTCGGCCGATACCAATCGGACCTCAAAATCGGACTTCATTGATGACGTCAATCAGACCGAGTAATCGGACCTCAATCAGACACCGAATCGGACCAATCAGGACCGGACCTTGATTAATATAACAGATCAGCCTTTGAATAATAAATAAAGCATAAAACAAGGCCAATATGTAAAATAATGGATCAGCTGTGTCTTTAAACAAGATATCAAATAATCAAAGTGTAAGCCGATACATTGTCCACCTTGCCTCGTTGCCAGTTTGACTCATCTTATCGGACCATCTAACCAACCGATCGGACTATAGCCTTTTCAGAGAAATCTAGCTCCGACGTAGGGAATCTAGATTTCTCCAACTATGATCAGATCGGATAGCTAGACAATCAAACTCAACTCATCAACCTGTCAGTTAAACGAGATGCTCGCACAGGTGTTGACCAGATTAAGCAAATAAGCAGATAAAACATTAACAGGATCGTTCTGATTCTAAGATATGCTACCAAATAATCAAGCAAGACCTAGCTCCGACGTAGGGAATCTAAACCACACTTAACATTCAAATAGCAATAAGGCATAACCAAAGCTTTCTTTAACTAATCAAGATGAATCTAGCTCCGACGTAGGGAATCTAGACCAAGCATGACAATCAAAGATCAATCTAATCGTATTGCGAAGATCCAGCTCCGACGTAGGGAATCTACACCAGCGCAATACTCAAAGAACAACCAGATTAAACCACAAAGCATGGATCGGACCTAGAACGATGCTGTAAGATAAATATTGCTTAAATCGGACCAAGACCAATGCTCAAAGCCGTTGAAGAAGTAGAATTGATTCACATGGCGTAGATCTAAACCAATCTAGCAACTCCATACAAACCGCAAAAACTGCCTTTAGTAACCAAGATTACTCTAGCTCCGACGTAGGGAATCTAGACTAATCTTGATATCTAGCTCCGACGTAGGGAATCTAGACTTAAAGTGCAGTCCGATAAACGATAATCTGTTGGATAATCAATATTGATCTAGCTCCGACGTAGGGAATCTATATCAATCTTGATTATCCAGAGATAAATCGGTTGAACAGTATAAACGAGAAAGGGCGATGCGCCTCAATTCAAAGCCTATACTAGTTCGATAAGTTGACTAACTTACTGGTAAGCCGGAGATCAGAACTGATGCAGCCCGTCCACCAATGAGCTTCGTCGGTAACTACTACTAGGTTTTTGGCGTGAAGCCGGGTTGTATTGATTGTGAGAATAGTTTTTACAATGGACGAGGGTTCATATTTATACCCTGGTCATGGAGAGTCCTGATCGGACCAGACTAACTTGCGAACAAAGTAAATTAAATCTAATATAGAATGGGACTCTCAATATGCCTTCAAAAAGGAAATAGTCCCTGCATCTGATACGCTTCCTTCTTAGCCGACGCGCCCTTCTTCTTTTATCCATCATCATATCGGACTTCTTGTTTCACCAGACTCCTCTCTAGCATCGGCTTCCTTCTCTATCATCTTCGGCTTTGACCAGTCAATGGGTCCACCAGCCTTACCACGTCACCTCATGACTCAGCATATCTGGTGCGAAAATCTGGTGTCAACAGACCTCACCGCGGCTGAAACTCTAGCGGGCTGCTAGTTAACTTTGGGTCTTTGTAAAGGCTTCGTAGTGAACTCTCGCCACTCACCAAAGGAAGTGTTTAAGGGCCTTGCAAACCCGGGCGACAAGGGGAACACGAGCTGTGGGTAAAGTGTACAACCTCTGCAGAGTGTAAAACTGATATATCAGCCGTGCCCACGGTTAAGGGCGGCTTGGACCCTCACATGATAATTGAACTTAAACTTGATCTTAACTTGTGGTTCTTGGTCTTGGTGGAATAATTTTGGGTTATCCTGCTTAATTTTGGGTTGGTATAAACTTATATCTAGTAAATAGGTGCTTGCTAATAAAACTTGACCAACTAAAAGTGCTAACCGCATGAGCCTGAACCCCCTTTGATGGCCTTGCATATTTCCCCCACTTGTTGAGTACCAACCATAAGTGTACTCACCCTTGCTAAACAACTGCTGTTCAGAAAATAACAATGAAGTGGAGTACTTCAGCGACTTTGATGAGTTCTAGACGCGTCAACCAGTCAAGTGCCTGTGGATGAAGTCAAGGAGCTGTTTTATCGTATTTAGGTGTCGGTGAACGTTTAAGACCTTCGTGTCTATTTACGATGAGTGTAATAAAGTTATGTACTCTCTTTTGTACGCTTTTGAACATTGTCTTTTGATATATTCACTGATGACGTCAACATATGTGTGATGAACGGATCCTGGCACACATATGCGATGCATTCGATTTTGTCCTTAAAATCGGGTGTGACAGCTACTCCCTCCGATTTTTTTTAAATGTTGTATTAGTTTTGTCCTAAGTCAAAGTTATCCAACTTTGACCAAATTTATACAAAAATATAAAAACATCTACAATATCTAATTTGTTTGGTTGAATTCACCATAGAGTATACGTTAATAGTACATATGATTGATATTATAAATGTCACTATATTTTTCTGTAAATTTGATCAAATTAGTTTTATAACTTTAATTTAAGATAAAACTAATACAACATCTATTAAAAACAGGAGGGAGTAGTGCTCGCCGGATCCATGCGGAAGCACCCCCAGGACAAAAGGGCCACATGGTTTGAGGCGCGCGGAACCGCGGTGCAAAGCTGCCAAAGCAGATGAGAATGGTTGGAAAATTTTGGGATGACCTCAGCAGATACTAGAAGCAAGCTGGCACCACGCACACTAGATAAGAATGGCCCCAAAACCCAGTTCAGCCATACGGTACCGCGTTGGCGGCTTGGCGCGTACGTACACCAACGTACGCCTACCTGCAGGTCGCCGCGTCGGTCGTCATCATGCCCGTAGCCCCGTACTAGTACTATATACTCCGTACGATTATTTTCCAGAAGCGCTGAAATAAATCGTTTCTTTGAATTAAAGACGAGGCGGAATACAACGGTTCGAGATGCATTTGAAAATTACCCGACCTTTGTGCAGACATTTGAGAGACGAAGCGGCTTCGTCTCCAAGGCATCGACTTTGTCTTGTTCAAGCAGATCAAGTGCCTCTGAGCCCGTGTTGTTACGTCTATATAATAAGCTGCCTATACTCCATTGCCAAAGCAACAAGTATGCAGGCACCCTGAGTATGCAGGCAGCAGCGTCCCTTCGCACGGGCGCGACCAGCGACAAGCATATCCCGGCGTCGCCGGCCACAGCCCGAGGGTTTCTGCTCCTCACAGGCAGCTCCATCATGGCGACCCGCAAGTCACGTGGAGACGCTGCGGCGACGATCTTCATCCTCGCGTCGTACGCCAGCCTCGTCCTGCTCTTCTACTGCCTGCGCCGGTTCGAGGCGGCTCCGCCCGGCTCGCCGGCCAGGGGCCGCGCAAAGATCGGAGTCTGGGTGACGACGACGCTGCTCACGGCGATATTCTCGTGGAGGGTCTCGGTGCTCATGCCGCAGCCTGTCGCGGCTGGTGTCTGCTTGATGGGCGGCACCACGGTGCTCGGCGGCTTCTACGCACTGTTCCTTCATCCCAGGGCCGACTGAAGCTTCATATTTCCTAGACTACTCCCTCCGTCCCAAAAAGATTGCAATTCTCGCTTCTCGAGAAGTCAAACAATTTAAAGTTTGACCAAGTTTATATAAGAAATTACTAACATTTGTATTTTTAAATAGATATAGTATTCAAATATATTCTTTGATCAATCTAATGATACTTATTTTGTAGCATAAATGTTAGTATTACTTTACATAAATTATTTGACTCTTCGGGATGCGAGAGTTGCATTCTTTTTGGCACGAAGGGAGTAGACACTAGTACAAAAACTGCATTTAGTCCCGGTTGAGAACTAGATTTAGTCCCGGTTGCTCAACCGGGACTACCTTCCCGGGACTAAAGGAGGGAGACTTTTAGTCCCGGGTATTTACCCGGGACTAAAAGGTGCTCCTACGGTAAAAAAAAACGCCCGGCCGACGGATTTGCCATCCGGCGGCCTTACCAGTACCGTTCCCTCACCCCGTTCTCGTTTCTTCCCCTCCAATCCCCTCAGTAGTAAATCCATTACAGAACATTCAATCAAACGATAGATCTCACAAATCAATCAATAAATCCATACAAAATAGATACCATTCATACAATCCATCAATCTCTACATCTACATCTCCACATCAAAAAAGAAAAAAAATCACCTACATTGGCGGTGGCCGGCGCGTCGCGCAGCGCGCCTGCGCTC
>CM014277.1:17717521-17740324 GCA_004135705.1 Alloteropsis semialata
GGGTGTTTAATTTCATGAAAAAATTTTGGTGAAAGATTTTGCAAGAGAATCTTACCATTTAGGAGTACTAAATGTAGACTAATAATAAAACTAATTATAGATCTCGTATGAAAATCGCGAGACAAATCTAATGATGGTAATTAATCCATGATTAGTGAATGTTTAGCGGATGGTTACTGTAGCATCACTGTTGCAAATCATGGCCTAATTAGGCTCATTAGATTCGTCTCGCAAAGTTACCTGGGGTTATGGAATGGGTTTTGTCATTAGCACACGTTTACTACTTCATGCATGTAAGATTCCCTTGGGGAAAAAAATTGGTGAAAATTGTTTTTGAATTAAACACCCCCATATTTCTTTTTCCGCGCAAAGTAACTGGGCCGGCAGGTTTTTAGTAGGCTCGGCCTGGAAAGCCCGAGCGCATAGATGGACTGGACCTTATCAATGCTTTCTCAGAACCAAAAGATCTGAGTCCAGTTTATTTTTTAAAAAAAGAGCGAAATGCGCCCTGGCTCGTTGAACTATTTTCGAATTCTTGTTTAGTCTATAAACTTTCAAAGATCATCTACGTCTATCAACTTTGCCAGGTGATTCATTCTAAGTTGTCTCGAAATCCCGTCATGGTTCTCAATTCATATTTTTAAGCACGAAGTGATCTCCTCTTTCAGTGTCGAGGTACAAAGACTTTTTTTGTTAGTACCGAGTGGAGCAACCGCCCAGCACTAAAAATCGACTGGTAGTACCAGGTGGAGCAACCACCCGGTACTAACTACCGGAGCTAGTTTTTGGGCCCGGTACTAATGCTGGGGCATTAGTAGCAGACAAATCTAGAACCAATACTAATGTCAATTTTTTTTAACACCCAAATTCCATCACACAATACAATGTAAGAAACTTGGTATTTATTTAGATTTTTCTTAAGGATTTAATGAATTTTATTAATTAAATTGTGGCCTTAATTATTTAAACAACAATTAATTTTAGTACAAAAAGTGAATGTTGCATTCATGCTCTTTTGCATTTGGTTTTTGTTTGATTTTTGTTTGAATTCCTAATCCAAATCTCATTCAAACTCAAATCTAATCCACACAAAACATTCAAACCACTTCTTTTCCCTCCCCCTATTTTGGCCCGGTCGGCTCGCCACTCTTCCCATCTCTCTTTCTTTTCCCCTGCTCGGCCTGCCTCCGGCCCACCTGGCCCGCTCGGTCGCTTCCCTCTTCCTTTCGCGCGCTCTCTCTCTGCTCGCGGGGCCCACATGTCAGCGCCATATTCTACCTCCCGTCGCACCGCAACTCCCGAGCCGCCGCGCAATCCCACCTCCGCTACTCTCGCGCCCGCATTTCACTCCCTTCTTCACTCCGAGTGAATGCGTCTGCTCGCCCGCGTCTCTCCCCTCCCTCTTTTTACTTCTGCTACGGTTGCCTAAGGCATCAAGGCCATCAATGGTCGAACCTTTCGCCCCCTTCTCAATTCTCTCTTCCCGAACCCCCTCCGCTCCTCCTCGGCCCTCTATAAAGCGCGTCGAAGCTCCCTGCTCATGCACACACACTCCCTTTGCCATCCGAGCTCCTCTGACCCTCCCATTCTCTTCGCCGCCTTCACAGGAACCCTGGTGCCTGAACTCGACGTCCAAGAGCCGGAGCCAACGCCGGACGCCCCTTCTCACCGTGCGACCGAAACCACTGCCGCTTCCGCACGTCGCCGACCCACTCCGGCCATCTCTAGTCGCCAAGAACACCATCAGTGTGTTCGCAAGGTGATTTGGAGGCCAATGGTGCCATTTGTTTTCGTCCCTTTGCCTTGTACCGCACTAAATCTCTCGATGTTGCTCAGGAGCTCCGCCGTCCGCCACCTATCGCCGTCGAGCGTCTCTGTTCTTTCCCTGACGCCGATAATCCCTGTGGTGAGCTTGTCATGCTCCTCTCTCTCTCCCAGTGTTTTTCCTTGTAGCGCCACACAGCAGCCCTGCCGGCGAGCCTCCGCCGTGGCTCGAGGCTGCGCCGCCTCCGGACTCGCCGCCAGCCGCTGGAGCACCTCCCCGCCGTCCGATCTAGAACCAGCGGTCCAGATCAGTTCCAGCGTACCGGTCAATCCAGTCAAAACCTGCCAGCCCCACCAATTTTGTTAAAGAGCCCCTCTGTTTCTTTGTATTCAACCCGCAGTCCATCGCCTATACAAAATATTTACATATATGCCCTTATCTTTCATGTTTAGGCCCCTAAACTCTTTATATATCGAACTCGTCGTCCACATCTGCTCTTTTTATGAGTTTGCCCATGAGTTTTTTATATGTAATTGTGTTTATGCCCTCGGTTTTATTCAAAACAGTGCGGAAACTTAAGTTTATTTATTAGTCCTTGCAACCTTAGATATAGTGTATCTTTGTCGTTTTAAATCCGTTTTGGGCGATTTTTGGGTCCACACGATTGTCTCTGCATGATCAATAGTTTTAGGTTTTTGTTCTATGCTTTTGGTACTATTTGATGTACTGTTTTTATTAATTTTGTTTTATTGTCTTTTGTGATCGTTTAGAAACCGTGCCGTTCGAGAAAGGAGAGGAGTAGCAGCTGTACGAGGAACACCAGCAACAGTTCGTTGAGGAAGGCAAGTGGCCTCCTCCTTAATAATTCTTATTCGTTCCAGTAACATCATACTATTCGCCTTTACATTTCTGTTATTGCATTAATTTGATGGGTCACCTATTAAGGACATGCCTAGTCTTTATCCTTGAACCTTGAATCACCTGGTTATGAAAAGGGTAGAAATGCCTAGTTACTTATACTTGGTGTTGACGGTCTATAGACGCACCAATTGTGAACCGCAAGCGCACGGATCATCGTAGCTTTTCCCTTAGAGTATTCCATCCAAGGTTTATCTATCCGTGGATCGACAATGAACTTACTAGGGTTTCCCGTCTAATCTAATGGATCTATTCCTAGCATGAAGCATTGATTGCATATAAAGGGTAAACCTATAAGATATGAGTGTAGTATATATGTTGATCACACCCATGAACATAGGCAAAGATTAAGCACAACCAAAGGGGTAAACGAGCCTATCGCCTTCTAGTTGTAGTTCTAGCCAAATAGAGCAAGCACATCATGCATCTCATCCAAAGCCGTTTTTAAACTACTATCCTCCGGTCAAACCCCCGAAAGCCCCACCTTACACGGGATCACACCCTGTCACGATGCTCCCTATCGGGGTGGGTAACTTAAGAGAACATTCGCGAAGAACGCGTTGAACCTCTTGGTAGATCCGGTATGAACCTCTAGCCACCATGGCTACAAGATCACCCCAAGCAATCTATATGCATAATAGATTGAAAGCAAAGCAAACCCAAGAAAAGCACAAGATCGTAGATGGAGAAATCGAGTCGCTAAAAGATCGGATGACATGAAGAACATTACTCACATAATAGATGTATTAGATCATCACCTCCAAGTACATACCATAGATGATCCACTACTAGCTCTTGAACTCCACCATGGCACAACCACGCAGGGAGGCCATGATGGCTAGGGTTGGCCTAAGCCATCTCCTAGACAACTTCAAGGACTTGCGGCGGCCATCGTCTTCCTTTGGTGTATGCCCTAGGTTTCGCCGAGTTCTGGTGGATGGATGTGCGTGGCTCCGGGCATCGGGGCTATAAATAGTCCGAGGAAACCCTAGCTCGAAGGGGAGGCCGAGGCGGCGCAGAAAAGGGCAAGGCCGGCCGGCCTAGGGCCTTTTTGGCCCGCCTCGGTCCTATCTTTTGCATGCAGGCTCCTTGATCCTCCAGGAATTGATTTGCCAATGCATGTGGGTATTTGACGTCGGTTGCTTCGGGATAAGATTGGGTCTTGATAACTTTCCAAATCTCTACTTGATTCGACTTAATCCCGAAGTCATCCGACCTTATCTTCAAGTCTTCGCCCTTCCACATTCTTGGAGGTTGGTTCACCATATATGAGAGCGAACGAAATCCAAGTCACACTAGGTTTTTGGCCTTCGTTCCTCCATGCTACGCATGATCTTGGTCTTCGTCCAAAAGTGCTCATTTATGGTTCAAAACCTGCGTAAACCAAAATCCTCCAAAAATACATGCATATGCAAAAACGGGGTTATTTTAAGTGCCAAGTGGCGGGTTAGTATATGAATTGGTCCCAAAACACCACTTAATTAGCACTAAAAAGTTGTCGCTAACGAGCGTCAACACTTGGGTTGGTTATGTTAATCTCATGCAAATGTTAATCATGACTTTATTTTATTGCTATACACTAGTTTAATTACAAGATCATCATGTTTTAATAGGAACATAGAGAACCACCTAAGAAAACTGTGCAACCACAGTATCATATGGCTCTGATCTTAGCTAATTAATTAGACATGAGGCTAACTAGTGACCTTACCGTAAGGGCAAGGAGGGGACGGTGAGGGGTCATTGCCCGGTTCTCTTGGAGGAGTAGCCTTTGCTAAGGTACGATCTCATTAGGGAGGGTGATGGACCTCACCGCTTCTGAAATTCTAGCGGGCCGCTACTTGTTTTTGTGTCTTTGTAAAGGCTTCGTAGTGAACCCCCGCCACTCACCAAAGAATGTGTTTAAGTGCCTTGCAAACCCGGGCGATTTGGGGAACACGAGCTGTGGGGAAAGTGTACAACCTCTGCAGAGTGTAAAACTGATATATCAGTTGTGCTCACGGTTAAGAGCGGCTTGGACTCTCACATGATAATTGAACTTAAAGATGATTAACTTGTGGTTCTTGGTCTCTTTTGGAATATATGGTTATCCTGCTTAATTTGGGTTGGTATATACTTACATCTAGAAAATAGGTGCTTGCCAATAATAAAACTTGACCAACTAAAAGTGCTAACCGCATGAGCCTGAACCCCCTTTGATGGCCTTGCATTTATCCCCCACTTGTTGAGTACCAAACATAAGTGTACTCACCCTTGCTAAAAAACTGTTGTTTAGAAAAAAATGCTGAAGTGGAGTGCTATAACGATTCCGATGAGTTCTAGGCGCGTCAACCAGTCAAGTGCCTGTGGATGAAGTCGTGAAGCTGTTTTGTAATAGGATGTCGGTGAACGATTAAGACCTTCGTGTCTATTATCTATGAGTGCAATAAAGTTATATACTGCCTTTTATACGCTTTTGTACACCGTCTTTTGATATTTTCACTGATGATGTCAACATATGTGTGATAAACGGATCCTGGCACACATATGTGATGCATTCGATTTTGTCCTTAAAATCGGGTGTGACAATTTTGGCTTCGGACGAAAGATCAATTCTCCAGTAGTGTAATGAAAAAGATCAAGGTTGCCCTCACTTTTCATGCAGTGGCCAACTTTGGAAAACAAAATATAAACAGCTCATGTTCCCACCAAAAGCACATTTTCGAAACATCCCACTCATTTCATCGAGCTACGGTAGAACTTTAGAAAGATTGCTGTTTGCGCTGAGCTATTATTCACTTATCTTTTTTTCCCTTTAATTGATCTACGGTCTAAAATGCCTCAAGCTCAAGCGACAAGTGGCACCAATAGAAGCTGCATATACATTCTCATACCAGCATGAAGAAAAAAGCTACATGAACTAGAAGGCACACATTCGCGTTTCAGCTGGCGACCTATCACAACCATAAAAAGGCAACAAGAAACTTTGAGCAAGTAACTGAAAAGACAACAAGAAACATAGTTTCAATTGATATTAAGTAACCAACAATTTATTGGCATTGATACAAACCAAGATACAACATATTCCTATATGAGGATAGATACATGAGGATAGATGATTAGTAGAGTAAAATCCATCTCCCCATGCATACTTACATGAGAACAGGAACCAAGAAGTGAACGGGGGAACTCCATGAGAGACCCGCAGGCTACATCCGCTTCGGGAAGTATAGTTCTTGATGCATCTTTGCCTAGAATTACAATGATGCTTCTGCAAGATACTTATACTGCGAATGTCCCACTCTCTGTTCCCCAAAGTTTTCAGAGCTGCAATCTGCACTTAGCTTTCAAACTTGCATTGACATGTGGAGTCTGAAAGATGCATGTCTTGTGGTGGCAGGGACCATATCCTGTACAACGAACCTGGACACAATCTTGACCTTTTTTCTCTCTCTTTTGAGGATAAGGTTTTGGGCCTTTTCGGATTTGAGAATACAAGTCCTTGATTCTTTGGTGTCATGTCATCTCAGCTTTTTCCTCCTTTTATGATGCCTGCTCTTCAGTTTCGCACGATGACACAACTCACACTGGGCTTGGACAAATTTTATTATTGGAAATTCCATATTAGGTAATGTGTTCTACCATTGTTTGTTGTATGATCGGCATCATTATTGAATGGCGCCTTTTTTTCCTTGTGCTGGACAATGGCCTCATCAGATTCCCTTAGGTTTCCAACGTCAAGTTAACCTAGGCTGTATCATGGCTAGGTGCATTTCCATCTCCATCCACTGTACCATATAGTTCATAGAAGCCTGCTCTTCAATAGATTTATAAATAGCAGCCAGCTCTGAGCGCATCATCAGGTCTGGAATAAAGAAGTGCAGTTTTCTAGAGGAAATGAATTGTGTCCGAGTTGGGTTGGGTGTCACCTGGAGTTCTCCTCGAACTACTTCAGTAGCTACACCTAGCTCATTTCCTGGCATGCATGTTTGTGTGCAGGGCAAGTAGAGTTGTGTATATAGTGAAGTGTTTGGGGGAACTCCGGGTGCCAAGCAGCAATTTCTGTTAGGTTCATAAGTGCAGAATGTACTTTTGGATAATGGAGGTTTGAAGTAGACCAGCATCTGCCTTGTTGAAAGAATTATTAGGTTTGGCGTCCCTAGGAGTTCTCTGCAAGCACTTCACAACGCACTGTTTCAAGAACTTCTGTGAAGTGTTTAGGGAAACTCTCGAAGTCGTTAATTATTTACCAAAAATGTAGGTCACATATATAGCACATGAGATGAGTTAGTTACCAACAAAGTTTGGTATCACCAGGAGTTCCCTACAAGCACTTCATGAGGCCTAAGCTTGAGGGGCTCTTGTGAAGTGTTTGGGGGAACTCTCAGTGTTACCAAGCATTTAGTATGCATATACAATACCATGGTGACGTCAGGAGAACTAAAACATTGAGCAACCATGATGAGTTCCTTTCAAGCACTTCATATGTAGCTCATTCAAATTACTCTATTTTAGAGTCGGTGCAATGCATATAAAGTGTTTGGGGGAATGAACTCTGTACTCAATGTCCATGTGACCCTCAAAATCGGCGATAGTAAAAATTCATGTTAACCACAAAGTCCCAATTATATGTGCTATGCTAGTTATAGATAGGTTTACTCTATGTTTTCCTTGTTTTGACCACACCTACTAAAATGCCACTAGCTAGTGTTGCTAGAGCCAAATTCACTGTGCAGCATCACTCAAGTTATGTGCAGTAAATTCTACATCCTAGCAACTTAATTATTTTCTGCAGGGTAACTATATACCTTGGAAAGCTATATATTGTATTTCTAATTGCGCGGCCTCTAATAAACTCTAATCACCATTTCCTCACCCGATTAAAGATGTGCATGTACATGTGCGAAGATTACTACACCGTGTTATTAGTAGCCCACTGATTAAAGCAATCCTTCTTTTCCATTTGCTCGATTTTGTACTGGATAACTAAATTCATAGAATCATGATCACCTTCTTTAATCCTACCACATCGAGGAGCATATACTCATATCGGACGGACAATTTTCTTCTTGCTCAGATGTCATCACTACTTCCATTCACAATTAATGCTAGTGATTTATGTCTAGTGTACAAAACTTATTATGCTAGATAGACCACTATCACAACCTGCAACTTCCCTGGTGGAGGAATCTCGTTAGCAATATGGAAAAACTCATCAGGAAAATCCATGCTGTAACGTTAGCCAAATTATATATGTCAGGGCTGGCTTCCGAGGAAATGTAATTCAAATTATTGTGAAAGTTTTCAACCACATCATGATAATTATCATTTTTGTGACTGACCTGTAAAGATATCAGGATAATTCCCATTATTGTGACCAACTCCAATCATTAAAATTGTGCCGGCCATGGCTAATTGAGCTTCTAGTAGTGTACAATCATATATTCAAATGTCATCACAGGGTCTTCATCTCCCTTCATCTTGTCTGGCGAACAGAAAACAGCAGAGAAAACAAAAAAGAAAGGAAAGGAAAACGGGAAAAATAATGGAGAGGAAAAAGAATTGCGCATCAACAATGAGAGCCCAGAAGGACTACGAAGCAGATTCAGCTGTAACAAGCATAGAAGTTGGGTTGGGCCGAAAGAAAAATGAATGAGGCCATCTACACTGCTGCCAGCGCTAACCCAGCACTTATATCAGTGGACTTTATTACAGGACTTTCAGACAAGGCACGGAGATGCTGAAACTGAACAAGACTCATGCAACAAGATACCAGCTAATATAATGCTCGACACCATCATGAAAACCAAGCAGAAAATCATGACCAGCAGCACATTCATCCATAAGGGTATAAACACGGTCTTGCGAAAACTATGCAAGAAGTAGAAGTTACATGTCGATAAATACACTGCATCACTGCCATCTCTAAGATCAATTCCTAAGCATGAAGCGGGTTTGCATAAGATTGCAGTACGTAGGAGAGCAAACACGGAAGCAAACTTCAGTCCTGCAACTTTGAACAGCCAAGAAATTGCATGTAGGCATAGCAGATCAATCACCAGAGTAGATCTTCAGTTTTCTGGAAGCTGTAACCTACATGAACATAGAGAAGCATAGTAACTTGGTTAAATTCCTTGCTAAGACCATAAACTTATAACATCGGGACCAACATGAAATTTGATGAATTATTTTTTGCAAAGGTTGATAAATTTTTTATTTACTTTGATTTTTAATATTGTTTAAGCAGCACACTTGGTTTCCTCAATAGCTTTTTCTGATAATCAACGCTCACAATAAAATAAAATTCCACAAATAGAGCTACAAACACTATATCCTCTATTTGTGTGAGTCTTCTAAGAGATCTATAAGATTACACATTACTTTTCTGTATAACTGTGGAGCTAAAAATAATGAAAAAAACAAGATTTAGTTAAGGTTCTTCCTATAACAGCAATCAACATGTGGACTACTAGGGCAAAGATAGAAAACAAGTGGTTGAGATTTGAGAACACCTTCTATGTTTGTATCACCAAACCACCATAAAGAGGAAAATAACTTCTAGAAATGTGGTTGAGCTTTGGCAGAATACAGTGTTCCAAGCAAAAGATGTACAACATTGTTAATGCTACATTTGATAAGTTGCTTGTGTAATATTGTAGAAACATATAAAGTTTAACTACCCAATTACCCAGCTATATGCAGTATAAGATTTTTAACTGTATAACTAGCACCATTAAAAGAATGAAAAAAGCATAATTGGTTTTAGGTTCTTCTTATAACAGCAATAAACATGTGCATGATAATTTGAAACTGTAACAAATTTGGGTGTTATTGCATTGGTTAATATCACATCCCAGGAACTGGCAGCATAGAAAGCACAGGTGGCGGGAAGCAGGCTGTTCTCCGGCCAGCTACCTACCAAGCAGCTTGGCAATGAAGCAGGGGAGTTGGCCCAAGCAAGGATGTGGGGTGAGAATGAGACAAATGGATGAAATCAACTTCTTATTGCTTGATTAAACAAATAGGGCCTCTCCAAAAACTAATAAAATGTAGCTGAAATGAGCTAACAAACAACTCTTTTAGCTGACAAAAGGATGTAATCTTGATATTGGAGAAAACAGCCTAAGGAATAAAGGAGCCTAGATGGAAGCTGTGATGGCTCCTGCACATGCTATCTGTCACACACTAGCTCAGCCCAGACATGGCAGTTGATGCCTCAGGTAACACCATTTTTTTTTGTGTGTGTGTGTGTGTGTGTGTGAAAGCATGTGTCTAAACAATCTAGAAGAGTGTAAATTGCAAACTTACATTCAGAACACCTGCCAGAACACTCGATGTTCACTTTCTCAAGATATGTGTTGTAGATGCTCAGCATCCTTAAAACATGATGAACTCTATTATCGAACTTTTCACACTTCACTTCAATTTCTTTAAGTTTCTTTGACGCAAACGGCTCTTTTGATGGAACATATTTCCCTTTTGGTTTCACCCAATTGTCAGGAGCCTGTATCAAATATAATAGTCACCTAAAATCAACCAAGGTCCATGATAACTTCAATATGATAATGAGTCAATGACTATAATATTTTATTTAACAATATACCTGACAATGTTGAAGAATGAGTTTCTCTAGAACAGGTGTATGCTGAAGAAAGCATATTAGTGCATGGAAATCAAGAGCCACGCACCACTCATTGAGTAACAAGATCTTCAATTTATTAAATGTAGGGCACCACATCAAATCCCTTTTGAAAATAAACTGCACAAATTGCAGAGCAGGAATAGCTCAATGTAAGACTTTTACTGAAAGAAAACTAATTTGTAATCAATAACAGGAGAAGTGGAGAAGTTATTATCTGTGTCATACTTCACAAGTTATATTTTGTACAGAAATAATTATTTTTAATCCCTCTGTCATGCAGAAGAGGGTTTTCAACTTTGACCAAGTTCCACATTTATTATTAAACAATACTTACCTGAGATAGCATACATCTAATACCCATGCACATATACAGCTATACTGAACCGATGTGTATCAACGGTACAGGGGATGTTATTTCCAATTAAAGGGAGAAAAAACTATACTTCAGAAGGCAGTAAGCACAAACATACCGTCCCGGGACCAGCTATCAGCTCCAAGCTTTCAGCCTGTGATAAACCCTTCAGAACGACACAATCTTGGCTTTTCTCAGCATTATGACCACAGTTATTGCAGTTATGCCTAGAACATGAGCCCCCAAATTCTTCTTTACCACAGTGATCCAAGCAGTCACGAAGTCTAACAAATGCCTTCACCAACGACGGCATGCTTTCAAGTATAGGAGTCCTACGGTGATTATTACTAAGTTCCAGCCCAACAACATTTGGAGTAGAAATTTGAGTCCGTACTTGTCCTTTAAACCAACAGTGAATGATTGTCAGCTGTTTAAGGGACTGGGACGACAATTTCTCTGCCCAAATGTGGCAACCCATCATCCATAAATTCTTTAGAGCTGGGCAGCTTGAAAAATCAAGAATCTCATTTCCTAACCGCACACACTTAAGCTCCAGCGTCATCAGGTGCTGGGAGATGAGATGCAGGTTGTGTAGCCTCAGTTGATGCCAATCAGCATCATCATATTGTAACCTGAGGATCTGAGCTTTACACAGCAGAGCCTGTTGAACCCATGTCTTTATCTGCGAGATCTCTGGTTCCTTGTCAACATTCTCAAAAGGATTAATAAGGAACTCACAGAAACCCAGCGCCTCTTTGTGGTCCCTTTGGAGAAACAGGTTGGTGACAAAGATGTTCAGATCGTTGAACTCCTGCTCCGTGATGGATTCCCATCGAGGACCAGAGGTGAAGCGCAGGGCAGGGATGGACCTCCAGAGGTGGCGCCAGCGACGCGCGAGCACACAGGTCCGCACCGCCTCCCGTGCCGGCAGGAACGACAGCACGTGCTGCAGAGCCTCATCCGGAAGTACGTCGATCCCATCGCAGTCACCGCCGCCCACGTCACGCGCCTTCTTGATTTTCTTGCGCCGGCCGTAGACTTTTACTTCTCCTAGCGGCATTACGTCGAACAGGTGGCGGGCACTGTTCGCAGGAATGAAGCAGAATAAAACGCAGAAGAATGGCGGATTGCAGGCTACACCATTGGGAACTAACTCCGAATCCTTGAAGTACACTGAATATTTTTACCTTTCAAGCCTGGAATCGGAGCAGAGATGGTGGGAGCAGCCAGGCTAGCCGCCAGTGGGTAGTTCATGGGCCGCCCCTCCCTGGGCGACAGGCCACCCGTCTCCAGGCATTCCTGACTGGCTGGCAGAGTTTGGACAATGGCTTGCAGTCTTGCAGAGTTGCTCTGCTTCTTCTCCTTAGGGTTCTAGAAACTTCTGGAAGCTGGATAGCAAAGGAGGAACTGAGGAAGTGGTCGGGTGGCTGGATTCGAACTCTGGGGGTGGGAAGTGGAAACTCGGTAGTGGGGAACTCTCGTCAACTGCGAGCCCTGGCCCACTGGTCAGTGCCACTGCAAGCCCAAATTTATTTTATTGAAACGATTCACAGTTTTTAAAATTCACAGCAAATTCGAAATTCGAGTTTTTAAAATGGGCTGCACACTTGCACTTGTGTAACAAATCCAATATGTGGGAGTAATGCAAGTGCCGACAATTTATTCCATTCCAATGATTCAGAGTAATGCAACAATTTGTGATATATATATTTATGTAATGAAAAAGAGCTGAATGACAACTTTGCCTGATCCATGAAGTTTAATTTTAGGTTTGTTAAGGAGAATATGGGAAATAAAATATATACACTATATTTTTCATTATTCATTCTATTCCAAACAGCACCATAGTTCGAAACGATTTTCATATATTAAGCACTCATTTTGAAGGGCACACATTTAAATCCTAAAAAATTAATAGTTCCACGATCCCCATCTAATGTGAATTATTTGACTACAGCCAAGAAGTCAGTGTTCACTATTTAAAAAAGAGTAAAGTCCACCAGCGGTCCTCTAACTTGTCACGTTGTGTCATCCCGGTCCCCAAACTCACAACCCTAAAGTTAGCTTCGGATGTCATCCTGGCCCTAAATTTGCAAATTACAGATGTAGCCCCTCAAACTCAGCTTTGGGTGTCATCCTGATCCCCGAACTCGCAAACATAGTTACACCATAAATTAACACATGTGGAGCAATAGTTGTACACTTGCAGAATCTCTCCCAATATCTATTTCCCTCTTTCCCTCGCAAAACTAGTATCATCATGACTTGCGAAGGAAAAGACAGCAATGGATAAAAGATTTTAGGTCAGGTATATGTCTCAATATTCATAATATTATTTAACACGGGGGATTAAAAATTAGATAGTTTTTTATCTCCATTCCGTTAGCCACTCTTTTTTAAATAGATATTCGAATTCAATTTTTCTAGGCAATGTATATTAAGTTTGTTATTATTAACCAAATTAAAGAATTAAGTTATCAAAACTATGTAGCTACATAATGGAACTTCACAACTTATCACACATTTGGCCTTGTCCAAGTAATCAGTATGGAAACAATTACACAAGTATTTTCATTGAACTTATATAGGTTAAATATGTATCAATATACTTTGAAAATACATATTTGTAAGTTTGGGGATCGAGATGACACCCGAAGCTGAGTTTGAGGGGCTAAATCTGCAATTTGCAAGTTTAGAGACTGGGATGACACCCGAGGCTAACTTTAGGGACCCAAATACTCAATTTGTGAGTTCAGGGACCGGGATGACACAGCGTGACAAGTTTAAGGACCGCTGGTTGACTTTACTCTAAAAAAATATTTTACATATATATTCCCTCGGCCCAAAGTATAATGATGATTTTAGACTTTCTTAACGGATTAAAAATGATTAAAAATTGTTTAAAATTTTGGTACTCATGCTACATTGCAGTGTACCAATGGGTCATGTGCTAAGCTATCATGCTTCCGATTATGGTATTACATAACAAAGTGTATGAAAATAATCTAAGAAATGTACGAATGGATAGAGAATGCAACCATCTCCGTGCATGCAAAATTTGGATTAAACAAAAAATTGCAAGGAGAAGAAAATTCATATATAAACAATAGTCGGTTCCATTTTAGACATGAATATATAGTTGCAACGACCCGCTACTATTTATATTTATGCTCAAATCAATATATAAAAAAACCCTCTTTTCTTGTTTTTTCCTTGCACAACTTTATATTAATGCTCAAACTTTGCATAAACCTCGAGGGATCATGTCTCTATGCATCCGATTTTTGTGGGAAATTTAACACAGTGCCCACTGGCCAGTGTGCAGGAAAGCTAGCTTTCCAAGGCAATCCATGAGCTTCAGCTTATAGGGGCTCCAGTTGTCGGAGTAGTAGCCGAATCAACTACTTTCATTGGTCGATTACTATGGTGTAAGAATCCAAACAATTGGCACGATATGCTTAAACGAGACAAACCATTCTAAAAGGAAAACACCAATTCATAGATCATAATGCAGAAAGACCAATAAAACATAAGAAATAGATAGGTTCAGCAGTGTCTGATCAATATATTAGACCATAAAGTCGTCTTGCAGGACTATGTAAGTCGCAAGAACCATCTGTAATTGAAGAACATGACAAATGGTTAGAACAGGTTCAGCTACTGCTAGGTAATTAAACCATGTTATTACCAACTCTACGATTCATTGATACACATCAATGGCATGAGATCCCAGTACACGAGAGAAGTCGCAAGCTCATGGCGGTAAAATCAAGAGATCGCACAGACCCATCACCACAAGAATACATCTTTATTGGTCTGGAAGTTGTAGCCTGTATAAACATGAGAAGAAGTAATCATCAGTTGATAGAAACATCCAGTACCAGAAACAGAAATGTTAGAGTGTGCAGTGGAATCGGCCCACACTAGTAGAGAAACCACATTCGGTACCCCCTTTAGTCCCGGCCATATTTGGCACCGGGACTAAAGGGAGCATTAGTCCCGGGTCCAATTGGGGGGCGCCTGGGGGCTTTTAGTCCCGGTTGGTGGCTCCAACCGGGACTAAAGGGTACCATTTAGTCCCGGCTGGAGCCACCAACCGGGACTAAAGGGTGGCGCGCCCTTTAGTCCCGGCTGGTGGCTCCAGCCGGGACTAAAGGGGACCTTTTAGTCCGGGTTGGAGCCACCAACCGGAACTAAAAGGTCCCCTACAAATATCATCTTCCTCCCCCAGCCCGGCCGAGCCATGAACACAGATCTCGTTCATGGCGCCGGCCGGAGCTAGGGAGGTCATGCCCAATTTTTCTCTTGGATTTTGAAGATTTAGCTCCTCCAAGTGGTCTAAAAGGAGCATATCTTCATCCTCTCATCTTTCACGGTTAGTATTTCTTGTTTCATCCTTTATACATAGAGAAATTTTAGTTTTAGTGGAATGGAGAAATGGGGAAGTTTTGTTTTTTAGCACAATTTAGTTTTAATTCATTTTTACTTTATTAATTCATATTTGTACTTTAGTTAATTAGTTAATTCATATTTATAATTTAGTTAAGTCATAGCGATACTTTAGTTAATTCATATTTATACTTTATTAATTAAAATTTACAATTTAGTTAATTCATATTTAAACTTTACTTAGTTCATATTTATAAATTAGTTAATTCATATTTAAACTTTACTTAGTTCATATTTATAAATTAGTTAATTCATATTTATACTTTATTTAGTTCATATTTATATTTGAGATAATTCATATTTATACTTTAGTTAATTCATATTTATACTTTAGTAAATTTATATTTAAACTTTACTTAGTTCATATTTATAAATTAGTTAATTCATATTTATACTTTACTTAGTTCATATTTATATTTGAGTTAATTCATATTTATACTTTAGTTAATTCATATTTATACTTTACTTAGTTCATATTTATACTTTACTTAGTTCATATTTATAATTTAGTTAATTCATATTTAAACTTTACTTAGTTCATATTTATAAATTAGTTAATTCATATTTATATTTTACTTAGTTCATATTTATATTTGAGATAATTCATATTTATACTTTAGTTAATTCATATTTATACTTTACTTAGTTCATATTTATACTTTAGTTATTTTACTCACTATGATTATAATTTATTGCTTAATGAATTAGGATGGTAATTTTCAATTATTTCAAAAATAAACTCACTATTTGTACTAATTAAACATTGTCTAATCTTGCAGATGGACCGGCAATGAATGTATAACGCCGACAGACGTTCAGGTGACTTCTTTCAAGGCATGCATCATTTTCTAGATGTGGCAGAGCAAAACAAGAAAAACGGATTCATGAGTTGCCCCTGCGGGGTCTGCAAGAACCTGAAGGAGCACAGTTCAAGAAGGGTCATTCACAGCCACTTGATTAGACACGGTTTCATGCCTGGCTACAGTTGTTGGACCAGCCACGGAGAAAGAGGTGTTATAATGGAAGACGGAGAAGATGAGATTGATGACAACATTCTCGGATTTGCTGAATACCCTGCTTTTGCTGATACTACAATGGGTGATGCTGAGGAAGAGGATGGAGAAGATGCGCCTGCAGATGATCTTGGTCAGATGTTGCAAATGCAAAGGATACAAGCGAAACTGAGAAGGAGAGGTTGAAGTTCCAGCGCATGTTAGAGGACCATCGCAAACCTTTGTACCCGGGTTGCGAAGAGGGACTAAAAAACTCGGGAGCACATTGGATTTGCTGCAATGGAAGGCCAAAAATGGTGTATCGGACAAGGGCTTTGGTGAGTTACTAAAAATAGTGAAGAAGATGCTTTCAAGGGACAACGAATTGCCCTCGACAACATACGAAGCAAAAAAGCTCGTTTGCCTGCTGGGGTTGGAGGTGCAGAAGATATACGCATGTCCAAATGACTGCATCCTATATCGTGGTCCCGAGTACGAGAAAATGGACGCGTGTCCGATTTGCGGCGCCTTGCGGTACAAGATCAGAAAAGACGACCCTGGTGATGTAGAGGGAGAGCTTATCAAAAAGAGAATTCCTGCGAAGGTCATGTGGTATTCCCCTATAATACCACGCTTGAGGCGTTTTTTCAGAAATAAAGAGCATGCTCAGATGATGCGATGGCATAAAGAAGAGCGCAAGCGAGACTCAAAGTTGAGGCACCCTGCCGATGGGTCCCAGTGGAGAAAAATTGACCGAACATTCAAAGACTTCGCTGAAGATCCAAGAAACATAAGGTTTGCTTTGAGTACGGACGGCATGAATCCTTTGGTGAAATGAGCAGTAGTCATAGCACTTGGCCCGTGACTTTGTGTATGTACAATCTTCCTCCATGGCTCTGCATGAAGAGGAAATTCATGATGATGCCTATTCTCATACAAGGCCCGAAGCAACCGGGCAACGACATTGATGTGTATCTAAGGCCATTGGTTGAGGAACTTTTACAGTTGTGGGGCGAAAACGGTGTATGTATGTGGGATGAGCACAAACAAGAGGAATTTGACCTACGAGTATTGCTGTTTGTAACCGTCAATGACTGGCCGGCTCTTAGTAACCTATCAGGACAGACAAACAAGGGATATAGGGCATGCACGCATTGTTTAAATGATACTGAAAGCATTTATTTGAAACATTGTCGCAAGGTTGTGTACATGGGCCATCGTCGATGGCTTCCAATGAATCATCCGGCAAGAAAGAAAGGCAAGCATTTCAAAGGGGAGGCAGATCGTCGTCCCAAGCCTATGCATCGTGATGGAAAGTACATATTTGCTATGGTAAAAGATCTAAAAGTTATTTTTGGAAAAGGGACAGGTAGTGTTGCTGTTCCAAATGATAGTAATGGGATGGCACCCATGTTTAAGAAGATGAGTATATTTTGGGAGCTACCATATTGGGAAGTCTTGGAGGTCCGCAACGCAATTGATGTCATGCACCTGACGAAGAATCTTTGCGTCAACTTGATAGCCTTTCTAGGCACCTATGGTAAGACAAAAGATACACTGGAATCACGCCAGGATCTGCAAGATATGGAAGAACGACATGCACTACATCCTGAAGAGAGGGACAATGGGCGAAATTACTTGAGTCCTGCCAGCTTCACTCTAAGCAAGGAAGAAAAGGAAAGCATGTTCGAATGTCTGAATAGTATCAAGGTGCCCTCTGGATACTCTTTGAACATTAAGGGAATAATAAATGTGCCAGAGAAGAAATTTACAAACCTAAAGTCCCACGACTGCCACGTGCTCCTGACACAGCTGCTTCCAGTGGCATTGAGGAGAGTTCTGCCAGAGAATCTACGATTAGCTATCGTAAAGCTATGTGCATTCCTCAACGCAATTTCTCAGAAGGTAATCGATCCAGACAATCTACTGAAGTTGCAGGTTGATGTGGCCCAATGCCTGGTGAGCTTCGAATTGGTTTTTCCACCGTCGTTCTTCAACATTATGACACATCTACTAGTTCATCTTGTCAAAGAGATTGAAATTCTGGGTCCTGTCTTCTTGCACAATATGTTCCCTTTTGAGAGGTTAATGGGAGTGCTAAAGAAATATGTTCGTAACCGTGCTCGACCAGAAGCATGCATATCAAAGGGCTACGGAACAGAGGAGGTCATCGAGTTTTGTGTTGACTTCATCGATGATCTCAAACCGATTGGTGTTCCTGAATCACGGCATGAGGGGAGACTCGGTGGAAAAGGAACAATAGGAAAGAAGGTTGTCGGTACTTGGGATGATGATTCTTTTAACAAAGCACACTACACTGTTCTACAACAATCATCCTTGGTTAGTCCTTATATAGATGAACACAAGGAGCTTTTACGCTCTGAATTCCCGGGGAAGACTGAGGTCTGGATTACACGTCAACACATTGATACTTTCGCTGGTTGGTTGCGGAAACATCTAATGCGCAATATGGACATACATGAACAGCTAGCATGGTTGGCCAGGGGTCCCTCCTTTACAGTCTTGACATTCCAAGGATATGAGATTAATGGGAATACATTCTACACAGTATCCCAAGATAAAAAGAGCACCAACCAAAATAGTGGGGTCCGTGTAGATGCCCTGGACAGCAATGGGAACAAGGACACATATTATGGTTACATAGAGGAGATATGGGAACTGGACTATGGCCCGTTATTGAAAGTTCCGCTGTTTCGGTGCAAATGGGTGAAGCTCAGTGGAGGAGGGTGTCAAAAGACAATTATGGAATAACAACAGTGGACCTCAATAATCTTGGTTACAGAGATGAACCATTCGTCCTAGCCAAGGATGTGGCTCAGGTTTTCTATGTGAAGGACATGTCTAGTAAACCGAAAAAGCAAACAGAGAAGTCAAATAATGAGCCCAAGAGACACATAGTCCTTTCCGGAAAAAGAAACATCGTCGGCATCGAGGGCAAAACAGACATGTCGGAAGATTATGATAAGTTCGACGAGATTCCTCCATTCGCCGTGAATGTTGACCCAAGCATTCTATTAGCTAAAGAGGATGCTCCTTACGCACGTAGTGATCATAAGCAAGGCACATTCGTGAAAAAGAAGACTATTGCCGTTGTAGATCGTGATGTTTAATGTATTGTTATAACCATTATGTAAGATATTGAGCATGCACTCTTATATTATTAATTTATGCTTTTGTGATGGAGTTGTATTCAAATTGTCCTCAACACACATGTTCATATTAGCACATCTAGCTATTAAATGAAATAAAATGTTTATATTAGCACAAATGTTCTCAACACACATGAACTAAAATACTAATATATATATATATATATATTTGTCTGAGAATAATAATCGTAACATCAATCATATTATTATCACATATAGTAAATGAGAAAACTAACTGAAATATATTTTTAGTAAATGAAATAAGAAACAAATTGAAACAAAAAAAATTGAAATATTACTGGCTTTTAGTCCCGGTTGGAGCCTCCAACCGGGACTAAAATAAAGTTTTAGTCCCGGTTCGTGGCCCGAACCGGGACTAAAGGTGTCGGTGGCCGACCTTTAGTCCCGGTTGGGGCCACGAACCGGGACTAAAAGCTTCCCTCCTCTATATAATGGCCGGCAGACCGCAGTTCTGTCTAAAATCGCCGGCCGACCGCAGCTCTGTCTTTCTTGTTCATTCTCCGGGAGCGAGGTGTGCTTCTGATTTTTGATTTTAAGATTTTAGTGCGCCGAGAGTTTTTATGGTTAGTATTTCTTGTTGATTCTCTAGTCTTCTCCGGTTAGTATTTTTTATTCATTTATGGTTTAGTTTTGTTTCAAATTTAGTTATCTAGTTTTGATTAGAATTTAGTTATTTAGATTTGCTTAGAATTTAGTTATTTAGATTTAGTTATTTAGTTTTGTTGCTTAGAATTTAGTTATTTAGTTTTGTTTAGAAATCAGTTACTAAGTTTTTAAGATGTTGCTTAGAATTTAATTATTTAGATTTGTTTAGAATTTAGTTATTTAGTGTTGATTAGAATTTAGTTATTTAGTTTATAAGATGTTGCTTAGAATTTAGTTATTTAGTTTTGTTTAGAAATCAGTTACTTGGTTTTTAAGATGTTGCTTAGAATTTAGTTATTTAGTTTTGTTTAGAAATCAGTTACTTGGTTTTTAAGATGTTGCTTAGAATTTAGTTATTTAGTTTTGTTTAGAAATCAGTTACTTAGTTTTTAAGATTTTGCTTAGAATTTAGTTATTTAGTTTTGTTTAGAATTTAGTTATTTAGGTTTTTTAGAATTTAATTATTTAGTTTTGTTTTTGCATTCAGTATATACTTTTTTGAGTAATATATAGATTCTAGTTGGAACAATGCCGAGGAGACAACGTCAGGTACCTCGTCGTGGTGGAGGGTGGGATAATCCTGTGTTGATGCCACAAATAAACCCGCCATGAGAAGCACACGCTCCTGGCCTCGTTTTTACGGGAAACAACATTGCAGTGCCCGCGCCTAACGAAGCTCGTTTCAATCGGGTAAATTAATTATCTAGTGCTTCAATATGTACATGTCAATGTATTGATTATTTCATGCAATTTATTTATGTGACTTACCCATAGCAGATTATTTCGCCAATCAAATGGTTTAAAGATGCAGTAAGGCACATCGCTCTTCGATGCCCATTGGTTTACAGAGAGGTGAATGAGAACACCAGGAGGGTTCTCATTTCTGTTGAGATTAGGAAAAATGCCTTACGTGACTCCAGTGAGGGCCAAGTTTTGCATATCGACGTTGAATCGGGTGCCTGGCAACAGGAGCATGTTGCGGCTTGTGACGCTGTAAGGCAAGCACTCTATCGAATCCAATTACTAGGTGGGCACGTTTTACCAGACTATAGCTACTTCAAGATAAAAGCTATTGAGGCGGGTGGCCTCCCCGTGACACAAATGCCTAAATTAGTTACCCCTGAATACGAATCCATCTATGTAAGTTAACTATGATTCTTTTTTTTTTTGAATTCCATTATGGTTATGAAATAACGTGGTTTTGTTATTATTTTATAGGACGACCTGTACTGTGGATACATGCATGTGCACTCCGGGTTACAACCAATATTAAAACAGGTACTTGATTACCTACGGTTCACATTCACTAAGCCATATTCATATCGCGTTAATGGTGGATTTCAAGCGGACACAACCCTGACACATGTGGACGCAAGTGGAACGACTAGGCAGGCAAAAATTTATGGCGAAGTTTTGGATAAACCCTATAAGGCGGTTGATAGTGCGTTCATATGGGCACTTGATTACGTTGACACATATCTAGGTGTTGAGATTGTTGACATAAACTATCCTTTTTATCTCATGAAAAAAAATGGTGTCAACGGAGATTAATTTAGTGGCGTGCATCATGTTGTAATAAGAATTTTTATTAAATTTGTTGGACTAATTTGTATCATGTTGTAATAACACTAATTTTTATTAAGCGCGTTTTTGTTTCCCGTGCAAATCCAGCCCTCTTTTGGTTTAGTTTTAGTTCTTTTACTAAATAGACCAATATCTATTCATATATACATTATTACCAACAAAACTGCAAAACTTTAATAAATAACATTTGCATATATTGGTGCTTTCATAAATTATTAAATATGATAATGTGAGTGGTATTATTTTGTTTATTAAATATTAGCCAAAAATTGATAATTGAAATAGTTGATGGGATGCATAGATTTTCTTAATAGACCACTCTATGCTCACAAGCATTCTCTCCATGCTTTTTTGCGTGTGTACATGATGATCATACAGTGGCAAGGTGTATCTGCAGCTAGGTAGTGACAGTCTATAGCCATGAGACTCATGTCTTCCATAACCATGTATTAAACAATAGTTGATGGAGTTTTTACATCTCTCGATGGTTTTAATGTGATCCTTGGGACATTATAATCTTTCAGGCTCACACTAAAACCATCGAAAAGTAGAAACTCCATCAACAATTGTTTTACATGGTTATGGAAGACATGAGTTTCATGGCTATAGACTGTCTTTACCTAGGTGGAGGTTAACCTTGCCAATGTATGAACATCATATACATATGCATAATAGGTATGGGACAATACTTGTGAGCATTATGTCGCATATTAAGAAAATATGTGTACATCACATCAACTAGTTTAATTATAGATTTTTTTTGCTAATACTTGACAAATAAACATTATATAACTCATATTAGCATGTTTATTAAATTTTGTAAGCTCTAATATAAGCAGCTGTTATTTTTTAATTTTTTTGGCAATTTTTCTGGTGATAATGATATATAAGAATGAATATTGGTGTATTAGTAAAAGAAATAGAACTAAAATAAAAGGGGGCTGGATTTGCGCGGGAAGCAAAAACGCAGCCCCCTTTAGTCCCGGGTCGTAACACGACCCGGGACTAAAGGGCGTTTCCCGCGCGAATTTACCCTTTAGTCCCGGGTCGTGTTACGACCCCGGACTAAAGGGTCCCCTTTAGTCCCGGGCCGTATTACAACCCGGGACTAAAAGGCCTTTAGTCCCGGGTCGTAATACGGCCCGGGACTAAAGGGGGGCTATAGGGGGGGAGGGGGGCCGGGACTTGTCATCTTCGTCGATCAATTTTCGCCCGCGCCGCCCCAACCTCCGACCGCCGCCCCTGCACTGCACCGCCGGCCGCCGGAGCCCGACGCCCCCGGCCGC
>CM014277.1:17742998-17780602 GCA_004135705.1 Alloteropsis semialata
CAGTTCATGGTGTTATCCTATGGGAGAAGCGTTACATCGTCTTAACTCCTGAGGGGCCTTCGTCGTCACCCCAAAGCTCAAGGGCATCTCCGCCGCCTCCAGCTCCGCAGTCCCCGCCGCAGCAATATTCGCCTGTTCTTCCTGAACAAAGGTCAATTGTGAGATCAATTATATCATTTTATATCAATTATCTCAATTATCTCAAATTTTTGATATTAGTTTATATCAATTTTTAGTAACTAGTTGGATATTATACTTAGTTTAGTTTCTATGTTTTCAATGTCAATTATATGTTATTAGTAAAAGAATGAATTTTTGTTATTATAAGAATAAATTTTTGTTATTATAAGAATGAATTTTTGTTATAACGATATAACGGTATATAAGAATGAATTTTTGTTATTATAACGATATATAAGAATGAATCTTAGTTTAGTTTAGTTTCTATGTTTTAAATGTCAATTATATGTCATTTCCTAAATGGGAGATCAAAAAACTTATTTTAGTTTATATACTATAATATAATTGTGAGATCAATTAGATGGATTCTAGTTGGATATTAGTCTTTTTTTGTTTTTATATTAGTGTGATTTTTTGATAATAGTTGGATATTAGTTTATATCAATTGTGAGATTAATTATATCATTTTATATCAATTATCTCAATTATCTCAAATTATCTCAATTATCACAAAGGTCTCCGTCGCCAACAACTAAAAAAATCTCCGTCACCTCCAGCTAAGCAATCTCCGCCGCCTGCACCTCCGCCGGCAAAGAAAGCTAAGCAACAGAAAGCCAAGGCACCAACAAAGCCACCTGCAAAGAAGCCAGCAAAGCAAGCAAAGGAATCTGCCAAGCTACCATGGGAAAAAACTGATGAGGAGTGCAAGCAGCATAGTCTGGATAAGGTTAAAGAGTTCTTCAAAAAGAAGGAGCCCGAGAAAAAAGAAGTAGTTGATTTTGCTAAGTCTGCTTTCTTTATTGGCATGGCTAAAGAAACTCAGAAGAAATTGTTGTCAGACTATGACCGCTCTATTAAGAAATCGTATGAGAAGAATCAAAGGGAGGAGAAGGAGCGACGGAGTCAACAGAGCCAAGAGTCTACCAAGAGCCACAAGAGCGTCAAGCAACAAAGGAAGGGAAAGGCTGTTGCTCAGCTCGGTGAGCAGGAGAGGCAAACAATTGATCCACTCATGGTGAATGCTGGAATTGGACCGGTCGACCTGCTTGAGTTTTGCAAAGGGGCAGGAATGACGCCCTCGCAAATGCTAGATGAGAGTAAGACCCTAAAGGCTATACCAAGGTGGCCATTTCAGCTTGGCTTACCTCTAGTTGACCCCGATACGTACAACACGCTGTCAACAAAAATGTACAGATTACATGAATGGTACCTTCAGGCGTCGGCCCAAGGCCAGAACATGGTGGGATTGAAGATTAGAGATGATGACTACTTTCGTGGCGATAATGTTATGTATTTGGAATTCTCAGAATTTTACCAGATATACCATAGGGATGCCCTTGACGTGTCTCTCCTCAGCTGCTGGGTGCTGTAAGTGCTTCATTTATTTCTATATTTAACGTCTCCTATGTATTGTCAACCTATTATTAAACATTTATTTTTTTAAATTATATCCTGTAGAATGGAGATTGAAGAATGCAGGAAAAACTCATACTTCCACTTGGGCTTCATCGACCCAAAAACTGTAAACCAGCATATGTTACTAAATTTTTATGAAGACACAATGAACAACATTGACAGATTCTTACGTGTACAACATTACAAGACAATGATTCTATTTCCTTACAATTTTGGGTGAGTACTTTTACTGTCTTGTGCATCTTTTAGTTTTCTTCCTAACATAATTTTTATTTCAATTGACGTGACTCTTGGTACAAAACTTGCATGTAAATAGGTTTCATTGGATATTATTTGTTATACAACTGGACATAAGCTTGTTGACCATCATGGACTCATTGAGGGGACCACGGGACGCGTACCAACCAATGATTGATCTCCTTCAAAAGTAATTTTCGTCCTCGCACTATTATTCCTCTTTAGCTCAGCCAAGAATTCCATTTATTTCATATGGTGTGCGCAGGTGTTGAAAAAAGTTTCGTGCAGAGCAAAAAGGTCCATTCAAGGAACAACTTGGTATCAAGGGAGACTTTCCGGTAAATACTACTATACATAGACCAACATCTCTTTTTTTGTTTCATTATCATGAATATGCATGTAATGACTTGACCATTTCTCCTATAAAGTGTTATAGGCAGAATCAAGGCACCAATTTATGTGGATATTATGTCTGTCAGTACATGCAAACTCTTGTAGGGCATAAGACGATCGTCACTAATTGGGACCTGACGGTATGTTCCATTTCCATTGAAATCTATATGTATGTATGCATGCATGTGAGTCATAAAAGCTATTATTTATATTTTTCTATTAACCACATCCTCAGATAAAGAATATGAAAGATGAGATCTTACCGGACCAAAGAGTCGCGGCGATTCAAGAGACACTTTGCGGATTTATAATCGATGAGGTCGTGAGCAAGACAGCGGCGTTCTGGTGGGATGGACACGAGCCCGATACAAGGAGCAAATATTAGGAATTTTGTATATGCTCCTTTGAAATCTTGGTGTAAATATGAATATTGAAATCTTGATGTAAATATTAATATTAATCTTGGATTTATCAAAATTTGTTTTATTTAAATATATGTAAGTTTAATATTATTACCGTATATATTAATATCAGTATTAATAGTTTAATGCATTAGTGACGTATAACTAATACATATATGGATATATACGTATATTATTATACAGGTATAATACGTATCTCTGTATAAAAGAAACCAGAAAAGAAAAAGAAAAAGAAAAACAGAAAAGAAAAAAAAAGCCCTTTAGTCCCGGTTGGTAATACCAACCGGGACTAGAGGGGCTCCACCATGGGCGCCGCGTGGAGACCCTTTAGTCCCGGTTGGTATTATCAACCGGGACTAAAGGTGGCTTTTAGTCCCGGGTAAATACCCGGGACTAAAGGCTGGGACCTTTAGACCCGGTGGCGTAGTCCCGGTTGCGGAACCGGGACTAATGGGAGTTGCCAACCGGGACTAAAAGCGGTTTCTCTACTAGTGCCAGCCCGCTATCCCCACGGGCCGGCGTCCCATCAAGCCCAGGTCCATCGGAGCCCACAACAACTAAGGCCTCGGGCCTAACTAAACCCAAAAGACTAGCCTGATAGGTGAGGACTGCCCCTCCTTGAAAGGACCTTGATGTCGCCTAGAGGGGAGGTGAATAGTGTAGTTTACAAAAACTAATTTCAACTGTCAGCACCAAAACCGGTATTACCGGTTTCCCAAACTGGTAAAACCGGTTCCTGCACAGATTGCACTAACAAGTATATTTCCCCTCTACGAATTTTAGCACAAACCACAAATGGTGTGAAAGCTTCCAGAGATGTTTCCAAGTGTTCCAATGGAGCCCCTGCACATAGCTCAACACACCAAAGTAGATCGAAGCGGAAGCACAAGTAATATGCTAGAAATGACAATATGAGGAAAGAGCTCAAACCAAGAGGCAAAGAGATTTTTCTCCCGAAGTTCGGATTCACCGCTCGCACCAAGCAGCCACCAAGGCACGGTGAATCCTACTCTCCGTTGATGAAGCTTATACGACCACACAAGGTCAAGCTATCTCCTCCTTCCACTAAGTGACCTCTTCCCTTACAGAGGCGAGGTGAAACCTTCACAAACGATCCCGTGGCTCACCACACACTTTGGTAGCTCACCGGGCAACGCCTAGCCGTCTAGGAGGAAGAACCTCCAAGAGTAACAAATGCTTCAACGATTGCTTGATGAAACCACAAGTGCTCAAGGATTAGGATTGCTCTCCAATGCTCACACACAAGTCACTCTCTCAACCCAACTCAAAGATTCAAGCTATGAGCACAAGTCTCACTTAGAGAGGTTGAGGAGAGCTCAGCTGGCCTCTAGAATGTGTTAAACTCGAACTGAACCAGCAGCCCCTCAAAGTGGAGCTCATGGGTATGAATACCCACCACTTTAAAAACTAGCCGTTTTTCTGTCAGAGGAAAACCGGTTCCACCGGTTCCCAAAACCGGTGTTACTGGATTTCGAATAAACTAGCCGTTAGACACTCAGGCTACAGAAACTGGTATTATCGGTTCCCAAACCGGTTCCACCGGTTTTGCCAGGGAACCCCCACTAAGTTAGAAACTCTTATGGTTTGACTCACAAGGGTTCACTTGAGCACTTTTGGAGATTGTCATTCAACCAATGTTGCACCCCTCTTGATAGTACGGCATACCTATACTCAAGACATAAGATAAATCATAATTCAACCACTTGAGCTTGTATGTCAATGATCATGCCAATACTTGATCAATTACTTGTTTGAGGGCTTTTCAACATTGTATTTTCAACTGAGCACATCCACCTTGAGCTAGTGACTTAGGATTTTTCATAACTTATATTTGAGTTCACTTTAATCCTTAGGCCACTCCCTTCATCAATCATAACATATATGCATTGCATTGCTTCTCTTGACAAGACTTGGATATGATACTTCCAAACCCCCTGAATACTAGATACTTCACCTTAGCAATTTGCACATGGTCATAAGTCATCACTTAACCAAAGCTTGCTTAGTCCCTCGCTCTAGTCATCTCGATTTGTTTCTTCACCACTTACCCTTGCATCATCAAGTTAGCTTTGCTTTGCCATTGAATGAATTCCATTTGAAAGATTCTTTAAATGCTTGTTCTTGATTAATAAAGAATATCCCACATAATGCAAGCTTCCAATTGTAGACCAATATGTAGCACATATGTTCATGTCATTTTATTTTACATACATGAAGTCTTGCAATATCCAATCTTATGTATTTTCCTTCTCTTCTTAGATGATCCATGAATCTTTATTTTTAGCATAGTTATATTGTCTCATATCTTATTCAAAGTGCATCCATGGCATGAGACTAATAATGCTCCAAACTACCTTCATTGAAATTAACATCCCAATATTTAATGACAGTCTTCCTTGAGCAATTAGAGACCACACATCATGCATAGAACCATGTCTCCATCACAAACATCAAGGACTTCTTTCAACAATCTAGAATCATGGGATCATACTTGCTTGCTTTGATCAACCACAAATATATCATGAGCACAATGATTGTAAATGAACTATAAGAATATTTAATCGTTCACCAAAATCCACATGAGGGCCTAGATACACTTTCAATCTCCCCCTTTTTGGTGATTGATGACAACCGATTAAAGCTCACAAATAAAATGAATAAACATTAATGAATTCTCAGATCAGTTATGAGCTCCCCCTTAATATGTGCTTTGAATGGAATTTCAAAAATTCGGCCTCACATGCCAAAAGCACATAAAAGAGAAAAACATGGGAGCTCCTCCTAAATCTAAGCATGCATGGATCCAAAAATATAATGAGATGAATAAAAAAGCAGCATTTAATAATACAATGACATGCATATCATAGAATTCAAAGAAGGTGTTTGTGCACTGTCCAGACCAAAACCGGTTTCACCGGTTTGCCAAACCAGTAAAACCGGTTCTGCCCAGTCAGTACACAAACAAAACAATTCATCACTCAAACATGCATATCACACTTAGCAAAGGATAACTTAATTGAAATACAGGTTCATTACACACAGTAGCATACAATCAAGTTCCTCAAGTCCATAAAGGATAAAGATTCGATAGATTAATATTACATTCATCCAAATTTCTGCAACACATGCAGAAACCGGTTTCACCGGTTTTCAAAACCGGATCTCCCAGAGACAGCACACTAAAATCAAAAGCTTTAATCCTTGCTCTT
This sequence comes from Alloteropsis semialata, assembly GCA_004135705.1. Classification (NCBI taxonomy): domain Eukaryota; kingdom Viridiplantae; phylum Streptophyta; class Magnoliopsida; order Poales; family Poaceae; genus Alloteropsis; species Alloteropsis semialata. The sequence goes on from CM014277.1 coordinate 17,748,877, forward strand.
CTCCCCCTTTGTCATCAAGCATCCAATAAGGGCCAGAAGAAGAGTAGTGCTACCCACACTTGTCAATCCATCACTGTCCATCACCATTGTGGTTTGTAGAGTCTTCTTGCCAAAACGGAGTTCCTAAAATGAGAAAATTAGATGGAAGGATAGAATCTAAGAGCTGAAAGATGTAGATCAAGTCAAATACCAGAAGAAGGACCAGCAGGAGGACCAAAGAGAGCTGCTGATCTGCCCCTCCTTGCTCATATCTGTTAGGAGATGGGACCCTGGTCTTTTTGGGTGGCTTTAGCCTCAGTGCTTCATGTTTTGTGTCCTTCATGAACTGCCTTTTGTTGGTTTTCTCAACTAAATACATCACATAAGGAGCAAAACCACAAAGCTTTTGGGGACTCTCTGAAATATTCCTGATTTCCTCCCACAAATACTCCCCAATGCTGAAGTTGACTCCAAGAGGTCTCATGGCAGCAAGCAAATCACGAGCATAGTTGGACACATCCGTTTGATTACCTCCTCTAGGTGTAAGGGTCACCCTAAACAAATTGTTCAAAATCTGATAATAGGTGTACCCTTGACCTTTTCAAACTCACCCTGCTTAGTCCTTGGGTACATAAATTTTATCTCCTTAGCAGGCATAGGACCATCAGCTCTATGTAGCTTGGATATGATGCATCTTCTTCTCCAAGTCCAAACCTTCTGGAAAAGGCAGCAAAAGATATACTATATGGCTTCCCCTCTGTCATCTAATGCATCCTCCTCACATTTACTCCCTCCTCAACATATAGTGTGGCATAGAACTGAGCAATTATTTCTTTATTCCAAGAACACTTGAATTTCATGATTCTTTTGATTCTAGTGTTGGCAACCACCTCGATGATCTCATTGAAGATAGGATCATTAAATCTTGCCATGTAATCCTAGTCAATCCACTTTGACTCGGCTTCTATGTGACCCTTCTTCCCAATGATAGCACTAGAATAATAATCTAGATGGAATAAAGTATGAAACCTGTAGTCAGTGGCTGTCTTAGGAGTACCAATATAATTTTCTCTCCTCTTTTTTCTAGCCACATCAGTCATCCCACCTAGAAGATAATTCTCTCCTCTTCTTGGAGCAACGGGCCTTCTGATTTCAGGCATAGCCGTCTCATCATCTTCCTCTTCTTCTTTCTCTTCCCCAACAGCAGCACCTGTTTGTTCTCTTCAATACCAGCACTTCCCTCATCTTCCTCTTCCTCTTCGCTGCTCTCAACAGCTATCCCTTTCCCTTGGCGATGCTCAACTCGATAGTTCTCATCACTATCTTCATCATCATCACTTGATGTGTTCATAACTTCTTCATGAACATCTTCAATATCTCTGGAAGCTGCTCTCTTTTTCCTAGGCCTCAGATTGCGCCTAGGAGGATCATCATCATAAAATCCTCCCGAGCCAGAACCACCTTGTTCATCGGCCATTTCCTTTGATCTCCTTTTGTAAAATATAATCTCCTGGTCAAAAGGATTGTGAACACATATATTAGGACACAGGAATGATTTGGAGATAAAAAGAATCACAAGATTGGAATTTAAGGTCAGCTGGCTACAGCTCTGTGCATAACCGGTGAAACCGGTTTTGCACAGAGCACAAAGAGCAGGTCTAAGTCATGGGTAAAAGTTGGATTTGGAGGATATGATCAACAGAACTTAAAATCCATGTCCACAAGATATATTCTTTCATCAACAGACCTAGCCCATGGTTCATAGATAAATCTAGCTGAGCAAGATGAATGGCTAAAAGAGTAGGAACAACTGATTATATTCATGAATAAAATCCTACAATCTTGAGAGAAGATTACACGTTGAATATGGATAAGGCAGGGTCACTCAGCATGAACCGTTGAAACCGGTTCCTGAAACCGTGAAACCGGTTCCTGGCTGCTGAACCCTAAATCGCCCATGTTCAAAATGTAGCCCACCAAATCCAAAACCATTCATGGGGTAGCTTCCTGGGCATACTAGGAGATGATTCCTTGAAGGGTTTCAACAGATATGCAACGAGGAGATAGATCGGGTGATGGGAACATTTGATACCTCGGAATACCTAGGCCGCATGAGCTTTTGAATCCAAAGCGGTTTCCACTCCGGTGAAACCGACTTCCAGCACCAATACCTTCTCAATAACCAGAGGGGCCGAGCTTCTCCCCTTGGGAACCTTCAAATTGCCATGGGGGAGTCCTTAGTCGCCAAGGAGCACGGGAGAGAGAGAGGGGTCGGGCCTGGGTGAGTTGTGGAGTGAATGAGGGGTGAAGGGGTAAGTTTTGCTGAGGTAAAGCGATAAGGTTGTAGGCCTAGCCAAAATCGGTAATACCGGTTTGCCAAACCGGTAATACCGGTTTTCGCTGGAAAACCAAAAAGTTGATTTTGATCTCTTTAACCCTTGAATCCTGATCAGATTAGATGTATAACATAGGATTGAGTCAGGAACTAGATTTATCAAAGATAGATTGAGATTTTCTAATATTCTTCAAACCTCCTTGATTCTTTCAAGAGGGTTGAAAAAGATAAAGGATTTTATGGACTTGAGGAAAATTTCACCATTTGTGACTAGCCATCAATCAATCAAGGGCAACAATAGTCACAAACAGATCGATTAGGTCACAAAGACCAAGAACCAAATATTTTCAAAAACACACAAGTCCTATCATGCTAGTTGGATTTTTCAAACTCTGTCCTATGTCACACAAGCATGCAACCAAGTCAAGTCAAGAACCATTTAGAATGTTTAGCATATTTCTTTCACCATTTTATGGAACATATGACACCTAGTCAAATTTAAAGAAGAAATTTACTAAACATCTAATAGGTACAACGAACGGGACTTGAAAGAGTTACATGCAAGAATGCACACACTAGCATAGATATAAGGCCTAGATGCTCAATGTAAAAACATGAGTCAAGAAAACATACCTTGGCCTCTAGCTAGTCCTCTCTTCACATTGGTGAAGATTCATATCACAAGGTTTGTGCATTGTCAATATAATCCAAATGCCTTTTCTCTTTATGTTTTTCCCTTTTTATGCATCATAGAAGAGAAATGCATTAAATAGCACAAGACCTATTTTCATCATTTAGTGACCTTTGAATTGGAGAGGCATAATGGATCACTAAAAGATGAAACTCCACAATATAGGTTAAATTCCTTTTTCTTGATGCACATGTGTATATGGATGAAAAGGCATGCTCATATGCATCAATATTGTCACAAAGCCAAGCAAAGGGATTTAATCTATATTATGGCAAGCAGCTATTTATTGAGAAGAATTCATTGCCCAAGTAAGAAATAGATACAATTTTACCATTTTTGGACAAAAGGCATAGCTTGCTTCAAAGAGAGACAAACTCTCACAAATGAGACTACAAGATCACTAAAAGAAATTGTTAGTCTCAAAGACACAAATTGTAGAATGAACTCCCCCTCAATAGGTGCATCAAGTGTTTGAATCACTTGTCACATGCACTTGTTCAATTTAATGAATTTGAGGAGTTTATTTCACAATTTGGTTCCAGCACATAAATAAATTGCATTTATTGAAATGGTGCCAAGAAAACTTACTACCACAAAGATAGCTTATGAATTTGTATGCCATTGAAGTGCTCAGAGAATTTCTTATAATATTCCACTTTAGATGAAGCCTTGCAGTAAAACTCATGCCGGAAATTCTGGCATGACTTGCTGGAACTTCTGATATGAGCCAGAGGCTACCGGACATTCATGTCGGAAAATCTGGAATTGATCAGAACTTAGGTGAGCCTCATTGGACCAAACCGGTGAAACCAGTTTTCCAAACCGGTAAAACCGATTTGTCCTGGTAGCTTCCATATCAGTGGAAATGTAGCTTTATAAGATCCAAGAAATTCCTTTTACATTGATTTGTTCTGTTCCTGCACTTCAAAGTAATTTGCTCCACAAGAGAGCCATTAAAAGCATCTTATGGCATACGGGAATAAATGATAGATATAAGTGACTTAGACATATTCAAGCACCCATAACTAGGTATGGAGAACTTGCATTCATAAAGAAGAGTATGAATAACTCAACCAATTAGAACATGTTACCGAGATGTCATTGGAAATGATATAGCCGATTTAGTGAAGCCTTGGCAATTTGATGAAGTTCATATATATCAATTTATTTGCCAAAGTCCCAATGCATCTCTATTCCCCTGCAGGTCTAGCAAGTGCTTTTAGGTACCCAAGCCTTGTTGGGTCCTTTAAGGTTAGTGACAAGAAACTTGGGAACCCAAATAGTTCTCATGCTAGTTTGAGATGAACTGATCACTCTAGTAGCATAAGTGCCAGCTTTGTCTTTCCCAAGCTTAGCAAAATCATAATGGATGAGATCAAATGTTGGAATGTTACCATTTGGACAATCCTTACCCATATGTCCCTTTGAACGACAAGTGTAGCAAATCCGGCTTTTGGTCTTGCTTGGTGATTTGTTCTTCTTTTTGATCACTTGTACCTTGCTAGCCTTTCTGCTTGAGGATGTAGCTTGACCACCCTTCTTGAAGGATTGGTGCACTGCCTCAGTCAGAACCGGTTTTACCGGTTCCTGTAACCGGTTAAACCGGTTTTGTACAGGCAGCTCCACCTTCTTCAAAGGACATGCATCAATCAAGTGTCCAACTTCCTTACATTTGTATCATGCCCTCTTCTTGGATCCTCTCTATTTCTTTCCCTTGATTTTAAGGTTGATAGGACACATAGATGCGTAATGCCCCATGTTTGAGCATTCGAAGCATTGTATGTGATCAAGTCCCTTTTTTCTCATTTCTTGAGTCTTGTTCTTGTTGACTTGCTTGTCATGCTTAGGGACTAAGCCAGTGACCATTGATCCCTTCTCAAGCTTATTCACCATGTGTTCACGGTTATCTTGAGGAGGTTGCACTTGGCCCTTTCCCTTAAGCTTGACCAAGTCATTCTTGATCTTTTCTCTCTCTTACTTCATGTCTTCCAATTCTTCAGCAAGGAGATCATCACAAGACTCTACAGAAACATGCTCACCACAAGATTTGGTTGCTTGGGAGCAACACGGTTTTTCACACAATAAAGTAGAATTGATGTGAGAGCATGTGCATGTGTGTGTATGAGGTTCAAGATACTTTACCGATGTAATCATGACCTCATGAGATGTTTCTAGCAAAGCATATGAATCAACAAGCATCTCATGGGAATATTCAAGTTCCTTGTGAGTGCCTTGCAATTCCATATGCTCACTAGTGAGCTTCTCGAGTTGAGCACTAAGCATTTGTTTTTCTTGTTCTAAGGATACTACACAAGTAGATAAATCAGTAGCACAAGCATAATCCTTTAACAAGATTTCATACTTACTAACCAAGGAGGCATGTGATGATTTGAGAGCCTCTAGTTCTTTGGTCAAAGAACTTAGTCTCTCATCAATTTGACCATTGCCCTTCTTGGTCTTCTTCTGCTTCTTCTTCTTGGCCATCAAGCACATTAAGCTTTCATCACTGGACGATGAACAGGTTGACGTGAATACTTTTCTTGAGTCGTCGCTTGTGCCTTGAGCAGAGCTGTACATGGGCTCCCTGGCAGAACCGATGAAACCGAGGTTGCAAACCGGTAAAACCGGTTCCTGCACAGGAATCATGTTTTGCACATTTTTGTTCTCTTGCTCCATGGATGGCATCACTTGAGGCTCATAAGATATTGTTGATGCAGTTGAGCATTTCTCAGGTGATTCCATGACTTCTTGCTCTTCATCATCACTTTCAAAATCTTCAAATATATCCGTGATGAGAGTCCAAATGAGATGTGCATCTCTTCGAATTCCTTCCTTGCTAGAGATGATATCCCATAAATCTTTACAAACAGAACTTCGCAAAAAGTCAGTAACACAAGCATTGAGTTGCGTGCAAGCTAGCTCCTTTTGAGTGAGGTTTGACAAACCAATGTTGTCATAATCAAAGTTAGGAGGTAGAATGCTAGCAACTAAAATATGTTCAATTACAGGATCTATATTTCTAAGAGCATTATGAACATTACCAAACCAAGAAGCATAGTTTGAGCCATCAAGCTCAAGTGGCTCAAAATGTACCTCAATCGACATCGACATCTTTTCTTCACGGCGGTTAAGCTTTTATGTGAAGCCATGCTCTGATACCAATTGATATGACCTTGATGTCGTCTAGAGGGGGGGTGAATAGGCGAATCTGCAGTTTACAAAAACTAATTCCAACTGTCAGCACCAAAACCGGTATTACCGGTTTCCCAAACCGGTAAAACCGGTTCCTGCACATATTGCACTAACAAGTATATTTCCCCTCTACGAATTCTAGCACAAACCACAAATGGTGTGAAGCTTCCAGGGATGTTTTCAAGTGTTCCAATGGAGCCCCTGCACACAGCTCAACACACCAAAGTAGATCAAAGCGGAAGCACAAGTAATATGCTAGAAATGACAATATGAGGAAAGAGCTCAAACAGATGCAAAACACTTTTGTTGGAGTTGCAACAGGAAGGCAGGCAAAGCGTGACAGGAAGGGTGACAAGAAGCATGTCTCGACGGGGAGAAGCCGCAGTGCCGCAATCCCAAGGAGCATGGGAACCTCCAACTCCACCATACATACCAGAAGGATCAAACTGGGAGCAGCCACAGCCGCCCCCACCATATATGGCGGGAGGTTCGGGATGGCAGGAAGCCCCGCAAGCCCAATGGAATCCCCAAGACCCGCACTATCATCAGTCGTCCAGCTCAAGTGGCGGTCCTCCTCCATTCGACGCCCGACGTTCCTTCTCAGCNGACGCCATGGATTTTACATCATAAAATTAGCAATTTTTTTTACTGTATGGAACGATAATGTTAGCACATTTTGTTGTTGGCCTGATTGCTTCAAATATTCTCCCATGTAAAGAAATTCCTTCCATAGCAACAGTATCAGGCCATATATCCTCTTGGTTTGTTTCTACAAACAATAACTAACCTTATAGAACGTATACAGGAATTATTGAGAGAATTTTCAAAATTAACCACAAAAAATATGGATAATTATTGGACACATTTGTAATGGCTCAGCTACCAATGAAACTAGAATTTGATGTCATAAAAATAATAAAATGAAGACTACTCTAATAGCACTACACTGTCATGCTTTTTGAAATGATTACATTTTACTATGTCTTTGGATCCTTTCAATGCTGTTAATGTCTAAAGTTCTTTCCAATTTTTTACAATTTTGAATTATTTTTTAGAATCGTGTAAAATAAATTATTTACATACTTATCGATGGATTGGATACGTTTTTATTAATACATCTCTAATTTTATTTCATTGTGAGGTGTTTTTAATACTGTATCAAAAAGTATAATTAGGTTCTTACTGACAGTTGTCTAATATATTGGTCTCTACAAGCTACTAATGGTAGACAAATGTGTCTAATTTTGTGTCATGTTGAGATGGCCAAAACACACCTTTAACTGTTTGTGGATTGTCTAATATGCGTCACTACTGGAATGTCCCCCCTATAGCTATATTATAGTAGTAATGCTGGTTGAAAATGTCTATACACTGGCGCATAAAGACAACTTTTGACATGATTTCTAGAACATGTCAAAATATCATCATATTAGACAAGCTTACAATGTTAGTAGTGTTATAAAGACATTTTTTATTACCCTATTGAAATCATCTCAAAAAAACATGAAGTTACACGCTTTAAAGCATCATTACAGTCTAGATACGTTAGAAGCGTATTATACAATATCTATAGTCATGTAAAGATGCTTTCTGAAATGATTTTCAAAATGTTTCAAAACTATACAAGGTTAGACATGCCTTTAATTGTAACATGCATGTAGGCATGTGATAAAGCGTATCAAATAAGTGTACTAAAGTGTTCTTCATGGGTGAATTTAAAAGGAAAAGATATCTTATGTAAGTTAAATTTGTTTTGCACGGTTATCTTGAGGAGGTTGCACTTGGCCCTTTCCCTTAAGCTTGACCAAGTCATTCTTGATCTTTTCTCTCTCTTGCTTCATGTCTTCCAATTCTTCAGCAAGGAGATCATCACAAGACTCTACAAAAACATGCTCACCACAAGATTTGGTTGCTTGGGAGCAACACGGTTTTTCACACAATAAAGTAGAATTGATGTGAGAGCATGTGCATGTGTGTGTATGAGGTTCAAGATACTTTACCGATGTAATCATGACCTCATGAGATGTTTCTAGCAAAGCATATGAATCGACAAGCATCTCATGGGAATATTCAAGTTCCTTGTGAGTGCCTTGCAATTCCATATGCTCACTAGTGAGCTTCTCGAGTTGAGCACTAAGCATTTGTTTTTCTTGTTCTAAGGATACTACACAAGTAGATAAATCAGTAGCACAAGCATAATCCTTTAACAAGATTTCATACTTACTGACCAAGGAGGCATGTGATGATTTGAGAGCCTCAAGTTCTTTGGTCAAAGAACTTAGTCTCTCATCAATTTGACCATTGCCCTTCTTGGTCTTCTTCTGCTTCTTCTTCTTGGCCATCAAGCACATTAAGCTTTCATCACTGGAAGATGAACAGGTTGACGTGAATACTTTTCTTGAGTCGTCGCTTGTGCCTTGAGCAGAGCTGTACATGGGCTCCCTGGCAGAACCGGTAAAACCGAGGTTGCAAACCGGTAAAACCGGTTCCTGCACAGGAATCATGTTTTGCACATTTTTGTTCTCTTGCTCCATGGATGGCATCACTTGAGACTCATAAGATATTGTTGATGCAGTTGAGCATTTCTCAGGTGATTCCATGACTTCTTGCTCTTCATCATCACTTTCAAAATCTTCAAATATATCCGTGATGAGAGTCCAAATGAGATGTGCATCTCTTCGGATTCCTTCCTTGCTAGAGATGATATCCCATAAATCTTTACAAACAGAACTTCGCAAAAAGTCAGTAACACAAGCATTGAGTTGCGTGTAAGCTAGCTCCTTTTGAGTGAGGTTTGACAAACCAATGTTGTCATAATCAAAGTTAGGAGGTAGAATGCTAGCAACTAAAATATGTTCAATTACAGTATCTATATTTCTAAGAGCATTATGAACATTACCAAACCAAGAAGCATAGTTTGAGCCATCAAGCTCAAGTGGCTCAAAATGTACCTCAATCGACATCGACATCTTTTCTTCACGGCGGTTAAGCTTTTATGTGAAGCCATGCTCTGATACCAATTGAAATGACCTTGATGTCGTCTAGAGGGGGGGTGAATAGGCGAATCTGCAGTTTACAAAAACTAATTCCAACTGTCAGCACCAAAACCGGTAAAACCGGTTCCTGCACAGATTGCACTAACAAGTATATTTCCCCTCTACGAATTCTAGCACAAACCACAAATGGTGTGAAGCTTCCAGGGATGTTTCCAAGTGTTCCAATGGAGCCCCTGCACACAGCTCAACACACCAAAGTAGATCAAAGCGGAAGCACAAGTAATATGCTAGAAATGACAATATGAGGAAAGAGCTCAAACCAAGAGGCAAAGAGATTTTTCTCCCGAAGTTCGGATTCACCGCTCGCACCAAGCAGCCATCAAGGCACGGTGAATCCTACTCTCCGTTGAGGAAGCTTATACGACCACACAAGGTCAAGCTATCTCCTCCTTCCACTAAGTGACTTTTCCCTTGCGGAGGCGAGGTGAAACCTTCACAAACGATCCCGTGGCTCACCACACACTTCGGTAGCTCACTGGGCAATGCCTAGCCGTCTAGGAGGAAGAACCTTCAATAGTAACAAATGCTTCAACGATTGCTTGATGAAACCACAAGTGCTCAAGGATTAGGATTGCTCTCCAATGCTCACACACAAGTCACTCTCTCAACCCAACTCAAAGATTCAAGCTATGAGCACAAGTCTCACTTAGAGAGGTTGGGGAGAGCTCAGCTGGCCTCTAGAATGTGTTAAACTCGATCTGAGCCAGCGGCCCCTCAAAGAGGAGCTCATGGGTATAAATACCCACCACTCCAAAAACTAGCCGTTTTTCTGTCAGAGAAAAACCGGTTTCATCGGTTCCCAAAACCGGTGTTACCGGATTTCGAATAAACTAGCCGTTAGACACTCAGGCTACAGAAACCGGTATTACCGGTTCCCAAACCGGTTCCACCGGTTTTGCCAGGGAACCCCCACTAAGTTAGAAACTCTCATGGTTTGACTCACAAGCGTTCACTTGAGCACTTTTGGAGATTGTCATTCAACCAATGTTGCATCCCTCTTGATAGTACGGCATACCTATACTTAAGACATAAGATAAATCATAATTCAACCACTTGAGCTTGTATGTCAATGATCATGCCAATACTTGATCAATCACTTGTTTGAGGGCTTTTCAACATTGTATCTTCAACTGAGCACATCCACCTTGAGCTAGTGACTTAGGATTTTTCATAACTTATATTTGAGTTCACTTTAATCCTTAGGCCACTCTCTTCATCAATCATAACATATATGCATTGCATTGCTTCTCTTGACAAGACTTGGATATAATACTTTGAAACCCCCCGGATACTAGATACTTCACCTTAGCAATTCGCACATGGTCATAAGTCGTCACTTAACCAAAGCTTGCTTAGTCCCTCGCTCTAGTCATCTCGATTTGTTTCTTCACCACTTACCCTTGCATCATCAAGTTAGCTTTGCTTTGCCATTGAATGAATTCCATTTGAAAGATTCTTCAAATGCTTGTTCTTGATTAATAAAGAATATCCCATATAATGCAAGCTTCCAATTGTAGACCAATATGTAGCACATATGCTCATGTAATTTTATTTTACATACATGAAGTCTTGCAATATCCAATCTTATGTATTTTCCTTCTCTTCTTAGCTAATCCATGAATCTTTATTTTTAGCATAGTTATATTGTCTCATATCTTGTTCAAAGTGCATCCATGGCATGAGACTAATAATGCTCCAAACTACCTTCATTGAAATTAACATCCCAATATTTAATGACAGCCTTCCTTGAGCAATTAGAGACCACACATCATGCATAGAACCATGTCTCCATCACAAACATCAAGGACTTGCCACTTTCAACAATCTAGAATCATGGGATCATACTTGCTTGCTTTGATCAACCACAAATATATCATGAGCATAATGATTGTAAATGAACTATAAGAATAGATCCCTGCTCATGCACTCAAACAAACAAGTTAGTTCTTTAATCGTTTTGTCATTCAATTCACCAAAATCCACATGAGGGCCTAGATGCACTTTCACTCCTTATATGTTGTGCTCCCCCACCATCAATTTTCGATGTGGGACTAAACCTAACAATCTCCCCCATCACACATCGGGCCCAACTCTTCCATCACACAACCCATGTGATCTCCCGGAAGACGTTATCCCAGGCTCCGAGTCCAACTCTCCAGTCACACACAACCTCGTGTGACCCTCCGGAGATGTTCACGGGCTCCCCCGTCACCTATGACCCCGGGAGATATTCCAGGTTTCCAACCATCGGCTTTGATACCACTTGTTAGAAAATTAGCCCTCGCGGTGGCACGCCGCTAGCTAATCTCCACATGCAGAAGCGACGATTACATCTACCGAGACAAACTTTTAAGATCACAGACGACACCGGAGATACGATCTTTGTTAACGAGGTTCAGCCGAAGCCTACATCCCCGGGGCATGACTATGGGCGCTCCTCCCCTAATCGCAACACCGGCCGCTTCGAGATCTCGGCAACGTGCCGCCTTCCCCTGCGAGCCTGTCGCTATGTCGTCATGGTTACAACAGCAGCCCTCCTCTCATATTTACGAGGAGGTCCAGGTTAAAGAGTTTGACACGAACTCTACCCTATACTGCTAGGTTAACATATATCTAATTTGAGTAGCTAGGTTAACAACAACTATCAAAATAAAATATTATAGTAAATTTGCAGTTTCCACCGAACGAATAGTACTTAAACGACATAACATCATATATCCATGAAATAACACTAAGTAGCAATGCATCATTATATCCAGTTTATGATTACCAAACTATCAAACATAGTTCTTACAGAAGTCATGGCATTGCACATAGTTTATGAAACAGTACATGACCATATGCTTTTATTTCCCTCCAGAAAATTGGCACCATTCAGAACCAAGAAAACATGGAGGCATGTCTGGCTTTGATTGAATGACTTGAGTCACCTAAATCCTTTCTTTGGCATAACTGGCAGCCTTTTCTCCCCTAGTAGATTTACTGCTAGTACCTATATGTAAATGTCAAATATGTTATGTTAACAGAAATGGACACATAAATCTTCTGTAACTGGAACTAATTGAAGCTTGATCAACAGAGTAAACAGTTCATCTATTTCAGCTTTGCTTGTACAATTAATAACACTGGTTTTCTAGTGAAGTCATTCAGTACAAAGTAAAGTTTTCAAGCTAATTCGTGTTATGCATATCTAATCCACATAGATAAGAAACTAGACTCTCAAGCAATGCATATTTGATATGTATAATTGAAAGGCAGATACCAGCACCATGACCAGCTGGACCAGCTATCTTCTGCAAAAACCAAAAAATTGAATGAATCAAGTTATATATTTATAAAAATAAATGCATAACACAGGTAAAGGTTGCTCTGATACACTGTTATACTAAAGAATATATAATGTAGAAGCCTTCTAAGTATATCTAGTTAACGTTAACAGTATTCATACGGTGATATACACTTTTAATTTTCGGAAAACTTGTCTCCAGCACACTGAGTTCAAAAACCTTTGTCTGCAACACACTAGGCGGTGTGCTGGAGACAGAAAAATGTGGCATGCTATAATTTTCTGAAAAGGGTCGACTACCTCCTTCTGAAGTTTTGTCCCTCTAAACATGCCGGTTGTTGGTCCATTTGAGTCCAGGAACTCTTTCACTTCGAGTTTGGAACGGAATGGCTTGCAGTACATCCTATGTTTGTAGCTCTACACATAAACAATTTACTTGTCATTTATACCATACTTTCACTTAAATAATAATGTGAGAAAAAATATATGCTGTGTACATTCAATTATAAGGCCATTCTTTTTGCGCTTTGAGACATGCAATCTTCAAAATTTATCTTTGAAACAAATTGGTGGAAAACTTTAGGATTTCAAAACTCTAGGTGAATGGGCATATAATTCATAAAATTAACCAAGCTAGCAGCCAACTCTAGGTGAATGGGCATAGAATCGATAGCACTCACTTAAGCACAAGTCCTCCTTAATTAATGCACATGCAAAACATTCTTACACAAGAATGTTTGGCTACTTAACTACACAAGAATGTTTGGCTACTTAATTAATGCACATGCAAAACATTGTTCGAGTTTAATCTTTAATATAAGTATTTATCATGATAACTGGATATAAAAATTGGCCCCACATTCTTAGTTGTAGGTAATATCAATCGACATAGTTATCTATCAACGAAGTGCGACATATGCTTGGAACACTGCTGTTATAATGACTTCGAACACATGGCACTACAATCTATCAAGGAACTAAAAAGGAAAGACAATTTCTTCAAGAATTTAAGTATGATCATAAACCTAACAGAAAGTTTAAACCTTTAAATACATTTGGTATTGAACCAAAATATCTCTTGCAGTATTTAACATGCATGTCCCCCAACACTATTTTTCTGAATATAATTCCAGGAATCAATTCTTATTTCAAATTTTCATGAAATATGATGAACAAACTTCCCAAAAACTACCCGGAAATCACTAAATAAAATGTCCGTACATAAATTTTGTAAGTGAATGGTGCCATATATACCCTGTTCAATTATTGAAACACACACTGAGATGCTAGAGTTACTTAACTATGATATTTTAAATGAATTGCACACAACATAGAACAATGCAGTGGGCACATGAGCTATCTCATCTGATCGATGTGTTGGACATGTAGGGTTTGAAAAGCCTAAGAAGTGAAGGCACATTTTACTTAGGACAAAATATATATCAGTGTGGAGTAGACAAAATGAGAAAAAACATTCATGCAGGAATCATAAATTACATCACATGAGAAAGAAATATTCTTCAGTTAGAAAAAAGTAATTTCGAACAAAACCACAGATCTAGATGCAAAGCTATACAAAAATGGAGAAGACATCAGCACTTGCTAAGCAGAAATACTGACCTTGTCCTTGTGCCCATTTTTTTCTAGTGTGAATGGAAACTGTCCAGTCCCCTTCGTTGTAAGCACCATGTGTCTTCAGGGACGGAGGAATTTCAACTTGAACAGCTTGTTCTTTTACTTGAATGGCTTGGTCTCTTAGGAGATCAAGCTCAACTTTGCTAAACGCAACAGGTTCGGTTCCTCCGTATGGGACGAGAACCATCCTGAAAGGAACCGCTTCTAGTGGCTCCGGACCCATCATTTTTGGATCTTGAATACCCGCCGTGATTGGCACTGCAGACAGTACCTCTTCATCATCTGCATCGATTACTGCAGGAGGGACTTCATAGTCGGCAAAGAAGGAAGACATCTCCGAATCACTGCACAGATAAAAGGTTTCTACAGCTGTTGAATCATGTGAATATTATATACTCCAAATAAACCCGTGCCACTTCTCCTGATTGAACTGTAAGCTATAAGGGCTCGTTTGGTTGCTGCCCTGGAAAACATGCCTGTGCCAGGCAGCAGCATCCCACCGCAGGCAACCAAAATCGAACGTTTGAGGATGCTGCCTGCCCCAGGCAGCTTTTTTCAGGATCTGAAGCAAACAAGCCCTAATTGCATAAAAAATAAAAGCTTCTTTTCCTAGGTGAAACGTATTGATATAAAGCATAGCAACGAACAGTAGGGCTAGAATCCAGCTTCTATATGTCATATTTATTGCAAGCCTAGCAAAAACCATTTGCTAGTTCAGCTGTTTTGCACAGGTTGTAGTCCTGTTTGGGTCCACCCAAGTTTTAGAACCCACTTTTTAAAACTAAGCCTGTAATTCGAACGTTCTAGGTCATGGTCTGGCATCTACAACCTGCCTACCCCAAGAATTCAACAAGAAGCTACCTCATCCCGTGGAGCTCCTCCATCCAGTTGCTGGCCACGACCGTTCCCCCCTCTGACACAGGCACCGTCGTTGCTACAACGAGCAGAAGCAGCAAGGACCAGCTCAAGGTGTACACCATGGATTGCTGGTTTATCTAGAGAATAGGCAGCCCTTATATAGGCCTTTGCAGTGCAGGCCTCCGCACGTAAACTAATGTAATATTTTAGTCTTGACAAGTGTCACGGGTTAGTCATGCAGCCCACTAGATTGTGTGTATGAATGATTTATTAAACAAAATCAAATCTCTTTTGCATGAGGTACTGTTTTGTGTACCACAAAAATTTACTACAAGATTTGTCACATTTATTTGTCAAATATAATAAATATGTCATGTAGTAAATTCATTTATTTATTCAGAAGTATTGATCTAGATTTGATTATTGGTTTCTTGTAATCTTTTCTCATAAAATATTTGCTGTGAATTTTTGAGACTCGATTGAGCAGATTCCCAAATCTTAAATTATAATTTTCATGTGCGTATCTCCATGGAGGATGTGTTATAAATTCTTAAATTATAAATTTAATTTCATGTGTGTATCTCCACGGAAGATTTACTATAAATCTTCTATGATTACTAAAAAATTCTACAAATCTTTTTGTGATCGTGTTATCAATATACTCCATTTATTATATTTTGTGACTCAATTGAGTAGATTCACAAATCTTAAATTATAAATTTTCATGTGCGTATCTCCATGGAGGATTTACTATAAATCTTCTATGATTACTAAAAAATTCTACAGATCTTTTTGTGATCGTGTTATCAATATACTCCATTTATTCATGGCAACGGATCAGGTGCAAACCAACCTCCCCGTGCAAACTATGCAAACTTCAATCTGGACCACTTGATCTTGATCCAAGGGGGCGCGTAGGGAGAGGTGGGAGGGGGGATTTGCAAAAGTGATCTTGCTGTGATTAAGGGTGGGCGGTGATTTTGCAAATCCCCCCTCCTACCTCTCTCTACGCGCCCTTACGTATTATTAAATTATATTCCCCAAACAAATTCATATCAGAATATTTTTATTCTTATTCATTTTCAATTACATATGAAAGTTTTTTATTGCTACGTGGGAACTCATCTATCTATACTATCTACTAAATCTCCAAGATATCCAGCTCCCTCATTTCTATATATGAAAGCCCTCGCGTTCGGTGGCCAGCTAGGCTCGCCACATCATCCGCAAAGCGTCTGCCGTTAGATCTGCATGGAACAAATCAAATTATACCCTTTTCCTAACAATCTTTAAAAAAACTTTAAACTTTCACGATATCAAACCGTGGTCCATGTCCCTTGATTTTTTTCAAAAATGTCCTTCCACTTCCATGAAATGAAGCCGCACTCCAGCTCATAACATGAATATTTTTAAAAGAACCCTCAACTTTCTGTAATAATATATGAAAGCCCCCACGCTCGGTGGCCAGCCAGGCCAGCCATGTCAGAATGTTTTTATTCTTATTCATTTTCAATTGCATATGAAAGTTTTTTATTGCTACGTGGGATCTCATCTATCTATACTATCTACTAAATCTCCAAGATATCCAGCTCCCTCATTTCTATATATGAAAGCCCTCGCGTTCGGTGGCCAGCTAGGCTCGCCACATCATCCGCAAAGCGTCTGCCGTTAGATCTGCATGGAACAGATCAAATTATACCACCTTTTCCTAACAATCTTTAAAAAAACCAATGTAGGAAATAGCCCGCTATAGCTTCGCTATAGCCCGCTATTAGCTTTTTGGGAGATCTACCGCTACGCTATGCAACATTTGTCCGCTATATCCGATAAAGGGGTTTTATAAGATTTAGCGGTGCTAAATATCCGCTAAAGAGGCTTTTGCGAGATTTAGCGGTGCTAAATGTCAAATGGCAAGTAGATTTTAGTTGTGTCATTCCCTCAAAGATGCGGTTAAAATAATTGATACAACTAAATGAATATATGTGGACCCTAGATAACATAGCATTGCCCCATTGGGCATTTAAGAGACATGTTAGAGTCTATTTTTGGGTGTTACACTAATGATGCTTATAATTTTGTATGTGATTATTGATTATTTTATCATTCCACTAAAATGATTTATCTTTCACTATAGCCCGCTATAGCTTTCTATAGATTTTAGAGAAGGCTACCGCTAAACTTCATAGCCCGCTATTTCCTACATTGAAAAAAACTTTAAACTTTCACGATATCAACCCGTGGTCCATGTCCCTTGATTTTTTTCAAAAATGTCCTTCCACTTCCATGAAATGAAGCCGCACTCCAGCTCATAACATGAATATTTTTAAAAGAACCCTCAACTTTCTGTAATAATATATGAAAGCCCCCACGCTCGGTGGCCAGCCAGGCCAGCCATGTCATCCGCAAAACGTCGGGCGTTAGATCTGCATCGAACAGATCAGATTATACCACCCGACCTAACAATCTTTTAAAAAAAACTTAAACTTTTACAATATCAACCCACGGTCCATGGCCCCTGAATATTTTTCAAAAATGTCCTTCCACTTCCAAAAAAAAACCTTTGACTTTCTATATTATGAACACATTGTTCACCCATCCTAACAATAAAAAAACCTTAAAGTTTTATGATATCAAACCGCATGTCCCCTGATATTTTCTGAAAAGATCTTTCCACTTCCGTGAAATCAGCATGCGCTCCAACTCATGACACAACCATTTTTTAAAACACCCTCGATTTTCTAGGATATCAACCCACGGTCCACAATCCTTATTAATTTACACCGAACGGATCATATTATACCATCGTCCTAACAATCTTAAAAAAGGCCCTTAAACTTTTACCATATCAACCCATGGTCCATTTCCCTTGGATATTGTTTTTTTGAAAAGGTCCTTCCACTTCTGTGAAATGAACCGGCGCTCCAGCTCATGACATGGACATTTTTTTAAAACCTAGACTTCCTGTAATATCAACCTATAGTTCACCTGTCCTAACAATCTCAAAAAAAAAACTCTTAAACTTTTACCATATCAAACCCAGTCCATGGTTCCCAGATATTTTGAAAAGATCTACACTTCCGTAAAATCAACCTGCGCTCCAGCTCATGAAACAACCATTTTCTAACCTAGATTTTCTAGGTTATCTACCCAGTCCACAGTCCCTATTATTTTTTCAAAAAATCATTGTTTATCTAACAAATCAACACATACTCAAATGAGGCTGGAAAAAAATTTTATTCATCATTATCCACTATTACATATGTACAGCCACAAGACTAATACATGTTTCCTCTATGTAATATTTTAATAGCATCTCAGTCCATGGACTACTTCTACTAATATATAAAACAATATCATGTAAGTAAATACATTTTTTCAAACTTAAACTCATACATGTTTTCACAAAATCTAACTTAATCAATGCAAATTTATTTGTAGTACAAAATAGAATCACAAAGAATAGTACTCATGCATGGGCGCGCGCAAGGTACTAGTACTATCTTCTAAAGCTCCATGATTTCAAGCTCCCTCATGCTTGTTGGCCCCACATGGGACACACGTATTGGTTAGGTGAGACCTATGCATGACCCGCACACACACTGTTCAAGTGAGACCCACGTACTATTTATGTCAGACCCACACATTGTCAAGGTGGAACCCACATATTCTTTAGTGGGTCCCATGATCTTTTGAAAAAAATTATTGATGATGTTTTTTTCAATTATTTGCTGTTACATTATATAAAAAGTATAAAATATATTTAATTTTTTCTATGTACAAAAACAATAACTAAATTTTGTATACCTTATTCACCTATGGTAGCCATAGTGTACTTTACTTTCAAATCATAAACTCACAAAGTTGACTAAATTATTGGTTAAATTGCTAATTTAATCTTTTAGTTTTTTTTATCAAAACCTTGAATCCGTATAGCATAGCATGTCAATCTAATAGGTATACCTACTAATGTCCACAGTCAGTGAGTTCCTTGTAAATACATTATGCAGTGTTCTAGAAAATATTATGATAAAAAATTATTTGAATTAATATTGGATTCGATCAATTTGATGTTAGATTATGTCATATTTTTTATTTGGTTCCATGCATCAATGGTGTGCTACTTTGAGCATAGTCAGTTAACAAATTTGTATTTCATCTCTATTTCAGGTTAACAACTTTCATATTCATGACTAATCATCTATCCTATATTCTAAAGTTTTGGAGCAACTAGTAGGGCCGTGGAACTATTCATAGGTCCCATGCGACTATTCACTGAACCCACTGATAGGGGGACACACTAGCCCGTTGACTTGTGGGCCCTATTTAGGACCCACTGGCTGGTGGGCCCCGTAATGATTGGTGAGTCCGGTGAGCATTTGTTTATGACACCGTAAACGACATTCCCGATTAGATCGGTTCCATGAGATGTTTATGTTACTTTTTTTTACACAAAGATAAATGAGCAAAAATCAATTTAACAAGCATGTTTTTTCACTAATAGTTATGGACCCAATAACATGTGAGTCCAATATATTATTTGTGTCTATTTTTATGGAAAGCAACAACAGCTTAGAGCAAAAATATCAGGTTAACTATTTTCCTACAGCTGCGCATAGCGCGCAAACCTGACAGTATAAACTCTACTAAACTTCCAAGATTTGGAGCCTCCTCATGCATCGTGGCCCCAAGTGGGACCCACATAATGTTTAGGTAGGGTCCACAAGGGACCCACACACATTAAGGTGGGGCGGGCAACACTGTTTTTGTGGGCCCCACGATACTATTTGTGTGGAACCCATGATGGTTTCAGGTGGGACCCACGTGGACCCATGTACTACTTATTTGTGTGTGTGTGTGTGTGTGTGTGTGTGTGTGAAAGCATGGGTCTAAATAATCTAGAGGAGTGTAAATTGCCAACTTACATTCAGAACACCTGCCAGCACACTCGATGTTGAGTTGCTCAAGATATGTGTTGTAGATGCTTAGCATCGTGTTGAAGGGNATCAACCTATAGTTCACCTGTCCTAACAATCTCAAAAAAAAAACTCTTAAACTTTTACTATATCAAACCCAGTCCATGGTTCCCAGATATTTTGAAAAGATCTACACTTCCGTAAAATCAGCCTGCGCTCCAGCTCATGAAACAACCATTTTCTAACCTAGATTTTCTAGGTTATCTACCCAGTCCACAGTCCCTATTATTTTTTCAAAAAATCATTGTTTATCTAACAAATCAACACATACTCAAATGAGGTTGGAAAAAAATTTTATTCATCATTATCCACTATTACATATGTATAGCCACAAAACTAATATTCCTCTATGTAATATTTTAAAAGCATCTCAGTCCATGGACTACATCTACTAATATATAAAACAATATCATGTAAGTAAATACATTTTTTTCAAACTTAAAGTCATACATATTTTCACAAAATCTAACTTAATCAATGCAAATTTATTTGTAGTACAAAATAGAATCACAAAGAATAGTACTCATGCATGGGCGCGCGCAAGGTACTAGTACTATCTTCTAAAGCTTCATGATTTCAAGCTCCCTCATGCTTGCTGGCCCCACATGGGACCCACGTATTGGTTAGGTGAGACCTATGCATGACCCGCACACACACTGTTCAAGTGAGACCCACGTACTATTTAGGTCAGACCCACACATTGTCAAGGTGGAACCCACATATTCTTTAGTGGGTCCCATGATCTTTTGAAAAAATTATTGATGATGTTTTTTCAATTATTTGCTGTTACATTATATAAAAAGTATAAAATATATTTAATTTTTTCTATGTACAAAAACAATAACTAAATTTTGTATACCTTATTCACCTATGGTAGCCATAGTGTACCTTACTTTCAAATCATAAACTCACAAAGTTGACTAAATTATTGGTTAAATTGCTAATTTAATCTTTTAGTTTTTTTATCAAAACCTTGAATCCGTATAGCATAGCATGTCAATCTAATAGGTATACCTACTAATGTCCACAGTCAGTGAGTTCCTTGTAAATACATTATGCAGTGTTCTAGAAAATATTATGATAAAAAAATTATTTGAATTAATATTGGATTCGATCAATTTGATGTTAGATTATGTCATATTTTTGATTTGGTTCCATGCATCAATGGTGTGCTACTTTGAGCATAGTCAGTTAACAAATTTGTATTTCATCGCTATTTCAGGTTAACAACTTTCATATTCATGATTAATCATCTATCCTATATTCTAAAGTTTTGGAGCAAATAGTAGGGCTGTGGAACTATTCATAGGTCCCATGCGACTATTCACTGAACCCATTGATAGGGGGACACACTAGCCCGTTGACTTGTGGGCCCTATGTAGGACCCACTGGCTGGTGGGCCCCGTAATGATTGGTGAGTCCGGTGAGCATTTGTTTATGACACCATAAACGACATTCCCGATTAGATCGGTTCCATGAGATGTTTATGTTACTTTTTTTTTACACAAAGATAAATGAGCAAAAATCAATTTAACAAGCATGTTTTTTCACTAATAGGTATGGACCCAATAACATGTGAGTCCAATATATTATTTGTGTTTATTTTTATGGAAAGCAACAACAGCTTAGAGCAAAAATATCAGGTTAACTATTTTCCTACAGCTGCGCATAGCGCGCAAACCTGACAGTATAAACTCTACTAAAGCTCCAAGATTTGGAGCCTCCTCATGCATCGTAGCCCCAAGTGGGACCCACATAATGTTTAGGTAGGGTCCACAAGGGACCCACACACATTAAGGTGGGGCGTGCGACACTGTTTTTGTGGGCCCCATGATACTATTTGTGTGGAACCCATGATGGTTTCAGGTGGGACCCACGTGGACCCATGTACTACTTATTTGTGTGTGTGTGTGTGTGTGTGTGTGTGTGTTTATTTGTGTGTGTGTGTGTGTGTGTGTGTGTGTGTGTGAAAGCATGGGTCTAAATAATCTAGAGGAGTGTAAATTGCCAACTTACATTCAGAACACCTGCCAGCACACTCGATGTTGAGTTGCTCAAGATATGTGTTGTAGATGCTTAGCATCCTGTTGAAGGGACTTCAAAGGGTGAGACCAATAACGGTGCTCCTTCCAGCAACAACATCTTACATTCGGATCGGAATCTGTTGCATGGCGAATCATCCTCATGCTCGCGTTCCGATCTTGGGTGGCAGTGCAGTGGTAGACACCGAGTTCTGATCAGAGCATGATGCTAGTAACTGCCGATGATTCGGAACTACCATTCCTGGTCATGCCCTTCAATGTTCCATTTGCAGAGGCTATTAAGTCGATTATAGAGCACTACCAAAATAGTGGTAGGTGACCCAAACATGATTACATAGAAAGAAAGCCGGGGGGAGGGGGGTGTACACAACCCACAACCCTAAACAGCCAAAGCAAACCTTACAAAAGAATCTACAAAGAAAAAACAACACCACTAGGGTGCTAAAAATAGAAGAAATAATAACATCCACTGGCACAACCATAATGGCAAAGCATCCGCCAGGAAAGCAGAAGTGAAGAAGCATGGCAGCAAACCGCTGATGAAGAACCACTGTGGCAAAGCATCCACTACAGTTGTTTGGTTGGTATTTTTCTTCATCAAAGATTCTATTTTAAAAATTACCAAAATATTATTAAGCTGGGGTCTTGTTTTAAAGTTCTTGTTGCGAGGAATACAATGGACAATCGGTCTTTAGATTGGAAACTCGAACCAATACTGTATTTTTTAATTCAAACCACCTTGCATGCCTACGAGAGGGGAGGAAAGGATATGGTTATGTGGGTCAACCCACCTGTCGCTGGCAATTATTGTATTTTCCATTTCCTGTTTCACTTCATCCTCTCATCGAGGACCGCCCCTCCCCCCCCCTCCTCGCCTCTATGCCCATCCGAGACCACCTCCTTGCCAAGCCCAACCTCCGAGTCGTAGGCAGCCAGGTCGATCAAGCGTCGGGTGGGACCTGGCCACTGATGGGTGGTGGCAGGCACACGAGCAGCAAAGAGATGGGGCAACGAACAGGAGTAGGCGTCATCAGTTGCTGCCATGACGCCATGGATTTTACATCATAAAATTAGCAATTTTTTTGTACTGTATGGAACGATAATGTTAGCACATTTTGTTGTTGGCCTGATTGCTTCAACTATTCTCCCATGTAAAGAAATTTCTTCCATAGCAACAGTATCAGGCCATATATCCTCTTGGTTTGTTTCTACAGACAATAACTAACCTTATAGAACGTATACAGGAATTATTGAGAGAGTTTTCAAAACTAACCACAAAAAATATGAATAATTATTGGACACATTTGTAATGGCTCAGCTACCAATGAAACTAGAATTTGATGTTATAAAAATAATAAAATGAAGACTACTCTAATAGCACTACACTGTCATGCTTTTTGAAATGATTACATTTTACTATGTCTTTGGATCCTTTCAATGCTGTTAATGTCTAAAGTTCTTTCCAATTTTTTACAATTTTGAATTATTTTTTAGAATCATGTCAAATAGATTATTTACATACTTATCGATGGATTGGATACATTTTTATTAATACGTCTCTAATTTTATTTCATTGTGAGGTGTTTTTAATACTGTATCAAAAAGTATAATTAGGTTCTTATTGACAGTTGTCTAATATATTGGTCTCTACAAGCTACTAATGGTAAACAAATGTGTCTAATTTTGTGTCATGTTGAGATTGCCAAAACACACCTTTAACTGTTTGTGGATGATTGTCTAATATGCGTAACTACTGGAATGTCCCCCCTATAGCTATATTATAGTAGTAATGCTGGTTGAAAATGTCTATACACTGGCGCATAAAGACAACTTTTGACATGATTTCTAGAACATGTCAAAATATCATCATATTAGACAAGCTTACAATGTTAGGAGTGTTATAAAGACATATTTTATTACCCTATTGAAATCATCTCAAAAAAACATGAAGTTACACGCTTTAAAGCGTCATTACAGTCTAGATACGTTAGAAGCGTATTATACAATATCTATAGTCATGTAAAGATGCTTTCTGAAATGATTTTCAAAATGTTTCAAAACTATACAAGGTTAGACATGCCTTTAATTGTAACATGCATGTAGGCATGTGATAAAGCGTATCAGATAAGTGTACTAAAGTGTTCTTCATGGGTGAATTTAAAAGGAAAAGATATCTTATGTAAGTTAAATTTGTTTTGTAGGTGAGATGTAAGAAAGCTATCTGTGAGGGGAGAGATGCTGGGTTCGAATCCTAAATGCCGCACACACATATTTCACATAAAAAATCGTGCATAGGTCTCCTTAACTCCAAAATATGTTTTGAGTTTTTCTGACACGGCCCATATGAAGGCACTCCTAACATGATTTTTTGAAAGCGTGCCAACAAAGCTATAAAGATGAAATAAAGTGTGTCTAACTCTAAATATGGCATACCTGTATGGGTGTTATTCTGGTAGTTATTTATAATGTGTCTAGAAGTAACTAACAGCTAAAAGTATGTCTATCATTTTCAGATGATTTAAATAGCATGCTAAGAAATATTTTAATCTCCATATCCTTTTGAGACGAGTTCAATAGCATGTCAAAAAATGTCTTTATGTGTCACTTAACGTTGAAAGTCTGCCAAATATGATTTCACTTTGACTCTTATCTTGAAATTGTGTCAAAACCATCTCACTCGCGGATGTTGAGACACTTCCAACCTGCGTTGCCAGTATAGTGTAGCTGTATGGTTTTTGTTCTTGTAGTGGAGGTAATTAAAAGTAGAAGGTATACAAGCACAAATTGAAGAGTACCATATTTATTTATTTTTCTCCGTGATGGATAGTTCCATATTATTTTAGAACGTTATACCAATCTGGCTTTGGGATGCCAAAACATTGATGTATACTCCTGAATGAAAAGAAACAAAAGTGGTAAGCATAGAATGCATATGAGCATGAGTTGAATAGTACCATATTTAATGTAAACAAAAATCCTGAATTCATGAATTTGTACCTATGATTTTATTTATTATATATGTGTCTATAGCTATATATAAACATGGCAATGTGCACACCAAAACACAGGCGCGACATATACATGTAAAAAGCTTCTTGTCATGGCAACCGGCAAAAATGATAGGACGAGGATCATGTACTCGATAGCTGCAGTTTCCATGGTCCTTGTGATCATGTTCTCAGCCTTCACGCTCTCATCATGTGCTGGTATGTGGCTACTCTTTTAGTCTACAATCTTGAGCAGTTTAAAATTTCTGTTTGCATAATATTCAACCGAGCTATGGATTGCAGAAAGTGATCAGTGGAAGTGCCACAGGCTGAGGTTTTACTGTAGTGATGTTAATTGTCCCACTAAATGCCAGATTTTATATGGTGACAAGTTTCAAGATTACAAATGCGGGCACTATCATGTGTGCTGCTGCAAACTTCCAATCTCACCTCCTAGTGCCGAGCACCCCCAGCCGTGAGAGTGATAATGGAAAATTAAATAAAAGCGGCATCTGACCGATGACACTAGCTCTCGTCTCTCCCGGGTATTGCTGCATTCAAACCTAAATAAAAACATAGCGCTCCCATGTGTTGTCATATTCATTATGCAGATCAAATAAAAATTATAATGTGTATTTAATGGTAGAGAGATACAAAGAGTATTTGCCAGTGTGGGTCACAACACACAACTCCTAAGAGAGAGAGAGAGAGAGAGGGAGGGAGGGGGGAGAGAGAGAGAGAGGGTATTCCAATCTAGAAGATTGCTTTCTTGCAAAATTACGTAAACAGAATTACATCGCCAGTTCTGGGACATATTCCTAGGAACGAATTGTACTGCCACAAGTTCCCACATGCATATATAATGCATGACCATTTGTAGTAACAACAACAACCTCAACCAAATAGAATACAATGAGACCACGGAAAAATTCCATAAATGTATTCTCTGCTTTGATTTTAAGATCGGCGGATGATTCATTTTCTGTAATCATAATTTTAGCAAGACAGCTACTTAGGTAATATCACTACCAGAAAATGGCCTATCGGTCACCCCCACTTTGGTACCTGTTTTTTATGACCCGGTACCAAAGGGGTCATTGGTACCGGGTCTAAATTTGGTAGGCCCCGAGGACTCTTTGATACCGGTTGGTAACATCAACCCGTACCAAAGGAAGGGTCCTCTATGAGTTAAATCAAAAGGAAAGCATCTGATGTGGTGTGTAGGTGAGATGGTAAGAGAGCAACACGCGAAGCAGGAGGTCGTGGGCGCCGCACGCGCGTATTTTCACATGAAAAATCGTGTGACTTGTGACTTGCGTGTGTGTGGGAGCCTTCCGGGTATTTAACGCGGTTGCTCGGTACCGGTTATAGAACCGGGTACCTATAGCCCTTACCAACCAGTACCAATCGAGCGTTTTCCAGTAGTGTGTCCTGTGGGTGATTACTTCCCGCAACATCAAGCGGGTGCCCATAATATGATTTTTCACCACTGCTTCGGAAAAAAATTTCTATGTAAGTAAAGGGATACAATGTATCAGGAATTATAGGGAGAGCAAAATGAACATCAATACGAGGTTCTAATGTTCTATGCCACAGAGAACTCATAAACCAGGTATGAATCACAATACACATAAATGAATCACAATTCAATCACATGAGCTTGTATGTCAATAACCATGCATACATATCAACTAAGCATATCGATCTTGAGTTAGTGACTTAAAATCTTCTATGGCATATGATCAAGACCACTCTTTGATCCTTAAGTCACAACACTAGATGATCTGATGCTTTCCAATATCTTCTTGAGTTAAATGCCTTAGTGTTAATCAGTTATTACTTTCTTCACCCGAGCAAATTTCTTAGGCTACAAGACTCACTTGCCCTTCTGCTTTTTAGTACCTCAAAACAAAGCCTTAGGTTAACCCCCTTCATTCTTTGCCATTTCGAATCTCACACTTCATTGCATCATAATAAATTTCCAAATAAATCCATATCTATGAATCTTAATGTGTACCAATGTGATATTGTCTCATGACTCGTCCATAGACCATCCACTGCATGTGACCAATAATAAACCAGTAGATCATGTTTGAATTTATCATCCCAATTATTGATGACAAGCCTTCTAATTAATTAGAGACCACATAACAAACATAGAACCATGTCTACAATTTAGTGACCAGTGATCACCAGTACATCCAACCAAACTAGGGAACTACTCTAGCTGGGTATGATCCATAATAATGTCATTTTGCATAACTTATAAGTCGACATAAGCATGATGGGTAGCTAAACCAGATCCAAATACAAGTCGATAAATAGCTTAGAAATTCTAAGTGGAATTCCTGAGGATGAAGAGGCTTGCATAACAGTAGAGAGCAAACTCATTGCTGAAGGCCTTCCTGAGAGTCACCACCAGAAGGAGATCTTACGTATATCAGTATTATTCTGGAAACTGTAACCTATATGAACATAAAGAGGCACAGTGAGTTCTTATTAGCCCTCAAGAGGAAAGAATAAGTAAAATCCTTACAAAGACCATAAACACAAAGGCCTCATAAGAACAATACTTTGGAGTTTGGACCAACATGCAATCTAAAGTTAGTTGCAAAGCTGGAAGAATGTTTTTAATTTCTTCGCTGCTAAAGCATTTCAAATCTCATTGTGCCAGTGTGGCTCTTCAATTTTACCTTTTTTGGGTTGAGACTCAAATGATTTAATAGAATTTCATCAAAAGAGCTACAACCACTATACTGGCCAGTGACCACTATATCATCTATTATTCCTGTGAGCCTTGTTCAAGATTCAAGAAACGTCAAAATATGGTGAACGGAGGGACAAAGCTAACAGCAAGGGCAGATCATCCTCAGGTTGCGAGGCTTCTCCATCAACTAATAATGAAGGACAGATAACAGACTTACTATTCCTTGATTAAAGCAAATGAAATTGGCATTTCCTTACCATTAATAGGGCCACCTCTAGTAAACTGATCTTACAAAAGCTAACAAACAGAATCTTATTAATGACAAAAGGATGTAATCCTAGATCCTTGTTATTAAGGAAACCAACTAATTAATGGATAAAGTAACCTTTCTGGCAGCCACGATGGCATCCTATGCATCCTGACTACACTAGGTTGGCCCTGTGGTGGCACTTGAGGCACCAGGTAAGAAACTAGAATAGTATTGATTGACAACTCACATTCAGAACATCTGTTAGAACATTGAATACTGATTTGCTCAAGATATATGTTGTAGATGCTCAACATCCTTGAAATTTGGTGAACTCTCTTATCAAAATCTTCACACTTAATTTCAATCAGTTTAAGTTTTCTGGATGCAAACTGCGATTCTGATGGAATGTAAAGCCCTCTAGGTTTCACCCAGTTGTCAGGTGCCTGTTATCAAACATAATAGTAACAGAAAATTAATCAAAGTGCACGATAACATTAAAATGACGATAATAGCTATATATGAAATTGATGATTCATGTAACATATACCTGACAAAGTTGAAGAGTGAGCTTCTCTAGGACAGGCGCATGTTGCAGAAAGCATATTAGTGCGCGGAAATCAACCGCTACACACCACTCATTGAGTAACAAAGTCTTCAACTTGCTAAACGTAGGGCACCATATCAAATCCCTTTTGAAAATAATCTGGGGAAGACAAAAAGGAGCAGGAATAGCTCAAGGTTTGTTTTTACCCAAAAACAAAAGGTAATTGGGGTAACTCAACTGAAGAAATTCATCATTATCTGTAATGTATTTCCCAAGTTCATTTATGAAAACAATAAATTATTACGTTTTTATTCTCCCTGTTCCTAAATAAATGTTTCTAAAATACATGAACAAAACACTTGTTTCAACTTCGACTTAACTTTCCACATTTATGAAGTGCCGACACTTCACCTATGGAAGTACATCTATATTGAGCGCGTTACCAATACTGCACTGACAATAAGGTGCAAATAATACTTCTCTGTATTGTTTGATACTCCTATGATATGTCACACCCCAGCAAGAAAGCCATCTTATTACCACCTACATCACACCATGTGCAGACCTATATCTTCTAGTCCAAAGGTGCTGAGACAGTCTTTGTGCACAAGAACTTACACATTCTGTCAAATATCAAAGAAATCAGAAGAAGATAACCCTAGTGAGTTGAGCGCACTGCAGGAAGTGGGAAGTGACTCTTTTTACTTTTTATTAGAGTGTTCTAAAGCTTGCTAATCCCACTCTTTATGAGGTTGCATTTCTTTATGTTATCTATTGTCTATGTTATCCTATCATGGTCTATGCAATTTATGATGTTGCTTAGTTGTAAGAATTGCACGTGATTTAGCACTTGATCATACATATTGGATTATCAACTATCCATTTTATTTAAAATATATGTGTATCACAGATTTTTAGAAATTATCATATAAGCACATGGTAGTATCAATATTGTTAAATTTCTCATGTACCCATGCTCCACATTCATGTTAGTAGGACATTTGTCATAAATGTTAATCCAACAATAAAAGATAATGTTTTTTTTAACTCTGCCGCATTTATTAAAAAGTTATGGGTTGCCATGGAGAAAATGAAACTGCGCATACTTAGGAACATAGTAGGTACAAAGCATCATTTGAGAAATTTGTAACTGGCCATTGGCAATCATGCATGTAAAAAGACAGCATAAGCCAATAGTTTATGGTTCAAAGAAATAGGGGATCTGAAGCAACATAAGTAAATGAAGTAGGAACAGTTATACCATCCCTGGTCCAGTCACCAGCTCCAAGCTTTCAGCCTGCGACAAACCGTTGAGAAGCACACATTTTTTGATTTTATCACCACAATTATTGCACCTGCTATTGTAGCATGATACTCCAAATTCTTCTTTATCACAATAGTCTCCAACAGAGTCATGGACTCTAACAAATGCCTTTATTAATGATGGCATGCTTTCAAGCAAAGGAGTCTGATCAAAGTTATCACTTAGTTCCAGAAAAATAAGCCTTGGAGTAGAAATTCGTGTCCGGTTGCGTCCTTGAAACATGCAGCCAATCATAGTCAGCTTTTCAAGGGATTGGGATGATATCTCATCACTTTCAATGCAGCAAAATTTCAACCATACAGCCTTCAGTGATGGGCAGTTTGAAAGATCAAGAAAGCCACTTACTAACCTCACACTCACAAGCTCTAGTCTTGTCAAGTGCTGAGAGATGAGATGCAGGTTGTCTAGCATCAAATAGTAGCCATCAAGATAAGCACATCGTACCCTGAGAATCTGAGCTTTACAAAGAAGAGCTCGTTGGATCCATAAGCTGATTTGTTCGTCATCATCCTCCCAGGAAATGTAGCCAGGTGGATTGATATGGAATTCACACAAACGCAGTGGTGCCTTGCAGTCCCGACGGAGCAGGAAATTGTTCACAAAGATGTTCAGATCGTGGAAGCCTTGCTCGGTGATCGGTTCTGACTGACTTCCAGATGTGACGCGCAGTGTGGACATGGACCTCCAGAGGTGGCGCCAGCGCCGTGCAAGCACACAGGTTCGCACAGCCTCCTGCAATGGCAAAAATGACAGCACATGCTGCAGTGCCTCATCAGGAAGGTTGCCAAGGCCTACCATAGGTGTTCTCAGGTTCTTGCGCCGGCAATAGACCTTGTCTTGTCCTTGTGACATTATGCTGAATAGGTGGTGAGCACCAATCGTCTGGGGGGAAACATGAAATGAGAAAATCAAGAAAGGTGAATTCCAGGCTCCCATCACTGACCACTATATGACCTACCTTTGGAGCTTTGAAATTGGTCTTTCGGTGGGCCAACAGAGCAGACTAGCTAGCTGCCATGGCGTGGTTGTCGAGACCACTCTTCCTGCCCCGACGCAAGCAAGAAGACTGCAGATGGTGGCTTGGACCGTGCAGGGCTGAAGCTTCTGGAAGCAGGATCAATTGGTTCCTGGTGTTGTAAAAGGTTAGCATATACAAGTTTCAGAAATATTGCAAACAGAGGCAGGAAACTGCAAACGTCGAACAGAGCAGACAATCTAGTTTAACTTATAACCCAAACTATCGTGAATAAAAATGGTAGGCAAAGCAATTTTGGCATGAAAAAAAGGACTTTTAGCAAATGCCATTCATTCTTACAGTTTGTCAGAATTAAAATCCATTTGTATTTATTTTATGTTATTTGTTTATTTGAGAGTACCATTCGCTTTTCATGAACAGCACTAGCTGCCTGCTTACTCATAACTCATCCACACATTATTCCCCAAAAAAAAAACTCATCCACACATTTCTTACAAGAGGTAGCACAATAATGAATGAATCAACAGGCACACAGTAAAGAACTAAAGATGGGACGGGATATAGGAACTAGAAACACGAGCTCACCTTCAGAAATCGATTCCGCCGTCCCTGTTCTGAAATCCCAAACCCTAGCTGCCAAAGCGCGTCGATTCGGACGCAGTAGGAGCCAGGAGGCTACCCTAGCTGCAAAATCGAGGCGCAGAAACACTTTGGAAGCGCCCCCCGGGAGGCATTGTGGGCTAGCTTGGCGATTCACTCGCCGGAGGTGAGGAAGATTTGGGGGGAATTTCTGAGCGGACGAACGGGGAAGAGTGAGTCTCGAGTGCTCCACAGTGGTGTACTTTTTTTTCTATTTTGCAGAGTGGTGTACTGCAACGCCTTAACGCCTAT
>CM014277.1:17799061-17812091 GCA_004135705.1 Alloteropsis semialata
CCCCTGCGAGGCCCATCTCCGTCTTCTTCTTCACCCGGAGCATCAGCAGAAGCAGTATTGCTAACACCCCCCTCCAAAAGAACCTGCTGGTCCCCAAACAGGAGCTCAAGGAAACATGCACTTCAGGTCGTCGAGATTTTCCCAAGTGGCCAGAGTCGGCGGAAAACCCGACCACTTAATCAGCAGTTCGGTGCTGGATGCAACATCGACCACTGCAATATGCTTTTGGAACACTTGTTCAGGAAATTGATGAGCTTGATTCAAGACTGGGATAGTTGGATTTACCTGAACATCAGGAGGAAAAACCTTCTTCAATTGGGACACATGGAATACAGGATGGATCGACGCTGAGAGCGGCAACTGCAGCTTATATGCAACTTTAGTAGATGTAGTCCATGGACTGAGATGCTTTTAAAATATTACATAGAGGAAACATGTATTAGTTTTGTGGCTATACATATGTAATAGTGGATAATGATGAATAAAATTTTTTTCCAACCTCATTTGAGTATGTGTTGATTTGTTAGATAAACAATGATTTTTTGAAAAAATAATAGGGACTGTGGACTGGGTAGATAACCTAGAAAATCTAGGTTAGAAAATGGTTGTTTCATGAGCTGGAGCGCAGGCTGATTTTACGGAAGTGTAGATCTTTTCAAAATATCTGGGAACCATGGACTGGGTTTGATATAGTAAAAGTTTAAGAGTTTTTTTTTTGAGATTGTTAGGACAGGTGAACTATAGGTTGATATTACAGGAAGTCTAGGTTTTAAAAAAATGTCCATGTCATGAGCTGGAGCGCCGGTTCATTTCACAGAAGTGGAAGGACCTTTTCAAAAAAACAATATCCAAGGGCAATGGACCATGGGTTGATATAGTAAAAGTTTAAGGGCCTTTTTTAAGATTGTTAGGACGATGGTATAATATGATCCGTTCGGTGTAAATTAATAAGGATTGTGGACCATGGGTTGATATCCTAGAAAATCGAGGGTGTTTTAAAAAATGGTTGTGTCATGAGTTGGAGCGCATGCTGATTTCACGGAAGTGGAAAGATCTTTTCAGAAAATATCAGGGGACATGGAGTGCAGTTTGATATCATAAAACTTTAAGGTTTTTTATTGTTAGGATGGGTGAACAATGTGTTCATAATATAGAAAGTCAAAGGTTTTTTTTGGAAGTGGAAGGATATTTTTGAAAAATATTCAGGGGCCATGGACCGTGGGTTGATATTGTAAAAGTTTAAGTTTTTTTAAAAGATTGTTAGGTCAGGTGGTACAATCTGATCTGTTCAATGCAGATCTAACGGCCCGACGTTTTGCGGATGACATGGCTGGCCTGGCTGGCCACCGAGCGTGGGGGCTTTCATATATTATTACAGAAAGTTGAGGGTTCTTTTAAAAATATTCATGTTATGAGCTGGAGTGCGGCTTCATTTCATGGAAGTGGAAGGACATTTTTGAAAAAAATCAAGGGACATGGACCACGGTTTGATATCGTGAAAGTTTAAAGTTTTTTTAAAGATTGTTAGGAAAAGGTCGTATAATTTGATTTGTTCCATGCAGATCTAACGGCAGACGCTTTGCGGATGATGTGGCGAGCCTAGCTGGCCACCGAACGCGAGGGCTTTCATATATAGAAATGAGGGAGCTGGATATCTTGGAGATTTAGTAGATAGTATAGATAGATGAGTTCCCACGTAGCAATAAAAAACTTTCATATGTAATTGAAAATGAATAAGAATAAAAATATTCTGATATGAATTTGTTTGGGGAATATAATTTAATAATACGTAAGGTCAAGAAAATTCTAAGGATCATTTGCACAAAAACTTTATAGAAGTTTCCAGCTATACACGATTTACGATTTAATATATAGTCTAGACATAGAAGATTCACTATGAATGTTCTATGAATAAAGGCAACGGATCAGGTGCAAACCAACCTCCCCGTGCAAACTATGCAAACCTCAATCTAGACCACATGATCTTGATCCAAGGGGGCGCGTAGAGAGAGGTAGGAGGGGGGATTTGCAAAATCACCGCCCACCCTTAATCACACAAGATCACTTTTGCAAACTGGATGGAGGAGCTCCACGGGATGAGGTAGCTTCTTGTTGAATTCTTGGGGTAGGCAGGTTGTAGATGCCAGACCATGACCTAGAACGTTAGAATTACAGGCTTAGTTTTAAAAAGTGGGTTCTAAAACTTGGGTGGACCCAAACAGGACTACAACCTGTGCAAAACAGCTGCCTCTTGTTTAGAACTAGCAAATGGTTTTTGCTAGGCTTGCAATAAATATGACATATAGAAGCTGGATTCTAGCCCTACTGTTCGTTGCTATGCTTTATACCAATACGTTTCACCTAGGAAAAGAAGCTTTTATTTTTTATGCAATTAGGGCTTGTTTGCTTCAGATCCTAAAAAAGCTGCCTGGGGCAGGCAGCATCCTCAAACGTTTGATTTTGGTTGCCTGCGGTGGGATGCTGCTGCCTGGCACAGGCATGTTTTCCAGGGCCGCAACCAAACGAGCCCTTATAGCTTACAGTTCAATCAGGAGAAGTGGCACGGGTTTATTTGGAGTATATAATATTCACATGATTCAACAGCTGTAGAAACCTTTTATCTGTGCAGTGATTCGGCCTTCTTTGCCGACTATGAAGTCCCTCCTGCAGTAATCGATGCAGAGGGTGAAGAGGTACTGTCTGCAGTGCCAATCACGGTGGGTATTCAAGATCCAAAAATGATGGGTCCGGAGCCACTAGAAGCGGTTCCTTTCAGGATGGTTCTTGTCACATACGGAGGAACCGAACCTGTTGCGTTTAGCAAAGTTCAGCTTGATCTGTTAAGAGACCAAGCCATTCAAGTAAAAGAACAAGCTGTTCAAGTTGAAATTCCTCCGTCCCTGAAGACACATGGTGCTTACAACGAAGGGGACTGGACAGTTTCCATTCACACTAGAAAAAATGGGCACAAGGACAAGGTCAGTATTTCTGCTTAGCAAGTGCTGATGTCTTCTCCATTTTTGTATAGCTTTGCATCTAGATCTGTGGTTTTGTTCGAAATTACTTTTTCTCTAACTGAAGAATATTTCTTTCTCATGTGATGTAATTTATGATTCCCATATGAATGTTTTTTTTTCTCATTTTGTCTACTCCAAACTGATCTATATTTTGTCCTAAGTAAAATGTGCCTTCACTTCTTAGGCTTTTCAAACCCTACATGACCAACACATCAATCTGATAGCTCATGTGCCCACAGCATTGTTCTATGTTGTGTGCAATTCATTTAAAATATCATAGTTAAGTAACTCTAGCATCTCAGTGTGTGTTTCAATAATTGAACAGGGTATATATATGGCACCATTTTCACCTACAAAATTTATGTCTGGACATTTTATTTAGTGATTTCCAGGTAGTTTTTGGGAAGTTTGTTCATCCTATTTCACGAAAGTTTGAAATAAGAATTGATGTTTGGAATTATATTCACAAAAATAGTGTTGGGGACATGTTAAATACTGCAAGAGATATTTCGGTTCAATACCAAATGTATTTAAAGGTTTAAACTTTCTGTTAGGTTTATGATCATACTTCAATTCTTGAAAAAATTGTCTTTTCTTTATAGTTCCTTGATGGATTGTAGTGCCATATGTTCGAAGTCATTATAATAGCAGTGTTCCAAGCAAATGTCACGCTTCCTTGATAGATAACTATATCGATTGATATTACCTACAATTAACACTACAAGAAACCCTGCGATTTATGACGGTCCATTTTCATCACAAATCACTAGAAAACCGTCATAAAACGATGTTTGTGACGTTTTCAAATAACGTCATGTATTGAGCGTCACAGATTAACCTGCGTGACGTTCCTAAAAAATCGTCATAGATAGAGTCATTCTGTGACGTTTCTCTCCCGTCACGGAATAGCATGAAGCCCATGTAACCCAGCCCGAGCCCATTGCTGGTGACGAAAATAAACGTCATAGATACCGTCATGGGATGCTGACATGGACGATGACGTGTCAGATGACATGGACGATGACATGGCAGCTAACATGGACGATGACGTGGCATCTGACATGGAAGATGACGTGTACGATGATGTCACCATCACAGCCCAATATAAGTTGGGCCGAATATTTTTGGACCACTTAGTTGGGCCAAGCATTTTTGGGCCACTTAGTAGGGCCAAATATTTTGAGACCACTTTTTCACAGCCCATTCAAATTTGGCCCACATTTCACGTTCACATTTGGCCCAAATTTTACAGCATATTTTCAGAATCAATTGCAGCCCAAAAAAATTATAAAGCCCATGTCAATGCACAAAAAAAACATACACCATCAGATACATTATCTCATATTTTCATTCAACTTCACATTCACATCACATCAAAAGTTCAGAACAATCCACAATGGCACAAGCCATTCCAACCACAAAAATACAGACCACCAGAAACAACATATGGGTTTTTAGCTACAAAAGCCAATCCAGCACCAGCTGCAAAATCATTTCAGCAGAAACAACATATGGAGTTTTTAGCTGCAACAGTCAATCCAGCACCAGCAGCAAAGTCATATCAGGTCAGCACCAGCAAAAGAATCCAGCACCAGCAGCAAAAGTTACTTCAGCAGCAGCAAAAAAAAAGGTCCCACCAGGTAGAATCCAGCTTAACATACCACCATCCAGCTTAGCTTGGTCGACTTTGACCTAGCAAAAACTCTAGCTTCGCTTCCATTTCAGCTTGCTTTCTCTTCATCTCTTCTTGATCCCTGATCCTTGCTTGTTCCGTTTCCTGCAGTTTCTTTGACATATCATCCACTTGTGACCGAAGCTCTTCATTTGCTCTTTTTTCCGCTTCCAAATCTGCTTCAACATTCTTCACACTGCATCTAGGCCTCGCCATCTTGATCCCCACATTGTGAAGGAACTGATTCTTCTTTGTAATCTCACCCAGCACAGCAGCTACAATCTGAGTCGCAGAGTTGGGTTGCTCACCTTCTGCTGCTGGTTCAGATAGCTTGTTTTCCATTTGAGTCTACAAAACAGGCAGCAAACAAGGTTTATGAGACAGAACTGAAACTGAGCACATCAAATAGCACAATTTGAAATCTGTCTTACAATAGCAAGTTGTACAGTAGGTGTGTAGCCTTTCTTTTTCTTGCTGTAGTGGCACTCCTTGAACAAATCAAATGCATCAGGTTCATGATCCTTGTACTTGTCTCCCTGAAAACAACATTTGTAAGGAGCAAGAATTTTTACTTGTTGACAGCACTTCATAGCAGCAAGCAAGAACTACTGTTCTACACAATTATGAACTCATCTTGGCAACATGAACATTAGATGAAACTAGAAGCATCTTTTTGCTGAAACATGTTCACTTGAACAAAATGGGCATGCAGTCAACAAAATTAATAGATATTGATATTTACTTCCAGCAAGTGAAAAATGACAGTGTATGTAATTCTGGAAGAGAACTGTAAGCTATATAGAAAACAATGGGCTCATAAATAGACTGCACATAAGCCAACATCGCCATGGCTAACTTACCAAATTCTCTACAAGAACGGGGTAGCTACAGGAGCCAGTAGTTTGATGGAACTTAACATTGCCTCGGTTGTCTTTGTTCTTTTGACATGCCTCCTACTCAAAGACAGATTGCATAAGACACCAGAAATAATTGAATGTACAAGGCAGGAATTTATTTTTTAGGAGACAAAACATACCATCTTTTTAGGAGACTTCCATAATTCCACAAGTTTCAACCACTGTTCATTGCTGGTCGATTTGATAGGAGAAGTTTTCCTAACTAAATGAAGTGGAAATGGATCAAAATAATCTTGCTTCAGATGGTACCGATGCTGGCGAATTGCAGACTTCATCATCTCTTCACAACCCTTTATAACAATCTCATCATTTTTGTCCATGTCAAACTTTGCCTATGCAGATGATTAAACATGTATAAGAAATTTAATATCTGAGAAACCTAATAGCTGTAAGAAAATGAAGGACCTATTTGAATGCTGTTGTTTTCACAAATTCATTATCCAGGAGTTATTTTAGTTGCAAGAAAAAAATACAAGTTCACTGTTGTGCATTTAATTTAGATAAATAGGAACAAATGGGTTGATTGATTGATAATATCACAGAACCTAAATCGCTATCATGATCATCACAATTGGCATGAGTAAAGCAACCATATAAATTGTGCAGCAACCATAGTCAACAGGTAGCTAAGCAGATCATCATCAGCATTACTATAATTTGTAAACAACTGCAAACAAGATATCTGTACTTACACAAAGTCTTCCCATAAACAGTTCAAAATATTCAGGTGCTTTCTTGTATTCCTTCCAGTGTGTGAGCACAGGCACATGGTTCCTGGCTGCAATGTGGCATTCAGTTGCAAACTTGGCAGCAATAACAGGTACCATTGGCCTTATATTTCCTTCAGTTATGACCACTGGCAGTTTGCCACGCCGAGCTCGGTTCAACCTATCAAGACCTCTTCCCACATTGAGTCCTCGTTCACGTCGCTTCTTTCCACCTAGTTGTAAATGGACATTGAAATTGTAATTCAGCAACCATACTAGTGAAACAATATGCAATATGGCAAAATGAATAACCTATCACCTTCATTGATCATCTGATTTTGGGCAGCAGTAAGGGTAATGACATCAGCTCTGTCAGCCATGTTTGTGTTGTCAGTCATGTTGGTGTTGTCACCATGCTGGGCAAAACCTTCTAAAAATGGTAGGCAGTGAGAATGCGTTCAGCAACCAACCAAAGTTAATAGAATGACAGTAAGAAAGTATCACCTTGGTTGGCCATATGGTTGTGCCCATCCAACAGGAGAGTGGCATCACCTCCATCATCTAAAAAGTAGCAAGCAAGAGTGCTATTAGAATGACAGTAAGTAGGATGGCATCACATCCATCAGCATTCATTCATGATGTAATCAAAACTATTAGAATGATAGTAAGTAGAACTTGCCTTCATCATCAGGTGGTGTGCCATCTCCAAAGTTGCCAACAAGTTCAACACCTTGGCTCACATTAGGATGTGGTGGAGGTGGCACAATTGGTGTCGGACTTGCATCAGGCTGGGCAATGCTTTTCCTTTGCCTTGTCTCTCTAGTAGCTGCTTGTCCTGCATAAACCCTCTTACGAGACCGAAACTTGACTCCACCGGGAATAATATCTGAAGTTTGTTTGTTTGATTTCTTGCTAGTCTTATTTTTAGATCCCTGCTAGGAAAGGAAGCATGGATTAGTGAACAAAGTGTGCAAATAATTAAACAGTAGCAAGCAGATCAGGTTAACCCTGACAAGATGTACAAATTAGCACCTTAGCAGTGTCATCAGCAATCAAATCTTCTTCACCATTATCATCTTGTAAAGGATCATACTCGGATTCAGAATCCTCTCTATCTCTTGCATTTGTCTTATTCTTCCCTTGGGAAATGGCAGATGCTCGGCCAAGAACATTGGTGAAGAAATCATTCGGAAGTCCAAGTTGCTGAAGCCTTGAACCATTGTTCATACATTGTTTGAAGCGCAACTCTTCATATGGATGCAGTGTTTCTAAGATGAGAAGACATTGTTCTTTGGACAAGGTATATCGAGCATAAGGCATCTCACATGAATCTCCATCCTCTATAAACTGCAGCTCCTTTTTAATTCCCAAATCTTTCAGATCGAGCCTAGCTTTAGCTGTGTCCTTTGTCTTTCCTATTATATTAAGAATTGTTGCAATGAGAGCCTCACATATGTTTTTCTCAATGTGCATGACATCCAGATTATGTCTTAGCTTCAATTTATGCCAATATGGCAACTTCCATAAACTAACCACCCGGCTCCAAATTTTCACATTATCACCTTCCAAATCAGATCGCTTCCTTTTCCCACTTGCTTGTGCCTTCCCAGGTCTAACATCTTTGACTTTCTCCAATTCAGCCAACAACTCTTCTATAGAGAATTCACCTGGTGGATCATTGCTTTCATGAAGGCCGACAAATTCATTGTTTCTCCGCAAACGATGACCCTTAGGAAGGAAACGAAAGTGTCCAAAATACCCAATTTTGCTCCTTAGACCATAGGAAAGTGGGTGCTTGTCACAATGAGTACATGCAAAATATCCTTTGGTGGTACGCCCAGAAAGAGTGCTCAAAGCTGGGTAATCATGGATGCACCACAAAACAGCAGCACGAAGCTTAAACAATTTGCGACTGAGAGCATCATAAGCACGTATACCTTTCCAAAGCTCAATTAAATCTTCTATAAGGGGTTCTAAAAATACATCAAAATCCTTCCCGGGGCATTTAGGACCTGGAATAAGCAAAGCCATCATGAAGTTTGACTCCTGCATGCATACCCAAGGTGGAAGGTTGTATGGCACCACAAACACAGGCCACATGCTGTACTTTGTGTTCTTTTCTGAAAATGGATTGAACCCATCAGTAGCAAGACCAAGCCTAAGGTTTCTTGCATCTTTTGCAAAATCCGAAAATTCTCTGTCGAAATCTTGCCACGCCTCACCATCAGCTGGGTGGCTCATTTCCTTCTCACTGGCCTGCCGCTTTAGCTTGTGCCATTGTGCTTCTTCTGATGCTTCTTTAGTCGCAAACATCCTCTTTAGCCTAGGTGCCAATGGAAAATGCCGCAACACTTTCTGTGGAATCTTCTTTCTTTCCGGATCTTTCCATCTTGACAGACCACAAACAGGACAATTGTCATGCTTGGCATAATCCTTTCTAAACAGCACACAATTATTGAAGCACACATGTATTGAATCATATCCAAGACCTAGTTCCTTTAAAAGATTCTTTGCTTCATGATATGATTTGGGGAGTGTATTGCATTCCGGGAATGCTTCAGCCAATAGCTTCAATATTGCGGAAAAAGCAGAATTGCTTATCCGATATAGTGACTTCATATGAAGGAGCTTCACCACAAAAGAGAACCTTGAAAATTTGGAACAACCAGGATAAAGCTGACGCTTTGCCTCTTTCATTACTATTTTCATAAATGATTCCTTGTCATGAGGACCTGCATCATTGTCCTGATTGTCTTCATCAAGATTTCCTCCATCCTGTCTACCTTGTCCTGCTGCATTCTGTAGTTCTCTTAACATCTCTTCCAAACGATCAGCACCATAGCTGTCACTCTCTGTCTCACCTTCCACATTTATGAAACCATCACCATTGTCATGAGGATCTCCATCATCTTCCCGATTGTCTTCATCCAGATTTTCTCCATCAACAGGCTGCTGAATAACATCTACATCCAAGCCCTCTCCATGATGAATCCATCGAGTATAACTACTTTCCATGCCATTCAACAAAATGTGCTTCTTCACAAGAGGCTGACAAAGGTACTTTTGATTAAGACATCTACTGCAAGGGCACATAATTTCATCATTCTCACTGAACTTTCCTTGAATGAAACTCATAAATTCATTGACACCATTAATGTGTTCAGGGGAAAACAATCTGCCATTCACCCAACTTCGATCCATCTGATCAATCCTTGCAGAAAAAACCAAAATTAACGACTCTACACCAATTCAGGAAGCTAAATTTAACAAAGCAAAACAAAAGATAGCAGAGACATACCTTTAATGGTGGGGAAGAAGGTCAGCCTCGCGGTATGTAGCCAACTCGAGAGTCAAGTCAATTGCTCCTGTTACAGTGCCAATCCATGGCTCTCTGCCTCCTGTGCAATTGGCTGAATCGCTCCGCCTCTGGTTTGCTGCTCCCATCGCTGCAGGTCGGCCTCCCACTGACGCTGGCGCCGCGGCTCCGGCCGGAGTCGCCTGTCACGCGCGCCCCCGGCGCCCAGCTCCGCCCGTCGACCGCGTGCTCGTGGCCGCGCCCCTTGCTGCCCGAGCTCGCCGCGGCGTCCCCTCGTGCCGGCGCCCGCGGCACTCACGCCAACCGAATCAATACAGGGCGGGTAGCCTGCGATGCTGTCGATGTCGCGCCCCCAGTTGACATTGGTGCAGCAATGGTGGGCGACGGAGGTCGGACCTGAGGCGCCAATGGCGGGCGGCCGCGGTCCGGGATGCCAATGGCGGGCGGTGGTGGTGCGGACCGCGGATGGCGTGGGAAAGGTGGGCGGCGCAGGTAAGTGTGGCTTGCCTCCCGACAGCTGCGGCGGTGGTGCGGATGGGACGGGCAACGGCGGCAGATTTGCGTCCCGACAGCGGCGCAGCCGGAGGCGCCGTCGGGAAGGATGTGCGGTTGCAGCCTGCAGGCAATCGAGTCTGTGAGTTAAATCAATGAGTGCTTAGAGTATTACTACAACTACGTTTTCAATTCCACCACAACAGAACAACTTACTCAGTGGTTAGGTACGAGGCTTGGTTCCATGAGGTCGCGGGTTCGATCCTCAGTGCCGTTCCTTTTTATTCTTTTTTGGCTTTTAAGGCGCCGTTGCTGGCCCATCGAAGCCTGGAGGAGATTTTGCTCCCAGCCCACGGCCCATCGCCCCTCGATGCCATTTTATAATATACCAGCACAGCCCCTTCTCCATCGCTCGTCGAGGTAGTACTAAAGCAAATGCTGTACCCGGTGCTGCCCAGGCAGCTTAGCGTTGCTGGCTTGCTGCCCGTACTGCCACCATGTGCTTGGACGCAGCCAGCAGGTTTGCCCATTTTCATTTCTTTTCTTTCCATTTTACCTTTTTACAATTCTTTCGTTTTGTTTTTCCAAATATTCTATGGCAGCTGAAAAGTAAATTGTTATTATTATAGAACACTACTCTTCTATGGATTGATGAACCTTATTTTTGATGTTATTTACTTATATATGGTACTATTTCTCTATTATTATGGACGGTTGTAACCATTGCATTGAATTGAATGTTGAAATGGTTATATGTGTTAGTGTTCCCGATTTGAGTTATCGATTCTCGACCGTTATCGATA
This sequence comes from Alloteropsis semialata, assembly GCA_004135705.1. Taxonomy (NCBI): domain Eukaryota; kingdom Viridiplantae; phylum Streptophyta; class Magnoliopsida; order Poales; family Poaceae; genus Alloteropsis; species Alloteropsis semialata. Next base: position 17,809,986 of record CM014277.1, read on the forward strand.
TTTTCCCGATCGAAATGTTTCGTTTCCGACATCCCGTATATCCGATTTCGTTTTCCCGACCGAGCTTTCCCGATTCCGTTATCGCTCCCGCATAAAAATATGAAAACGAAAGTGGTTAGGGTGTTTTCCCGACCGTTCCCGACCGCTTTCATCCCTATTGCTGGGGCCTGGGGAAAATAAATTATAAAAAAATTAAATAATTGGATGATAAATAAAATGACAAGTAGTTCAATGGTAAGTGTGATGTCTTTTGGGTGGGAGGTTTCGGGTTCTATTCTTCTCATCTGCACAATTTTCTTCTATTTTCCTTTTTTTTGCTGTTTTTTCTTTTTTCCCTAATAGAACGTGACTATTTATGACGAATTTGCTGAAACGTCATAGTGTTCTGGGCCGAATCGTGACGAATTTGCTGAAACGTCATAGTGTTCTGGGCTCAATATCCACAACTGCGAATTCATGACGAAAACAGATGATCGTCATGGATAAATCGTGATCGGTGACGTTTTCTGAAAACATCATGAACAAACCGTCATAGATCACAGGGTTTCTTGTAGTGTAAGAATGTGGGGCCAAATTTTATATCTAGTTATCATGATAAATACTTATATTAAATATTAAACTCGAACAATCTTTTGTATGTGCATTAATTAAGTAACCAAACATTCTTTTGTAAATAGGAATAAGAGTTTCAAGGAGGACTTGTGCTTAAGTGAGTGCTATCAATTCTACGCCCATTCACCTAGAGTTGGATGCCAGCTAGGTTAACTTTATGAATTATATGCCCATGAAAATAGCTTAATTTCTTCCTTGTAAAGCTCACTCAAGCCTACTCTAACATATAATACAAACCTCATCCTTTACAAGCTCATGCGAGGCTACTCTAGCATCTAATAGAAACCTCATCGCTTTTGCACGCCGGAGACCCGGGTTGCCTCCAGCAATGCTTGTGCGTACACCACTTTGCCCTGAAATCATGTTTTTATATTATGAATATAATTTTTTGTTGCATCTGCAGACTCTTAATTGGGTACTGCCACATATTTCCTACCCTAGGCTCAAGCTCGACAGATATCTTCTTGTTGTCTACTGTGTGAGACTATATATTAGCCGCGCCACTGAAGCAGTACCACATCAGTCCAACACTACATTGGTTTGATCCAATGCTCTTCCCAAGTTTACGGGAAGTGCATGAAATGTTGTAGAGCATCAAGTCATTGCCTCCAGCTATTCTGACAATGAGCCTACAGATCGACATCATAATCTTATAGTAGGATTTCATTAAACATAGGAATGTCAAATACTGTGCACATAGCTAGTAAAGGACATACATCGAAATGCATCCTTCTGATTTTATTCTTGGAAAATAAAGATCTCTTGCTGGGTGAAAATGTTTGAATTTTAATTTTCTTTCAGCATTGTTAAAAATTGGTACAAGTTCAGTTTGCAAAATTATATAGTTCGCCACCCCTTGCCTGCATATGACCTTATACATATATGGAACTAAAGTTGAATATATATTTTAAGGCAGGTATGTTTAAAAGTCTTTTGAATAGGATATATGATATCTAATAAATTTCTGATCTTATTCTTTGGTGACCAAGATGGGCTATTTTTTGAAATCCTAATGTTTTCTATCAATGTTGTTTCAAATTGATATAAGTCTATTTTCATGGGAAGTAGCTTCACAAAATAGTATCATTCTGTTATGCTGTGCATGCATATTTAAAACTTTACAACTTGTTGTTTCAAAGATAAATTTTGAAGATTGCATGCCTCAAAGCGCAAAATGAATATCCTTATAATTAAATGTACACAGCATATTTTTTTCTCACGTTATTATTTAAGTGAAAGTATGATATTAATGACAAGTAAATTGTTTATGTGTAGAGCTACAAACATAGGATGTACTGCAGGCCATTCCGTTCCAAAGTTGAAGTGGAAGAGTTCCTGAACTCAAATGGACCAACAACCGGCATGTTTAGAGGGACAAAACTTCAGAAGGAGGTAGTTGACCCTTTTCAGAAACTTATAGCATGAAAATAAATGTGTCTATAACTAAGTGAATACTGTTAATGTTAACTAGATTTACTTAGAAGGCTTCTACAT
>CM014277.1:17813577-17831750 GCA_004135705.1 Alloteropsis semialata
GTGGAGGAACCCGTTACTTACCCGATTCCCGATTTCTCCTCTTCCACTCTCAGTCATCCAGTCAGCCAGTCCGCGCCCCCCCCNGATGCATTGCTACTTAATGTTATTTCATGGATGTTATGTCGTTTAAGTACTATTCGTTTGGTGGAAGCTGCAAATTTATCATAATATTTTATTTTGATAGTTGCTGTTAACCTAGCTACTCAAATTAGATATATGTTTTTCCTGGTGCCTGATCTGATGCGCCTCGTGTTCATCGCATATGTCTGCTAGCAGTAGTTTGTTTCATTACATAAACTGCGACCTTGGTTGACTGTACGTTTGACATAGAAGTTGGAATCTGCACTCAGATTATTACTACAAGTCTTGTTTGGCTGGAACTATAACCAATAATTCTGAGAATGCTCCTGTGCTAAAAAGCATGCCATCAGTAGTAATGCATTTGTTAGACTCAGTTGCTGCGACGATGATCATTGTGGTAAAAAAAAAATTGGAGAACCATGTTTTAACAATAACTATGTGATAATTGTGCTAATAATGGTGATGGATCGGAAGTACAGGTTTCGTGCCTCTCAAGGGTTTGTCAGATGCTGAAAGTTTGGAGTTGCTAGCTGGACAGGGGATAGTACGTTTCTGCCTACTTTTTTCTTCAGTCTTATTGTTGTTTGAGTTCTGTTCTGTCCATTTGGCATTTATAAGCTTGCATCTACCCAAGCCATTTTCATGCCTGACCACCAATAACATATTAATAGGTTCGTTTATGGTTTGTTTTGGATACTATTTATAGATTATACATCATATTTTAGCAATGCCGACTTCTGAAATATGAGTAGAAAATTACTTATTAGGCAAATATTACCAAGAGTTAAAACTAATTAACACTATGCTTGTACTGTTTTATTCACCATAAATGTAGTAAAACCATGAATAATGTACCCAACTAATATACATTTATTTATAACTGTGATCATAGCTAAAAAGTTGGAGTGCATTCTCTTTTTTCGGAACAGGGAATGCATTCATATTTGGTTTATAGATGAAGAGAATATATGCAGGTAAGCTTATGAAACATGATGTGCCTTGATAACTGATTATATGAACAGCATGCTTTTCCAAACATCGGTTCATATAACACTTTATACATTTGGTCTTGTTACTAAGGAATTCAACATTTCTGTTTCTGGCACTGGATGTTTCTATCAACTGATGATTGCTTCTTTTCATGTTTATACAGGCTACAATTTCCAGACAAATAAAGATGTATTCTTGTGGTTTTATATTGATATTTCCAATATGACAACATATATAAGCAAAGAAGAAAATGAAATGGTGTTTGAAGCTACCTCTTCAATGCACAATTTTATATATGGTGTGATTTTATAGACTCAACATATCATTTAATTTTAAGACTCATCAAGAGTTGGTATCTGTGTAGGGATAGTTTCATCTGGATGAAACGAGTTCCATCTCTACCGCCGGCGCAAGATCAAGAAGGCGCGTGACGTGGGCGGCGGCGGCTGCGATGGGATTGACGTGCTTCCAGATGAGGCTCTGCAGCACGTGCTGTCGTTCCTGCCGGCACATGAGGTGGTGCGGACCTCTGTGCTTGCGCGTCGCTGGCGCCACCTCTGGAGGTCCATCCCTGCCCTGCGCATCACCTCTGGTCCTCTTTGGGAATCCATCACAGAGAAGGAGTTCAACGATCTGAACATCTTCGTCACCAACCTGTTTCTCCAAAGGGACCGCAAAGCAGCGCTGGGTTCAACAGGCTCTGCTGTGTAAAGCTCAGATCCTCAGGTTACAATATGATGATGCTGATTGGTATCAACTGAGGCTACACAACCTGCATCTCATCTCCCAGCACCTGATGACGCTGGAGCTTAAGTGTGTGCGGTTAGGAAATGAGATTCTTGATTTTTCAAGCTGCCCAACTCTGAAGAATTTATGGATGATGGTGTTGACGCGGAAAATCGGCGGTCGTATCTCCCGCGTGCAGCACACGAAGACCAGAGAGAATCTGCTTCGCTCCAGTGCCAGTCCACACTCCAGTTCAGATTCGCAGCGTGCCAGTCAATTTGACCTGAAATTGACAAGGGAATAAAACAGTTAAATTACTCTTTGATTGTGTCGGCTCTATTTCAGACGATGGAGTAACGTCGAATTTTAGCCAAGACCCAATCAGACACGTATCGGCCGATACTGATCGGACCTCGAAATCGGACCTCAATGATGACGTCAATCGGACCGAGTAATCGGACCTCAATCAGACACCAAATCGGACTTCAAAATCGGACTAATCAGGATCGGACCTTGATTGATATAACAGGTCAGCCTTTAAATAATAAAATAAAGCATAAAACAAGGCCGACATGTAAACTAATGGATCAGCTATGTCTTTAAACAGAATATCAAATAAGCAAAGTGTAAGCCGATACATTGTCCACCTTGCCTAATTGCCAGTTTGAGTTGTCTGATCGGACCATCTAACCACCGATCGGACTATAGCCTTTGCAGAGAAATCTAGCTCCGACGTAGGGAATCTAGATTTCTCCAACTATGATCAGATCGGATAACTAGATAATCAGACTCGGCTCATCAACCTGTCAATTAAACAAGATGCTCGCACAGGTGTTGATCAGATTAAGCCAATAAGCAGATAAAACATTAACAGATTCGTTCTGATTCTAAAATATGCTACCAAATAATTAAGCAAGATCCAGCTCCGACGTAGGGAATCTACACCACACTTAACATTCAAATAGCAATAAGGCATAATCAAAGCTTCCTTTAATTAATCAAGATGAATCCAGCTCCGACGTAGGGAATCTAGACCAAACATGACAATCAAAGATTAATCTAATTGCATTGTAAAGATCCAGCTCCGACGTAGGGAATCTACACCAGTACAATACTCAAAGAACAACCAGATTAAACCACAAAGCAAGATCGGACCTAGAACGATGCTGTAAGATAAATATTGCTTAAATCGGACCAAGACCAATGCTCAAAGCCGTCGAAAAAGTAGAATTGATTCACATGGCGTAGATCTAAACCAATCTAGCAACTTCAACAAACCGCAAAGACTACCTTTAGTAACCAAGATTACTCTAGCTCCGACGTAGGGAATCTAGACTAATCTTGATACCTAGCTCCGACGTAGGGAATCTAGGCTTAAAGTGTAGTCCGATAAACGATAATCTGTTGAATAATCAATATTGATCTAGCTCCGACGTAGGGAATCTATATCAATCTTGATTATCCAGAGATAAATCGGTTGAACAATATAAACGAGAAAGGGCGATGCGCCTCAATTCAAAGCCTATATTAGTTCGATAAATTGACTAACTTACTGGTAAGCCGGAGATCAGAACTGATGCAGCCCGTCCACCAATGAGCTTCGTCGGTAACTACTACTAGGGTTTTGGCGTGAAGCTGGGTTGTATTGATTATGAGAATAGTTTTTACAATGGACGAGGGTTCATATTTATACCCTGGTCATGGAGAGTCCTGATCGGACCAGACTAACTAGCAAACAATATAAACTAAGCTTAAGATAAAATGGGACTCTCATACGCCTTCTGAAAAGGAAATAGTCCCTGGATCTGATACGCTTCCCTTTTTTAGCCGGCGCGCCTTCCTTCTTGTATTCGTCATCGGACCGGACTCCTGCTTCATCGGACTCCTCTTCAGCATCGGCTTCCTTCTCTGTCATCTCCTGTTTGACCATTCAATGGGCCCACTGCGCAGTCTCATGTCACCATCTGACTCAGTATGCCAGGTGCGAAAATCTGGTGTTAACACATGCCCCCCAATTTTGGAATAAAATATCATTTTGTTCCAAAATTCGTATCTGTCATCATAACTCCTTCACCGATTTTCGTGCCGAAACTCTCCACCCCTGTACTGCGCGGCTCCTCAATCTTCGGGCCATGACCGTTTTTACCTTATAAAATTACTGCCGGCGGCCACGCTGTACATTTCTCCTTCCTCGCCAAGAACCCGTATTGCTCATCTTCTTCCTCTTCTCTCCCGAGCGGCCATTTGCATCTACTCAAGCCCCCAATCAAAATTTACTCAAATGGCCGAATCATCCTCCATGGGTGTCCTCAAGTCTTCCGCATCCGCCTCTCTCTCCGCTTCGGCTCCAGCAAGTTCATCAGCGGCAGCGTTTTCCACCATGGCGACCGTCATGACCTCAACAATGGCGGCAGCTTCAAGCTCGACAATGGCGGCAGCAACAAACCCTTCAGTTTCTTCTTCATCGACTTTCTTTACCTCAGGTTCCTCTCCAACACCCGCGGAACCATCAGTGGGAGAATTACATCACCCAATCCCAGAGGTACCCTACTGATTTCGATTTTACTTCCTGCCTGAAATTCGGCTTTCAAAACTTGCCCCTCATTTCGCAATCTTCTTTTAGGACATTCGTGCCCAAACCCTAATTCCTGCAGGCGACGTTGATGGGGTTTATTTTCTTGGCCCAATGGGAGATCCGGACCCGGCCGAGATTATCAATCTGGAAACCTTGCGCCTCCCGTTCAAAACTTCCGGATTCGACCTCGAAGATTGGAAGAATGCATTTCGTTCCTGGCCGACAGTTCTCCCCGGATGGAAAAACTGGTACCTAAGAGTATCGGCCTCCAAGTCTGCAATCTGGGATAGATTGGATATCGCCCAGTGTATTGGCCTCAGCATCGGACCCATGGCTAAAAATGAGAATCTCTTGATCGCCGCATCACACTTTTGGTCCGATGCCCTGAATGCTTTCTTTTTTGGACATGGTCCGATGACCCCAACACTGCTTGATGTAGTCATGCTTCTCGGCCTCAATGTCACTGGCGACAAGCGCCCCTCTCAGCTCAACATCAAAGTCAAACATCATTTCAAGACCAAGAGCTGTGGCGGCTGGACAGGATATATGGAGAAGAATCATCGGACCGGATCTGTGACTGACCGCGAACATGTGGCCTTTCTGAACATGTGGTTGGACAGATTCTTCTTTTGCGGTACCACCCTTGGTCCAACAGCCAACTTCCAACATCTGGCCGAATTGCTTGTGAGTGACCATGTCATCAGCCTTGGTCAACTTCTCCTGGGAGCAGTATACAATTTGCTTCATCAAGTCGCCAAGCGCCTGAGGACCGGATCACTCATCACCAACCTTGGCGGGCCGTGGTGGTTTATCCAGATGTGGTTAATGCTACATCTGAGCAAAGTTGTCAAGGTAGATGTTCGAAAGCTTAAATTCCCAGAGAGCAAGCCTGAATCGGAGGAGATCACCTGGTGCCGGTGTACCTCACTTGGTGAAGCTGCCATGGGCTCCCCTGCTGAAAAATTATCAGGCAAGGAATCTTCCAAGTATTTTGCACTTTTTTACAAAGGCATTGCCGTTGAAAAAATGATCTGGTTCTTATACGATCACGCCGATGAATTTGAGTTGCCCTACAAATTCAAATTCACCATGATTGTAGAGGCAGATTCAGAAGCCTTGACAATTTTCCGAACCTGCATCAGTGCTCGATTTCTCCCGATCGGCCTTAGTCTGAGCAAGCCAGGGCAATCAACATATGAATACTATCATCCAAACTTGGCTGCTCGACAATTTGGCATGGGACAGCTTCCACCCTACCTAATCTTGACCGATCAAATTTTTCCGAGGGGAAAAATCGACACAGGCTTGGAATGGGATCGCCTTCTAAGGCTTGAGCCTCCTATGGACAAAACCAATCTGGATACCTTTGCAATCTGCCTTGTAGTTCATCGGACCTTCAACACATGGTGGGCTGAATGGCGTCAACACTTATTCTGCATCGCCTGCAAAACTTATGTCCGGAAGTTGCAGCCTACTTTCAAGGGCAAACTAGAGGTAATATCTGTGAACTTGCTTTCCTCCTTTACATAACTTTATTCTGCTGAACAATCCTTTGCCAGGACGTCGATCATTCTCCTCCAACGATGACTCGATCGGGGAAGCAAGTTGTCTACTGCAATATCTCGCCAGATCCGTGGATCGGCTGTGACTCTCCTACCATCGGTAAGCTTCTGTCAGTATATGGTGACAGCAGGAAAAGGAAGAAGCAGACATCCTCTAAAATTCCCAAACGCCCGAAAACCGCTTTGGTAAGTCCAAGAACTTTATCAATTTGATTTCTCTCTTTATTGAAATTAATCCTTTCTATAAATTCAGGTCATCAGAGAACCTTCTGCACACCAACCCAGTCCGACCAAGTCTTCAAGCCCATCGGCCGAGGAATCACCAGAATCGGACCCACAAAAATCATCAAGTCCTATTCAGATGCGATCAAGCCCAATTCAAGAACATTCGGGCCATACATCTTCATCTGAGAGGACTATAACTGGGTCGCCTCATCAATCAAGCCCGCCACCTCAAGCAGAACAGGTACAAATAGATCAGGGCCTTCAAGAAGATCAACCAGCAACTCTTCCACAGATCCAACTTCCTGATCCAGAAGCAATGGTAATTATCAGCCGATTTATTCAATAATTGATATCCATCTTGTTCTTATTTTCTTTCTTCTAGCAAATCATCCAGAATGTCTTGACGGATCTTGGGATTGCTCAAGCAAACATCCAGGGCAGTAATAACCCTCTGATCGGACCCGAGCAAGAACTGGCCTGGAAACAAGTAAACTTTCTAGCCTGATATAACTATATCAGCTTTTTGATATTATATCTAATCATTTCTTTTGCAGGCTCAAGATACTCCTCAACCCAGCCAGACCATATCAGTCTATTTTGATCGGCTGCAAGCTGAAGAGGAAGAAATCAGGTCTAGGCAAAGCTTGCTGTCTGATGAAGTGAAGGCAAAATTGCTTGACATATCTGCTCTCCTTCACCAAGACATCATCGATCTTGTCCAGAATGCAAAGCCGATTCGCAAGGTCATCAAAACTCTAAGGGGTCAACTTCCGTCAGACCTGGAGGAAGCACTGATTCCGGCGGCATACATAGAAGGCCACTCCTTCCCAGTGCTGCAAGCCAACCGCCGAATCATCAATCGGACCTCTCAGCAAGATCTAATCAAGGCCAGGGATGAAAAACGCGCCCAGGCTGATGAATCAACAAAACTGATTGCAGAACTATCGGCTCGTCCTGCCTCTATCCAGTCAGAGCTTGACAATCTTCAAGCCAAAAAACAACAATTAGAGCAGGAACTTGCCCAAGTCCTATCAAGCATTCAGGCTAAAACAAAAGAACTTGATGATCTCCCAGCTATGAAAGCAAAGGCCGAAGAAGATTATAAAATCCACATCAAGGCTGCCAAAGAGATCCACAAGACAATCAAGCCTGTAGAAGGGAATGCCGAAGCTGATGCCAAGACCATCGCTGATGTTGACAAGATCCGTCAAACTGCTCTTGACCTGGTAGTTAAATATCTGCAGCCTTGAACACTGAGACCTGTCTGTCTTACCAAGTGATCTGATACATTGATAGCCTGCTCCGCCATCGAGCGGCTTAGTGATATAATACACTCTTCTTTTGTTGTATATAATCCTTAAGGCGATGCATATCGTATCGGCTTTTATTTTTGTTCTTGAGGCGATTTTTCATCGGCTTCCAAGCCTGACGCATAGCATCGGCCTTACGAGTTTACTCAAATGTTAGAGTAATACCATTGGAAAAGCAAACTCGAATTTTGCCCCCCAAGGCGAAACAATAATCAGGCCGATTCAATTTATAAAAAGAACTTTCAAAATTCATATTTGAAAGAACTGATTAACCATATCGGCCTTTGAAATCTTCTATATAATCATCCATTTAGAACAAAGTCTCAGAGCCGAGTGCTTGGATCGGCTTTAGTCCTTGATCGGACACCTTGAGGAAATCACCATCCCATGCTTTTCCTGACAGGCATTCAACACCTTCAAACTCCCAAATTGTTGACTCAGCTGTAGCAATGCTAACCGAATCATCAGCTGGGACGATCTCCACCTTATTGCCTTGCCATTGAATCAAGCACTGATGCATCGTGGATGGTATACAGCAATTGGCATGGATCCAATCACGTCCGAGGAGCATGCTGTAAGAACCCTGGCCATCAATCACAAAAAAGGAGGTCGGCAAAGTCTTGCTGCCGATGGTCAATTCCACATGAATTGCCCCCCGAGGCTCTGAAACGTTGCCGCCAAAGTCCTTGAGCGTCATGTTTGTCTTGATCAAATCATCAATCCCTTTACCCAGCTTGCGGAATGTGGAATAGGGCATGAGATTGACAGCAGCTCCTCCATCAACCAGCATCTTGGTCATCGGCTTCCCATCAATGTATCCCTTGATGTACAGAGGCTTCAGGTGCCGATACCCATTTGCATTTGGTTTCTCAAAGACCGCCTTTTCTGAATCAAGAACCAAGCATGCAGCGGCTTCTTCCAATTCATAATCGACCTCATGGTCGTCCTGCTCATCAGGAGCAGCAAAATCAGAAGGCAACATCAAAACCATGTTTATTGCGGCCGATGTGCTTGCTTCACCATCATTGGCCATCTTGATGCGCCACTTCTTTTCTTTTGCCAGTTCTTGCTCCTGAATCTGCTCACGATAGCGCAAGCGTTGCACGCGTCTCTTCTTGGACCTAGAAATCCCAGAAGGGCACCACTGTCCAGGCCTCATTGGAGGTTCTTCGGTCCGATTCTGAACTGGAGCCTTCTCTTCCATTTTTTCAGGGCCATGAGCGTCAACCCGCCCTTCATTATTTTTGTGGCCATGAGCATCAACCCGGCCTTTATCTCTTTGATGATGATCATCAATTCTGACGCCGATCCGTTCATGAACTGATCGTCGACCTCTCTTGGAAGCTCTATACTCTTCATACTGGAAGCTACATTCAGGACAATCTGCTCTTGATGGCAATCTGAGCTTCTCGTTCCAGCAGAATACAAAGAAAGGACACCCCCAGTGATCATCATCTTGCTCGTACCGGTCATAAGCTTGATATCTGTCCATACGCCAATCAGACCTATAACCATACTGACGGCGGTCATCAGTTCTATCATCAATCCAGCGCCTGCCATCGGACCTGTCATCATACCGGCGTCGGCCATCGGACCTGTCGTCAAACTGGTGTCGGCCATCGGACCGGTCATCACGTCGGCGCTGATCATCATACTCTTCATCAATCCGCCTTGCCTGATACTCACGCCTCCGACGTCGTCGTTCCTCGCGTTCTTCCCACGCTCGGGCTGCTGCTTGCTGCCTCTTGTACTTGTTGATCAGCATTTGGGAAGTCACACGCGGTCGATATCAACCAGGAGCATTAGATTCTGACCCAAATGCCTGATGATTCCTGCGCAACTCTTCAACAGTAACTTGAACTGCAGGATCAACGGCACCAGAACTCTTGGCGTGGTCCGATGTGAGCACTTTAAACTTCCCCTTTTCATTAACATCAACCATGTTAACAGAAAAGGAGAAATCAGCAAAGTTATTAGGAAAGAGATGACCGTCGATCTTCATGGCTTTCTTGCTGTCTTCAAATTTGATCTTGCCAGATTCTATAGCCAATTGGATCTCCCTCCTGAACACTTTGCATTCATTGGTCTCGTGAGAAGTTGAGTTGTGCCATTTGCAATATTTGCGCTTTTTCAACTCATCGGCCGACGGAATAGAATGATTTGGAGAAAGCTGGATAAGCTTCTCACTGAGCAGCAAATCAAAAATCTTGTCGGCCTTTGTTATATCAAAACCAAACTTTTCAGGATTCTGCTTGATCCATGGTAGCGATACTGGCTTCTTGGATTTAGTCCATTCAGCTATATTGACATCAGCTTCCTCTTCAGACTCTGAGAGATAAGATACTTGTTTGAAAAATTCGACCTCATGAGCTGACACCTTCTGAACCAGTTGCCCCAATGTCTCAAACTCCTGAGCAGAGAACTTTTCTTTGATCGGCGCGAGCAAACCCTGAAATGCAAGCTCGGCCAACTGCATGTCGGACAGTTTTAAACTATAACACTGATTCCTGGTGTCACGGAATCGTTGGATATACTCCTTGACGGTCTCATCGTTCCTCTGCCTGATAGCAATCAAATCGGAGATCTTCATCTCATTGAGACCAGAAAAGAAGTATTTATGGAACTGCTTCTCCATGTCGGACCATCCTGTGACTGATCCTGCTGGCAACGACGTAAACCAGGTAAACGCCGGCCCTGACAGTGACAGAGGGAAAAACCTCAGCCTAAGTCCCTCCTCCGAAGCAGCCTCACCACACTGAGCCAGGAATCGGCTCACATGTTCGATGGTGGTCATATCATCTTGCCCGGAAAACTTGGAGAAATCCGGCACTCTGTAACGTGGAGGAAGTGGCACTGCATCAAAATAAGATGGGTACGGGTGCCGATACAACCTCGCTTCATCTTTAGGCTTCAAGCCGAACTGGTTTTGGATCACCTCGGCTATCTTCTGTGACCAATCGGACTGTTGATTTCCATGTGGCATTCCATCAGCTATATCCATTACGTAATTATTGTAATCTCCGACCATACGCTGATGTGCAGGGACCTCTGTGCGCAGTCTTGCGGCTGCAGGCTGTTTCTCTCCTTCGTTCAGAGTCCTGGCATACTTTTCACCATGTGGGCCGACAATAGTTCCATCGGCCATCAACAGAAAACCGTTGGCCAGTTCAACAGGAGGTGGTGGAGCAATCGGATTCTGTGGAGCAACGGTCATTGCGTTATCTGTAGCTTCTTTGCCTCTTCCTGATCCTGATGCTCCTGCAGAATCTGCTACGTATACTGGACCTTTCAAGCGAACAGCATCGTCCACCGCCTTCCTGATGAGATTGTCCAGAGAATTCACCAATGTGCCTGATTGGTTGATCAATGCATGATGAACAGCTTGGTGAATCATCTCTGTCATGTTGATCTGGTGCTCCCGAGCTTCAGTCGTCTTCTTGATCAACTCTGGATCTGGGAGAGGAGCTTTGAGTATAGGGCCTGAACGATTACGCCCAAATTGTCCAAGACAGAGCTTTTCAAACGCATCAATCTGAGCCTGAACTGCATCCAATTGAGCTTTGGACAGATCGGCCTTTGTGATTGGAATGGTCGTCTCAGGCGTCTTGTTCTTGTCGTTTTTGGCCTTCTCAGCAGCTTCTTTCTCAGCAGCAAGTCTTGCTGCAGCTTCTTGTTCAGCCTCAGATGACGACATCTTGAATTTTGTTTCTCGTGTCCCACCAGGCGTGCCAAAAATGTGTTGACGCGGAAAATCGGCGGTCGTATCTCCCGCGTGCAGCACACGAAGACCAGGGAGAATCTGCTTCGCTCCAGTGCCAGTCCACACTCCAGTTCAGGTTCGCAGCGTGCCAATCAATTTGACCTGAAATTGACAAGGGAATAAAATAGTTAAATTACTCTTTGATTGTGTCGGCTCTATTTCAGACGATGGAGTAACGTCGAATTTTAGCCAAGACCCAATCAGACACGTATCGGCCGATACTGATCGGACCTCGAAATCGGACCTCAATGATGACGTCAATCGGACCGAGTAATCGGACCTCAATCAGACACCAAATCGGACTTCAAAATCGGACTAATCAGGATCGGACCTTGATTGATATAACAGGTCAGCCTTTAAATAATAAAATAAAGCATAAAACAAGGCCGACATGTAGACTAATGGATCAGCTATGTCTTTAAACAGAATATCAAATAAGCAAAGTGTAAGCCGATACATTGTCCACCTTGCCTAATTGCCAGTTTGAGTTGTCTGATCGGACCATCTAACCACCGATCGGACTATAGCCTTTGCAGAGAAATCTAGCTCCGACGTAGGGAATCTAGATTTCTCCAACTATGATCAGATCGGATAACTAGATAATCAGACTCGGCTCATCAACCTGTCAATTAAACAAGATGCTCGCACAGGTGTTGATCAGATTAAGCAAATAAGCAGATAAAACATTAACAGATTCGTTCTGATTCTAAGATTTGCTACCAAATAATTAAGCAAGATCCAGCTCGACGTAGGGAATCTACACCACACTTAACATTCAAATAGCAATAAGGCATAATCAAAGCTTCCTTTAATTAATCAAGATGAATCTAGCTCCGACGTAGGGAATCTAGACCAAACATGGCAATCAAAGATTAATCTAATCGCATTGTAAAGATCCAGCTCCGACGTAGGGAATCTACACCAGTACAATACTCAAAGAACAACCAGATTAAACCACAAAGCAAGATCGGACCTAGAACGATGCTGTAAGATAAATATTGCTTAAATCGGACCAAGACCAATGCTCAAAGCCGTCGAAGAAGTAGAATTGATTCACATGGCGTAGATCTAAACCAATCTAGCAACTCCAACAAACCGCAAAGACTACCTTTAGTAACCAAGATTACTCTAGCTCCGACGTAGGGAATCTAGACTAATCTTGATACCTAGCTCCGACGTAGGGAATCTAGGCTTAAAGTGTAGTCCGATAAACGATAATCTGTTGAATAATCAATATTGATCTAGCTCCGACGTAGGGAATCTATATCAATCTTGATTATCCAGAGATAAATCGGTTGAATAATATAAACGAGAAAGGGCGATGCGCCTCAATTCAAAGCCTATATTAGTTCGATAAATTGACTAACTTACTGGTAAGCCGGAGATCAGAACTGATGCAGCCCGTCCACCAATGAGCTTCGTCGGTAACTACTACTAGGGTTTTGGCGTGAAGCCGGGTTGTATTGATTGTGAGAATAATTTTTACAATGGACGAGGGTTCATATTTATACCCTGGTCATGGAGAGTCCTGATCGGACCAGACTAACTAGCGAACAAAATAAACTAAGCTTAAGATAAAACGGGACTCTCATACGCCTTCTGAAAAGGAAATAGTCCCTGGATCTGATACGCTTCCCTTTTTTAGCCGACGCGCCTTCCTTCTTGTATTCGTCATCGGACCGGACTCTTGCTTCATCGGACTCCTCTTCAGCATCGGCTTCCTTCTCTGTCATCTCCTGTTTGACCATTCAACGGGCCCACTGCAGTCTCATGTCACCATCTGACTCAGTATGCCAGGTGCGAAAATCTGGTGTTAACAGATGGGTTGCCACATTTGGGCAGAGAAATTGTCGTCCCAGTCCCTTAAACAGCTGACAATCATTCACTGTTGGTTTAAAGGACGACTACGGACTCAAATTTCTACTCCAAATGTTGTTGGGCTGGAACTTAGTAATAATCACCGTAGGACTCCTATACTTGAAAGCATGCCGTCGTTGGTGAAGGCATTTGTTAGACTCCGTGACTGCTTGGATCATTGTGGTAAAGAAGAATTTGGGGGCTCATGTTCTAGGCATAACTGCAATAACTGTGGTCATAATGCTAAGAAAAGCGATGATTGTATCACAGGCTGAAAGCATAGAGCTGATATAGTGCTGGTCCCGGGACGGTATGTTTGTGCTTACTGCCTTCTGAAATATAGTTTTTTCTCCCTTCGATTGGAAATAACATCCTTTGTACCGTTGATACACATCGGTTCAGTATAGCTGTATATGTGCATGGGTATTAGATGTATGCTATCTCAGGTAAGTATTGTTTAATAATAAATGTGGAACTTGGTCAAAGTTGAAAACCCTCTTGTGCATGACACAGGGATTAAAAATAATTATTTCTGTACAAAATATAACTAGTGAAGTATGACACAGATAATAACTTCTCCACTTCTCCCGTTATTGATTTACAAATTAGTTTTCTTTCAGTAAAAGTCTTACATTGAGCTAGCTATTCCTGCTCTGCAATTTGTGCAGTTTATTTTCAAAAGGGATTTGATGTGGTGCCCTACATTTAATAAATTGAAGATCTTGTTACTCAATGAGTGGTGTGTGGCTCTTGATTTCCATGCACTAATATGCTTTCTTCAGCATACACCTATTCTAGAGAAACTCATTCTTCAACTTTGTCAGGTATATTGTTAAATAAAATATTATAGTCATTGACTCATTATCATATTGAAGTTATCATATTTGATACAGGCTCCTGACAATTTGGTGAAACCAAAGGGGAAATACGTTCCATCAGAAGAGCAGTTTGCTTCAAAGAAACTTAAAGAAATTGAAGTGAAGTGTGAAAACATCGATAAGAGAGTTCATCATGTTTTAAGGATGCTGAGCATCTGCAACACATATCTTGAGAAAGTGAACATCGAGTGTTCTGGCAGGTGTTCTGAATGTAAGTTGGCAATTTACACTCTTCTAGATTGTTTAGACACATGCTTTCACACACACACACACACACACACACAAAAAAAATGGTGTTACCTGAGGCATCAACTGCCATGTCTGGGCTGAGCTAGTGTGTGACAGATAGCATGTGCAGGAGCCATCACAGCTTCCATCTAGGCTCCTTTATTCCTTAGGCTGTTTTCTCCAATATCAAGATTACATCCTTTTGTCAGCTAAAAGAGTTGTTTGTTAGCTCATGTTAGCTACATTTTATTAGTTTTTGGAGAGGCCCTATTTGTTTAATCAAGCAATAAGAAGTTGATTTCATCCATTTCTCTCATTCTCACCCCACATCCTTGCTTGGGCCAACTCCCCTGCTTCATTGCCAAGCTGCTTGGTAGGTAGCTGGCCGGAGAACAGCCTGCTGCCTGCCACCTGTGCTTTCTATGCTCCCAGTTCCTGGGATGTGATATCCAATGCAATAACACCCTGTTGACAACCAAAATTGGCACGAAGGCCAGGAGGATTGCAAAGAAGAAGATGGCGCAAGAGCAAGACAAAAGACGACGCAAGAAGACGGCGCGAGGTGCTGGACACGCCCGGACCGGTCTGACCGGTGCGGGGGACCGGTCAGACCGGTCACCTGAGTTGTAATCCGACTAGGACTCTAAAAATTGGATTCCGAGATTGTAACGAGTTGTAACTTGGTTTCCTTGCGGGACAAGACCTACCCTCCCTATAAATATAAGGGGATTCGGCCGATTGAACACACAACAATCGAATCTATCCAATTTACTACTTTTACCTTTACTTTTTTGCATCTCCAAACCCTAGCTTTTCCAACCCTACCTGCTGTTCTTCTTTCGTCTCCGTGACGTCTGAAGGCGTTCTAGGTGGCCTGCCGACCCTAGAACACCCCTGGCGGCGTTCTCCCTGACGGATCCTTCCGGGAGGCGCTTTTAGGGTTTACCCCATAGCTCGCCGGCGGTCACCGGTCCGACCGGTGCTGTTGGCCGGTCTGACCGGTCAGCCCGGAGGCAGCTGCGATCTGGTCCTTTGCGACCCGCGCGAACTAGCGCACTCGTGTGTTGACCGTATTCTGCGTCAACATACTTTTGGCGACTCCGCTGGGGAATTGGAGATCTGGTTTTTGCAACCGTTCTATCTAATTCAATCTAGATGGGTGCCAATACTGAGTTGGATCTTGAGAACATCGTCACCGTAAAGGACGATGAACTTTCTGCCGAAGATCGTCAAGGACTTGAAGAGTACATGAAGAAGAAGGCAGAAGAAGATCGGCTCTACTACCTCTCGCACTTCAAGAAGGACCGCAAGGGCGTGGTCTCTAAGTTCAAGGAGGTAGACACAACTGCTACATCTTCATCACCAATCCCCCAGGTACAAGATGATGAAAACTCTCACGAAGCTTTTCTTAAGTACATGGAGGATATGATGGTTGCGAATAATGTTAAATTAGTTAACTGGATGATGAACAAAAAATTAGAATCGGAAGGCAAACAACCCATGGTTGAACAACCTGCCGCCGATCCCAATCTTTTGATTCCTAAAGTTCCAATTGCGCCTGATTTTAAAGCACCGGCAACAAAACCTGTTGAACAACCTACGTTTGGTATGCCGTTGAATTATTTTGAAGGCCAATCTGTTACTCCATCCAATCCAATGGTTTCTAGGCCTATTGCACCTCAACCGTTTGTGACTTTTCCTAATTCGGTTAATCAAGGCCAAATTAGTAATGAAGTTGCAAATTTCACCCCACAAAATCCAAATTATGGATATTCTGTACCCCCAGCAGTACAACAATTATTTGCACAAGGCCCTGTACCTTACGAGCTCTTCGGGAGGTACGGCCAACAAATGCAAGGGATGATGTCGGCCAACCAGCCTGGCCAGCATCAACCGGTCAGACCGGTCACCGTGACTGGTCAGACCGGCCCTGGAGGGTCGGGTGCAGCCAGCCAGTTGGCGCTGCCTCAACCGGTTAGACCGGTCACCGGAACCGGTCAGACCGGTCCTGGTGGTTCAGAAACGGGGAATCTACCTTCTACTCCTGTACAAAACACCCAACAGCCAAATTTTCAGGATAATTCACTAGAGTATTTGGATAAAATATTTTCTAAATACAAACTTGATTTGGCTACTACTCTTAAGGAGAATTTGTATTTAGAAAATATTTTATCTAAATACTCTAGTGAATTATCCTGAAAATTTGGCTGTTGGGTGTTTTGTACAGGAGTAGAAGGTAAATTCCCCGTTTCTGAACCACCAGGACCGGTCTGACCGGTTCCAGTGACCGGTCTGACCGGTTGGGGCAGCGCCAGCTGGCTGGCTGCACCCGACCCTCCAAATACAAACTTGATTTGGCTACTACTCTTAAGGAGAATTTGGGAGTAGATGTAAGGGATAAGGCTAGGTTGTACCAAAAGCCTTATGTTCCTCGCTTTGATTTAGTTCCTTTCCCTGCTGGATTTAGACTTTCTGATTTTGTTAAGTTTAATGGGGAGGATACTAAAAGCACTTTTGAGCATATTAGTCAATACATGGCACAACTAGGCGATTCTGGCTCTAGTGAGGCTTTAAAAGTGCGCTTATTTTCTTTGTTTCTAACTGGTACAGCTTTCTCATGGTTTGCATCATTAGCTCCTCATTCTATTACTTCATGGGAACAGTTAGAACAGAAATTTCATGATCACTTTTTTTCTGGCAGTAATGAGCTTAAATTGTCACATCTCACATCGGTTAGGCAATCGCGGGATGAAACTGTTAATGATTATATTAAACGTTTTCGTGATACTAAAAACCGTTGCTTTGGTGTTACTATTGCCAAAAAGGATCTTGCTGATTTGGCTTTTAATGGTTTACGCTCTTACATTAAAGATAAACTAGAGAATTTTGAATTCTATAGCGTAAATCAATTGCATCAAAGAGCTTTGGGTACTGAAAGCCGAAGCAAAGATCTAAAAGAAAGTCATAGGACTCATCGGGCTAGTGTGCATAATGTAGAATGTGATTCTTGTGGCTCCAATGATGAATCTCATGAGGTGTTGGCTGCTGAATTTGTATGGCCAGCATCTAATAAAGCTTTTACTTGCACATCTCTAAAGCCGACTCATAGGAATCGGCAGGAGGAGATGAAATTTACTTTTGATGTATCCAAGTGTGATAAGATTTTTGATGAATTACATAAGAATGGATATATCAAATGTTCTTTTAATATTCCATCACTTGAGGAGTTAAAACGGCATGCTTATTGTAAATTTCATAACTCATTTTCTCATGCGACTAATGATTGTAATTTCTTTCGTCGATAGATTCAATCGGCTTTAAATGATGGACGATTGAGTTTGAGTGAGATGCAAGTGGACAAGCGCCCGTTTTCAGTCAACAACATGATGGTCAATACCATGGATCTTCAGGATGCCAAGATGTTGGTTCGGCCCGACAATGCCGATACAACAGGAGGCAAGAATGTTGTGATTGGTGAACCAAGGAAGGTAATGGAAACTGACAAAGTGCTTGGGAGAGAGGTTGTGCTTAAACAAACTCCTGATGGGAAGAAGATCTTGACTATTACAGTGAAGAATTCTGAAGTTAGGGGGGAATCAAGCTCTCAAGCGTGGGATCAAAGGCCGGTTGCTCCTGCTGCCCAGGGGGCACCGGTCAGACCGGTTGCTATGACCGGTCAGACCGGTCCGGCCCAGAGGCCGGTCCGAACCTTTGTGCCTAAGCGTCCTGAAGTGGGAACTTGGAAGACGAATCAGGACAAAGATCAGGGGAAGACATTCAAGCCAAAAGCTACCTTTGATCAAGTCATGGCAAAGCATATGCATAATGCGGCCGTTCAACAAGATCGGCCACCAAAAAAGAGACCAAGTTCGCCACCAAGGAATTTTGGTGCGATGAAGGCGCCAAGAGGACAGTGGAATCAGGGTCCAAGCTCATCCCATGGTGCTGGTCCTTCTAGGCCATGGAGGCCGTTTCCACCTC
>CM014277.1:17832750-17846985 GCA_004135705.1 Alloteropsis semialata
GGTACCGGGTGGTGACATCACCCGGTACCGAAGGGTAATTTGGGTGCCAAACTAAAACCCTAAGGTACCGGGTGGTGTCCCAACCCGGTACCAAAGGGCCCCCGATTCAGTTTCCCGCCACCTCTTCTTTTTATCTTTTTATTATATACTCTTTCAATATTTGGTATTTTGTATTACCTTCTTTGGTATTTTTGTATTACATTATTTGGTATTTTGTATTATATTCTTTGGTATTCTTTGGTATTATATACTCTTTCAATATTTGGTATTTTGTATTACATTCTTTAAAATTTAGTATTTGCTAGAAGCTTCACTGTTCCTAAATTGTTTTTTATTTATCTTTGGTATATTATTTTCTTATAATAATCTATGAATTTCCTTTGCATGAAATAACAAAATATACATCAACTAACAAGTATTAATTTCTTATAATAATGTTTCAATTTCCTATATATGAAATAACAAAGTATACATCAACTAACAAGTATTATTTTCTTATAATGATATATGAAATAATGTAAATCTAGATTCATATTTCTATATATATTTTATTTGGTATTAGTAATATATATTAACTCCTTTGATATTAGTAAAATATATTAACTCTTTTACTATTCTAGATTCATATTACTATTTAGTAATATATATTAACTCCTTTACTATTCTAGATTCATATTACTATTTAGTAATATATAATAACTCCTTTACATTACATACCATAAGTACAACATTATGCTTCAACATAAGTACAACATTATGCTTGAACAGCAATAATCAGGGTCCCTGCACGCCATGCTTCTTCATGAGATAGAAAGGATAGTTTATATCGATAATCTCGATGCCTAAGAACCTGTCGACATAATCAAGTGCATATATGTATGCACTATCCTGTGCCTTGTAACGTGAATCCAAGACCTCTCCATAAATTGTGATCTCAGCAGCATTGGCATGACTCAAGGTTATATTAGCTTGGAAACCACCATTAACTCGATAAGCCCTTGGCGTCGTGTGTGCATACCCTAAGTTTCCAAGGACTTGATAAAGGACTGCACGTAGACCAGAACACGCATGCATGAATCCACAGTAGTAGTCATCCTACAATAAGATTAATAAAACATATTGTTACAGATAAAGATAGTTAAACTTCAATATAATTACACAACTAAAAATAAAACTAACTTACATAAATCGATTCATATGAAGGACTAATCCTTTTAGGCATCTGTGTCACGTCTGGCTCACCCGTCTCGAGAGCTTTCAACTTGAAGTAGCTGTAGTCCGGGAAAACATGGCCAGTTTGACTTTCTATTTGGGCTAATGCTTGCCTAACAGCATCACACGAGGCCACATGGTCTTGCTGCCACGCGCCAGAATGAACGTGGATAATAACCATGTCACCAGGATTTGGGTCACGGGTGGCATTTTGTTGAATGCTAACAGAGATCATAACCTACCAGTATTTTCGGTCACATTTTCTCTTAATACCAAAGGACTTGATTGACCGATGTTTGCATCTTTTAGCCATGTAATTGGATTAATGATCTGCATTATTAATAATTTCTATTCTCAGTGACATAGTGATTACATTCAAATGCAACTTGCAGAGGATTATCTATATTACCATATTGTAGCGAAGTTGCTGAGGTGTGGGAATTGGGACATGATCAACTTGTTGTGTTGTCGACCATCCAAGCTCGTGAGCCTCTCGAATCGGGATGGTAGGTGGCATATTAGTAACATAGCCACCACGTCTAGCTGCCTGACGCTGTCTCGGCATGATACTAACCAAAATAAACCGTAATATATTACAAGTCAATTTAATAAAACTAGTAAATACTTATCAAGAAGCATAAGACAAAATCAAATTTGGTTAATCAAGAAGCATAAGAAACTTTTCTAGAATCATATTACTATTTAGTAATATATATTAACTCCTTTACATTACATACCATAATGCTTCAACATAAGTACAACATTATGCTTGAACAGCAATAAATGTTTTCTTTACAAGAGTGCCTTCGTTATGATCGTTGCGAGCATAAGGATCATCTTCATTGGCCAACGGGATGCTTGTGTCAAGC
This sequence comes from Alloteropsis semialata, assembly GCA_004135705.1. Lineage (NCBI taxonomy): Eukaryota > Viridiplantae > Streptophyta > Magnoliopsida > Poales > Poaceae > Alloteropsis > Alloteropsis semialata. Next base: position 17,834,832 of record CM014277.1, read on the forward strand.
TCCACACTGAACGGAGACACCTCGTCACACCTATTATAATCATCTTCATCGGTGACGTCCTCGACACCCACGATTCTTCTTTTCCCCGTGAGAACTATGTGCCGTTTTGGATAAAGTTCGGAGTTGTTTGTTTGCAGAGTCTCCGTCTTGGGTTTGGTAGACATGTCCTTCACATAAAACACTTGATGCACATCCTTGGTGAGCACGAATGGTTCGTCTACATACCCAATTTTGTTGAGATCCACAGTTGTCATGCCGTAGCGGTCTATAGTAACACCTCCACTTGTAAGTTTCACCCATTTGCACCGAAAAAGTGGTATTTTCAAAGGTCCATAATCTAGTTCCCAGATCTCCTCTACCTGGCCATAATATGAGTCCCTGTTCCCTTTGTTGTCATAGGCATCTATACAGACACCACTATTTTGGTTGGTGCTTTTGTCGTCTTGGGCTCTCGTGTAAAATGTATACCCATTTATGTCATAGTCTTGGGCTCTCGTGTAAAATGTATACCCATTTATGTCATAGCAGGACGCAAGTTCCAACGCTCTCCCAATTTTGTTGAGATCCACAGTTGTCCGTAGCGGTCTATAGTAACACCTCCACTTGTAAGTTTCACCCATTTGCACCGAAAAAGTGGTATTTTCAAAGGTCCATAATCTAGTTCCCAGATCTCCTCTACCTGGCCATAATATGAGTCCCTGTTCCCTTTGTTGTCATAGGCATCTATACAGACACCACTATTTTGGTTGGTGCTTTTGTCGTCTTGGGCTCTCGTGTAAAATGTATACCCATTTATGTCATAGCCTTGGAACATCAAGAATGAGGATGATGGTCCCCTTGCCAAATACGCCAGCTGTGTATGTATTGTCTCGTTACCCATGAGCTTTTGTCACAACCAACCAGCGAAAGTTTCTATGTGATGGCGTGTAATCCACTTGTCAGACTTTCTTGGATTTTGGTAGCATATTATAGTCTTGTGCTCCTCGATGTAAGGAGCCACCATGGTTGATGACTGCAATACAGTGTAATGGGCTTTCATGAATAAATCGTAATCGCTACACCTTGTTTGTTTCCTTCCTAACGTGCCCTTTCCAAGTAGTCTCCCCTCATGGCGTGACTCAGGTAGCCCAATCGGTTTCAGTTCGGGGATATAGTCAACACAGAACTCAATGACCTCCTCTGTTCTGTATCCCTTGGCGATGCATCCTTCTGGAAGAGAACGGTTACGAACATATTTCTTTAGAATAGCCATGAGCCACTCAAAAGGATACATATTGTGTAGGAATACAGGACCAAGAATACCAATCTCTTTGACAACATGGACCAGGAGATGCGTCATAATATTAAAGAAAGACGGAGGAAATATCATCTCAAGGCTGATAAGGCTTTGGGCCACATCATCCTGCAGCTTTGCTAGATTCGTGGGATCGATTGCCTTCTGGTCGATTGCATTGAGAAAGGCGCATAGCTTCACAATAGTTGTTCGGACATTAACGGGTAGAATTCCCCTCAGCGCCACCGAAAGCAATTGTGTGAGCAGCACATGGCAGTCATGGGACTTGAGGTGTACGAATTTCTTCTCTTTCATATTCGATGAGTAGCCGGACGGGACCTTAATACTGTTCAAGCAATCAAATATGCTGGTCTTCTCCTCCTTGCTTAGAGTGTAGCTAGCAGGACGCAAGTTCCAACGCCCTTTCTCTCTTTTCTCAGGATGCAGGGGATCTCGTTGTTTCATACGTTTCAGGTCCTGTCGTGCTTCAAGCGTATCTTTTGACTTTCCGTAAGTACCAAGGAACCCTAGCACGTTTACGCAAAGATTTTTCGTCAGGTGCATCACATCAATTGCGTGGCGGACATCTAAGACCTCCCAATATGGTAGGTCCCAGAATATTGACTTTTTCTTCCACATGGGCGCCTTTCCATTTTCACTTGCCGCTGGCTGGCTGCCAGGTCCCTTCCCAAGGACCACCTTCACATCTTTTACCATAGCAAATACATATTTTCCATCCCGATGCCTTGGTTTGCTACGACCTTCCGCCTCAAAATACTTTCCTTTCTTTCTTAGCGGATGTTTCTCAGAAAGGAATCGACGATGGCCAAGATACACACACTTTCTACAATGTTTCAGGTAAATGCAGTCGGTGTGTTCTAGGCAATGTGTGCATGCTTTGTATCCCTTGTTTGACTGTCCCGACAGGTTACCAAGTACAGGGCAATCATTGATGGTCACAAACAGTAATGCTCGTAGGTTAAATTCCTCTTGCTTGTGCTCATCCCACTCCTTTACACCATCTTTGCCCCACAACAACAAAAGTTCCTCAATCAGTGGCCTTAGATACACATCAATGTCGTTGCCAGGCTGCTTTGGCCCTTGGATTAGCACTGGCATCATAATGAACTTCCGCTTCATGCATATCCACGGAGGAAGGTTGTACATACAAAGAGTCACGGGCCAGGTGCTGTGGCTACTGCTCATATCACCGAAAGGATTCATGCCATCCGTACTCAAACCAAATCTTATGTTCCTTGCATCTTCTGCGAAGTCTGGGAACGCTCTGTCGATTTTTCTCCATTGCGACCCATCAGCGGGGTGTCTCAACATATTGTCTTCCCTCCGATCCTCTATGTGCCACCGCAGCAATTTAGCATGCTCTTTGTTTCTGAACAAGCGCTTCAGACGTTGTATTATAGGGAAATACCACATCACCTTGGCAGTGACTCTCTTCTTGGGGGCTCTCCCTCAACATCACCAGGGTCGTCTCGCCTGATTTTATACCGTGAACAATTGCAAACCGGACAGGCGTCCAAAGATTCGTACGACTTGCCCCGATAAAGGATACAATCATTGGGACATACGTGTATCTTTTGTACTTCCAGTCCTAGAGGGCAAACGATTTTTCTTGCTTCGTATGTTGTTTCGGGCAATGTGTTGCCCTCTGGAAGCATCTTCTTTATCATTTTCAGTATCTCTCCAGAACCTTTGTCAGACAAGCCATTAGTTGCCTTCCATTGCAACAGTTCCAGTGTGGTACCCAATTTTTTCTGGTCCTCTTTGCAATCTGGGTACAACAATGTTTTGTGGTCCTCCAACAAATGCTTCATCTTCTCCCGCTCTTTCGCACTTTCGCAGTCTTTCTCTTCATCACGGATCATGCCACCTAAGGCGTCATCATCCTCATCTTCTGCAACTGCTTCACCCTCGCCCATTGCTGTATCATCTGCAAAGACACCGTATTGTGCAAAGTTCGGGATGTTGTCGTCACCTTCTTCATCACCTTCTTCAAAGAATATCCCCGCTTCGCCGTGTTTGGTCCAACAGATATAGTTAGGCATGAAACCACTCATAAGCAAGTGTGTGTGGACCACCTTCTTCGAAGATGTGATAATCCTTCTTATTCTCACAGACCTTGCATGGACAGCATATAAAACCCGAGGTCGATTTAGCCTCTGCCGCATCGAGGAATTGATGAACGCCATTAATGAAGTCAGATGAGCGTCTATCCGCGTTGTACATCCATTGCCGATTCATCTATTCACAAAATACAATGAAAAATTCATCCCCAATTTCTAAAGTTCGTAATAAACCTAAATAAGAATATCATATATAATCTCTAAAAATCTTAATAACCGTAAACATCAACATCATTTATAGTAAGCCTTAACAAGAATATCTTTTATAATCTCTAAAAATTTCGACAGCACCTCCCCTACATCGGGAGATTTTCAAAACCTGCGACAAACCAAGGGCACGATGGCCGACAACCACATTCCAAAATCATCAACGTCTTACTTTTGCTCATCTCAAAAAAAATTTGAAGGAGTGATTAATATTTGCTCATCTCAAAAAAATATTTGCCTCAGATATGTTGTCTTTCATTTGACCTTGAACTTGGAGCATAAGAAACATTACAGGTGGTAAAAAAAATTGGTTCATGGTAGGCATGGAACCGTGGGACACACCCAGCCCAACCATCACAACCGATTCGTTGCTTGGGCATGGATGTATCCCATGGTTTGATGACAACCATGAGAAGCATAACTATACAATACAAGCTCAAGCTCAAGGTCATCATATGTTACCCAGCTAGAAAACTAGGTAAAATTTGATATCATCATAGGCATGCCAAGAGTTGATTGTTTTAGTTCAAGATATTGACAACCATGAGAAGTAAAATTGAATTTAAAATCTAACTAAATAAGAATATCATTTATAATCTCAAAAATCCTAATAACCCTAAATATCAACGTCATTTGAAGCCTCTAAAAGATGTAATTCTAAATTTCGTAATAAGCCTAAATATGAATTTCATTTATAATCTCTAAAAATCCTAATAACCCTAAATATGAATATCATTTATAATATCTAAAAATCATAGTAAGCATAAATATGAAAATCATTTAAAGTTTCTACAAATAATCTAAAAATCTAAACAATGTCTAAAAATTTGTGCATCATCTCTACACATGCAACAACTAACTATATAGTGATTCTCTATTACAAATTCATAATAAAAATAAAGATTCAATCTAAAATCTCTTATTTCAATCCATTCCACAAAACACAAATTACTCAAAACATAGAGCATGAAATAGACCATACTAAACGTCAAAAGAGAGAGGATGAAGTTGCTAACCTTCTAGCGGACTTGGTTTGCAAAATCTCCAAAAGTTATGGAAAAATCAGGCATGAGCTCCCCCAACCCGAACTCAATGGAGGATGAAGAAATGAGCCATGGCTCGGGCTTGGGGAGGAAGAAGGGGACTTATACGCAGAGATCCTTTGGTACCGGTTGGTGGCACCATCCGGTACCAAAGGGGTCACATTGGTACCGGTTGGTGTCACCAACCGGTACCAAAGGCCCCGTGGCTCATTGGTACCGGGTGGTGACACCAACCGGTACCAATGTGGCCATATAGGTACCGGGTGGTGCCACCACCCAGTACCAATGAGCTCGCAGAATTATTGCCCGTTGGACCCGGTACCAATGCTTCCATTGGTACCAGGTCCTTTCCATCCGTGACCGATTACGGTGGATGGATGGCGGGTTCTCTGGTAGTGGCATGATTAAATGCCAGCCATGCCAGAGTACCCACTCTATTTATGCAGAATAGTCTCCACCCCTAAAATACACCGGTTAGTTCTTTACTAAGTCCACCCAAATCCCACCTCTAACAGTGACAGTCCTTGTTGAGTACACCCTAATAATTGCACATAGACAAAAAAAAACCATCAAATTGTACCGTCCAGATCCATTCTTAGATCTTCTCTCTCTTCCTCACTCAAATCCAATGGCCAAAGTTAATTGGATCATTCATACCCCTTCGTTTCTCCCGACGACGCCACGCACGATCCTGCGAGGCTGTTCCACGGTGGGAACCTGGTTGTTCTGCACGAAGCTTTTTTTTTTTTGCGAGATGTTCCGTGCGAAGCTAATCGTGCACGCCATTCCGCACGAAGCTAATCGTGAAACCGGGCTGCCGCCATTGCGGTGTCGTCAATGATCACTGCGTTCATCCATGCCGCCGCCTCTTAAGGATCGTGACCGCCCTTTGAAGAAATCGGGCAGCCGCTGCTGTGTGCACGAGCACGGCCGCCGCCGTCGGCTCGCATGCGTCACCTACCACGGTCAGCTAGCGTCTAATGTCCAATGCGTATTGTGTGCATACTCTCTCTGCCATGCTCCTCCTGCATTATGGTGTCAATCCAATCAATTATAACAGTGCTTTGCCCTTAATGAATCGATGACAGTTGGTCACATGCTATGACAATCAATTGTTATCTTGTATGTTTGGATTACATTAATTTTTGGAGTTGACATGTCAAAGGATTGAATAGGTGCCCAGTGCCCTACAATACTACCACTACCGGAATCCCCTCCTTTGCCGTGTGCCAGGCTGTTTCACCCACGGCAAAGGCTTTGCCGTGGGCTGCCCACGGCAAAGGACACACGGCAAAGCTCGGCCGGTAAAGAGGCCTTTGCCGTGGGCCAGGCGTCGGGCACTCGGCAAAGGGCACAAAGCCTTTGCCGAGTGCCAAAAAAACACTCGGCAAAGACCAGATGAATCTGAGCACAAAAAATCGAAAATAAATAGCAAAAAAATTTATTCAAATGTGGCAAGGCGCGGTATTTTTCGCGGAAAATTCGCGCGCTACGCGGTCGGCGGGATTCGAACCCACAACCTCTCCCTAGCGCATGACCTTCTCTACCACTGCACTACACTGTCTCTAGTGACTAGATGCTGTTCTGATTCCTACCATATTATACTAAATCGAGTGTAAACTACTTGTTTGAGGCCCTAAACGATTTCAAATTAAACAGTTGTCAACTACAAAGTTTCATAACTTTTTGAAACCTGCAAGTTTTATTTTGGTAGTTTCTCCATCCGAGGTCGTTTATGAAATTTGAATTTCAAATTTGAGAACATTCAAACTTACTTTTCGTTGACAAGATCACTTCAAATAAAAAATTGTCAACTACAAAGTTTCATAACTTATTGTGCTCTACAACTTTTATTTTGACTGTTTCTTCATCCGAGATCATTTAAAAAAACTCAAATTTCAAATTTTGAGAACTACAAACATACTTTTTCTTATGAAAACAAATTCAAATTAAAAATAGTTCAACTACAATATTGTATAACTTCTGAAGATCTACAACTTTCATATATGTCATTTGTTCATCTTATAAATGTCTCTTCTAGTTTCAGGAAACTCTACGAGAGATATAGATTTTGTGAACAACATTCATATGAATTTGTCGAATGAAGAAATGACCAAATTAAAAGTTTTACATCTTGAGAAGTTATACAACTTTGTAGTTCAAAGCTTTTCAATTTGAATTGATTTACAAGTGCAAAATGTGATTTGTATCTCATCTTTGCCGAGTGTCAAACAAATACACTCGGCAAAGGACTTATTTGCCGAGTGTCTTTTTTTGACACTCGGCAAAGGGCCTCTTTGCCGAGTGTTTTTTCATTGCCGAGTGTTTTTTTAAATGTACTCGGCAAAGAAATCTTTGCCGAGTGCCCGTATAATTGCACTCGGCAAAGAGGTCGGCACTCGGCAAAGGCCCGATTTCCGGTAGTGTACTGAACCGAACTAGGACTCTAGGAGTACAGAACTACAAGTAATCCCATGGAATAAATAAAGTTTAATTAACTCCAGGTAGATGACGTTGCTGCGGTCCTCATAAACAACAAGTTTATCTTTTCCAAATATAAAACTAGAAACGTATAAACGGTCTCTCATATACATCTCCTGACCACATTAGTCATGTTTCATCTTATTCCCTAATCAAATTAGGAGTATCTATCGTTTACATCTCCTAACCAGGTTAGCTATGTTTCATCTCGTCCTCCAATCAATTTAGAAAAACTAAGTTACCTATTTTAACTTGTTTAAAAAAGCAAGTGACCTTCACTCGTAGCAACGTACGAGCAAAGTTTTTTGAGGGCACGCACGAGCAAAGTTGCTAAGCAATATATTACTACTGAAATAACTGCAGACAAGGAACGCCCTCCTATCTTGATATTTAGTTATCTTTTCAATGTGACTACTTGACAGCTCATGTAAGCTACACCGCCAGGAACATGTGGTTAACAAACATTCAAATGCAAACTAAAAAAAATTGATTAAATATCACCGTAGCGTTAGCACGGGTATTATGCTAGTAACATTTAGTGCTTCACCGGCCACATCACTCACAACTTTACGACAAGTACAGTTAACATGCATTCTAGGGGCTAATGGATCCATGAATTGTTTTCCACTACAAAAAAAATCCCTTAATCTATGACGACACAATTTCATCACAGATCAACAATAAATCGTCACGAAACGATATTTGTGACGTTTTTACATTAAATCATGTATTGAGCGTCATAGATTAACTCTCGTGACTTTTTTTGCTAAAACGTTACAAATTGATGCAATTCGTGACGTTTCATAACCGTCATAGATTGGCTTTGAGCCCGTCCAGCCCAACCCATGAATTCATAACAGATGCTCTTGTTGCGTCATTGGCCATGAGTACGTGACAAATAATGATTTGTAGACACAACAAAGAGAGCCTTCGACATAGAAAAAGTTGTATGAATGCTCGTGGATGAATAACCACACCATTACCATTACCATTGCATTTTGCAATCAATATCTCATTTCCTGAGCATCTCACTCGGACAATTCCATGCAAATAGGTCTTCCAAAGCAATAGCTCCCTTGAACCTTCTCTCTAGCTAGATGCTCCCTGTAAGTGTTCCAATTAAGGCACTATTAAAGAGGGTACTCTAACAACTAAAAGCTCTTACGAACAAACCATAAACTAACAATCTTCATTCCTATAATTCTTCTATTGCATGGACTAAACACCCTGTGCTATCGAGCTCCTCCACAGGAGCAAGATCCTCCGGCGTCATCCTGCCAGCTGAAGATAAGGATAACCAGCCGTTCATGTTGTCAATACAGTATCCTTGCTATACTACCTGCTAGCCAGGGCCAATTGACAGGACCACCAAACCTTGCTGTGTCCGGCGGTCGCCCAGCTTTACAGGCCGGCACTACGGAACCCGGCTGTTTGCCGAGTGCCAGATGCACTCGGCAAAGGCCGAAATGCACTCGGCAAACACTTTGCCGAGTGTTACACTCGGCAAACAACACTCGGTAAACAGTGACTCGGCAAAGAACTGTTTGCCGAGTGTCTTTTCTCGGGCACTCGGCAAACCCTTTGCCGAGTGTTATCTGACACTCGGCAAAGAACTGTTTGCCGAGTGTCTTTTCTCGGGCACTCGGCAAACCCTTTGCCGAGTGTTATCTGACACTCGGCAAACAGCCGGTTTCCAGTGCTCAAAAAAACCGAAAATAATAGCAAGTCGCGCCATTTTTCGCGGAAAATTCGCGCGCTACGCGGTCGGCGGGATTCGAACCTGCGACCTCTCTCTCGCGCGTGACCTTCTCTACCACTGCACCACACTCTCATTTGTGACTAGATATTGTTTTGATTCCTACCGTATTATACTAAACTGAGTGTAAATTACTTGTTTGAGGCCCTAAATGATTTCAAATTAAAAACTTGTCAACTACAAAGTTTTATAACTTTTTGAAATCTACAAGTTTTATTTTGGTAGTTTCTCCATCCGAGGTCATTTACAAAATTTGAATTTCAAATTTGAGAACATTCACACTTAGTTTTCGTTGACTATATGATTTCAAATGAAAAAGTTGTCAACTACAAAGTTTCATAACTTATTGTGATCTACAACTATTATTTTGACTGTTTTTTCATCCGAGGTCATTTGAAAAAACTCAAATTTTGAATTTTGAGAACTACAAACGTACTTTTCATTAGCAAAACAAATTCAAATTAAAAAATTTTAAACTACAAAGTTGTATAACTTCTGAAGATCTACAACTTTGATATATGACATTTCTTCATCCGATGTAGTGAGAGTAATATTGTTCACAAATCTTATAGATCTCTCTTATAGTTTCAGGAAACTCTACGAGAGATCTAGATTTTGTGAACAATATTCATATGAATTTGTCGAATGAAGAAATGACCAAACTAAAAGTTCAGCATCTTGAGAAGTTATACAACTTTGTAGTTCAAAACTTTTTAATTTGAATTGATTTACTACTTCAAAATGTGGTTTTAATTATGACTTTGCCGAGTGTCAAAAAAAAAACACTCGGCAAACAGGACCTTTGCCGAGTGTCAAAAAAAAACACTCGGCAAAGATATTGTTTGCCGAGTGTTTTTTTTGACACTCGGCAAAGAATATCTTTGCCGAGTGTTTTTTTTTTGACACTCGGCAAAGAATATCTTTGCCGAGTGTTTTTTTTGACACTCGGCAAACCCTATTTTTGCCGAGTGTTTTTTTTTTGCCGAGTGTTTTTTGAAAAACACTCGGCAAACAAGTTGTTTGCCGAGTGCCCGAAAAAAAACACTCGGCAAACATGAAGACACTCGGCAAACTTGGGATTTCCCGTAGTGCGGTGTGGACACGTCTCGTTGTTGTTACCCCGTGCGGAAAGAAAGTGGCACTGGCGACGGGCAATGGAACATATATAGGATGTTTCATTCTCTTGCTGTTTATTTTAGTTCCCCCGTGCATCCCATTCCCAACGAACAGAACATTGTTGTGCAAGGTTTCCATGAGCTTGAAGCATACTACTTCCATGCAATCTGCAAAAGCTTGTGTCCTAAGCATGAGGCATACTACTCTATGTATCAGATAGCAAGGGCAAAGGACCTAGACGCAATTCAGAGTTCTGGTATATAACATATAATTTTACTTCAGAATTATATATAATGAGGCACTTATGTATTGACAATGACATTACGCAGCAAGCACAACCGGAATCCCCTCCTTTGCTGTGTGCCAGGGGCACACGGCAAAGGCTGTTTTACCCACGGCAAAGGCTTTGCCGAGTGCCGCTCACGGCAAAGGGCACTCGGCAAAGCTCGGCCGGCAAAGAGGTCTTTGCCGTGGGCCACTCGTCGGGCACTCGGTAAAGGCTTTGCCGAGTGCCAAAAAACACTCGGCAAAGTCCATTTTTCCTGTGCACCAAAAAACCGAAAACAAATAGCAAAAAATTTATTCAAATGTGGGAAGGCATTTTTCGCATAAAATTCGCGCGCTACGCGGTCGGCGGGATTTGAACCCATGACCTCTCTCTCACGCGTGACCTCCTCTACCACTGCACCACACTCTCACTTGTGATTAGATACCGTTCTGATTCCTACCATATTATACTAAATCGAGTGTAAATTACTTGTTTGAGGCCCTAAACGATTTCAAATTAAAAAGTTGTCAACTACAAAGTTTCATAACTTTTTGAAATATACAAGTTTTATTTTGGTAGTTTCTCCATCCGAGGTCGTTTACGAAATTTGAATTTCAAATTTGAGAACATTCAAACTTACTTTTTGTTGACAAGATCACTTCAAATAAAAAAGTTGTCAACTACAAAGTTTCATAACTTATTGTGCTCTACAACTTTTATATTGACTATTTCTTCATCTGAGGTCGTTCAAAAAAAAACTCAAATTTCAAATTTTGAGAACTACAAACATACTTTTCCTTATGAAAACAAATTCAAATTAAAAATAGTTCAACTACAATGTTGTATAACTTCTGAAGATAAAAAACTCAAATTTCAAATTTTGAGAACTACAAACATACTTTTCCTTATGAAAACAAATTCAAATTAAAAATAGTTCAACTACAATGTTGTATAACTTCTGAAGATCTATAACTTTCATATATGTCATTTGTTCATCCGACGTAGTGAGAGTAACATTGTTCACAAATCTTATAAATGTCTATTCTAGTTTCAAGAAACTCTACGAGAGATATAGATTTTGTGAACAACATTTATATGAATTTGTCGAATGAAGAAATGACCAAACTAAAAGTTGTACATCTTGAGAAGTTATACAACTTTGTAGTTCAAAACTTTTCAATTTGAATTGATTTACTAGTGCAAAATGTGATTTGAATCTCATTTTTGCCGAGTGTCAAACAAATACACTCGGCAAAGGACCTCTTTACCGAGTGTTTTTTTTACACTCGGCAAGGGCCCTCTTTGCCGAGTGCTTTTTCTTTGCCGAGTGTTTTTTGAAATACACTCGGTAAAGAAATCTTTGCCGAATGCCCGCAAAATTGCACTCGGCAAAGAGGTCGGCACTTGGCAAAAGCCCGATTTCCGGTAGTGAAGGCACTTATGTTTTTAAAACACCAGGGAGCTAGTAGTGTAATACCTTGCATTCAAATTCCCTAGAGTATAGTGCACAAACTCAATGACCTTGCTTATGTGTTCTAGTTCCTTTACACTTACAATCTTGTTTTGGTATAATGTCAAAAAGAGGATGGTACACGCGGGCAAGGCCTAGTGAGTGGTCAGTATCTCCTATTGTGTTTTAGTCAATTTGGGAGATGACATGGGCAATTATATATTTTTCATTCTTAGTAGATTTGTAATAGTCAGGATGTCGAGACACTGATGCATGTGAACTGAAGCTTTTTTACTAATCAAACCATGCACTCCCAGCGAGGCAAATGTTTACTGATAATCGACTCTAGGCCATGTGGTGCGCTGACAACCAGCGTCATGGAAAGTTGCCAGCATATCAGGTACAGATTGGTTGTGAGA
>CM014277.1:17851204-17915486 GCA_004135705.1 Alloteropsis semialata
CAAGTGGATCGAAGCCAGACCATTGGCTAACATCACAGCAAAAACAGTGATCAAGTTCTTCTGGCAGCAAATTGTGTGCCGATTTGGAGTGCCAAGGGAAATAACAGTGGATAATGGGAAGCAGTTTGACTGCGATGAATTCAGGCAATATTGCATGTCGATTGGAACGAAGGCAAAATTTGCTTCGGTCTATTACCCACAAACAAATGGAGCAGTTGAAAGAGCCAATGGCTTAATCTTTACAGCCATTCAAAAGTGTCTTGCAAATTGTAAGAAAAAAGGAAAGTGGGTAGAAGAGATGCCGAAGGTGATTTGGGCTCACAACACCACCACATCAAGAGCAACACAGTTTACTCCATCCAAACTGCTTTATGGTGAAGAAGCAGTATGCCCAAAGGAAATACTGCACAAAGGGCTTCGCACCCAACAAGAAGCTCCCAAAGATAGTGAAGCCATCGACAAGGATCTCATTGAGGTATAAAGGCTGCGAGCAGCAAAAAATATTTCCAAGTATCAAGCTGAGACAAGAAAATGGCGAGACAAGAAGGTAGTTAAGAAAGATATCAAGGTAGGGGACTGGGTCCTAAGGAAAAACCCAAGCATGCCCGCTGGAAAGCTGCAACAGAAATGGGAAGGCCCATTTTTGGTCATCAAAAGCAACAGGCCTGGCTCATTCCGCTTAGGCGACGACGAAGGCAATGAACTGTCGCATTCATGGAATGCAGACAGCTTACGCAAATATTATTTATAAAAAGATGTAAAATGGCTTCGTATTCTATAAACGAAGTCATTAAGTAGAATAGCATTTTTACTCTTTCCAAAAGCCCGTACTCTTTTCCTCACAAGGGGACCCTGACCAAGGGGTGAGGTTTTTAACGAGGCGGTGCTTACTGTAACTCGTCAAACTATATATAAACGAGGTATTCCCCAAAAAAGCAGCATCGAAAGCGATTGGCTTCGACCAAGTCGCTGGTATTCGATAATTCAAATAGAACTGAATTGACCCTACCGAGAGTAAGGCCAATTCAGATCTAAGGAAAAGCTTACTCCAAAAAAGGAGTAAAAGGGGCTTGGGTCCAGAAACGCTTACTCTAAACAGAGTAAAAGGGGCTTTGGCTCAGATAACTATTTAAAAACAAAAACAGCTTCGGCTAACAGTATTCTAAACGCTTATAAACAAACATACGAAACTTGCTTATGCAAACACAAGTAATAGGGGCTTCGGCAACCTAACAAAACTCACGCTTGAATGAATAAACCTCGCTTCGGGGGGGAGGAGGCGTTTCTTTCGCAACGAAGTCAAATCGAGCTTACATTCATTCAAGTGTTTCGAATCAAAGCAATGACCAAGCGAACTACAATGTGTTTTACAAAGAGATGACTCAAAACATCTCAAAAATATAGCCATCAAATTGCTGGCCAGATCTCCTAAATCTAGGAGCATTAAACACATAAGAAAAATCCCTAACACCATCTAAATCTTCTGGCTCGACTTTAACCGGAAGCAGACGAGAAGCTTCGGCGTTTCTTGCACGAGCAAGTTCAACACGAGAAGAACGTTGAACGATGAAAGAGTTGAAAAAGTCAAATTCGCAATGACGATAGAACTCGTGACAAAATTCCCAAAAATCATCAAGTCTTCGACTTGGATAATGTTGTTGATATTGTTCCCATGCGAAGCCGGACACACACAAGGGGCCATCGCGCATGGTGATTGGTATGAGTTCAAGAACCCCCTCGCCAGGGATCTGAGCATATACAAATATTACATCACTTAGCGTTACTTTACAGCAAAAGCTAAACAAGGTGATAGCCTCAACAAATCTACACCTTCGGCTCTCCATCGTGTGTCTCATCAACACCAGCACGAGATGAAGAAGGGCCAGCAGTTGCAGCTTTGGCTTCGGCTTCCTGCTGCTGCTCGAGGGCAAGCGCCTCGTTGTACTGAAAATAAACAAAACAATTAATACTAAAAGCAAAATAAACAGGATATGAGCAAAAGCAAAAATAACCAAAAGGGAAAAAGAAGCTAACCTTAACAAGACGGTCATACGCAGTGCTTCGGGCACACTCTCTCCCTATGGCAGACCAGAATTTCTTGAGAAAGGTGGCACGAGTCGCCAAAACAGTTTCATTGAAAAATTCCTTCTTGTCAGGATTTAAAGCCGAAGGAAAATGAAAGTCCCTTTTCAAGAAGCTCTTATAGTGAGAGCACCCTTCATCTGCTAGCATCTTAAAGGCATTTGTGATGCATGTTCGAGCAGCATAATCACCTACATTGGACAAGACGTTCGGTAGGGACTTGAACTCGTCATCCAGCCATTCGAAAAGCTTGCCAAGGCTAAAATCATCAGAAGGGAAAGGCAGCGGCTCGGCTCCATATTGCTTAAGAGCAGCTTCGTATTCAGTGTAGATGCCAGAGCTGCGGCTGAGTATCTCAGAATCTAAGCTCTCTTTATCAGCCTTAAGCTGCCCCACTTGAGACCTGAGTTGATTGGCTTCAGATATAAGGGAATTCTTCAAGTCAATAGCAACAAGAAGGTCCTTCTTGTATTTTTCAACATCTGATATCGCCTTTTCCTTGTCAGCTTCGAGAGATTTTACTTGATTTTTCAATTTATGCTCTAAAGTGGAACCCTCGACCAATTTGTTCCGAAGCCCCTCGATAGTCTGAACAGGCACTTCAACAGCCGAAGCAATGGGACGAGGAGGAGCACTGGAAAGCGGAGCGACAGGAAGAGCCTTCACAAGCTTTTGACGTTTGGAAGCCTTTAAGGAAGAAGTAGTAATCCGTTTTTTCGTGGCAACCACCTTTGAGGCGCATCCTCGGCTTTGGCTCTCGCCCCGGCTAGAGGGGGCTCCGGTTTTGCTGCCCCCAGCTTCGTCACCACCCTCGTCCGATTGACCGCTTCCACGGCCTCCGCTGATGAGGACATCACCACGCTGGACATACATGAGCTGGCCTCATCTCGAAGCTACGAGTCGTCGCCATGTTGGACAGCATCTTCGGTTCGGATTCAGCCGACGTGTCTGCACCAAAACGGCGATATCTCCCTCATACGGCGTCCAATCAAGGCGTTCTTGGATGCTTGGAACTGTGACAATGAGACGCTTCTTTTGGTTCTGGTCCTAGGTCCAGAAGCCTCGTGGATCATTCTGTGTGACAACGAAAAGGTGTTGCATCACCTATTTTGGGCCCTTTTCAGGCTTTGTATCGTGTCGGGCCTTTGGCCCATGTTGTGGGCGCCCCACCCTGGTGCGCCCCCAACCCTAGGTCGTCCGTACCCTAATAAACTCAGTAGTCACCATCGTTTAGACTCGGGTTTTGCTTAGATTATTTTGTCAAGAACAGTTTCGCCGTTCGTCGGTTTGTAAAACCCCAACTCGTGTGCTTAATCATTTATCTGCAGTTTGTCACTTCATATTTGAGCTGCGTTCTTTCGAGTTCTTGCTTGTGTTCTTCGTTTCGCAGGCAGGGATTAGCCTTCGTGGCGAGGTCAACCAGGTTGTGACACGGTTGATAACCAGAGGAGTCGTGGTGCTAAGATTGCAGGGTCTTTGGGATCTGAAGCCGGATCGGTGCGTCACATCCGCCCAAAACGAGTTATCCTTCACCTGACGGAAGATCGGGCACCCACGTCCCCATCATCCGCCACGACCTTTCCTCCCACGACCTCGACCCGGCTTCGTGGGAGGAACCAAGCTGGGGTGATCTTCAGCAGAAAATTTCTTAGATGGCTTGGATGGAGCGGTGCGCTGAGGGTAACTAACATTCATCTCGTCAAAGACTCCGTTAAGCCGGACTCCATCCACCAAAGCCAAACAGCTTTCGTGCTCTTTGGAAGTATATTTCCCACAAATAATTTCAGCCATCAACTCGATAGACTGAACGAAAGCAAAATCAGACATGTTCTCTGGCTTCTTCATCCCAAACTTAGGAAAGCAAACATGAGGAATCCCTCTGTAGAGCCTCGTCTCAACTGTAAATGGCTTCCAATCCGCAGATAAAATGTTAAGCCCAACAGCGAGTCCCTCTTCGACCAAGTCCCGGCTGCTAGAGACTTGGCTGGCTTTGTAAAAGGCGCTTTCGCAGCGGTCGTAGCCGGGCGCATTTCTGTTGAATGAAGGGAAAGCAACAAATTCACAAGGCCCAATAGAACTGTGTAGAGGAAATGATATCTGCTTCGCTCCATCCTCTAACACAGTCTCCAGCGCTGGCACCTTGACATAAAGCTAATAGCTTTTCCAACTCTTGTCCCAGGTGTTTTTCTGGCAAAAGGTAAGTTCTACCTTCTGCAATTTAGTCTGCCTCCATCGCGCGCAGAAGGTAACGCTGCCATAGTCCGGCTCGTATTCAAAGCCATCAATCTTAACACTTTTTGTTTGGCGATGCCCTTCAAAGTAGCGGACGAAGCAGTCCGCATTAACATCTGATGCATTCGTTTTCACGGCCCAAAAGAAACGAAGCAGATGAGTGATAGCATTGGGGGTGAGGTGATGGAATTGCAATCCGAACCTCCCAAGAATATCAGCAATTATATTGTCAACGGGCATCCGAAGCCCAGCGCAGAAGAACTCCTTGAACACCACAGCTTCGTCCTCAAGGGGTGTCGGGGTAGTCTCTGTGCCTGGGGCTCGTCCGTGACCAGCTAGGAAGTATCCCTTTGACTCGTAAAAGCGGATCAACTCAGGGGTAACAAAGGATTTACCAAAGACAGTGGTTTTTGGCTTCTTCCGATAATCCAAATGATCTGACACATCGGCTTCTATATCCTCGAGGGCATCACCTGCCACAGACTCGGCATCCTCTGTGTCATCGCCTCCGGCGGGATCACCCCCCTCGATGGGATCCTTGCCCCTATCATCAGTTTCCACAGCAATTTCAGCTTCTGGAGCTACGGCCACGTTGACCTCAAGCTCTTGAGCAAAGGATTGAGCTTCGACAGCATCCATATTAACAGCGTCCGAATTGTCTCCTTCGGAATCGGAGTCAATCAGACGAGCGGTTTGCTTCGTGCGAGCCGCTAGAACAAACAAAAAATAATAAGCAAACGAAACAGCAAAAAGATAGAAAGGAAAAAACGAAGGAAATCATAGAGTACAAAAAGCAAAAACTTACTCGTAACGAGAAGAAAAAGCCAAAAACTTGAGTTCAAGAGCTTTCAAAGCAAGCGAAAGCGTCAAACACAAGCTAAGTGAGAAAATCGCCAAGTGAAGCAAGCGAAATTCTACCCCCCCTTCGGTCCTATTTATAGGACGGTAAAATCTGACCGTTAAAAATCTCGAAAAACGAGCCAGCGCTTCAAATTCAAACAAACCGAAGCAAAGTTACGGCAACGGTACCAAAATTCAACCGTTAAGAAACACTTGGGGGCTTTCTCCAACAAGGAGGAGGCGTTTCTCGGGCTGGCAAGCAATCCAAAGTTCGTGGAGCTCGGCCTGTTGAAGAAAGCCCTCGTCCTCGAGGGGCTACTGTTGGGGATTTAGCCCGCCGACAAACGCCTTCTACTTGTTTTGATTCTCTCTCATGCGTAAAGGCTGCAATGAACAAAGGAGCTGAAGCCAATCAGCTTCGATTACTCTATAGATCCCTATTTTGGCTTCGGTCAGGAAAATTAAACCAAAGCTAATCGGCTTCGGTCACCACATCTAGCAGTGTACCAAAGCGGATTCATCCCGATTGTACTAGAAGCCAATGTGGTGAAATATTGATACTATTGAGTGTCAAAAGCAATGATTGAGTCATTGGATAGCTTCGGTTTGCTCTATATTGCAGGTTTTTAGAGAAGCCGTTGGCTTTCAGGCGCGAGGAAACGGCTTCGGTTAGTCCTGATCCGGGCGAAGCCGAATGAAGAGCTAAAGAGTTCGGCCTTGCAAGCGAAGCAGGTGAAGACCAAGTCCAAGCCAAGTCAAACACGGTATTACAAGTCTACGCATTCACATGGGGAGGAGTAAATGTACTAAAGTACCCCTGTGCCGTTCATGTTGTATAGTCTAGAGGATGATGCCTGGTTTTTGAGGGTATAAAGGGAATGTAAGGACCCTTGATCTTCCTATAAAAGGAGGCCCGACTCCCACATGTAAAGGTTGTTGATTCCCGAGAACACTGTTGATAAGTAATATATTGTTGCTTGTCCCAGTTACTCAATCTCTTCCGTTGCTTGGGCTTATTGGCTTCGGCTATTATCCCAACAGGATCACAGTACGTAGAAGAGCAAACATCGATGCAAACTTCAGTCCTGCAACTTTGAACAGTCAAGAAATTGCATGTAGGCATAGCAGATCAATCAACAGAGTAGATCATTAGTTTTCTGGAAGCTGTAATAACCTACATGAACATAGAGAAGCATAGTAACTTGGTTAAATTCCTTGCTAAGACCATAAACTTATATAGAGACCAACATGAAATTTGATGAAATTTTATTGCAAAGCTTGATAATTTTTTTATTTACTTTGATTTTGAATATTGTTTAAGCAGCATACTTGGTCCCCTCAATGGCTTTTTTTTGATAATAAATGCACACATAAAATAAAATTCCACAAATAGAGCTACAAACACTATATCCTCTATTTGTCTGAGTCTGCTGAGAGATCTATAAGATTACACATTACTTTTCTGTATAACCACGAAGCTAAAAATAATGAAAAGAAGCATAATTGGTTGAAGGTTCTTCCTATAACAGCAATCAACATGTGGACTACTAGGGCGAAGATAGAAAACAAGTGGTTGAGATTTGAGAACACCTTCTATGTTTGTATCACCAAACCACCATAAAGAGGAAAATAACTTTCAAAAATGTGGTTGAGCTTTGGCAGAATACAGTGTTCCAAGCAAAAGATGTACAGCATTGTTAATGCTGCATTTGATAAGTTGCTTGTGTAATACTGCAGAAACATATAAAGTTTAACTACCCAGTTACCTAGCTATATGCAGTATAAGATTTTTTAACTGTATAACTAGCACCATTAAAAGAATGAAAAAAGCATAATTGGTTTTAGGTTCTTCCTATAACAGCAATCAACATGTGCATGATAATTTGCAACTGTAACAAATTTGGGTGTTATTGCATTGGTTAATATCACATCCCAGGAACTGGGAGCATAGAAAGCACAGGTGGCAGGCAGCAGGCTGTTCTCCGGCCAGCTACCTACCAAGCAGCTTGGTAATGAAGCAGGGGAGTTGGCCCAAGCAAGGATGTGGGGTTGAGAATGAGAGAAATGGATGAAATCAACTTCTTATTGCTTGATTAAACAAATAGGGCCTCTCCAAAACCTAATAAAATGTAGCTAACATGAGCTAACAAACAACTCTTTTAGCTGACAAAAGGATGCAATCTTGATATTGGAGAAAACAGCCTAAGGAATAAAGGAGCCTAGATGGAAGCTGTGATGGCTCCTGCACATGCTATCTGTCACACACTAGCTCAGCCCAGACATGGCAGTTGATGCCTCAGGTAACACCATTTTTTTGTGTGTGTGTGTGTGTGTGTGTGTGTGAAAGCATGTGTCTAAACAATCTAGAAGAGTGTAAATTGCCAACTTACATTCAGAACACCTGCCAGAACACTCGATGTTCACTTTCTCAAGATATGTGTTGTAGATGCTCAGCATCCTTAAAACATGATGAACTCTATTATCGAACTTTTCACACTTCACTTCAATTTCTTTAAGTTTCTTTGACGCAAACGGCTCTTTTGATGGAACGTATTTCCCCTTTGGTTTCACCCAATTGTCAGGAGCCTGTATCAAAAATAATAGTCACCTAAAATCAACCAAGGTCGATGATAACTTCAATATGATAATGAGTCAATGACTATAATATTTTATTTAACAATATACCTGACAAAGTTGAAGAATGAGCTTCTCTAGAACAGGTGTATGCTGAAGAAAGCATATTAGTGCATGGAAATCAAGAGCCACACACCACTCATTGAGTAACAAGATCTTCAATTTATTAAATGTAGGGCACCACATCAAATCCCTTTTGAAAATAAACTGCACAAATTGCAGAGCAGGAATAGCTCAATGTAAGACTTTTACTGAAAGAAAACTAATTTGTAATCAATAACAGGAGAAATGGAGAAGTTATTATCTGTGTCATACTTCACAAGTTATATTTTGTACAGAAATTATTATTTTTAATCCCTCTGTCATGCTCAAGAGGGTTTTCAACTTTGACCAAGTTCCACATTTATTATTAAACAATACTTACCTGAGATAGCATACATCTAATACCCATGCACATATACAGCTATACTGAACCGATGTGTATCAACGGTACAGAGGATGTTATTTCCAATTAAAGGGAGAAAAAACTATACTTCAGAAGGAAGTAAGCATAAACATACCGTCCCCGGACCAGCTATCAGCTCCAAGTTTTCAGCCTGTGATAAACCATTTAGAACGACACAATCTTGGCTTTTCTCAGCATTATGACCACAGTTATTGCAGTTATGACTAGAACATGAGCCCCCAAATTCTTCTTTACCACAATGATCCAAGCAGTCACGGAGTCTAACAAATGCCTTCACCAACGACGACACACTACTGGAGAACTCGTCATCGGTCACGGTTCGTAACCCTCATAGGTACCGGTTCTGGAACCGGTACCGCGACACCGTGACTAAAGGGGGGCGGCCTTTGGTACCGGGTCCAGAACCGGTACCAAAGGGAGCCTTTGGTACCGGTTGGTAACACCAACCGGTACCAAAGGACCCCCCCGCGTAGGCATGCGGGGGAGGGCCTTTGGTACCGGTTGGTGTTACCAACCGGTACCAAAGGCTGTTTTGGTTATTTTTTTTAAATGTTTGATATTTGGGTTAGTTATATACAAATCTACGCGTCTACGTGTCTGCTCGTCATATGTCATATGTCGTACACGATCTTTCACGCAATAAGATTGAAGTCGTCGCAATTGTCAATTGATTTTGATCCGACTTTGATTGCATTTTTTTCGAACATTCACATATAAACATTTGAGATCGGCCAATACAAAAGTTAGAGCATTTAAAAGTTATTTACAATTAACGAGCAGAACTAGAAGAAGGAGCGGAAAGGGAGTCCAATTGAGCGATAACGGTTCCGTCATGGTGGTACTCTCCCAGTGGACTTATAACTTGGTCCATAATGAATCCAAATAGTTGGTCCGCAATAGCTTTTGATTTTTGTTTCATTGGGAGCACTTGATGGTAAAACATCCTCTGCATTAATCACAAATGACAACATTCATTCATATAATAAATAAATTTTGCATGTAATCATTTCTAAACAAGTAACTAATAATCATTCATTCATATAATAAATAAATTTTGCATGTAATTATAAAATATCCTAACACATTCATTTCTAAACAATAACTAATAATCATTTCAAAACAATAACTAATAATCATTTCTAAACAATAATCAATAACTAATAATCATTTCTAACCAAGTAACAAATTTTACATGAAATAACAAAGTTTACATGAATTAACAAAGTATACATGAAATAACAAAGTATAATAAATATATTCATAATAAATATACACTAATAATCATATTTCCATATACACTAATAATCATATTTCCATATACACTAATAATCTAATGTCCATATACACTAATAATCTAATTTCCATATACACTAATAATCTAATTTCCATATACACTAATAACCTAATTTTCATATACACTAATAATCTTATTTCAATATACACTAATAATCTAATTTTCATATACACTAATAATCTAATTTCCATATACACTAATATTTCCATACTAATAATCTAATTTCCATATACACTAATAATCTATTTTCCATATACACTAATAATCTAATTTCTATATACACTAATAATCTAATTCATACCATGAGTTCTTCTTGAGTCGCTTTTTTGGGAGAAACAAAGGTATGGATCCACTGGCAGACGTAGTATCCGCATAGATTCGTCCCTGCTTCCTGTCTGGCACACTGATAGTGGAGAAGAATAAAGTTAGACGTAACAACTATATATTAGTGTGATTTTACGAGATATGCGGGTACACCAGCCACGTACCTGAAAGTCCGTCTTCACATCCAGTTTTTGTTTGAAATTTCCTTTTTGTTTCGCACGGAAACGTGTCCATGCCATGTCAATCAAGTCTAAAACTGCTTGGTAATCCTCTTGTGGTTTCCGCAGTGAGTCCATGACAACAATTTGACCGGTGTTTATGATTATCACAAGCAGTATCCAGTAGAAGCTGTATATATATATAAATACATGCACAAGTATTAAGAACAAAGTCTTAAAGTTATACATACATAGAGAGAAGTACTCACTGGAAATTGTATGGCAAAAGAATGTAAGTCTTGCTTCTTTGTCTCTCCAGGTACAAGTATATGTTGTCCACCGTCTCTAGTGGCTTACTGGCTACAGTTACGGCATTTACCATCAATGGATCCATGAAGCCGACATCATCATACGATTTTTCACGGCATGTATGGATCTCCATCCTACATGACAAGAATAGATTGTTATTGTTGAAAATTATAATTAAGAAAGCAAGTATTGCGAGAATAGATCAGTGAAAGAAACTTACACAACCCAGCAGCTCATCAATGAGAGGTCTATGGCATCTTGACGGTACAAATCATACACATCCTTGAAATCCAAAATCAAGAGACTATGCCCACGGAAGTAATCACGGTCTTTTATCAAAACATTGAGCATCTGTCTACCCTTTTTGGACGCCTTCATGTACCACTCATGAAATCGGAACGCTTGAGTGGTTAGGGACTTCAAAGAATCTGGGGGCAGCATTGGTTTGCCATATTCAAATTCCCAAATTTCCACTGGTGTTGCCATAGGAATTTCGCCCGTGCCCGATAAAAGTTCTGCCGCTGAGAGGCCTGTTTGCTCGCACAACAACGCAAGCTGTTCGTCGTCATATTCCTGTTGCCCTTGTGTCCTCCTAGCCGAGCTCTAACCGACTTGTTTCTTCTTAGGAGTGGCCGCCTTCTTCACCGAGGATCCACTGCTGGCTTGTTGTTTCTGCTTATCATAAGACTTTGCAAGCTGGCGGTCGTAGTCAGAGGGCAAGAATCTCTTCTGATTCGCCGCGCTCATTGTTTTGAAAAATGTCTTCGCTGTCGGATCTATGGGCACCGGCTTCTCTGGCTCATCTGGTTTGAAATGCTCTTTGACCTGGGCTGCGACCACCAAAGCAGTTTCCTCGTCAGTTTGGTCGTAGGGTAACTTCTTCCTTATGGCGGCCAACCTTTCTTCTTCGGTCGTAGGCTCTTTGTCCACCGTTTGGCGCTTCTGGTGAGTAGTCCGCCGTGGGGGCGGAGCTTGGCGCTTTGGGGGATGCCGTGCTGGTGGAGGAGGAGACCTGTGTGAGCCGGCATCATCCTGACCTGGAGGTGGCAGCTCTGGGTCATCCTCAGCCCTTCTTGAAGGTGACAGTGGCTGCGGGGGATCCCTGGGTGGAGTAGCTGACGGCCCTTGACTGCGAAATTTGACGTAACGCTTCTTCCATAGAATGATACTGCCGTGGGCAGCATCTGCTAACGTCTTTTCTTCGTCGCCACCTGGGATGTCGAGCTCCAATTCATCATATCCTTCACAAATCTGCTCGACCCCCACCTTCACAAATCTTTTTCTCAGGATGCAGGGGATCTCGTTGTTTCATCGTTTCAGGTCCTGTCGTGCTTCAAGCGTATCTTTTGACTTTCCGTAAGTACCAAGGAACCCTAGCACGTTTACGCAAAGATTTTTCGTCAGGTGCATCACATCAATTGCGTGGCGTACATCTAAGACCTCCCAATATGGTAGGTCCCAGAATATTGACTTTTCTTCCACATGGGCGCCTTTCCATTTTCACTTGCCGCTGGCTGGCTGCCAGGTCCCTTCCCAAAGACCACCTTCACATCTTTTACCATAGCAAATACATATTTTCCATCCCGATGCCTTGGTTTGCTACGACCTTCTGCCTCAAAATGCTTTCCTTTCTTTCTCAGCGGATGTTTCTCAGAAAGGAATCGACGATGGCCCATATACACACACTTTCTACAATGTTTCAGATAAATGCAGTCGGTGTGTTCTAGGCAATGTGTGCATGCTTTGTATCCCTTGTTTGACTGTCCCGACAGGTTACCAAGTGTAGGCCAATCATTGATGGTCACAAACAGTAATGCTCGTAGGTTAAATTCCTCTTGCTTGTGCTCATCTCACGCCTTTACACCATCTTTGCCCCACAACAACAAAAGTTCCTCAATCAGTGGCCTTAGATACACATCAATGTCGTTGCCAGGCTGCTTTGGCCCTTGGATTAGCACTGGCATCATAATGAACTTCCGCTTTATGCACATCCACGGAGGAAGGTTGTACATACAAAGAGTCACGGGCCAAGTGCTGTGGCTACTGCTCATATCACCGAAAGGATTCATGCCATCCGTACTCAAACCAAATCTTATGTTCCTTGCATCTTCTGCGAAGTCTGGGAACGCTCTGTCGATTTTTCTCCATTGCGACCCATCAGCGGGGTGTCTCAACATATTGTCTTCCCTCCGATCCTCTTTGTGCCACCACAGCAATTTAGCATGCTCTTTGTTTCTGAACAAGCGCTTCAGACGTTGTATTATAGGGAAATACCACATCACCTTGGCAGGGACTCTTTTCTTGGGGGCCTCTCCCTCAACATCACCAGGGTCGTCTCGCCTGATTTTATACCGCGAGCAATTGCAAACCGGACAGGCGTCCAAAGATTCGTACGACTTGCCCCGATAAAGGATACAATCATTGGGACATGCGTGTATCTTTTGTACTTCCAGTCCTAGAGGGCAAACGATTTTTCTTGCTTTGTATGTTGTTTCGGGCAATGTGTTGCCCTCTGGATGCATCTTCTTTATCATTTTCAATATCTCTCCAAAACCTTTGTCAGACAAGCCATTAGTTGCCTTCCATTGCAACAGTTCCAGTGTGGTACCCAATTTTTTCTGGTCCTCTTTGCAATCTGGGTACAACAATGTTTTGTGGTCCTCCAACAAACGGTTCATCTTCTCCCGCTCTTTCGCACTTTCGCAGTCTTTCTCTTCATCACGGATCATGCCACCTAAGGCGTCATCATCCTCATCTTCTGCAACTGCTTCACCCTCGCCCATTGCTGTATCATCTGCAAAGGCACCGTATTGTGCAAAGTCCGGGATGTTGTCGTCACCTTCTTCATCACCTTCTTCAAAGAATATCCCCGCTTCGCCGTGTTTGGTCCAACAGATATAGTTAGGCATGAAACCACTCATAAGCAATTGTGTGTGGACCACCTTCTTCGAGATGTGATAATCCTTCTTATTCTCACAGACCTTGCATGGACAGCATATAAAACCCGAGGTCGAGTTAGCCTCTGCCGCGTCGAGGAATTGATGAACACCATTAATGAAGTCAGATGAGCGTCTATCCGCGTTGTACATCCATTGCCGATTCATCTATTCACAAAATACAATGAAAAATTCATCCCAATTTCTAAAGTTCGTAATAAACCTAAATAAGAATATCATATATAATCTCTAAAAATCTTAATAACCGCAAACATCAACATCATTTGATGCCACCAAAAAGATGTATTTCTAAAGTTCGTAGTAAGCCTTAACAAGAATATCTTTTATAATCTCTAAAAATTTCGACAGCACCTCTCCTGCATCGGGAGGTTTCCAAAACCTGCGACAAACCAAGGGCACGATGGCCGACAACCACATTACAAATTAATCAACGTCTTACTTTTGCTCATCTCAAAAAAAAATTTGAAGGAGTGATTTGCCTCAGATATGTTGTCTTTCATTTGACCTTGAACTTGGAGCATAAGAAACATTACAGGTGGTAAAAAAAATTGGTTCATGGTAGGCATGGAACCGTGGGACACACCCAGCCCAACCATCACAATGCAACCGATTCGTTGCTTGGGCATAGATGTATCCCACGGTTTGATGACAACCATGAGAAGCATAACTATACAATACAAGCTCAAGCTCAAGGTCATCATATGTTACCCAGCTAGAAAACTAGGTAAATTTGATATCATCATAGGCATGCCAAGAGTTGGATTGTTTTAGTTCAAGATATTGACAACCATGAGAAGTAAAATTGAATTTAAAATCTAACTAAATAAGAATATCATTTATAATCTCAAAAATCCTAATAACCCTAAATATCAACGTCATTTGAAGCCTCTAAAAAGATGTAATTCTAAATTTCGTAATAAGCCTAAATATGAATTTCATTTATAATCTCTAAAAATCCTAATAACCCTAAATATGAATATCATTTATAATATCTAAAAATCATAATAAGCATAAATATAAAAATCATTTAAAGTTTCTACAAATAATCCAAAAATCTAAACAATGTCTAAAAATTTGTGCATCATCTCTACACATGCAACAACTAACTATATATTGATTCTCTATTATAAATTCATAATAAAAATGAAGATTCAATCTAAAATCTCTTATTTCAATCCATTCCACAAAACACAAATTACTTAAAACATAAAGCATGAAATAGACCATACTAAACGTCAAAAGAGAGAGGATGAAGTTGCTAACATTCTAGCGGACTTGGTTTGCAAAATCTCTAAAAGTTATGGAAAAATCGGGCATGAGCTCCCCCAACCCGAGCTCAATGGAGGATGAAGAAATGAGCCATGGCTCGGGCTGGGGGAGGAAGAAGGGGCCTTATACACAGAGCCCCTTTGGTACCGGTTGGTGGCACCATCCGGTACCAAAGGGGGTCACATTGGTACCGGTTGGTGTCACCAACCGGTACCAAAGGCCCCGAGGCTCATTGGTACCGGGTGGTGACACCAACCGGTACCAATGTGGCCATATAGGTACCGGGTGGTGCCACCACCTGGTACCAATGAGCTCGCAAAATTATTGGCCGTTGGACCCGGTACCAATGCTTCCATTGGTACCGGGTCCTTTCCATCCGTGACCGATTACGGAGGATGGATGGCGGGTTCTCTGGTAGTGACATGCTTTCAAGTATAGGAGTCCTACGGTGATTATTACTAAGTTCCAGCCCAACAACATTTGGAGCAGAAATTTGAGTCCGTGCGCGTCCCTTAAACCAGCAGTGAATGATTGTAAGCTGTGTAAGGGACTGGGACGACAATTTCTCTGCCCAAATGTGGCAACCCATCATCCATAAATTCTTCAGAGCTGGGCAGCTTGAAAAATCAAGAATCTCATTTCCTAACCGCACACACTTAATCAGGTGCTGGGAGATGAGATGCAGGTTGTGTAGCCTCAGTTGATGCCAATCAGCATCATCATATTGTAACCTGAGGATCTGAGCTTTACACAGCAGAGCCTGTTGTCGGAGCAGTAGCCGAATCTAAATGAGTTCCAGCTTATAGGGGCTCCAGTTGTCGGAGCAGTGGCCGAATCGACTACTTCCATGGGTCGATTACTATGGTGTAAGAATCCAAACAATGGGCACGATATGCTGAAACGAGACACACCATTCTAAAAGGAAAACAACAATTCATAGATCATAATGCAGAAAGACCAATAAAACATAGAAATAGATAGGTTCAGCAGTGTCTGATCAATATATTAGACCATAAAGTCATCTTGCAGGACTATGCAAGTCGCAAGAACCAACTTTAATTGAAGAACACGACAAATGGTTAAAACAGGTTCAGCTACTCTAGGTAATTAAACCATGTTATTACCAACTCTACGATTCATTGATACACATCAATGGCATGAGATCCCAGTACACGAGAGAAGTCGCAAGCTCATGGCGGTAAAATCAAGAGATCGCATAGACCCATCACCACAAGAATGCATCTTTATTTATCTGGAAGTTGTAGACTGTATAAACATGAAAAGAAGCAATCATCAGTTGATAGAAACATCCAGTGCCAGAAACAGAAATGTTGAATTCCTTAGTAACAAGACCAAATGTATAAAGTGTTATATGAACCGATGTTTGGAAAAGCATGCTGTTCATATAATCAGTTATCAAGGCACATCATGTTTCATAAGCTTACCTGCATATATTCTCTTCATCTATAAACCAAATATGAATGCATTCCCTGTTCCGAAAAAAGAGAATGCACTCCAACTTTTTAGCTATGATCACAGTTATAAATAAATGTATATTAGTTGGGTACATTATTCATGGTTTTACTACATTTATGGTGAATAAAACAGTACAAGCATAGTGTTAATTAGTTTTAACTCTTGGTAATATTTGCCTAATAAGTAATTTTCTACTCATATTTCAGAAGTCGGCACTGCTAAAATATGATGTATAATCTATAAATAGTATCCAAAACAAACCATAAACGAACCTATTAATATGTTATTGGTGGTCAGGCATGAAAATGGCTTGGGTAGATGCAAGCTTATAAATGCCAAATGGACAGAACAGAACTCAAACAACAATAAGACTGAAGAAAAAAGTAGGCAGAAACGTACTATCCCCTGTCCAGCTAGCAACTCCAAACTTTCAGCATCTGACAAACCGTTGAGAAGCACGGAACCTGTACTTCCGATCCATCACCATTATTAGCACAATTATCACATAGCTATTGTTAAAACACGGTTCCCCAAATATTTTTTTTACCACAATGATCATCGTCGCAGCAATGGAGTCTAACAAATGCCTTACTACTGATTGCATGCTTTTTAGCACAGGAGCATTCTCAGAATTATTGGTTATAGTTCCAGCCAAACAAGACTTGTAGTAATAATCTGAGTGCAGATTCCAACTTCTATGTCAAACGTACAGTCAACCAAGGTCGCAGTTTATGTAATGAAACAAACTACTGCTAGCAGACATATGCGATGAACACGAGGCGCATCAGATCAGGCACCAGGAAAAACATATATCTAATTTGAGTAGCTAGGTTAACAGCAACTATCAAAATAAAATATTATGATAAATTTGCAGCTTCCACCAAACGAATAGTACTTAAACGACATAACATCCATGAAATAACATTAAGTAGCAATGCATCATTACATCCAGTTTATGGATACCAAACTATCAAACATAGTTCTTACAGAAGTCATGGCGTTGTACACAGTTTATGAAACAGTACATGACCATATGCTTTTATTTCCCTCCAGAAAACTGGCACCAGTCAGAGCCAACAGAAAACATGGAGGCATGTCTGGCTTGATTTGAATGACTTGAGTCACCTAAATCCTTTCTTTGGCATAACTGGCAGCCTTTTCTCCCCTAGTAGATTTACTGCTAGTACCTGTATATGTCAAATATGTTATGTTAACAAAAATGGACATAAATCTTCTGTAACTAGAACTAATTGAAGCTTGATCAACAGAGCAAACTGTTCATCTATTTCAGCTTTGCTAGTACAATTAATAACACTGGTTTTCTAGTGAAGTCATTCAGTACAAAGCATAGTTTTCAAGCTAATTCATGTTATGTATATCTAATCCACATAGATAAGAAACTAGTCTCTCAAGCAATGCATATTTGATATGTATAGTTGAAAGGCACATACCAGCACCATGACCATCTGGACCAGCTATCTTCTGCACAAACAAAAAATTGAATGAATCAAGTTATATATTTATAAAAATAAATATATAATGCAG
Organism: Alloteropsis semialata; assembly: GCA_004135705.1. Lineage (NCBI taxonomy): Eukaryota > Viridiplantae > Streptophyta > Magnoliopsida > Poales > Poaceae > Alloteropsis > Alloteropsis semialata. Next base: position 17,868,791 of record CM014277.1, read on the forward strand.
GTAAAGGTTGTTCTGATACATTGTTACACTAAAGAATATATAATGTAGAAGCCTTCTAAGTAAATCTAGTTAACATTAACAGAGTATTCACTTAGTGATAGACACATTTATTTTCATGCTATAAGTTTCTGAAAAGGGTCGACTACCTCCTTCTGAAGTTTTGTCCCTCTAAACATGCCGGTTGTTGGTCCATTTGAGTTCAAGAACTCTTCCACTTCGACTTTGGAACGGAATGGCCTGCAGTACATCCTATGTTTGTAGCTCTACACATAAACAATTTACTTGTCATTAATATCATACTTTCACTTAAATAATAACGTGAGAAAAAAATATACTGTGTACATTTAATTATAAGGATATTCATTTTGCGCTTTGAGGCATGCAATCTTCAAAATTTATCTTTGATACAACAAGTTGTAAAGTTTTAAATATGCATGCACAGCATAACAGAATGATACTATTTTGTGAAGCTACTTCCCATGAAAATAGACTTATATCAATTTGAAACAACATTGATAGAAAACATTAGGATTTCAAAAAATAGCCCATCTTGGTCACCAAAGAATAAGATCAGAAATTTATTAGATATCATATATCCTATTCAAAAGACTTTTAAACATACCTGCCTTAAAATATATATTCAACTTTAGTTCCATATATGTATATGGTCATATGCAGGCAAGGGGTGGCGAACTATATAATTTTGCAAACTGAACTTGTACCAATTTTTAACAATGCTGAAAGAAAATTAAAATTCAAACATTTTCACCCAGCAAGAGATCTTTATTTTCCAAGAATAAAATCAGAAGGATGCATTTCGATGTATGTCCTTTACTGGCTATGTGCACAGTATTTGACATTCCTATGTTTAATGAAATCCTACTATAAGATTATGATGTCGATCTGTAGGCTCATTGTCAGAATAGCTGGAGGCAATGACTTGATGCTCTACAACATTTCATGCACTTCCCGTAAACTTGGGAAGAGCATTGGATCAAACCAATGTAGTGTTGGACTGATGTGGTACTGCTTCAGTGGCGCGGCTAATATATAGTCTCACACAGTAGACAACAAGAAGATATCTGTCGAGCTTGAGCCTAGGGTAGGAAATATGTGGCAGTACCCAATTAAGAGTCTGCAGATGCAACAAAAAATTATATTCATAATATAAAAACATGATTTCAGGGCAAAGTGGTGTACGCACAAGCATTGCTGGAGGCAACCCGGGTCTCCGGCGTGCAAAAGCGATGAGGTTTCTATTAGATGCTAGAGTAGCCTCGCATGAGCTTGTAAAGGATGAGGTTTGTATTATATGTTAGAGTAGGCTTGAGTGAGCTTTACAAGGAAGAAATTAAGCTATTTTCATGGGCATATAATTCATAAAGTTAACCTAGCTGGCATCCAACTCTAGGTGAATGGGCGTAGAATTGATAGCACTCACTTAAGCACAAGTCCTCCTTGAAACTCTTATTCCTATTTACAAAAGAATGTTTGGTTACTTAATTAATGCACATACAAAAGATTGTTCGAGTTTAATATTTAATATAAGTATTTATCATGATAACTAGATATAAAAGTTGGCCCCACATTCTTAATTGTAGGTAATATCAATCGATATAATTATCTATCAAGGAAGCGCGACATATGCTTGGAACACTGCTATTATAATGACTTCGAACATATGGCACTACAATCCATCAAGGAACTATAAAGAAAAGACAAATTTTTCAAGAATTGAAGTATGATCATAAACCTAACAGAAAGTTTAAACCTTTAAATACATTTGGTATCGAACCGAAATATCTCTTGCAGTATTTAACATGTCCCCAACACTATTTTTGTGAATATAATTCCAAGCATCAATTCTTATTTCAAAGCATCAATTCTTATTTCAAACTTTCATGAAATAGGATGAACAAACTTCCCAAAAACTACCTGGAAATCACTAAATAAAATGTCCAGACATAAATTTTGTAGGTGAAAATGGTGCCATATATATACCCTGTTCAATTATTGAAACACACACTGAGATGCTAGAGTTACTTAACTATGATATTTTAAATGAATTGCACACAACATAGAACAATGCAGTGGGCACATGATCTATCAGATTGATGCGTTGGTCATGTAGGAAATGAAGGCACATTTTACTTAGAACAAAATATAGATCAGTTTGGAGTAGACAAAATGAGAAAAAAACATTCATATAGGAATCATAAATTACATCACATGAGAAAGAAATATTCTTCAGTTAGAGAAAAAGTAATTTCGAACAAAACCACAGAGATGCAAAGCTATACAAAAATGGAGAAGACATCAGCACTTGCTAAGCAGAAATACTGACCTTGTCCTTGTGCCCATTTTTTCTAGTGTGAATGGAAACTGTCCAGTCCCCTTCGTTGTAAGCACCATGTGTCTTCAGGGACGGAGGAATTTCAACTTGAACAGCTTGTTCTTTTACTTGAATGGCTTGGTCTCTTAACAGATCAAGCTGAACTTTGCTAAATGCAACAGGTTCGGTTCCTCCGTATGGGACAAGAACCATCCTGAAAGGAACCGCTTCTAGTGGCTCCGGACCCATCATTTTTGGATCTTGAATACCCGCCGTGATTGGCACTGCAGACAGTACCTCTTCACCCTCTGCATCGATTACTGCAGGAGGGACTTCATAGTCGGCAAAGAAGGAAGACATCTCCGAATCACTGCACAGATAAAAGGTTTCTACAACTGTTGAATCCATGTGAATATTATATACTCCAAAATAAACCCATGCCACTGTATTGGTATAAAGCATAGCAACAAACAGTAGGGATAGAATCCAGCTTCTATATGTCATATTTATTGCAAGCCTAGCAAAAACCATTTGCTAGTTTTTCCCAACTATATTCTAAACAAGAGGCAGCTGTTTTGCACAGGTTGTAGTCCTGTTTGGGTCCACCCAAGTTTTAGAACCCACTTTTTAAAACTAAGCCTGTAATTCGAACGTTCTAGGTCATGGTCTGGCACCTACAACCTGCCTACCCCAAGAATCCAGCAAGAAGCTACCTCATCCCGTGGAGCTCCTCCATCCAGTTGGTGGCCACGACCGTTCCCCCCTCTGACACAGGCACCGTCGTTGCTACAACGAGCAGAAGCAGCAAGGACGAGCTCAAGGTGTACACCATGGATTGCTGGTTTATCTAGAGACTAGGCAGCCCTTATATAGGCCTTTGTAGAGGCCTCCGCACATAAACTAATATAATATTTTAGTCTTGACAAGTGTCGTGGGTTAGTTGTGCAGCCCACTAGATTGTGTGTATGAATGATTTATTAAACAAAACCAAATCTCTTTTGCATGAGGTATTGTTTTGTGTACCACAGAAATTTATTACAAGATTTATCACATTTATTTGTCAAATATAAGAAATATATGAAATAGTAAATTCATTTATTTATTTCAGAAGTGTCGATCTAGATTTGATTACTGGTTTCTTATAATCTTTTTTCATAGAATATTTGCTGTAAATGTTTTGTGACTAGGTTGAGTAGATTCCCAAATCTTAAATTATAATTTTTCATGTGCGTATCTCTATGGAGGAGTTTCTATAAATGTTCTATGATTACTAGAAAATTCTACAGATCTTTTTGTGATCTTGTTATCAATATACTCCATTTATTATATTTTGTGGCTCGATTGAGTAGATTCACAGGTCTAAATTATAAATTTTCATGTGTGTATCTCCATGGAGGATTTACTATAAATCTTCTATGATTACTAAAAACTTCTACAGATCTTTTTGTGATCGTGTTATCAATATACTCCATTTATTCATAGAACATTTGTAGTAAATCTTCTATGTCTAGACTGTATATTAAATCATGTATAGCTGGAAACTTCTATATTTTTGTGCAAATGATCCTTAGAATTTTCTTTACCTTACGTATTATTAAAGTATATTCCCCAAATAAATTCCTATCAAAATATTTTATTCTTATTCATTTTTAATTTCTTATGAACGTAATTTTTTATTGCTACATGGGAACTCATCTATCTATACTATCTACTAAAGATCCAATATTTCAATTTCAAGCTCTATCATGCTTCCTGGTCCCACATGGGACCCACGTGTTGGTCAGGTGAGACCCATGCAGGACCCACACACTGTTTAGGTGGGACCCATGCATTATTTAGGTCAGACCCACGCACTATTAAGGTGGGACCAACATACTCTTTAGTGGGTCCCATGATCTTTTTTTTTAAAAAAAATATAGATGTTGTTTTTACTATTATTCGCAGTTACACTGTATGTAAAAATATAAAATATATCTAATTATGTACAAAAACAATAAAAAACAATAACTAAATTATGTATAGTCTATTCACCTATGGTACCCCTATTAGTGTTTGTACTTTACATTCAAATCATAAACTGACAATTTCAATTGCTAATTTTATCTTTTAGTTTTAATCAAAACCTTGAATTAGCATAACATAGCATGTCAATCCGATAGGTATACCTACTGATTTCGAAAGTCAGTGAGTTTCTAATAATTACATTATCTATTGTTCGAGAAAATATTATGATAAAAAGATTGTTTGAATTATAATTGGATTCGTTCAATTTGATTTTAGATTATGTTATATTTTTATTTGGTTCCATGCATCAAGGTTGTGCTACTTTAAGCATAATCAAATAACAAATTTGTATTTCATCGCTATTTCAGTTAACATCTTTCGTATATTCCTGGCTAGTCATCTATCCTATATTCTAATGCTCCAATTTTTGGAGGAAATCTAGGGGCCATGGAACTATTCATGGGTCCCATCTAACTATTCATGTGGGCCCTACGATAGGTGAGTCCCGTGAGAGTTTGTTTGTGGCACCATAAACGACATTCCTGATTTGGTGGGTTCGATGAGATGTTTATGTTACTTGTTTTTTTACACAAAACAACTTGATCAATTTAACAAACATGTTTTTTAAACTAATAGGTATTGGACCCCTTAATATGTGGGTCAAATATACTATTTCTGTTTTTTACAGAAAGCAACAATGGCTTAGAGCAAAAATATAGGATAGCTATTTCCTACAGCTGCGCATAGCGCACTAATCTGACTAGTATATACTAACATGCCATGATTTGGGGCTCGTCGTGTGTTCTAGCGCAACATGGGTCTCACAGTGCAGTTCATGTGTGCCCACAGCACTATTTGTGTGGGTTCCATGGTACTATTTGCGAGGAACCCATATGGAGTTCTTGGTGGGACCCATTTGGGCCCCTTGTACCACTTATATGGGACAAATGATATATTTTAAAATATCAATGTGGGTCCCATGTGCTATTTATGTGGGATCAATGACATATTATAGAAATAAATACTAGTGGTGGTTTTTCTCCTGTTGTTTGCAACTACATTCATGGATGCTATAATATGTATTTATATTTAGCATAATTACAGATTAGTGAAGTAACAAATCTATATCTTATCATAATTTCAGGCAACGTCTTTGGTAGAAGCACGCATGGCGTGTCAACCTGACTAGTATTGACTACAATGGATGAAGATATGCTTATCTCACAAATGGTGGATAAATAACCTGCCAAAGTAATTATAGGACAGATAGGAAGAGATCTCCTTGGATTGGGACCGCACTAGACGTTGTGCTGTCGCCATTGCTAGTTGACATGATATGGGGACATGTTATATCACATATGCAAACTACCAAAGCAAATGGTATATGGTTTTAGGATGAAGCGGCTTGAAGCATAATCTCATGTCGCTGAGGATTTTTGAATATGTGCGTGAATATTTTTGAAATAATTTCACCAATTTAGTGTACATGAATGGCCTTCCAATTGAAAGTTGGAGAAATATGGAAATGAGTTTCCATATAAATAATCTCATGATATGGGGATATCTTTTGTAAGTATACTACTAATATCTATGAGCCGGTTTGGTAGAGATCCATCTGATTTTGATTCTCTATGGGAGATAATTCTATGAGAGAAGTGACTTTTTGGCTCAAAATGATTATGTTTGATTCTCTTGCATAAACTCTTAAAATCGGGATGGAGAATCACTTCATAGAATCAGGAGAAGCTACTTTTTTCCAGCTCACAGGCTCTTTGTTCATTTTAGAGAATCACTTCTTCCTGAACGGGTATGTCACGAGAAAAGGAATTTACTATGATAAACAACCAAATTGGCTGAGGAAAAGTTTAGATTTGTTCATAACAGGAATCAGGAATCTAGAATCCGCCACATACTGATATGTTTATCTTTTCCTAAAAAACATGAGTACTTCATACGTATGTGTGTCCAAAACTAAATGGTGGAATTATCATTAGTTGCATATGTAAGACTTCTATCTTTGTTGCGAGTATTTCTAATTGGCGGCCCCACACATATTTAATATTTGTGGAAAACACAGATTTTAAATTGGCGCAAAATATATATTTCAAATTGGTGTGAAGTACATATCTTAAATTTGCGTGAAATACATATTTGAAATTTGGGGGAAATAATAATTATTACGTCAAAATTTGGTGAGAAATAAATATATGTTTTTAAAAATCAGCGGGAACATTTGAATATTTGAAACGGGTGCTCAATTTATGCTGCGGTTGTTTTTGCATTTGTGTGGCGCCCAGCACGTGCCAGCACAAATGCATTTGTACTCGCGTGCGTGCACAGCCTGCCAGCACAACTAATTTATGCTAGTGGTTAGCTCCCACCAACGCAAATAGCCAATTAGGCTGCTGAGTTGTTGCTGGCGGGTGCCAGAATAGCTGGTTTTAGTCGCAAGCATAGGCTTTTCTGTGCTAATGAGTTAACGCTCATGAAATTGGTATTTTTGAGGTCTCCCATTTGTGAGGCTAATTTCAAAAGGGTTGAACGTCACGGAATATTTAATTTTATGGTGGTATTATTTATATATTTTCGTGACTGATCTCGGCTCTCACAAAATTAAATTTCTATTTTGTGCTAGTGAAGGCAACCACAACCACAAAATAGGCCGCGACTGGATTTGGGCTTGAAATTATCCCAGCGAAGGCGAAGCTAGACTCAACTGGAGGGTGGTGCATATTCTTTATAAATTTACATGGTGAAATTTTGCTCCTAATCACTAGTTTGGCATTTTTGTGTGGGTAAACTATATGTAGCTTCGCCACTAGGGCAGTCCACTGAGTCCCATGATGGGTAGCGGACCAAGATTGCCAAGTATGTCGAAGGGACTTCAAAGGGTGAGACCAACACCGGTGCCCCTTCCAGCAACAACATCTTACATTCGGATCGGAATTCGTTGCATGGCGAATCATCCTCATGTTCGCGTTCTGATCTTGGGTGGCTGTTCAGTGCTAGACACCGAGTTCTGATCAGAGCATGATGCTAGTAACTACCGACGGTTCGGAACCACCATTCCTGGTCATGCCCTTCAATGTTCCATTGGCAGAGGCTATTAATAAGTTGATTATAGAGCACTACCAAGATAGTGGTATGTGACCCAAACATGATTACACAGAAAGAAAGCCGGGGGAAGGGGGTGTACACAACTCACAAGCCTAAACAGCCAAAGCCATCCTTACAAAAGAACCTACAAAGAAAAAACAACGGCACTAGAGTCGCCAAAAATAGAAGAAATGGTAGCAAACATCTACTGGCACAACTACAATGGCAAAGCATCCGCCAGGGAAGCAGAAGTGAAGAAGCATGGCGGCAAACTGCTGATGAAGAACCACTGCAGCAAAACATCCACTAGAGTTGTTTGGTTGGTATTTTTCTACATCAAAGATTCTATTTTAAAAAACATCAAAATATTATTAAGCCGGGGTCTTGTTTTAAAGTTCTTGTTGCGAGGAATACAATGGTACAATTGGTTTTTAGATTGGAAACTCAAACCAATACTATATTTTTTTTAATTCAAACCACCTTGCATGCCTACAAGAGGGGAGGAAAGGATATGGTTATGTGGGTCAACCCACCTGTCGCTCGCAATTATTGTATTTTCCTTTTCCCTTTTCACTTCATCCTCTCATTGAGGACCGCTCCCACCCACCCCCTCCCCTCTATGCCCATCCGAGACCACCTCCTTGCCATGCCCAACCTCCGAGTCGTAGGAAGCAGGTCGATTAAGCATCAGGCGGGATCTGGCCACTGATGGGTGGTGGCAGGCACACGAGCAGCAAAGAGATGGGGTGACGAACAGGATTAGGCGTCATCAGTTGCCGGGAACGATAATGTTAGCACATTTTGTTGTTGGCCTTATTGCTTTAACTATTGTCCCGTGCAAAGAAATTCCTTCCATAACAATAGTATCAGGCCATATCCTCTTGGTTTGTTTATACAAACAATAACTAACTTTATAGAACATATACAGGAATTATTGAGAGAATTTTCAAAACTAACCACAAAAAATATGGATAATTATTGGACATATTTGTAATGGCCTAGCTACCAATGAAACTAGAATTTGATGTTATAAAAATAATGAAATGAAGAGTACTCTAATAGCACTACACTGTCATGCTTGTTGAAATGATTACATTTTACTATGTCTTTAGATCCTTTCAATGCTATTAATGTCTAAAGTTCTTTCCAATTTTTTTACAATTTTGAAACATATTTTTAGAATCGTGTCAAATAGAATATTTACATACTTATTGATGGATTAGATACGTTTTTACTAATACGTGTCTAATTTTATTTCATTGTGCGGTGTTTTTAATATTGTATCAAAAAGTATAATTAGGTTCTTATTGACAGTTGTCTAATATATTGGTCCCTACAAGCTACTAATGGCAAAAAATGTGTCTAATTTTGTGTCATGTTGAGATGGCCAAAACACACCTTTAACTGTTTGTGGATGATTGTCTAATATGTCACTACTAGAATGTCCCCCCTATAGCTATGTTATAGTAGTAGTGCTGGATGAAAATGTCTCTACACTGGCGCATAAAGACGATTTTTGACATGACTTCTAGAACATGTCAAAGTGTCATCATATTTGACTAGCTTACAACGTTAGCAGTGTTATAAAGACATTTTTATTACCCTATTGAAATCATATAAAAAAACACAAAGTTAGACACACTTTAAAGCGTCATTAAAGTCTAGACACATTAGAAGCGCATCATACAATATCTATAGTCATGTAAAGATGATTTCTGAAATGATTATCAAAATGTTTCAAAACTATACAAGGTTAGACATGCCTTTAATTGTAACTTGCATGTAGGCACATGATAAAGCATATCAAATAAGTGTACTAAAGTATTATTCATGGGTGAATTCAAAAGGAAAAGATATCTTATGTAAGTTAAATTTATTTGTTTTGTAGGTGAGATATAAGAAAGCTATCTGTGAGGGGAGAGATGTTGGGTTCGAATCCTACACATCGCACACACATATTTCACATGAAAATCGTGCATAGGTCTCCTTAAATCCAAAATATGTTTTGAGTTTTTCTGACATGGTCCATACGAAGGCGCTCCTAACATGATTTTTGAAAGTGTGCCAACAAAACTATAAAGACGAAATAAAGTGTGTCTAACTCTAAATATAGCATACCTATAGGGGTGGTATTCTGGTAGTTATTTATAATGTGTCTAGAGGTAACTAACAGCTAAAAGTGTGTCTAGGTCTGTATCATTTTGAGACAATTTCAATGGCATGCTAAGAAATATTATAATCTCCATATCCTTTTGAGAAGAGTTCAATAGCTTGTCAAAAAATGTCTTTATGTGTCACTTAACATTGAAAGTCTGTCAAATATGATTTCACTTTGATTCTATCTAGAAATTGTGTCAAAACCATCTTGAAATTGTGTCAAGACCATCTCACTCGCAGATGTTGAGACACTTCCAACCCGCGTTGCTACTATAGTGTAGATGTATGGTTTTTGTTCTTGTAGTGGACGTAACTAAAAGTAGAAGGTAGACAAGCACAAATTGAAGAGTACCATATTTATTTATTTTTCTCCGTGATGGATAGTTCCATATTATTTTAGAACATTATACCAATATGGCTTTGGGATGCCCAAATATTGATGTATACTCCTGAATGAAAAGAAACAGAAGAGGTAAGCATAGAATGCATATGAGCATGAATTGAATAGTACCATATTTAATGTAGACAAGAATTCTGAATTCATGAATTTTCACCTATGATTTTATTTATTATATATGTGTCTATAGCTGTATATAAACATGGAAATGTGCACAACAAAACACAAGTGCGACATATACATGTAAAAAGCTTCTTGTCATGGCAACCGGCAAAAGTGATGGGACGAGGATCATGTACTCGATAGCTGCAGTTTCCATGGTCCTTGTGATCATGTCCTCAGCCTTCACGCTCTCATCATGTGCTGGTATGTGGCTACTCTTTTAGTCTACAATCTTGAGCAGTTTAAAATTTCTGTTTGCATAATATTCAACCGAGCTTTGGATGGCAGAAAGTGATCAGTGGAAGTGCCACAGGCTGAGGTTTTACTGTAGTGAGATTAATTGTCCCACTAAATGCCAGATTTTATATGGTGACAAGTTTCAAGATTACAAATGCGGGCACTATCATGTGTGCTGCTGCAAACTTCCAATCTCACCTCCTAGTGCCGAGCACCACCAGCCATGAGAGTGATAATGAAAAATTAAATAAAAGCGGCATCTGACCGATGACACTAGCTCTCGTCTCTCCCATGTATTGCTGCATTCAAACCTAAATAAAAACGTAGCGCTCCCATGTGTTGTCATATTCATTATGCAGATCAAATAAAAATTATAATGTGTATTCAATGGTAGAGAGATACAAAGAGTATTTGCCAATGTGGGTCACAACACACAACTCCTAACTGATTACAAGGTGAATAGAAATGACTGGAAACAAAGACAGGAGGGAGGGAGGGAGGGAGGGAGGGGAGAGAGAGAGAGAGAGAGAGAGAGAGAGAGAGAGAGAGAGAGAGAATTCCAATCTAGAAGATTGCTCTTCCTGCAAAATTACGTAAACATAATTACATCACCAGTTCTGGGACATATTCCTAGGAATGAATTGTACTGCCACAAGTTCCCACATACATATATAATGCATGACCATTTGTAGTAACAACAACAACCTCAACCAAATAGAATACAATGAGACCATGGAAAAGTTCCACAAATGTATTCTTCGCTTTGATTTTAAGATCGGCGGATGATTCATCTTCTGTAATCATAAATTTAGCAAGACAGCTACTTAGGTAATGTCCTGTGGGTGATTACTTCCCGCAACATCAAGTGGGGTGCCCATAATATGATTTTTTGCCACTGCTTCAGAGAAAATTTTCTATGTAAGTATAGGGTGTGTTTGGTTGCCCGACTAACTCCTAGCCTGGGTAGAAGTTGTACATGGCCCAATCAAGCCTGGGTTTGTGCAGCCAGAGGCATGTGTTTGGTTGTATGGCTAAGTGTAGCCTGGCTAAGAAATTTTTGTGTTTGGTTGCCTGGCTAAGTTTCTGGCCAGCATTAGCTAGGACTGAGCACCATGTTTGGTTGGCCTGGCCTGGCTCGGTCCGATTACCCATGTGCTACAATCAGTGTGCTTACCCCCTATACCGTACCCCTTCACCTATATGCTCATCTCTCGCGCATCTCTCGCTCACCTTCTCGACTCTTCTCTCCTGCACCTCCTCTCTTCTCTCCCGTGCCTCCCGTGCTCCACTGCTGCCTTGACGATGCCGGTGCGACGCGAAGTCGGAGCTGGCGGAGGTGGTGGAAGGAGCGGCGGATCCGGTTCTTCCGGCTGCCAATCGGACGCCTCCGTCTGAGGTAGTGACGGCGACTGCAGCGACTCTGATAGACATGGGTCGAGCTCCGCCGATGCGGGACGCCGTCATTCTGGGGCGGCGGGCTCCGATGACTCAAGTGGTAGCAGCTCCAGGCGTACACAGGTGAGTTCGTCTCTTCCGCACCTTGAATCATTGCCCGAGCTCATCCCTAATCCTTGCTTCGATTTCACTGCTGTTCATAACTAACCCTAGCTTTGATTCAATTTGATTAGAGCCACATTAATCCATTTCCGGTGATTTTTAGAGTGATTCCATGACTTCCCTGCCTGATGCCATCTCTGATGACTCGGATTGGTGTGGAGTTGATCGATCCACCAAGCTCCGGTGCTAGCACAGGATGGTTCCAAGGAGGAAAATATGCTTGGGTGGAAGGAACACTGGTCGTCAGTACCTAGGATGCCCAATGCCGGTAAAATCTGTGATATGGTGTTATACATGTGCATTGCTAATTGACCATTGAACTGATCATTGTTTCCTTTGACAGGAAAAGAAGGATCAGTGCCGCTTTGTGAACTGGATTGATGATGAATGGCCAGAGAAGGTTCAAGCCATCATTTTGACTATGTGGGATGTGGTCAGGAAGTTTCACAGGGATGAGGAGGAAGCAAAGAAGGAGATGTTGATTGCTGTTGGTCTAATGAATGAAGCTGTTCAAGAGAAGGAAGAAGCTATCCGCGAGAAGAAGGCTGCTGTGAGAGATAAAGAAAGGTTGCAAGCTGTGGCGAGGACAATGTGCCTCACTATGATAGGGAGGATTGGAGCTGATGCTAAAGAGAAGAAGCGGATTTGGATGATGGTGGTGCTTCTTCTTGGTGTTTTGGTTGCCTTCATGTTTGGGTTTGTTCTTGTTAGGAACAAGTGATGGTTGATAGTTAGGATCAGCTACTTATTTTGTTGATTGTCACCATTGATGTTTGTAGACAGGAGCCAGTGCTACTTATTTTGTCGTAGGATCACTGGTAAGAAGTAGCATTTGGTGGCAATCATGTCGTGTCCATGAATTTGTGCCACATGTTGGCATTGAATTTGGGGCAATCTTTTGTAAATGAAACTACTGTAAATGTTATGTTGGCCAAACTACTGGCTGCTACTACTTGATGTCTTTCATTTGTGAAAATGGTGACTCTGCAATCTATAGCAGTTGTGAGCAATGGAGCAGCAGCAGTGCAAACTGCAAACAACATATCACTGAAAACACATTGTCACAGCACAGATGTGTTAACAAGTAACAGAAGAACACATGATCACATCACATATCTCATGGGGCACATCTAATCCCATCACACATTATGATAGCACACAAATATTAGAATCTAGAAGAACACAAGCATGTAAAAAAAGGCTCCATGACCAAGTTTCACTGCAATTCAACTCCAACAAGTGTGCACAAAGTCTGGTGCCCAAGCACCCATGACCAAATTTACAGCACATTAGAATGAGTTAAACTCCCACAAGTGTGAATGTGGTGTCCAAACAGCAAACACCAACAGCACAGATATAGTTTGTAGTTCATCTACCCCTGTGTTAAGTGACATTTTGCCAAACACATGTGACTACCATAGGAACACTATCGCCAAAAATCTGATTCCCAAAAAATGGCTAGCTCCTCATCTCCATTCACAGAAGGTTGTTGTCCTGCAAGAAAGTCGTCATCCAAAGGTCTCTGTCTTCTGGTGCCATCTTCACGAACTGGATTGCGGATGCCTTGTTAGCAGTCATGTGGTTGAGAGCCTTCATCAGTAAGGGGCGGGGGAATCCTGGAGTACCTGTCATTGCAAAGAACATATGTTCATCAGTATATGCATGAAATGGCAATAACAGTAAAGAAAAAATGAACTGAACTGACATTAACAGCAAAGAACATACCCATGCACACTTCATATGTGCCGGGATAGACTTCGGCATGTGCAGCATCATGAATTGCAGCAGCAAAACCCCAGGTGGAATCCTCTTCAGTCACCATCCTCTTCCTCTTCAAACTAGCTTTGTTGCCAGCACCCTCTTAATCAGTAGCAGCATCTGTTGGGGCAGGCGGTGCATCAGCTTCAACATCCATTGACTCCGGCTCTACAAATGGTTGCCCAAGTGCTTCATTGGATCCCACGGCAAACCTTCCAGTAGCAACCCCACTTCCAAAGATCATCTGCATCTAAACATAATTCTGGATTGGAACATTCAAATACTCTGCATCTTTGGGGTGATCCTTCAATTGCAAAGAACAAAAGATAAGTACCTTGATGTTATGATCTGAAATGACAAATTTGTAATAGCAATTACCTTGATGTGACCTTTGTAGTGATCAGGGGCTAGTGTTATCATATAGTTCTGTTCATCCCAGAGAGAGCCACTGAGGTCCTTCAACTTGGAGATCTTCACCCACTTGGCGCGCCACTTTCAGAGATGGTTGTACACTTGAGTCCCACTAACATCGAGGTCTGTAAATTATCTAAAATCACTAGCAACAGAGTTCAGATGAACCTCCTTGAATCCTTTATCTGTTTTGATGCCTTCACCCACCAAGTCTGTGAACCTCCGTAGCACAAAACCTGACATGGCATTAGTCCAAACTAGCCTACCACCATTCCCCTGCCCACCATTGACCTGATCATCATTGGCATGCCCAGGATTGGCATGACCCCCATTCAACACCCCCTCAAGGAAACCATCCCCGACAGGAAAAACAGGATCAATGTCTTCCATCTGACATATTAAAAATGTTATACCAAGAGGAATTATCAACATTAGAACTCCTTCAATGATCAATGAAAGATAGCATGAATAAAACAAACACATCAGTAGTTCATGGTCTTAACAAACATAACAAAGCATACATCATTGCAGTGCAACAAGGCCTCAGAATTGTCTTGATAATCTACTGCATCATTGCAGTAGTTCATGGTCTTAACAAATTTTACCACTACGACAGAAACTCTTATCAGTGCCGGCTGTGTGGCACGTTAGTGCCGGTCAGCACAACCGGCACTGATTGTCCGGCACTAACGTGTGGCACGTTAGTGCCGGTCACGGGTGACCGGCACTAACGTGCGCACATCGCCAAAAAAATAAAAAAAATATCGCGCGCACACGGGAGGCCCGCACACGCGCCTGTCGCACGGCACGGTGATTTTTCACGCGTAAATGCGCGTACGCGGCCGCGAGGATTCGAACCCATGACCTCAGCCTCGCGCGTTTGCTTCCTTACCATCCCACCTATGCATCACATGTGATTGGGGTGGAAGATATTTTCCTTTTGAAGTGACCCGCGGGAGACACGTTAGTGCCGGTCGGGAGCTGCAGCCGGCACTAAACGACGTCATTTAGTGCCGGCTGGTGTTATTGGCCGGCACTAAATGGGCGCGCCACTTTGGTGCCGGCCAATAACACCAGCCGGCACTAAATGACGTCGTTTAGTGCCGGCTGCAGCCCCCGACCGGCACTAACGTGTCTCCGCAGGCACGTTTCTTTCCAGCCGGCACTAAATGTTGCCCCCGAACATGTTAGTGCCGGCTCCAGGGGGACCGGCACCAGGGCCGGCACTAATGTCCTCCCACCAATGTGAGTTTTTCCAGTAGTGTACATCACCAAATTGAAGCACATAGTACTGAATTTAAGATACAGAAACAGCAAATGAGTACTGAATTTAAGATACAGAAACAGCAAATGAGTAGGTCCTAATTCCTAAGGTTGCCCCTATTGGTCCACATCTGAGCAGCACATGCATCTCTCATTGAGGACCAAGTGCCATTATCCACAACTACATCGTTATGGACTGCAGCATCATTCACATTTGCATTCAAGTTATCCTCATGAGGGACATGGTCATCTACTCCAAACCTAAGGATCCAGTTGTGTAAGATGCAGCATGCAAGAAATAGTTTGACTTGAGTCTTATAAGGGTGGAAAGGCTTGTTGTCCAAAATCCTGAACCTATTCTTCAATGCACCGAAGGCCCTCTCAACAGTCACCCTAAGGGAGGAATGCCTTAGATTAAAGAGCTCTTTGGCAGTCTGTGGGATTCGAGTTCCAAATTCCCTCAAGTGATATCTTGTGGCTCTGTATGGAGGCAAGAAGCTAGGTCTGCAAGCATACCCAGCATCTACCAATTAATATTTCCCTATCATTTGCAAACAACAGATAATGAGGAAAGAGGCCAGGTACTATGATTGAAGGAAAAAACATAGGTTTATGAACTACCTGCAGGCAGTCTTAAACCATCTTCCCTTTGGAGAGCATCAGCCAAGATTAGAGCATCATGGGCTGATCCCTCCCAACCAGCTAGGACATATGTAAACCTTAGGTCAAAGTCTACAACAGCTAGGACATTCTGGGTGGTGGTGTGCTTCCTTCCTAGAAAGGCAACCTTCATATTCCTTGGGACCCTAGCCAAGACATGAGTCCCATCAATAGCCCCTATGCAATCCTACAGATGAAACATGACAGTAGAGTTACTCATCCATTTAGACCGTTAACAAGTTTAGAAATATTCAGGTTTTGAGGACTGACTCTAACCTTGAAATACGGGTTTCAACGGCGACTGCCATGAATCTTATCGGGGATTGCAGTGGATGGAGGTTGGATCATCTCCTGTCTTAGCTCACCAACAGCATACAGTACCTCAGCAAAATGCCTACTGATGGTTTTAAAGGACCTCCTAAAGGGTATTTGGATGACTCTAAACCTTTGGTTGTGCCCAACATCATGCAAGAACATTGCAACCTGCTCCTCTACATTGTAGTGCACTGTGTCCTTGAGCAATTCTCTATTGCGAAGGAGGTCACACAGCTGGAAAAAAGGGGCTCTCTTCATCCTAAGAAGGTCAACACACTTGGTGTCATCAGAATCATAGATGAATCTAAGTTTGTTGTTCCTCTGAGCCTCTCTAGAACTCAATGGGGCATAGGTGATGGGTGGCCTGGTAACAGAACGGCGCCTAAACCTCACAAACATCCGTGCTGCAACAACAACTACCAAGGATGCACCCCTAAGAATCAGCCACCGGCGTCTAGCAGCAGCATCCATCTCTCTAGAACAAATAGGTGAAAGAACAATATTAAGAATCATGTACTGGTGCTTCAATTGATGGAAAACAATGCAAGAAAATGCATGTTACGGCTGCGACACCTACAAAGATGCGCCACCCAGTGACAAGCATCACAAACATGAACTACTGCTCGCAGACACAAACAAACATGGTAAAAAATTTCATCATTGACCAAGTTGCACCGCTCAGTCATGTTAATACTCATCAGAAGCCACAGATCTACAGCATACATAGCATTCCTACCGTAGAATCATGCAGATCTAACATTGCAACCGAAGTTCATGTAACCCTAACCAAATCCGACAAGAAAACAACAGGAAAAGAGACCATCAACAGCAAAGAGACCATGGCACCACAGATATTGCAAACAAAACTAGGTATATCAAACAAAGGCTAGTCTTGCGCCCAAATAAGGGGAAAGAACGGATCAGAGAGGGGGAAGAGGGCGCTGCAACCACGCGTTGGTGGCACATGGGCAGGATCTTACCGGATCGAGCCTCCTTCGACCCTCCAAGGGCAGATCTCAAGGTGCTCCGACGAGAGAACTAGGGTTTCTTGAGGGGGAGTGAAGGGGAGAGCAGAGGAAGGAGACGAGAGGCTACGGCCGAATGGAGCAGTGCGGTAACTCGAACGCTTGAGGGGGGTAGGATCAGTGCGCCAGCTCGGGCCAGCGCTGGCCACCACGGGCGCGGCCATGTGCGCATGTGCGCGTGGGCCATGCCTGGCCACGGCCTGGCCGGCTGGAAACGCCCAAATCCGGTGTACTAGTCGGGCCTAGCTAAGACCCTCCTTTTGGCTTGGGCTGGCCTGGCTAGGTACCTTGGGCAGGCAACCAAACACATGTAGGCTGCATTAGTGGGGCCTGGTTGGGAGTTAGCCAAGCAAACAAACACACCCATAGGGATACAATATATCGGGAATTATAGGGAGAGCAAAATGAACATCAGTATGAGGTTCTAATGTTATATGCCATGGAGAACTCAGCAAGTGCCAATGAATTACACTTGGATCTGGGAAAACTACATTTGATGTGATATGTCTGAGAGTGATATCAAGGATATCTGGACTGACAGTTTCTAATGTGAGAATAACAACCCCAGAGAAATCTTATTGAACAGATATAAAGCAGCGATAGGAGATTATGATAACTGAAAAATATAAATAACAAATAACCAGAGTGTCTGAAGGTTAAAGAAAACAAGCAAACAAACAAGCAATAGTAACACACGAAGTGGAGATAACTCTGAAATGTGACGCAAAGAGCTCAAAAACAACACATAACGGTATCTCCGAGAGTTTTTTGAATAGAACATGCCACAAGTTTTTTGGATTTCAACAGCTAGCTAGTACACTAATCTTTAGATGAACACGAATTGGAAAGGTAGAAGTAGGTGAGTACATTAATTGCTACATGTACACCTTTTGTTGCAGTTTCGAACCAGTTAAGTGCACTATTCTTGCTAATGCATAATTACATCATGTCCGCAACTAAACGGCAGACATTACCGTTCCACAAATCGACATAATGCTACAAATTACACTTGGACACATCCACATAATGACACACATTACACATGACACATCCACAAAAAAGCAAACATTACATCACATAACATTGACCATCACCCTTTCTTCCACAAGAAGACTCATGATGAGCCACCGCTGCCACTTCTCGAACCACCTCCACGGAGCCGTGCATTGTCATGGTACCTGACTCCTCGCACCTTGCCACTCGATGTCCTGCACCGTGCCTATCCGTGAGCTAAGTCTGCATGAATCTTCGTGGTCGATGCGCCCAAACTCATAAAGCGGGGCGTCGCGAGCCACCTCCATGGGGATTCACTTTAGGACTAAGGCAACACGCTCCCAAGCTGCCTGACCATAAAGCTGCATGCACCTTCCATTACCTCTTTGCTCGAAAACAGTGCTGACTAAGAGGATAAAAATAAGATCTATGCGGCATTTTGACAGCCCACCACTTTGCTTCGCATTTAGCTAAGAGGATAAGTGCTCTACATCATGGAACATAGGGTAGTATGCCACATGATGCTCTAGATCTAGATCTAGACCTCGAGGTGACTCATTTATGCCAGCGCAAATGCCTCATTCATGCCGAGAACCGGACCGGTGCCATTAAACTGATGCGATTGCACGTCCTTATTCATGCTGGTGTCGAAACCGACAAGAGTAACCGATTAAACATGGTGGCTACATACTACACCGGTGAGAATTTATCACTCGCTAATCTAATCGGTGATGATAAGTGCTGGGAAGTTTGAGCACGTATGCTAATCGGTGTTTAAGAACCTTAGTTTATTATAAGCATGAATATAATGATTAAAGGCCTCCAAAGCATGGACAATTGACCTGAAGGTAGTCAATTTCCTTCATATCAATAAATCATGATCTAGACATTTGATCATAGTCAGCAACATTTTGAAGTCCCCAAGAAGAGCCAATTGATCTGGAGGTAGACAGTTGCGTTGAGGTCATCTGGCGAGGTCACGGTCGAAAGGGCGGCAGTTAAAGCGATAGAGGAGGTCAAGCTCAACCTCGAAAGTCACGCTGACGGTGGCGCAGGCCAAGTCCACAACCACGCCTAGCAGCACCATGACCGTGGTGACGGCATCGACTGCCACTACCGGAGATACCGGTACCGGTTTTGGAACCGGTACCGCGCAACCGAGACTAAAGGGCTCGGTCTTTGGTACCGGGTCTAGAACCGGTACCAAAGGGCCCTCCCACGTATGCATATGTGGGAGGGCCCGTTGGTACCGGTTGGTGTTACCAAAGGGTGCCGGTACCAAAGGGTGTTTTGGTTATTTTTTTAACGTTTGCTATTTGGGTTAGTTATACGCAATTCGTCTACGTGTCTACACGTCATATGTCGTATGTCGTACACGATCTTTCACGCAATAAGATTGAAGTCGTCGCAATTGTCAATTGATTTTGACCCAACTTTGATTGCATTTTTCTCGAACATTCACATATAAACATTTGAGATCAGCCAATACAAAAGTTAGAGCAATTAAAAGTTGTTTACAATTGATGAGCAGAACTGGAAGAAGGAGCGGAAAGGGAGCTATATTGAGCGATAGCGTGTCCGTCATGGTGGTACTCTCTGTTTGGATTTAACTTGGTCCATAATGAATCCAAATAGTTGGTCTGCAATAGCTTTTTGCTTTTTCTGTCATTGGGAGCTCTTCATGGTAAAACATCCTCTGCATTAATCACAAATGACAACATTCATTCATATAATAAATAAATTTTACATATAATCATTTCTAAACAAGTATCTAATAATCATTCATTCATATAATAAATAAATTTTGCATATAATCATAAAATTTCCTAACACATTCATTTCTAAACAATAACTAATAATCATTTCTAAACAAGTAACAAAGTATACATGAAATAACAAAGTATAATAAATATATTCATAATTTGTATAACAAAGTACATGAAATAACAAAGTATACATGAAATAACAAAGTATAACAAAGTATAATAAATATATTCATAATAAATATACACTAATAATCATATTTCCATATACACTAATAATCTAATTTCCATACTAATAATCATATTTCCATATACACTAATAATCTAATTTCCATACTAATAATCATATTTCTATATACACTAATAATCATATTTCCATATATACTAATAATCTAATTTCACTAATAATCTAATTTCACTAATTATCTAATTTCCATATACACTAATAATCTTATTTCCATATACACTAATAATCTAATTTCCATATACACTAATAATCTAATTTCCATATACACTAATATTTCCATACTAATAATCTAATTTCCATATACACTAATAATCTAATTTTCATATACACTAATAATCTCATTATCCATTGGATAACACTTGATCATACAGATTACAGAACAAGTCATATGTAAGTATGAATTGTTTTAATTCATACCATGAGTTCTTCGTTAGTCGCTTTTTTGGGAGAAATAAAGCTATGGATCCACTGGCAGACGTAGTATCCGCATAGATTCGTCTCTTGTTCCTGTCTGGCACAGTAAAAGTGGAGAAGAATAAAGTTAGACGTAACAACTATATATTAGTGTGATTTTACAAGATATGCGGGTACACCAGCCACATACCGGAAAGTCCGTCTTCACATCCAATTTTTTTCTTTGAAATTTCCTCGAACATTTGCACGGCAACGTGTCCATGCCATGTCAATCAGGTCTAAAACTAGTTGTTAATCCCCTTGTGGTTTCCGCATTGAGTCCAAGACAAAAATTTGACCAGTGTTTATGATTATCACAAGGAGTATCCAGTGGAAGCTGTAGATATATATATAAATACATGCACAAGTATTGAGAAAAAAGTCTTAAAGTTATACATACATAGAGAGAAGTACTCACTTGAAATTGTATGGCAAAAGAATGTAATGCTTGCTTCTTTGTCTCTCCAGGTATAAGTATATGTTGTCCACCGTGTCTAGTGGCTTATTGGATACAAGTACGGCATTTACCATGCATGGATCCATGAAGCCGACATCATCATACGATTTTTCGCGGCATGTATGGATCTCCATCCTACATGACAAGAATAGATTGTTATTGTTGCAAATTGTAATTAAGAAAGCAAGTATTGCGAGAATAGATCAGTGAAACAAACTTACACAACCCAGCAGCTCATCAATGAGGGGTCTATGGCATCTTGATGGTACAACATATACACATCCTTGAAATCCAAAATTAAGAGACTATGCCCACGGAAGTAATCACGGTCTTGTATCAAAACATTGAGCATTAGTCTACCCTGTTTGGACACCTTCATGTACCACGAATGGAATCAGTATGCTTGAGTGGTTAGTAGCTTCACAGAAAATGGGCGCACCATTGGTTCGCCAAATCGAAAATCCCAAGTTTTCACTGGTGTTGCCTTAGGAATTTCGCCCTCTAAAAGTTGTGTCGGTGAGAGGCCCGTTTCCGCGCACAACCGAGCAAGTTCTTCGTCGTTAACATCCTGTTGCCCTTGTGTCCTCCTAGCAGAGCTCTGACCGACTTGTTTCTTCTTAGGAGTGGCCGCCTTCTTCCCCGAGGATCCACTGCTGGCTTGTTTCTGCTGATAAGACTTTGCAAGCTGGCGGTCGTAGTCAGATACTAAGAATCTCTTCTGATTCACCGCGCTCATTGTTCTAAAAAAGGTCTTCGCTTTCAGATCTATGTGTACCGGCTTCTCTGGCTCATCTGGTTTGAAATGCTCTTTGACCTGGGCTTCGACCAACAAAGCAATTTTCTCGTCAGTTTGGTCGTAAGGTAACTTCTTCTTATGGCGGCCAACTTTTCTTCTTCGGTAGGATCTTTTTCCACCGTTTGATGTAGCTTTTTCTGGCGAGTAGTCAGCCGTGGGGGCGCAGCTTGGCGCTTTGGGGGATGCCGTGCTGGTGGAGGAGAAGACATGTGTAAGCCGGCATCATCCCTACCTGGAGGTGGCAGCTCTAACTCATCCTCGTCCCCTCTTGAAGGTGACGGTGGCTGTGGGGGATCCCTGGGTGGAGTAGATGATGGCCCTTGACTACCAAATTTGACGTAACGCTTCTTCCATACAATGATACTGCCATGGACAGCATCCGCTAACGTCCTTTCTCCGTCGCCACCTTGGATGTCGAGCTCCAAGTCATCATATCCTTCACAAATTTGCTCGACCCCCACCTTGCAGTAGCCACTTGGAATCTGTGCCCCATGAATGGTCTGCCCTTGCTCCACCGGATAAGCCATACCGTAAGTCACCTTAGTGGATAAGTTCCGGCATGGTATATGAAGCTCACATGGTGTACGCAGAGTGATTTCATCCACTGGATAGCGAGCACTCTCGTCCCCGGCATCGGCAGGTGGGAGCTCCGTGGAAGCAACACTGCTGCGACGTTGGGAGGGCGGGCTAACACCATCAGCTGATCCAACAGCTGGTACAAGTACTGCTCCCGGCACCGTCTGCCCTTGGCTCAGCAATGTCTATATCTGTCTAGACACTTCATCTGCGATGCCGGCCTTTGTTTGCCAAAGCTCTCTTTCCAAGTTCTCTACTCTTCTCTCCCGTGTGGCCTTAGAGTGGCTTCGACTCTTGTACATGTCACTGTCCACAGGGAATGCAACCTTCCACGGGACGACGCCGATACCTCTAGCTCGTCCGGGATGTTCGGGATTCCCAGAGCCCTTGTTAGCTCGTCGTTTTCTCTGTCGAGAACGAATGTCCCATCAGTTTTCTTTTTAAGTGCCTTAAGGATGGCACTGGCGGCCTCTTTTAACTCATCGTTGTATATAAGCGACCCATCATTAAGATCCAGAGTGCCACCATGAGCGTAGTACCAATGCCTTGATCGCTCGGGCCAATTCATTGTCGCCGGCGTGATTCCCCTGGCAACCAAATCTTCTTCCATCTTGTCCCAGATAGGAATTTTCTTCTTATAGCCAGTTGGTCCAAGAGAGTGGAAGTACTGTTTCTTCACGACATTGATCCTATTCTGTCGCGAGTTCTTTTCACCTAACTCCGACCGCCTGTACTGCACGAATGAATCCCAATGACCCCTCAGCTGTGGGTAATCATCAAAGTTGGGTGTCAGGATCTTCTCGCCATATTTCTTGTACAGGTTTTTCTTCCATGTTTGAAATGAAGTACACATCATCCTTAGAGCCCAATTTTTGACTCTTTCCTCTGAAGCTTGAGGCACTGTGAAACGTTCTTTCAGACTAGCCCATATCATTTCTTTCTCTGATTGCGGCGCGTATGAATGATCATCGCTGGGTTTCCACCTCTGCAAGCTGATGGGCACGTGGTCTCTCACTAGAACACCATACTGATTGGCCATCTTTATAGCAGCTTTATCTGGCGCAACTGGCCGACCTTCTTCTGCCACATCTGTGATTATAAGTCTGCCCTCTAACTTTTTGGTCAGGCCACGTTTCGTCCTCTTCGATGATGAGGACCCAGAAGGCTGTGAGCCTGAGGGCTACACGTACAAGAAAGAAATGTATCAAGATTTCATGCTTGAACATATACATATATATATCATTGATATTGACAATATGTATACATGTATGCCTCCTCTGTGTGAACATTTGCAGCAGGTTCTTCCATGCCATCACCAGACATATTGAGGAATTGGCTGCCATCGTCACCACCTGCCTCCTCGTCGGCCACGTCGAGGAGGTTAGTGGCACATGCACTGCCTTTTGCGATTGCGTCCATCATAAACATTTCGTTCTTTTCCTCTTTCGTCATCATCTTGGCACCTAAAATTGTATCAAATTCTATCAAATTCGATCAAATTCTATCAAATTCGATCAAATTCTATCAAATTCGATCAAATTCTATCAAATTCGATCAAATTCTATCAAATCTAGTCAAATTCTATCAAATTCGATCAAATTCGATCAAATCCTATCAAATCTTATCAAATTCTATCAAATTCTATCAAATTCGATCAAATTCTATCAAATTCTATCAAATTCGATCAAATTATAACACAACTAAATGAACCTTATAGGCAAATTAGTCATATATGAAAAATATACCAAAATGATGCTCAAAAGGTCAACTACATGTTTATGAACTCAAATGAGTAACTGGAGGTTCAAACAAAAATTCAAAATTCAAATTTGAACTCCTTTGACTCTCATTCTATGTAAATGAGCAAATTCTTTTTATCCTTTTTGAAAGGCTCCAAACAATTTATTTTGCCTAAGCACTTGAAATACCACCAATATGAAAGTTGGAGTACAAAGTACCAACTTTACAATGGTGATGATCTTGATCCATGGAAACAAGTTTTGATTATTCAAATTAGTGATCAAACTTGGGTCAAACTTCTGAATTTCAGCACTTAGCTGAAAAGGCTAAGTCCTGAAAATCATGTTTTTGCCCAACTTTACAGCCTCGTAACTTCCAAACCCTTGCTCAATACATGTGGCACCCTTTACAAAAGTTGTAGGCATATGTTATCTCTCTAACTTTTGTATTGGTCGCTTCCTGAGTTTACAAACGCAATTTGGAGAAAATGTGAATCATAGTCGGGTCAGAACCCAAAAATTCCAGCACTTAGCCTAAACCGGTCAGACCGGATACAGGAACCGGTCAGAACGGTTACGGTGCGAGATCGGCTACATGACAGAAATCGGTCTGACCGCTTCCAGTAACCGGTCAGACCGGTTTGTCCAGCCAGAACATTTATATATGAATTTCCTACACATTTCCTAAACAATAATCTATGATTTTCCTATACATGCAATACCAAGTACATTGCTATTGACATAATAAATTAATTCTAGTGAAAACCTATAAATGACTAAACAATTTCCCATATATCATTTCCTATATATCATTTCCTACACATTTCTAAACAATTTCCTATATAATCATCAATGGAAATTACATAGAATTAGAGTCAATGGAAATTTCTAAACAATTTTTAACACATTTCATAGTCAATGGAATCAACAATTTCTAAACAGTTTCCAACACATTTCATATTCTAAAATCCTATCTAATCATCAATGGAAATTAAAAAAGAAAAACACAACACACCCACACCACCACAATGCACAGCACACAACATACAACACACATGCACACACATGGACGGCGGGGCGCCAGGGGCCGGCCAATGCAACCTGCAGGGATGGAGGCCGGGCGCGGGATGGAGGCCAGGTGCTGCGTCGGCGGCACGGGGGACGGCGCGGCCGAGGAAGGGGACNACGGTTTGGTATATATGCATGCCCCTCATCGGTACCGGGTGATGTCACCACCCGGTACCAAAGGCCCTTTGGTACCGGGTGGTGACATCACCCGGTACCAAAGGATATTAAGCGCACCATTTTGCAACCCTAGGGTACCGGGTGGTGTCCCAACCCGGTACCAAAGGGCCTTCGGTACCGGGTGGTGACATCACCCGGTACCAAAGGGTATTAAGCGCGCCATTTTGCAACCCTAGGGTACCGGGTGGTGTCCCAACCCGGTACCAAAGGGACCAAAATTTCCTTTCCCGCCACTTCTTTCTTCTTTTATCTTTTTAGTGTTTGCAATCTAATTTGTTCACCATTTAGTGTTTTCAATTAATTCCTTTATATTTAGTATTTGAAATTTAACTCATTAGTATTTACTATTTGACATATATACTATTTAGTATTTGCAATTTAATTTGTGCACCATTTAGTGTTTTCAATTAATTCCTTTATATTTAGTATTTGAAATTTAACTCGTTAGTATTTATTATTTGACATATATACTATTTAGTATTTGCAATTTAATTTGTTCACCATTTAGTGTTTTCAATTAATTCCTTTATATTTAGTATTTGAAATTTAACTCATTAGTATTTATTATTTGACATATATACTATTTAGTATTTGCAATTTAAGTTGTTCACCATTTAGTGTTTTCAATTAATTTCTTTATATTTGCAATTTAACTCATTAGTATTTATTATTTGACATATATACTATTTAATATTTGTAATTAAATCTTCAAATAAAATATTAATAAAATAATACTTGAACATAACAACTACATTACGTACCATAATGCTTCAACATAATTAGAATTACATAGCATCATGCTTCAACATAAGTACTATATTATGCTTGAACAGCAATAAATGTTTTCTTTACAAGAGTGCCTTCGTTATGATCATTGCGAGCGTAAGGAGCATCTTCATTGGCCAACAGGATGCTTGTGTCGACCTTCACACTGAACGGAGACACCTCGTCACACCTATTATAATCATCTTCATCGGTGACATCCTCGACACCCATGATTTTTCTTTTCCCCGTGAGAACAATGTGTCATTTTGGATTAAGTTCGGAGTTGTTTATTTGCAGACTCCCCGTCTTGGGTTTGGTAGACATGTCCTTCACATAAAACACTTGATGCACATCCTTGGCGAGCACGAATGGTTCGTCTACATACCCAATTTTGTTGAGATCCACAATTGTCATGCCGTAGCGGTCTATGGTCACACCTCCACATGTAAGTTTCACCCATTTGCACCGAAAAAGAGGTATTTTCAAAGGTCCATAATCTAGTTCCCAGATCTCCTCTACCTGGCCATAATATAAGTCCCTATTCCCTTTGTTGTCATAGGCATCTATACAGACACCTCTATTTTGGTTGGTGCTTTTGTTGTCTTGGGCTCTCGTGTAAAATGTATACCCATTTATGTCATAGCCTTGGAACGTCAAGAATGAGGATGATGGTCCCCTTGCCAAATATGCCAGCTATGTATGTATTGTCTCGTTACCCATGAGCTTTTGTCGCAACCAACCAGCGAAAGTTTCTATGTGATGGCATGTAATCCACTTGTCAGACTTTCTTGGATTTTGGTAGCATATTATAGTCTTGTGCTCCTCGATGTAAGGAGCCACCATGGTTGATGACTGCAATACAGTGTAATGGGCTTTCATAAATAAATTGTAGTCGCTACACCTTGTTTGTTTCCTTCCTAACGTGCCCTTTCCCAGTAGTCTCCCCTTATGGCGTGACTCAGGTAGCCTAATCGGTTTCAGTTCGGGGATATAGTCAACACAGAATTCAATGACCTCCTCTGTTCTGTATCCCTTGGTGATGCATCTTTCTGGAAGAGAACGGTTATGAACATATTTCTTTAGAATAGCCATGAGCCTCTCAAAAGGATACATATTGTGTAGAAATACAGGACCAAGAATACCAATCTCTTTGACAACATGGACCAGGAGATGCGTCATAATATTAAAGAAAGACGGAGGAAATATCATCTCAAGGCAGACAAGGCTTTGGGCCACATCATCCTGCAGCTTTGCTAGATTACTGGGATCGATTGCCTTCTGGTCGATTGCATTGAGGAAGGCACATAGCTTCATAATAGTTGTTCGGACATTAACGGGTGAATTCCCCTCAGCGCCACCGGAATCAATTGTGTGAGCAGCACATGGCAGTCATGAGACTTGAGGTGTATGAATTTCTTCTCTTTCATATTTATTAGACTCTTTACATTCGATGAGTAGCCAGACGGGACCTTAATACTGTTCAAGCAATCAAACATGCTGGTCTTCTCCTCCTTGATTAGAGTGTAGCTAGCAGGACGTAAGTTCCAACGCCCCTTTTCTCTTTTCTCAGAATAAAGGGGATCTCGTTGTTTCATACATTTCAGGTCCTGTCGTGCTTCTAGCGTATCTTTCGACTTTTCGTAAGTACCAAGGAACCCTAGCACGTTTACGCAAAGATTTTTGGTAAGGTGCATCACATCAATTGCATGGCGGACATCTAAGACCTCCCAATATGGTAGGTCCCAGAATGTTGACTTTTTCTTCCACATGGGTGCCTTTTCATTTTCACTTGCCGCTGGCTGGCTGCCAGGTCCCTTCACAAAGACCACCTTCACATCTTTTACCATAGCAAATACATATTTTCCATCCTGATGCCTTGGTTTGCTATGAATTTTTGCCTCAAAATGCTTTCCTTTCTTTCTTAGCTGATGTTTCTCAGAAGGGAATCGACGATGGCCCATATACACACACTTTCTACAATGTTTCAGGTAAATGCAGTTGGTGTGTTCTAGGCAATGTGTACATGCTTTGTATCCCTTGTTTGACTGTCCCGACAGGTTACCAAGTGCAGGCCAATCATTGATGGTCACGAACAGTAATGCTCGTAGGTTAAATTCCTCTTGCTTGTGCTCTTCTCATGCCTTTACACCATCTTTGCCCCACAACAACAAAAGGTCCTCAATCAGTGGCTTTAGATATACATCAATGTCGTTGCCAGGCTACTTTGGCCCTTGGATTAGCACTGGCATCATAATAAACTTTCGCTTCATACACATCCACGGAGGAAAGTTGTACATACAAAGAGTCACGGGCCAAGTGCTGTGGCTACTGCTCATATCACCAAAAGGATTCATGCCATCTGTACTCAAACCAAATCTTATGTTCCTTACATCTTCTGCGCAGTCTGGGAATGCTCTGTCGATTTTTCTCCATACCCATCAGCGGGGTGTCTCAACATATGGTCTTCCTTCCGATCCTCTTTATGCCACCGCATCAATTTAGCATGCTCTTTATTTCTGAACAAGCGCTTCAGATGTTGTACTATAGGGAAATACCACATCACCTTGGTAGGGACTCTCTTCTTGTGGGGCTCTCCCTCAACATCACCAGGGTCGTCTCGCCTGATTTTATACCGCGAACAATTGCAAACCAGACGGGCATCCAAAGATTCGTACACCTTGCCCCGATAAAGGATACAATCATTGGGACATGCGTGTATTTTTTATACTTCCAGTCCTAGAGGGCAAACGATTTTTCTTGCTTCGTATGTTGTTTCGGGCAATGTGTTGCCCTCTGGAAGCATCTTCTTTATCATTTTCAGTATCTCTCCAAAACCTTTGTCAGACAAGCCATTAGTTGCCTTCCATTGCAACAGTTCCAGTGTGGTACCCAACTTTTTCTAGTTCTCTTTGCAATCTGGGTACAACAATGTTTTGTGGTCCTCCAACAAACGCTACATCTTCTCTTGCTCTTTCGCACTTTTGCAGTCTTTCTCTTCATCACGGATCATGCCACCTAAGGCATCATCATCCTCATCTTCTACAACTGCTTCACCCTCGCCCATTGCTATATCATCTGCAAAGGCACCGTATTGTGCAAAGTCCGGGATGTTGTCGTCTCCTTCTTCATCACTTTCTTCTAAGAATATCCCGCTTCGCCGTGTTTGGTCCAACAGATATAGTTGGGCATGAAACCACTCCTAAGCAAGTGTGTGTGAACCACCTTCTTCGAGATGTAATAATCCTTCTCATTCTCACAGACCTTGCATGGACAGCATATAAAACCCGAGGTCGAGTTAGCCTCTGCCGCGTCGAGGAATTGATGAACGCCATTAATGAAGTCAGATGAGCGTCTATCCACGTTGTACATCCATTGCCGATTCATCTGTTCACAAAATACAATGAAAAATTCAGCCCCCAATATGAATTTCTAAAGTTCGTAATAAACCTAAATAAGAATATAATTTATAATTTTAAAAATCCTAATAACCCTAAATATCAATATCATTTGATGCCACCAAAAAGATGTATTTCTAAAGTTCATAATAAGCCTTAATAAGAATATCTTTTATAATCTCTAAAAATCCTAATAACCCTAAATATCAACATCATTTGATGCCACCAAAAAGATGTATTTCTAAAGTTCGTAATAAGCCTTAATAAGAATATCTTTTATAATCTCTAAAAATCCTAATAACCCTAAATATCAACATCATTTGAAGCCTCTAAAAAGATGTATTTCTAAAGTTCATAATAAACCTAAATAAAAATATCATTTATAATTTCTAAAAATCCTAATAACCCTAAATATCAACATCATTTGAAGCCTCTAAAAAGATGTATTTCTAAAGTTCGTGATAAGCCTAAATAAGAATATCATTTATAATCTCTAAAAATCCTAATAACCCTAAATATCAACATCATTTGAAGTCTCTAAAAAGATGTATTTCTAAAGTTCGTGATAAGCCTAAATAAGAATATCATTTATAATCTCCAAAAAACCTAATAACCCTAAATATCAACATCATTTGAAGCCTCTAAAAAGATGTATTTCTAAGGTTCGTAATAAGGCTAAAAAAGAATATCATTTTTAATCTCTAAAAATCCTAATAACCCTAAATATCAACATCATTTGAAGCCTTTAAAAAGATGTAATTCTAAAATTCATGATAAGCCAAAATATGAATATCATTTATAATCTCTAAAAATCATAATAAGACTAAATATGAATATCATTTATAATATCTAAAAATCATAATAAGCATAAATATGAAAACCATTTAAAGTTTCTACAAATAATCCAAAAATCTAAACACTGTCTAAAAATTTGTGCATCATCTCTACACATGCAACAACTAACTATATAGTGATTCTATATTACAAATTTATAATAAAAATGAAGATTAAATCTAAAATCTCTTATTTCAATCCATTCCACAAAACACAAATTACTCAAAACATAGAGCATGAAATAGACCACACTAACCATCAAAAGAGAGAGAGGATGAAGTTGCTAACTTTCTAGCGGACTTGGTTTGCAAAATTTTCAAAAGTTATGAAAAATTTGGCCATGACCTTCCCCAACCCGAGCTCAATGGAGGATGAAGAAATGAGCCATGGCTCGGGCTGGGGGAGGAAGAAGGGGCTTTATACGCAGAGCCCCTTTGGTACCGGTTGATGGCACCAACCGGTACCAATGTGGGTTCATAGGTACCGGTTGGTGCCACCAACCGGTACCTATGAGCGCACAAAATTTGTGACCGTTGGACCCGGTACCAATGCAAGCATTGGCACCGGATCCAATCCATCCATGACCTATAGGGTGGACGGATGGAGCTTTTTCTGGTAGTGTGCCGAACAAGTCACAGCCGCAACACAGTGGAGGGTGGCCTCCGTGGCTCCAACAGCCACGACCACGCAGAGGGTGGCCATGGTGAATTCCTCTGTCACCACGGCAAGGTGGCCTAGGCAGCTGTAGATCTGGTGGCGGTCATGGCGGAGTAGCTGGTGAGGACGAGTGGGAGGAGGAGCTGGAGAGGATGACTATAGGAGGAGGATGCAGCAGTGGTGGCAGTGGTGGATCTGGCTGCAGTGATGGTGGATCTGGTGGTTGGTATGGTTAGGGGTGGGTGAGGGTGCCCCCCTCCTGGCTAGGAGCCAGCTCCTCTTTATACAGCCCCCCTTAAATGAACCAGTGAAATTCTCCACCGATCTAGTGTGAGCCATTTATCCGAACCGATGGAGAATTAACTGGTTAGTTTATGTAAAAATAAAATTAAACTAAAATATAAACATATGGTAGAAATTATCCTATATATCTAATCTTATATATAATATATAATTCTTCGATATTGTTCATCGCCACTTAAACTAGCAACATTTTCCATCACCAACTTAGCTCTCGGGGACAGCCCAACCGCTCATAGTCAGTGTAGAATTCGTTGATGACGATCTTCTTTACTTGCTGGAAGGTGACATACTCATCCCAACACTGACAGGAGTGGCCATAGAACTTCTGGACGTCCTCCTTCGACGGCATGCAAGCATAGAGGATGTGCGGATCATCATCGTCAGGCATGAGCGAGAAGTGCTTGTAGTGCTCCAGCTTCATGTCGATGTAGATGCAGGCAGTGAAGAAATGATCTTGATGCTTTGGGGCCATATATGCTGCTAGGATGAGCTCCTGAACTCTGCCTCACAAATCATGTTGCTGGAGGTTAAGGTGTGAGACAATCAATTGCTCAATTAGAGGGAGCTCCACAATCTACCTGTCGTCATCCTTCTAAAAAGCAAAAAATCCAGAGTTAACAAGTCAAAATGCATTGTCCAATTGAAACTAAAAACGCATGTCGAGGAGCATTTTGCCTTAAAGAGTGCGAGAAGTGTAAACTCAAAATACAGAATGCATTTGACAACAACGAGACTTTCTGGATCGAGAATGGTGATATGCACACCGCTGCAGAGATTAGCGTGCAAACAACATTACATACTGTGCATCAACTTGGATCCAAGTCATAGTTAGTCTAAAAGCACGTCGAGACAATCTTACATAGAAGGGAAGACATAGTGCTTCGGCTTCAACACTCTTGTTTGAAACGCACGCCAAGGAAACAGATCGCATCAACTACAATGGCCATCTAGTTCAAACTGATACAAATTGGACAAAATTCAAACCGGTTAGTTTCAAATTCCAGCCTAGTCAGCATAGTTTCAAAATGGTTTGACTATTGCAATTAATTAATTGGTGCAAAACTGCACCAGTACATAGACCATTGGAACCGGCAATTATGCCACAATAGCCCTGTTGGTATAAGCACCGATTAGTTTTTGCCAGCACATAATATCTTACGGGCAGCCCGAGTTTAGAGCCGGGTAGAAAAAGACATGACGGGTCAGTTTAGAGCTGATTATGAGAACTTTACGAACCGGCGCAATTTTGCACGGCATATATATGCATTACACGTGCCGACGCGACCTGCAACCCACTCATTACTATCGTTACGGCCTTTCACACTGTTGACGCAAATTTAGGTCATCACACGAGAGCGCTAGATCGCGCGGGTCGCAAACGGACCGAACGGCAGCGAGGCGGCGCAAACCGGTTTTACCGGTTAGGCAAACCGGTAATACCGGATTTCTAGGGTTTTGCCGGACCGATCGTTCGAGAGGATAACTATAACGCTTACGTGGTGAAGAACGGCGAGGTTTACAAGCAAACCAGCAAAGAGATAACCAACGCACTTACGTAGCGAAAAACGACTAGTTTACGAGCAAACTAGCAAAGGCGTCGAAGCTCTCGCCCGAGAGGGACCCCGTCAGGGCGTGAGCGTCGCTGGACGTGCCCTAGGTCGACCAGCAAGCCTTAGGACGCCATCTTGATCGTGGAGATCAGTAGACGAACAGCATGGAGAGGTTGGAAAAAGGATTTAGGGTTTGGAGATAAAAAGTAAAGACATGTTTTGTTTTGATTCGATTGGGATTCCCCTCAATCGGCCGTGGCCCTTCATAAATATAGGGTGGGGAGGTCTGTACCCGCAAGAAAATCCTTTTACAAGTCGTAATCCACATGGATCTCTAAATCTACTAGGACTCTGCCTAAAACCGGTTATACCGGTTTGACAAACCGGTTCAACTGGTTTGTGTTGCCGTATCATACTAACCAGAACTGGTTTTATCTATTTCCAAACCTGTTTTACCGGTTTTGTGAAGATGAAGATCTTCCCGAGGTCATAACTCCTTCATCCGAACTCCAAATCAGACTTTCTATATATGCATTTCGATCGCCTCGACGCAACCTACGCAATGGTGCAATAAAAATACAAATTTGACAATGTTACAAAATCCAGTTCTACCGGTTTATAAAACTGGTTTAACCTGTTTGCCCAGATTGCTAGAAAACCTCTGTCGTGCCAATTTTGATCGTCAACATATGCCCCCCTGTTTCTTGGTAAAGCTTGCGTGCCAAGAAACATTCATCTGAACCAAAATTGTATGGGGGCAATGGCTAACACCAGCACATCGACCATGACTCGCTTTCAAGGACGATAACACCTATCGGCCATGCTATTTGATTCTGCTCAATACAATGACTTCATATGCTGCTGCTTATACATATTCTGTGAGAAAAGCTTGAGCATACACATCCTCGGTGGTAAATTCTTGAAAATAATAATTTAAAGCCATTCCCACACCTGCAAACTTTTGTGGATGCATAAAGCGACCAAATTGCTATATTGTTAATTGGTCTTTGTAATACCTCTCAAATTGAGAATGAAGAAAGATAGAACAATTCAATATTGCATCCACGAGTTATTTTGACCATAAACCAAGTAAGACGAGTAATCAGCCCCAAAAGATGAATATGACACAATTACCTTAGGATTGATAATGGCCAGATTACTCTAAATATCTTGCCCCCCGAGCACTTAAAGTACCAAAAAGGTCATAATGAGTTCTCATGGGGGAACCTATCACTTTAAGACGATGATCAAAGAGATTCATCGGCCATATAGAATTCATCCACAAGAGTATGAAGAACCGAAATAAATTAATGAGCAATATAAATATAAAAACTAAATCATGTACAGCTCATAAGTGTTTCGGTTTTCACATACTATTGCAATCAATTAATATGCACAATAATTTGGTGGTAACCCCCATAATGCAAAGACTTATTTGGCATCATCCAAGGATCAAAATAAGACCACGAGGGGTAACCAAACATACCAGGGATGAATTCCATGACATAGGTATTGTTGGAGAAGGTAAAGAATATGAACGATTTGTGAGCCAATACCTTTGGTGATTAGGTGCAAATTGATGACGTAATTGCCTCCTTGCTCTTTTCTTGTCTTTTGCCTTTATTGCACCCTTTGTTTGAACACCATCCTTGTCTTGGACTTGAGTACTCCCTTTAAGAACCCATGCCATGTTTTTCCTTTTAAGCTCTTGAGCACTTAGTCCTTCTGACTTCTTCTTTTGCCAATTCGATGAACTGAGTGGGAACCTCGGTTGTGTTTTAATTTTGGACAACAGCACTTCACTCTTGAATTGTGGCTTCTTCAACTCTTTTTGTTTAGATTTAGCACTTGAAGGATCAATAGATGATTTTTGCTTTTCTTTGTCACCAATAGCCGAAGTTTTCAACACTTCAGTCGGCTTTTCATCAACTATATTCAGATCTGAACTTTTATCTTTGCGGCCATCCTTTTTCACTTGATAAATCTGCTTGACAACCCTTTTCTTCTCTTGAACTCTAGACCGATCCTTTTTCTCAAAACGGTCATTTTCAACATATGGTTGTCCTGCACGCACTGGTTTTCTTGGAGCTGAATATTCTGCATGATACGGACTAGAATATGAAGGAACATGTGTCCATGAATCATGCCACCCCCATGATGAATAAGGATGCAAACCAGCAAGTTATAAGCCATATGAGATTGGCATTGGCGGACTAAAAGAAGGATATGGCTCTGCTGTATAAAAACCCTCACTTGGCCGATTCCAATCTTTGAATTTGTGTTTTAGAGACACTCTAGATGATTTAACATCATTTAACCGATGAGCACGCTTGGCTTTATTTTCTTTCTGATATTTGACCAGAAGTTCATTGAATGTGAGCTTTGGCTTTCTGCTCTTGTGCTCATTACGGTCTTTTGCTCCATGTTCTTTAGAAAGATCAGGTTTTGGCATTTTGGGACGCTTCAGACCAAAACCGGTTTCACGAACAAGTTCTACCGCTTTTGGAAAACCGGTTAAACCTCTTTGCCAAACCGGTTTAACCTCTTTTTCCAGCACAGCAGGAGTAACTGACTCTCGCTTTGATTCGAAAGAATTCACATGCCCCCTAGTGCCTTCTGGAATTTTCATAGGCTCATCGTTCTTTGGAGTATGCGACTCATGAACGATGTCTTCGTTATCACTTGATGGTGTTGAATCTTCTTCCTTAGAAGCTTCTTTTGGATCTTTGCTTCAATGAGTTGATTATAATCGATTTGATGATCCCTTGCCATCAAGACCAATTGGAGTCAACTGGTCATTCTCTGAAATTTCAGCAAATCTCAATCGTCCTGCATTAATGGCCGATTGGATGATTTGGCGAAAAATATTGCAATGGTTAGTGCTATGACCAAAAGAATTATGCCTCTTACAATATTCTTGCTCTTTTAGTTCTAGAAGTGATGGCACGACTTTGTGATCAAATAACTAAATAAAATTATGCTTAAGCAAGATATCAAATAAGTCATCACACAAAGTCAAATCAAAAGTGTACTTTGTCTTCTTTAGTTGATTCTTTTGTGGAGAAGGTTTCAAGGCTAAGCAAACGAACGGTTCAGATTTATCATCGATCCATTCGGCTATACCTTTACTTGTGCTTCCCTTACCCGATGTTTTGGAATTGATTACTATATTATCACCGGGCTTCACAATGTTTATCAACTTTGGTTTCTTGCTTTTAAATCCAGAATGACCACAAGCAAACCATGAAGACAAAAACTTTGGCAATGATGATGTAGAAAATTTAAATGCCAAAACATTACTATTATCAACCTTTCTAATTTTCACAATGCACTTGCTGACAATATCTGAATTCATTTTGTTGCTAACAAATAAATCACCCTCCTCAATCGATCTTTTAGGAATATTCATAGAATCGTCACCAGTAGATGAATTGATTGAAAACATATGATCTGATTGGGAAAAAGGTAAATTACTTGTAAAGCATACCTTATCAAATATGTTGGAGAGGCATGGAACTTTGATATGAATGATGTCGTGCTTCCTCTCTTGACGGCAACCTGCATCAGCATTCTGCAGAAACCGGTGTAACCGGTTTGCAAAACCGATGGAACCAGTTTTTCCTGGATTGCTGGAAATCACCAAATTCTGACACGACGACGCCTTCTCCTTGCTCCTAGAGTTGTGATCTCCATTCTTTCGATGTTCTTTACTGACCGAACCTTGTTCAGTCATAAATTTTTGCTTAACACCATAATCTCCATACAAATGCACAACTCCATTTGAAAAATCAAGCTTAGCTGTTTTCTCGTGATTCACCTGATTTTGTAGAGCCAAGCTTATTTCTCTTGGTTGAACAGACCCAGATCGTTCAGTTGTTATAATAACTGAACTATTTCTCAAATCTGAATCGTTCTTCTTTCCTTTATTGATTGCCCTTTGAGAAAAGTAATTCTGTTTGAATTGTCTAAAAAGCATCTCCAGTTGCTGGCGATACTCCTCAGAGAGGTCCTCGTATTTGACTTTTTCATCTAGAAAATCAGATGCTTTGGTTTCAACAACAGAACATCCTGATTTTGCAATTACTGCATGCCTTTGCACATGTGGAGATAAATGCATGCTTGCTGAATTTTCATTAATTTGGCTATGGTTATGAATAACATTTAGAGCCAAATTATGATTATTAGCATTTGCATATGGTGCTGAAAAAATAGATGTAACCTCCACTCCAGTAGCATGTTGTGCAGTATATGATGATTGAGAATAACTGGCCGGATAACTAAAATTAGCATGACCAATTTTCTCATTCACCGGCATATATTGTGGTGAAACCAAATATTGTGAATTCACTGCCGATGAATTAAAAGATAAAACACCTTGCTGAATATTACTAGAATTATTAAGACATGGTACTTCATAAAAATTGGCCGAACTCGCAATGTTAGTTTGGCCTTGATAATTATTAACCGGCATTTGAACTTGTTCCGCTGCCGGTGTATGTGAATAATGTTGCATGTTGCTAGTAACATTAAAATCTGAAGTATGCATATTATTTGACAATGGCTTTTGCATGTAACATTCAGAATTATAATTTGCATAATAAAAATCATCTGAATAATTACTAGCCGATGCAATATGCCTACTAGTATCATATCTAGCAACATCAACATGAGGATTTGTGGTACTTGCAAAATAATTATTAGAACCATATAATATATTTGCAAATTGTACCTCGGGCTCACTGTAATAGCACTGCTGTGGGGTGTATGGATAGCCTGCCATGTCAAGTCTTGATGCTTCTGATCTTGTTGTAAATAAATCCAATTGTTCTTGATAACTTGAGCAATCAATGATCAACACTTCGCTTCTCTTTTGATCTTCAATATGCAAGAGCAAGCAAAGAACAATGCAATCGACTCAAGCAGCCTGATGCAATGTCACAAGTATAGATGCAATCGGTCGAAAAAGACCAGATCCAACTACAGTGGCGAATCAAGATAGTAGATCAATTAGGTATATGGCTAGGGTTAGAAAAATTCGGTTGTTGAAATAACCAGAATATTCTTCCCCAGCGGAGTCGCCAAAAATGTGTTGACGCAAATTTAGGTCAACACACGAGAGCGCTAGATCGCGCGGGTCGCAAATGGACCGAACGGCAGCGAGGTGGCGCAAACCGGTTTTACCGGTTAGGCAAACCGGTAATACCAGATTTCTAGGGTTTTACCGGATCGATCGTTCGAGAGGATAACTATCACGCTTACGTGGTGAAGAACAGCGAGGTTTACAAGCAAACCAGCAAAGAGATAACCATCGCACTTACGTAGCGAAGAACGACTAGTTTACGAGCAAACTAGCAAAGGTCGTCGAAGCTCTCGCCCGGGAGGGACCCCCTCAGGGCGTGAGCGTCGCCGGACGTGCCCTAGGTCGACCAGCAAGCCTTAGGACGCCATCTTGATCGTGGAGATCAGTAGACGAACAACATGGAGAGGTTGAAAAAAGGATTTAGGGTTTGGAGATAAAAAGTAAAGACATGTTTTGTTTTGATTCGATTGGGATTCCCCTCAATCGGCCATGGCCCTTCATAAATATAGGGTGGGGAGGTCTGTACCCGCAAGGAAATCCTTTTACAAGTCGTAATCCATATGGATCTCTAAATCTACTAGGACTCTGCCTAAAACCGGTTCCACCGGTTTGTGTTGCCGTATCAGACATAGTAACCAGAACTGGTTTTACCTATTTCCAAACCGGTTTTACCGGTTTTGTCCAGATGAAGATCTTCCCGAGGTCATAACTCCTTCATCCGAACTCCAAATCAGACTTTCTATATATGCATTTCGATCGCCTCGACGCAACCTACGCAATGGTGCAATAAAAATACGAATTTGACAATGTTACAAAATCTGATTCTACCGGTTTATAAATCCGGTTTAACCTGTTTGCCCAGATTGCTAGAAAACCTCTGTCGTGCCAATTTTGATCGTCAACACACACTGTTACATGTCACACCCGGATCTACGAATAAACCCGAATGCTACTATTTGTGTACCCAGGAAGTCCAAAACACACATATTGCCCTA
This sequence comes from Alloteropsis semialata, assembly GCA_004135705.1. Lineage (NCBI taxonomy): Eukaryota > Viridiplantae > Streptophyta > Magnoliopsida > Poales > Poaceae > Alloteropsis > Alloteropsis semialata. The sequence continues at coordinate 17,908,013 of CM014277.1, forward strand.
GAATAATAGAATATCAAAGTAAATCCGGTGCTCGATTACAAAAGAATACATCTCAGAATTATTACAATAAGACTCAAGTCTTTAATCAAAGTTTATGCATACGAATAAATAAACTCTCGTGACGCCATTAACTCCACAAGGACACCGGCTGGTTGACAGCTGCCTAGAAGTCAGGGATGTCTTCAGGGAACTCCACAACACCTTCTGGTTCATCTGATTACCCATCCGAGATTTTATTGAATAGTGCAAGTGTAAGTAAACCATCTTTACTTAACAAATATAACACTAGGTATGAAGGCTCAAAAGGCTAGACACGGTTTAACTGCGGTAAGCACTTTTAGTTGTTCAATTTTAGCATTAACCAAATTACTACTATGTAAAAGGAAAAATCCAGTTGTAACCCAATTAAGAATATAGAATAATATCATTATATCATCATCACTCTAGTATTACTCCATTTTAAACATCACCAGGGTAAAAGTCACCGTTCAAAAAGGATCTAGGCCACTCATAACCGTGAGTATGGCTGATATATCAGTTTTCACTCCGCAGAGGTTGTACACTTTCCCCACTGGTCGTAATTCCCGTGATGCCCGGGTAGATCAGACACATTTCACACTTCCTTAGGTATGCGGCTGGGTTTCACTACGAGACCTTTCGAATGTCCCTCTAAAAAGCCAAGGGCCGCTAAGGTTTCAACATAGGCGCATGAACCCAACTCCCGAGATCAACAAAACACCCATGGCGCAACGTGAGTGGGTTGATGGCGTTCATGGCATAACGTGAACAAAATGCCTACAGACATCAGGGCGCGATGTGAGTCCGTCCCCAAGCAGATCAGGCTCATACTTAAACCACGGTTCTCCCCTTGCGCCTTTCGGTAACCCCCAACTAGTTAGAGTTGTGCATTTTACTTAGTCAAGACCAGAGCCCATTGATTCCTGTGGTTGTACCGTTTTCCTAGGTTGCCACTTTAAGATAGAAACCATATCAAGTGATGCCTAGAACAAAGCACACAGCACAAGTTCCAGTTTAAAGGTTGTATAGAACAAAGCACATAGCACATGTTCCAGAACTAGGGTTGCCGAGAACAAAGCACACAACACATGCTCCAGCTTACTAACCATGTTGCTAAAAAGCAAGTTTTAACCATTCACCATTAATCATTATTAGCAAGTATCAAATATCATTAGTCCAGTGATATCAAGTTGCATAGCCTAGCACATTGTTACCCAAAGATGCATAACCCGGTTAAACAAGGAAATAAGGTTTAAGAATACTAGCAACAAACTTAATCAAATTAAACTCATGCATGAATGTAATGTATATTAAAGGTGTATAGGTTGCAAGGAATTTCTTGTGTTATACTTGCCTTCCTCTTGGTACTGCAGCTCTGCTCTTGCTCTTCAAAATGTTGCTCAACGGACCTCTCGAACAGCTCACCGTCTAGACACGATCAACAATCACCAACATACATTCCAGACAAGCCAGTACATGCATATCAAGTAAAATAAATTAGAATAGTCCTCCAAACAATACAAAAAGTGGCTAAAAAGCTAACAAAACTATTCTACGCATTACTACGAACACATGAGCATAAGAATCACTGAAATCGGAGTTAAAACGCATTTTCTAGGGCTAAAACAAGGTCTAGGGGCTTGCTGGCAAAGAAACTAAGGTTCCAGGGGCTTAACTGCGGGAAACCACGGACCTAACCATAATTATGCATAAAAACAGAAGGTCTAACATGCAAAAACATCAACCTAGGATGGCGGGTCCTAATATTTAAAAGCTCAGGGTCTAAACCGAAAGAAAAAGGACTTAAACGCAATTACTTTTGAACTAAGGTGGACTGCGGGTTGATTTTAGCAAAGCTGAGGGGCTTTTTTGCAAAACTAATGCTGACACAGCGATGGGGCTGACGCTGCGCTGACGTGGCACCCACGTGGCGCTAATGGGGCTATGGACCGCGCCGTGGACCGCGTCCACTGGTCCACGGTGGACCGGTTACACAGGAGAAAGGGTACGGGTGGATCTTGACCGTCCGGATTAGATCCGAGGGTCAAGGTTTGAGCGGGCAGCGATTTGAGGCCAGCGGCGAGCTGGTGACGGCGTCGAGCAGCGGTCCTACTCCGGCAAGGTCGATTTAGGTGCTAGGGTGCTCGGTTTTCGACACGGGTTGGCTTGGGACGTCGAGAAGCGAACGGCGAACTCACCTAGGGGCGTTGGAGCGGCGATTGGGCGGCAGAGCAGCTGGTACGTCGAGAAGCGAACGGCGAACTCACCTAGGGGCGTTGGAGCGGCGATTGGGCGGCAGAGCAGCTCGTCGGCGATGAGGGGCGGACTGCGGCCTCAGTCTTTGGCGGCTCCGGGGCTCGACTCGGGCTCCTGAGCACGGGGTTCTGCGGCGGGGACTCCTACGAGGACGAACGCGGGGTCGGGGTGAGTTCAAGGTGACCGAAACGACGGCGAGCAGCTCAGCGGTGGCGAGCTCACCTCGGCAACGGCGAATGGCGGCGGCGGCTTGGGAAACGGGGCAAAGGCAGGGGGCTTGGGGTTTTTATAACGCTGAGGGTGTAGGGGATAGGCTCGGGTAGTTTCCGAGGCGGATAGGGGCGGCTCGCGCGCGAATCGCGGCGGCCGTTGCGGGCGGCGGTGCAACGGACTCGGCCGGGCTGGGCTGGGGAGTTTAAGGGGCAAAGGTGGACCGGGCTAAAAGCTTAGGGGCTAAAACCAGACTTAAAGCAGGAAAACAAATAAACACTCTATCAAAAGCAAATTCAATGAGGATTTTAAATATAAATTCAAAACCCATCAAATGAGTTGCTAGCAAATAAAAATATGCATCGCATGAGTGCACATACATGTTTTCTATGCTTACCTTTGCTTTTATATTTGACATAATTTAATTGCTTTTATATTTGACATAATTTAATCAAACACCTACATGATCATGAACAAAACAATAATTAAATATATTAAATCCTGATTTTTATTCAAGCCTATTTTTAGGGTGTTACAGTACAAATGTACTTTTTTGCATCAGGGTACTTCACGGTGGCACAATTGAACCGACACAAATGACTCACTATCTCCAGTATTGCAGAAACAAAATGAACTAATCATATGCAATATCTATTGTTGCTTTCTATTCATTTTTGGCAAAAACTCCAATGCCTCACTGACGGTCCAAGATCCATGGGAGTCCTCATGGGCCATAGTCCCGTTAGGGAATTGGGCCGGCAACTCTGACTGATACAAGGAAGGAGCGTATAGCTTAAGGAAACTAGTCGAGTAACAACCCGGCCTACTCATGTTAGGACTTTGTGTATTGTATTCGACTAGGAGTTTGTATTTCTTGCCTTGTAGACCCTGTCTCCCGAGTATATAAGGTGAGGCAGGGACCCCTTGTAAAATCATACCCATCAATACGAGAAGATCCACCATACAGGACGTAAGGTATTACGCTCTCTACTCGAGGCGGCCTGAACCTGTCTAAATCGTCTCATGTTCACCATCGTGCTTCTAGTTCCAGTGAGGCCCTCACGAACAACTCGACTACTTAGGGACCCCCCATAGTAGGCTAGCCGGTAAAAAAACCGACAGCTGGCGCGCCAGGTAGGGGCTCTCGTCGAGAATCGTTCAGCAAGCTTGATGGCACCAGTCATCATCAACTGCGACGGCGACATGGCGTTCGAGAAAGGTGCCACTTTCGTCTTCGGCTCCTGGGTCTGCACGGCGGACGGCGCAGGCAACTTCGACCGCGTCCTCAAGTCGCCGACTCCGGAGCAACTCGCCGACAAGCTCGACGAGATCGCGCCCCCGGGTCCGAATACAACTCGGGCTCGGGGAACCTCGAGTTCGAACTCAACTTGGACTCAAGGAACCACTACTCCTAGCTCGACTTCAACTCGGGCTGGGAAAATTCCGAAGCGGACCAAGCGATCCGAGTCGGTTTCTGAACCATCGGTTATGCCAAAATCCGCCAATTCAAAATTCCAGAAGAAAAGGAGTCCAGCCACTGCTAAGCGTGAGGACGACACCCCGAGCCAATATCCCTTTGGATTCGCGGGCCCCACCTCTGCTTTCCAGGCGGCGTCCTCAAAACAACTCCGATCTCTGGTCGAATTCGACGAATTTCCCCTAAACGGGAAACAAGTCGGACTCGTCATCACTTCAACCCCCGAAGGACGATTTGTTCACTGGCCGGGACGCAAGCCAACACTTGAAGCAACACCACAGGAGGACCTGGACATGTCTTGCATCATCGCGTGCATCGATCCACTCCCGTTTCAACACGGGCAACCCCTGAATTCTTCAAGCAGCCGCGGCTCAACTGTCCCAGTAACTTCAAGCACAGGAAGCTACTCACCAGGGCGCCAAGCCATGGTGATCATCGCCCAGGAACAAGAAGTCTCCAACGATGAGCCAACTGTGGAGAACGAAGCTGAAGCCGACCGCAACCGACGCAAGGAGCGAAATGTTGCTCGTACAGAACGACGTCGCCGCCTCGGCCGTAGGCTACCTCCACAGGACCTCAACACCAAGTTCCGGCAAGTCGCCGGCCAAGACGTCTACTCCAGCGCTGCGGCCAACATCATAGTTGTCGTCACAGAGCCGGGACAGATGCCTGAAACTCCTAAAATCCTCAGGATGAAGACAATGCTCGAGACAGCGGCCATCCAGCATAACGTAGTCAACCCAGCGAAAACCGTCACCTGAGCACCAAGCCGCCAGGCAAGCAGCCGACATCCGGAAGTTGGAAACCAAGGCAACCAGTCCCACCACCCGAGCAGAGAACAACGCCAACGCCAAAACGAGGGAGGCATGGTACTCGGCGGCGGAGGTCATGACCACGGCGCCGGACCAAGCAACCGCGAAGTTCAGCAGAGCCACGTCGGCGGGCGTGACGGCAACCGGAACAGGGACAGACGCCCCGGCAACCACGACAACAACAGGGATCTGCGACAACAATTGCCACCCAGAGACGCGCGCACCATCATCTCGTCACGGGCACGCGATCGCGAAGAACAAGAACGCCGCAGACGCCAGAAGTACGACCAAGTCTACGGGGCGCTGGGTCAGACCGCATACGCGCTACTTCCTGGCCCGACAAGTTCAAACCAGCTCATATCAATAGATATGACGGGAAACGCGATCCCGAGCAGTGGATTCGCATCTACTACTCGGCAATCAAGGCGGCAAGGGGCAACACGGACACCATGTGCACCTATCTCCCAGTTGTCCTCGACCGGGCTCCACTGACCTAGTTAGAAGGGCTCAAGCCGGGCTCCATCGACTCCTTGGATGAGCTCTGCAAGGCTTTCATCAACAACTTCCAGGGTTCATGGCAGAAACCGGGTACTCGCTTTGACCTAGCCCAGTGCAAACAGGGCCAGAACGAGTATCTGCGCAGTTATAACCGAAGATTCTGGGAGAAGCGCTCAGGCCTATCCGACCAAGATGTCATTGATTGCTTCCACGGTGGCCTTACCCCCCGTGCTGCACCTCGATTTCGAAAGAAACAGGCCAAAGACACTAGAGCAGATGCGAGACCTCATCAGCCGCTGGTCAGATGCTGAAGACCTGCAGCGTGAAAAATTCAACCGCAACAAGTCGGGAGGAGATCGCAACAACAACAATGACCGTAACAAGAGCAAGCAAGTTGAGAACTACTCAAAGGATAAGAACAAGGGCAAACGCGACTTCAACGACAAGAAACGCAAATTTGAAGATATGGTCAACGTTGCTGAAAAGAACTCTTCCCATAGGAAGTTTGAAAAACTACTCGACAAGCAGTGCCCTTTCCACCCAAAGGATAAGCACTAAAGCAGGGACTGCTGGTCGCTCAAGAAATCGTTCTCCACGGAGGGCGCTCCCAAACCAAACAACCCTGACAACAAAGGAGACAAGGGTGACAAAGACACCGGCTATCAACAAGCCGACGAGGTTGTCAACGTCATCTTTGGGGGAATCACTCAGTCAGAATCAAAGCGCAAGCAAAAGCTTATCCAGCGTGAAATTGCCTGCATTGAGCCTGCCATCCCCACGTTCCTGAAGTGGTCAAAAGTCCCCATCAGCTTCTCTCGCGACGATCAATGGACCAACATCAAGAACCCGGGGCGATACCCTCTGGTGCTCGACCCTGTGGTAGCTGGCGCGCGACTCACAAGGACATTGATCGACGGTGGAAGTGGACTCAACATCTTGTTTGCCAAGACCTTGAAGAAGATGGGCTTAGACATCACCAACCTGCTCAAGCCCACTGATTCACCCTTCTACGGCATCGTTCCCGGCAACGCTGCCGTGCCCCTCGGCCAGGTATCACTTCCAGTTACATTTGGTACCGAGGCCAACTACAGGACCGAGTATATCACATTCGAGGTCGCCGACTTCGAATCATCGTACCACGCGATCCTGGGAAGACCTGCTCTGGCGAAATTCATGGCAATCCCACATTACATCTACCTCGTCCTGAAGATGCCAGGCCCTAAGGGGATCTTATCCCTAAAGGGTGACATGAAGACCTCCTACGATTGTGACACCGAGGCAGTGACGATTGCTGCAAGCATGCAGCAACCGAGCCAAGCAGCAATCGTAGCAGCTATGGCGAAACAACTCGGCGAGGCTGAGTTGGACATCCCAACGAAAAAGCCAGCCATGTCAAACATGAAGCCCTCCCAGGAAGTTCCAATCAAGGCAATCGACCTAGGGACGGGCGACCCCTCCAAGACAGCGCTGATCGGCGCTGACCTGCCTATCAAATAGGAAAGCGCGCTCACCAGCTTCTTACGGGACAACCGCGACATCTTCGCATGGAAACCGTCTGACATGCTGGGAGTCCCAAGAGTTGGCTGAGCACAAACTCAACGTTGATCCTGCAGCCAAGCCAAAGAAACAACACCGACGACACTTTGCCCAGGACAAGAAAGAAGCCATCCATTCGGAGCTGGCGAAACTCTTAGCAGTCGGGTTCATTAAAGAGGTGTTCTACCCTAACTGGCTCACTAATCCTGTCCTGGTCCGCAAGAAGAACAACAACGAGTGGAGGATGTGTGTCGATTACACCGACCTGAACAAGCACTGCCCAAAGGATCCCTTCAGGCTACCTCGCATTGATTAGGTGGTGGATTCTACAGCTGGCTGCTCTCTACTCTGTTTCCTGGATTGCTACTCGGGCTATCATCAGATAAGCCTGCACAAAGACGACCAGATCAAGACGGCGTTCATCACTCCGTTCGGCGCCTACTGCTACACTACAATGTCCTTTGGACTCAAGAACGCAGGGGCAACATATCAGCGTGCAGTTCAGAGTTGTCTCAAGGCTCAGATTGGCCGCAATGTGGAAGCCTACGTTGATGACATTGACGGTCCAGGATCCATGGGAGTCCTCATGGGCCACAGTCCCGTTAGGAAATTGGGCTGGCAACCCTGATTGATACAAGGAAGGACTGTACAGCTTAAGGAAACTAGT